>CM024581.1:26195230-27395230 GCA_014182395.1 Eucalyptus sp. ANBG9806169 | reverse complement strand
GCCAAAGGCACAAAAACATATTTAAACTTCTGGATTATGAAAGTGACCGGAGGCCACAAGTTCTAGTCTATTTCTCAAATTTGTCATGATACAAGCGAGTTCTTTGTATCATTTCAATCTTAATTTGTTGCATAGACAAGTATAACATGAGCGAGATAGATTCAACTAAATTAAGTTTTTGTACGTGTTGAGTCAGGCCATTAAACTTTCTTTAAGCTGAAAAGGTTGTGCTCATATAGATGTTCTCTCCAGAATGCCCATCTATATGCTGCGGGTACACCTAAAGTTGGTGAATTTGATTGATAGAACCTGAAAAAGGGGTGAATGGAACGATCTCTTGCTACTTTCTTTCAGTTTTGAGTCTTGTGACCAGTAAGATCTTGGACTTTGGTACCATGCACTGGTAGTTGCTGCACAAGTTGGTATTATCTCTTGATTTTCTTCCAGTGAGTGTCTTTACTTTGTATCTGTCAGGCTGGAATGAAAGCTCCAAGACAACCGTGGCACGACTTGCACTGCCGGATTGAAGGGCCTGCTGCTTATGATGTACTGATGAACTTTGAGCAACGTTGGAGGAAAGCATCAAGATGGTTTGTCAAAGGGAAAAAAAATCGGCATGATGATTCCTTATTAAAAATAGGCCGTATCTCTTGGATATTGAGTCCTACATCAACTGAGTCACATGATAGCACACCTCTTTCAAAGGACGACCGTTATGATAGTATTACAGTAGTGCCTGAGGACAACCCAGATCTCTATGTCTCCAAAGAAGATGATCACAATAACTGGCATGTTCAGGTTGGAAATGCAAGTTCCGTGTCATTATTGCGTGCACAGGTTGTCTTTCCTTTATTTAGCCGTTTGCTTTTTGTTTGCTTGTGCAGATTTTCCGGTCTATTGATTCTGGATCAGTCAAAGGATTTCCAACAAAAAAGAAAGATGTTGCTGAAAAGCAGGTGTACATGAGATCTATGTTTCTTTCTTCATTTCTTATCCCTACTTTTCTTCTCCTTTTGCTTTTGTTTAGTTGAACGAATTTTGAGAAAAGGTGAAGAACATCAAATTAATGGACTTGTGCTGGAATAGGAATCTCTCTCTAGTTTCTACCTTTCTAATTGACATTGTTTTACTGGAATTTTTTTTTTTTTTTAATTCATATCTGCATCCTCTTAATTATTGGTAGTTTTTGGTGCAGAATCTTATAGTTACAAAAGATGCAGTAGTAGACAGAAGCATTCAGACAGCTTACATTCAGGCAATTAGGTCTGCTCAACATTTTGTATATATTGAAAATCAGCATTTTCTGGGATCATCATATGCATGGCCGTCGAATAATGATGCAGGTGAATATCATGACTTTTATGTTGCAAGTACATGTTTCCTATCTATATTTGAGATATTCCATTAGTGGAGTAAGTGTGGCTCGTTTAATCACAATCATGTGCTCATATGCATGTTTGACTTGCAGAGGTGAATCCACCTACCAGAAAAAAAATATTGAGTACCGCTCATTTCACTCCATAGTATTGGTTAAATCTTTTGTTTGTGTTTCAATTGACCATTTTCATCACTTTTTTGGATGTAAGGAGCTAAGTCGTTAACTGTACTGTTTGCCACATTAATGAAGTCTTAGTAAGATATAGACTTCTTATAGTTAGTTTTTTGTCCACAAGCCACTCTCAGCTATTTGTGGCATGGTCTGAGCAGGAGCTGATAACTCCATTCCTATGGAATTGGCCTTGAAGATTGCTAGCAAAATTAGAGCTAAGCAGAGATTTGCTGTATATATTGTCATACCAATGTGGCCTGAAGGTGATCCCAAGTCAGCTGCAATCCAAGAGATTCTCTTTTGGCAGGTAGGTGCAGACATGAGTGTGTTTTTGTAGATGTGCGTAAACTTTGGTGCTTTTGTTTGATAGGGAAGATGGCGAGAGGCAGTATATAGAGCACGATGGACAAGGACACTCTTTACATGACGATGGGCAGAAATTACTACATACTATAGAGTAGCAAATACTACGAAATTGATTCCATATAGGTGTCCAGCCAATTAGAGAACATGCTTTCTCACTAATTCTGGATGTCCATGTTTAATGCTGTGCAAAGTATTCTCTAATACCATCTCCCACTCCTCACACACCACATTAGCCATAAAATACTAAATCTAATAGTTATGTGTTTCTAATTCTTTGGTGACTGCAATCTCACATAATCTCATTGTTTTACACTATTTTTTTTTGTACTTTTTCCCCAGAACCAGACCATGCAAATGATGTATAAAGTTGTTGCAAGTCAACTGAAGCAAATGGTGCTCGGTGATTCTCATCCTCAGGACTACCTTAATTTTTACTGTCTTGGTAAAAGGGAAAATAATTCTGGTCAACCTTCTCCAGATGATGCGGTAATGCTTTTTACAGTATGTTTTTGACTGGTTTTCATGTCCTTGAAACATGCCAATGGTCTATTGATCAATAATTACATTTGCAAGTTCGGGACCCCATTCAGCGGTGTATGAATGCCTAGACAAGGTGGTTCATAGAGTTGTAATCGAGCTGAGTCAAGTTGATACGGTGCAAAGCTCAAGCTCGACTCGACCTGCATCCTCGGGGCTTGAAACTCAGCTCGAGCTTGATCACATATAAAATATTTTGGATTGAGCTTGACTCAATTATAATAGCATTATTTATGAACTTGAGCTTGAGTTTTGGTAAGCTCAAATGGTTTCCTTGCATATTTTTGTATGAAGGTTAAATATGTAGTTTGAATGACTTTTGTGTCCTTCTTTTGTTATTAAAAAATATTTTAAAAAAGAATAATAGAAGCTCGATTAGGTTTAGGAGCTTGTCAAACTAAGTATTGGCAAGCTTGAACTCGACTCGACAAGATACTCGAGTAGTTCGAGCTCAAGCTCCACTAGAAATAAGGTGAGCCTATCTCGAGTAAACATCACGTGGAGCCTGAGTCAAGATTGATTGACACATGGTCAATCCGCTTTCCTCATCATATAATTTGATGAAGCTTGGATATGATGTTTTCTGACGTGTTATGGCAGGTTTCGGAATCGTACAAGTCCCGACGATTTATGATAAATGTTCATGCTAAAGGAATGGTAGTGGATGATGAGTACGTTTTATTGGGATCGGCAAATATTAACCAAAGATCACTGGCTGGTACCAAAGATACTGAGATTGCCATGGGTGCGTATCAGCCCCATCACACTTGGGCACAAAAGAAGAGGCATCATTTTGGTCAGGTTGTTTCTTGTGGCTTCTTTGCATAAGCCTAATTTCTTATTTTAGGATGTTTGCGCTGGCTTTCTCAAGCAAATATTCACTGAGATTGCCATGGGTGCGTATCAGCCCCATCACACTTGGGCACAAAAGAAGAGCCATTTCATGACTTATTTTTTTTTTTTTTTTTTCTCAACGATGTAATTTTACATCCTAACTTTATGAAGATAAGAATTTAAACAGTTTTAACTCTGGTATTTGCTTTGACACGGTGAATGTAGTCACATCTAAAGTAGGTCACTGTGACTTGTGAATGGAGTAATAGGCTCTCAGAGATACATGCAATTTGCATTGAGATACATATTTTCGGGTATGATTGTTGTGACTTTGCACTCCTGCCCATTTGTCTAGGTATATGGATACAGAATCTCCCTGTGGATAGAGCATTTTGGGGGAGCGGAAGAATACTTTAGTAAGCCTGGCCATCTAGAATGTGTGAAGAGGGTGAATGAGATCGCTGAAAATAACTGGAACAGCTACAAGGAACAACGCTCGTTGCAGGGCCACCTTCTCCGGTATCCCATACAGGTGGACCGAGACGGGAGGGTTGAGCCATTGCCAGGATCGGAGGAGTTTCCTGATGTCGGTGGCAAAGTCGCTGGCGCTCATTCGACCACAATCCCTGATGTTCTAACAACTTAGGTTCCGTCCGACTCCATGTCCATGCAGCCCCAGGAGACACGAAGATTTTTCCCAGGCTGTCGATTCATTCCTGATGTATACGAGCTATATGTTTCCGTCTGATTGCCTTTGTGTGGTGCCGTATTTCAGATTATTCTTTTGCTGTTTCGTTTTTTCTTTTTTCTGCGTCTGTCTGGATGTTTCCCAGACACCCTGCATAAACGAGGATCCTCGGTGGTGATCTCGGCCGGGGTGTGAATATTGTATACGAGCAGCTCGGTATCTCCTTCAGCTTTGGTTGATGGTGTCTACAGTTACAAATCTGGGAGCATCTGCGCTCTTGTGATTTAGAGGATGAAGATGTAATTTGGAAATTGCTGTACAGAAAGCTATATTGTAGTCGAATCCAGCACAGCTTGGCTTTTTATAAAGTGATTGATGCCTTCTATTTGAAATAAGCATTCAGACAGCTTACATCCAGGCAATTCGATCTGTTCAATAATTTGTATATATTGAAAATCAGTATTTTCTGGGATCATCGGATGGATGGCCATTGTATGATGACGCAGGTGAATATCGTGATGTCTTTTATGTTGCAAGTACGCGTTTCCTTTCTATACTTGAGATATTCCATTGATGGAATAAGCATGCCTCATTTAATCATAATCATGTGCTTATATTTGACATATAGAGTGAATCGACTACTGAAAAAAAAAATTGAGTATGGTTCATTTCACACGAAAGTATTGGTGAAATCTTTTGTTTGGTGAAATCCTTTTCTTTATTTTCCATTCTATATTTGAGATATTCCATTGGTGGAGTAAGTATGCCTCATTTAATCACAATCATGTGCCTATACGGATATTTGACATATAAAGCTAACACATCTACTGGAAAAAATAAAATAAAATTGAGGATGGCTCATTTCACTCGAAAAGTATTAGTGAAATGTGTCAATTGACCATTTTCATCTCTCTCTCTTTTCTTTTCTTTTTTTCTTTTTATGTTTAGGAGCTAAGTCTTTAACCAGTACTGTTTGCCACATCAATGAATTCTTAGTAAGCAGTAGACTTCTTGTAGTTAGTTCAGTCCTCAAGCCTTTTTCAGATGCTTGAAGCATGGTCTGAGGAGGAGCTGATAACCTCATTCCGATGGAGCTGGTCTTGAAGATCACTAGCAAAATTAGAGCCTGAAGGTAATCACAAGTCAGCTACAGTTCAAGAGATTCTCTTTTGGCAGGTAGGTTGTTGATGTTGTCTTGAATTTCACGAAGTTTATTTCCTATTTTGGACCTATCTTCATGGGATTTCATGGGAAATAGTCCTAATTCAATCTAATTGGAATATGCCATGATATTCCTAATTTTGGGAGGATAATCACTAAAGATTTGTTAGTTAGTTTCCTAAACTGATAAGATTTTTAGGGTGGAATTCCTTTCCTATTAGGATTAGGGAAGTGGGGATTTGAGGATCTATTTGTTCAGCATCGTACCTTGTCTGTAAATATTCTCTAATAAGAAATCCTCCCCCCTGGATATAGGCGGATTTTTTTGCCGAACCACGTAAATCTTTGTGTTCTTAATTATTCTTGTTTTTTTTTTTTTTCATCTCATCTAGTTAAGGTGCTCTTCTGCACAGCAATTGGAGTCAGAGCAATCCAGGTTCTTTATTCATGTACTGTGACTTTTGATTAGATGGCTGGACAGGGTTCGACTGTTCGATTCCATATCGAACGACTTATCGAGAAGAATAATTTTTCACTATGGCGAAGAAGGATGAAGGATCTGTTGATTCAATAGGATTTATAAAAGGTTCTTCTCGGAAGATCAAACAAGCCGACAACCATCACCGATGATGTCATGCCTCGATCCTCCGGCATGCGCACATCCCTTACCTTGGTCAATTTTAAAAGCGATATCCCAGGACTACGTATCGCCGACCCTTTCATTTTCATATGCACATGCGGAAGCAATTATAAAATCCCCAGACAATAAAACATTGTGATAGAACAGTAGGACTAAATTTTAAACCTTTAAAAACATCCACAACTTATATACATTGCAAACCAGTGCACGTATATACAAGGTGAACTATTAATTCAAATTCAAGTCAAGCCGGTTTAAAAACAAGGTCTACAAGTAGGGGTGTGGTTCCACAAACTACAGATCCTTGTCCTCCTCTTCATCATTCTCCACACTCCAACTGGAGCCTTCAGCAGAAATTGCACCGGACTTTTGAGATCTTCGAAATCCAAGTCTACTGCATTTAGGGACCTGCAATGGTTATTCAATAACCAATGAGATAACGTCTCAGCAAGTTCTACTCCCTAAGACCCGATTAGTAAACCAATACACCTCAGGGCTGCCTATACACAACACGAGTCAGAGGACTTACCTTGGCCTCAGTCCTAACCTACAAATCAGTACAGTTCAATAGGCACCCAAACAATCACAAAAGATTGAAACATCGATCGAATCGACTTCGTCGATTACATGTCAAACAGACCTTCATCGGTCATTTCCATTCAATCAATCAATTCACAACATCAGATCAAAACAATGATCAAATCGACCTAGTTGATTTCATGCCAATCAGACCAACTTTAGGTCATTCCCAAACATCAATCACATGTACTCTCTCGGGCGTCTTTTTCGCCAACTGCCATACCATCACCGATCACGTGCATTCTTTAAGGCGCCGTTTTCGCCAATGATATCCCAATCACCGAATCACGTATCATTTCTAGGGCGTCGTTTTCGCCAATGACATACCGATCACCGACACCTTGCGTTCTTTAAGGCGCCGTTTTCACTAGTGATACCCTCGATCACCGAACCACATGTCCTTTCTAGGGCGCCGTTTTCGCCAAGGTGACATCGGCAATAGACAACATCGTAGTTCTTTAAGGCGTCGTTTTCACCAGTGACATTTCCTTAATCACCAAACCACGTTTTGTCTATAAGTCATTTACATGCGTTCTTTAAGGCGCTGTTTTCGCCAGTGATACTTCCAATCATCGAATCACGTATGTCCAAGAAGTATCGTACCTGATTGGCCTCAGCCAATAATATCCTCAGTTAGCTCTCACCATTCTCTACTATATAGCCCATCAACGTAACTAGCGCTATATACCCATACTCGACCATCTACCAATCAAATATTCAATAACAAACAATTTCGGACAATTCCTCAAATTTCACAATTTAAATCAATTTCATATAAATTGAAGCTCAATTAAATAAACGGACTGCACCACGACAATCAGCACGAAGTTCTGGTCACCGGCCATCTTGGTTGAATTTCCGGAAAAATAAATAATTAAATAATTAATTTCGAATAATAAATAAATAAATTTTAAAAATCCAATTTATGCCCGTAATGCCTGATTGGAAGCTGAGACGAGCTCGGAAAATTACCGAAACTCGTTCAATAAATAACATGGCATGCTTACTTGCTAATGTCTATTTCTAACCACCTAACATGCATCATTAAGTCTCTAATTTAATTTATCTAAATTAATCTAACCACCTAATTGCATTTAATTAAATCTAACCAACCCTTAAGCATCATTAGCAAACTAAGAAAGCATTAGTGAGTAAAACTCACTTGATTAAAAGCGGGAACCGGGACACCACGACAGCGACGCGACAACGACCGAAATCGGGCTTTCGATGGCACCGGCGGGCTTGGACCGGGCCTAACTTCGAGTGGGCCTCAAGATGGGCTGAACTGCGACTGAAATTCACTGATCTATGGGCTGAGTTGCTACTGGGCTTATGGGCCGAATTTACTGGACTCTTGGGCTTGTTGCAGGTTGTGCTAATCGAAATTTGCTTGGGCTCGTGGACGGGCCCAACTGCTGGACCGTTGAAAAATTGCTAGACCCAAGACACCCGGACCAGCTGGACGAAGGAAAACGCACGCAGAGCAGCTGTTTCGGTGGACTGTGGGCTGACGTCGACGCCTGGATTGGAGTCCACCGCGGGACTTCGAGGGAGAGAAGCTGACTCGGGGACGTGCGGGCGTTGGAATTGAGCTGCGGAGTCAACTTCGAGCAGGGCTTGCGGCTGGAGGTTGACCGCGGAGACGCGAGGAGCTGCAGCGTGAGGCATGCGGTCAACCGACCGCTGTTGCTGACCTCGGTGGACTTCAATTCGGTGGGCTGCGGCGTTTAGTGAAGATGCAGTCTTCGTTGAGGGCAAATGGATGCTGGCTGTTTCGGTGGATTCCACTGGACGCACGTGGAGGCTTCGGTCAATGAACTGAAGGTTTGTTGCTGGAGACTGCTGAGCTTCGAGACTTCAATTGGTCGAAGACACGCGTAAGAGGAGAAACGTGGACGTTGTTGCTGCTTGGCTCGGTGGACTGCTCTAGGCGTGCAAAGCAGTGAAGATGGCCGCGTGGAAATGGCTGTCTTCGGTCAGCAAGGTGAAGAAGTTTGCTGCTTTGTTGACTTCGGTGGGGGATTGGTCTGCACACGAAGAAGAAGATGGGATGGCTCGAGGGGCAGCAAATGGAGAGAACGGCAGAAGCTAGGGGAAGAAGAGGCATGCGTCGAAGAGAAGGGAGAGAGGGCGGTTGAGCGTGAGAGTGACGCCAAGGGGAAGAAAGTCCAAACAAAATATCTAATAGCATCATTTCTTGGTCCAAGGAGTCTTCAAGCTTATCCTTTCAATTAAACCTTTGTCCCCCAATACTTTCTTGCAATATTATCCTCAATTAAACCAATTTGATGACCAATGTTGCACCCCACATAGCTCCAAATTTCTTCCATTTAAACTTCAATTTCTCCAATTGAGGTCCAATTTGTAGAAGAAAAGGTCCGCACCATTCCTACAAGTCCCCATCGCCAAATGTCTCAGTTTACAAGTAAAAAATTCCTTCAATTTGGCCAATCCGAATTTCTGTTCATTTTCCAAAACGTCCGTAACGATTTTCCGTAAAAATCTCGAATTCGATGGAATTTCTCCGAAAGATAAGATGACATCCTATAAATGAACCGTGACATGCTCGAATATCCGATTTCCGAAACCGAATTTAATTTCGTGGTTAAAATCGACCGAACGCGATTTTAGTCCGATCTGACCTATTGAGTAGCTTTTAGGGATTTTACCGCGGTTATATCCCTTAACGGCTTCACCCAATAGATTGGTTAACTCGTGAGTGATCAACTCAGAGAAAAAGGACCATCGGTGCGTCGACGAGATACCCATTTCATATATTCAGAACGGGGTCGAAATTTGGGATGTCACAGATGATAATTGGGCCGACATGGAGGAGAGGGTGTGCAGTGTGATCCAATTGAATCTATCGAACAAGGCCCTTTCATACGTGGTGGAAATCAAGTTCGCTCCAGAGGTATGGCTCAAACTCGAAAGCATCTACATGACGAAATCCTTCGTTCTTGAAAGAGATATTGTATTCGCTTTAGATGACTGAAGGAGGAGATCTGTTTGAACACCTCAACTTGTGCAATCAGATGATTAGTGAACTTACAAGATTGGAGATTAGTGAACTTACATAGCGCTTCTACTATTGGCGTCGTTGCCGTATTCGTTTGATCACTTGGTGACTACGCTCCTTTATGGAAAGGAAACCTAGAGATTGGAGAGGTAATTACTGTCCTAATTTCAAAACGACACACGGAATAGGGCAAGTAGTTCAAAATCTTCGGGAGAGGACCTCTTTGGGAAGCAAAGAAGCAGTTAAGGAAGAGAAAGATCAACTGATCAAGGATCGAGTTGTAAGGGTTGATCAAAATCCAAGGGAAAGTGTCGCAACCTCCCTTTTGGGCACCCTTACGCATGGGCGTGTGTGGAGGCTAATGGTTTGCTAGGTATTATGCTTAGCCCATTCTCTTTCAAGTCTACCAATTCACGACTTATGGTTTGAATTTTTAACTTATAAGTCAATTTCAAATAGGAGTTGCCACTAATCGATTTGAAGTTGATCAATTAGAAACTAAGTGATATATCGGCATAAATACTTCACTCTTGCGCAATAAGAGAAGTTAGGATCGATGACTTGATTACACTAATTAATCACTAACGCTTTTCCGGTATCTAATCTTGTTTAAATATACCAATCACAAATCTAGGATTCAATTCCTAATCAAACTGAGGAAATAGAAATCCATACATCACAAAGGCATTATGAAGGAAATAAGTCAATATTTTCTTCCAAGAAGTTAAACACATTTTTTTTTTGGGTTTTTCAAGGGTTTTTTTTTTATGTATTTACGGAGAAAACTAATGAAAAACCATATTTTTTTTGTGAAAAACCATATTTTGTGGTCTTTTGTTCTATTTTTGGAAAATATAAAAAAAAAAAATCGGAATTTTCTTTTTTTGGAAAATATAAATTCTTTTTTGGATTTTTTGATTTTTTTAAAAATAAAATATATTTTTTTTTTTTTCTGATTTTTTTAAAAATAAAATCTATTTTTTATTTTTTTGATTTGTATTATTACAATATTTTTATATCAAAATAATATTATTTAAAAATGACCCGGGTCGGATTCCCGGGTTGGGACTAACCCGGATCGTCCACACCGGCCCAGATGGGCCTGAAGCAGGGGCCCAGCTCAGAGCTTCCCCTTTTTCAAATAAACCCAAGCCCTTTCTAAACAAAACTAGGCTCACTCTTAATTAAAAGCAAATACCCGGCCTAAGTTCAACCAACCTATGCGCCACTAGCTACCCGGTTAAGACCCGCACCCGACCCGGCTACCGACCTGGCACGAGGCGGCCTCCTTCTCTGTCTCTCTGTGGTGCCGATGGGGGTAGCTGGGTTGTCACTGAGCGGCAGTTCGGTGCCGACGCAACGGGGCGGCAGTAGCGAGCTGTTCGAAGGGGCCGAGATGTAGCAGGTGGTGGCGGATGGGGGAAGGCTGAGCTCGCTACGGGCTAATCGCAGCGAGTAGCAAAGGAGATGACGGCGGGTTCGACGACATGAGGCTCGACTGTGATCAGCGAGCGGTTGGGTTGTCACGAGACAAAACGGCGATCGCTATGGGTGCGGGCGATGAAGGGATCGACAAGAGCAAGCCTTGTTGTTGGTGGCTGCATGGCGGTAGCGTCGGGCTAGGGAGCCGAGGTGGAACAGCAGCAGGTGCTGCGGGGCACGACGGGGCGGATCGCGGGGATGGTCAGAGCGGCAAGCTCGGTTGTCGTCGACTCCGGGGCGGATTACGGACAGCAGCAACTCGAGCTCACGGGGTAGTGCGGAAAAACTCACTGCCCCCAGATCTCCCTCGGACTTGCTTGCTCTCAGTCCTCCTCCGATCTCCCTCCTCTCCGGCTCGCTCGCTCTGGGGCCTCCCTTGATGTCTCTCGGGGGAAGTCCTCTGAGCTCGCAGCCCTCTCTATGTCCCTTCTTCCTCCTCGACCTCCCTCTCCTTTTATAGGTGAGGAGGCCGATCGACGGAGGAGCCTCGACTGCCGGTTCTTGGCGTGCCGACTGACCTCTCCTCGTCGGCCAAACTAATGTCTTCTTCATGGAGGCCTGCTCGGCATTGAAGTCGACGTCCCTTCCGTCCGGGTTTCTCGCCGGATTTGATGGCACGTTCTCTCCGTCGCCGGCCTACTTTGGTCTGCCTTAGTAGGGCGTCTTGTGCACGTGGGTTGCAGGAGGAGGAAGGAAGGAGGAAGGAGAAAGGCGCACGGGCCGGGCTGGGGAAAACAAGCTGGGCCCTGGGCCTGCGTGAGGAGAAAAGAAGAAGAAGGGGCTCGGATGAAAGCCCAGCCCCCGTAATTTATCTGAAGATAGGGTAAAAAAAAGAGAGAAAAAAAAAGAAAATAAAGTAGGAAATAAAACTTAGTAGATGCAAATAATATTAATGCGTAGGTGATGCGAAAAATATTTTTGTTAGGGCCCAATTAGTCCTTAGTTTTCTTATGCAATTTAATCCAAAATACTTAACTAAAATTTAGATGTCAATAGAAAGTTCAAAGGAAGATGCTTTGTGTGTAATGAGGAAGGGGATATCAAGAGATTCTATCTAAAGAAGAACGAGAAAAAAAAAAAAGAGCTCAGATGAAGCAAATGTAGTCAACAGCACTAAGACCTATGATGGAGACGTCTTGTCCATATCGTTGGGGAAGGACATGTTCAAAAATTTGTGGATTTTGGACTTCAGATGCCCTTATCATATGTGTCCTTATTGAGAAGCCTTCAATGAATACAAGGCATATGATGGTGGTTCAGTTCTTATGAGGAATGATACTTCGTGTAAGATTGTGGGAGTTGGAGCCGTGACAATCAGGATGTTTGATGGCATAATCAGAACCTTGGCAGATGTCATAATGTACCAAGTCTACGGAAGAATCTAATTTCATTGGGAGCACTTGAATCCAATGGATGCAAGTACTCAGCTCAAGGTGGAGTCTTAAAGAAGATCAATGGAGCTTTGGTTGTTCTAAAGGGACAGAGGCACGGTAACCTATTTCGACTTATGGGAACCATGGTATAAGGTGGAGCATTTGTGTTCATGGTTGCTAGCAGGGAGATAGATAGCACCTATCTATGGCATATGTTCTCAGGCATATGAAGGAAAGAGGATTGATGGAGCTTCACAAGAGGAATGCACTCCATTGTATGAACACATGCAAATTAGATTTATGCAAATTTTGTGTGTTTGGAAAACAATGTAGAGTACGGTTTGATGTTGCAACTCATACGAGCAAGGGCATGCTCGAGTATGTATTTTTAGATGTATCAGTCCTTCACCAATAAAGTCAAAAGGCGGGAATGAATACTTCGTGACATTCATTGACGACTTTCTCTTGGAAATTTGGGTCTACTTCATGGGACACAAAAGTGAGGTCTTTGACAAATTCAAAGAATGGAAAGCTAAAGTTGAGACTTCAACGGGGAAGAAGCTTAAGTGCTTGAAATCGAACAATGGAGGAGAGTACAAATTAGCATCGCTCATGAAGTTTTGCAAGAATGAAGGGATTAAACGTCACTTCACAATTATGAATATGTTCCAACAGAATGGCGTAGTGGAAAGGATGAACCGAACCTTATTAGAGAGAGCTCAGAGCATGAGGCTACATGCAGAACTGAGCAAGGAGTTTTGGGCATAAGCTATTTGCATGGCATGTTATCTTGTAAATCGGTCTCCATCAATTGCAATTAAATGCAAAACTCTCGAATAGGTATGGACCGATAAAACTGTCAATTATTCTAATTTAAGAATATTTTCTTGTCCTACTTTGTAGAATTTGAATCACTTGAAGTTGGATCCAAAGTCAAAACAATGCATATTTCTTGGTTACGAGAAAGGAGTGAAAGGCTACAAATTATGGGATCTAAGTGAAAAGAAAGTTTTACAAGCAGGGATGTTGTGTTCAATGAATCTGCAATGTTGAAGTCAAGCCGCGTGCCACACATGTCTACTGAAGAGAAGAGTGATAACTCTATTGTTAAGGTTGAGCTTGAAGCCGGAGAATTTGTAGAGAATGGCGAGTCATCTGATGAAACTTCAGAAGTTAAAGAAACAGTAGAAGTTTCTCGTACCATTCTAACGGGCTGAGGAAGGCGCACTCTCAAAGCACTGGAGAGGTACAATTTTGAGGACTTGGTTGCTTATGCTCTTACCGTAGGCTCTGACGATCCAAGCTCCTATCATGAAGCTTTGAAAAGTGATCACAAAGAAAAGTGGATGACTATGATGATAGAGGAGATGGAGCCGTTACAAAAGAATGAGATGTGGAAATTTATGGAGAAGCCCAAGGATCGGAAATTCATCAGCTACAAATGGGTTCTTCAAAGAAAGGAAGCAACAACGAAGAAAGGGCAACATAAATACAAGGCTCGACTTGTTGCTAAGGGCTATGCACAGAAGGAGGGGATTGATTATGATGAGATATTTTCTCCGATTGTAAAACACATGTCAATTTGCGTTTTACTAGCTATGGTAGCCGTGTGTGAGTTGGAGCTCGAGCAGCTAGATGTGAAGATGATATTCCTTCATGGCGACTTGGAGGAGAAGATTTGCATGGGCTATGCATAGAAATAGATCACTTTACTATTTAAAGCAATCTATGAAGCAATGGAATAAAGTGCTTGATTCTTTTATGCTTCGTATTGACTACATGAGGAGTGTGCATAATTCTTGTGTTTACTATAGAGTTTTTGATGATAAGTCATTTATTCTGTTGATATTCTATGTTGATGATATGTTGATTGCTGCAAGAAAAATGAAACATCATTTCCTAAGGTCTCGGTTAAGCAACGAGTTTGAAATGAAGGATCTTAGTGCAGCAAAAAGGATCCTTGGCTTGGAAATCTTTTGAGATAGATGTGCAAGTAAGTTTTAGGTGAATCAGAAGAAGTATGTTGAGAAGGTCTTTGAGCGGTTCAACATGGGGAAGGCTAAGTTGGTTTGTACACCTTTAGCAAATCACTTCAAATTATCCGAGAAACAATGCCATAGTTCACATGAGCAGGTTGTAAATATGTCTCGAGTACACTATGCTAGTGCAATAGGGAGCCTCATGTATACTATGGTCGAGAGAAGTATTAAAAAAGTCATAAACATTTTGCATTTGTGCCAAATTAGTCCTAAACCTTTTTACGTTGTGCTAATTCAGTCCTTTCGAGCCAATTTTGGTTGGATTTTGTTGACTGGACGTCGGCGGGCCGACGTGGCTCGATCGACGCCGACTTGGACAACTTTTAATAATATTTAATTTTTTTGAATTTTTTTTTTCTTTTTCTTTTTTCATCCTCCTTCCTCTAGCGACCGGCCAGAGGCTACTACTGGCAAGGTCGACCTCGCCAGCCACCTCGCCAATGGCTGTGAGGGTGGCCTCGCGCCTAGATCTGGTGAGGTCGAGCCTCGCTAGCCATGGGCGAGCCTTCATCGCTCAGGCCTTGAGGGCTGCCTCACGCCGAGCCGGCGAGGCTGGCCCTCGCTGGATCTCGGCGAGGTCGAGCCTCACCGACCATGGGCGAGGCTCGACCCTCATCGCCTAGGCCTCGAGGGCAACCTCGCGCCGGGCCGTGGGGCGAGGCTCTACCCTTGCCGCCCGGCCTCGAGGGTGGCCTCGCCCATGGCCGGTGAGGCTCGACCTCACCGGATTCGGGCGCGAGGCCGCCCTCGAGGCCCGGGCGATGAGGGTCGAGCCTCGTTGGCTCGGCACAAGGCCGCCCTCACAGCTTGGGCTGCCTCAAGCTGGCTTCTCGCCGCCCGGCGCGAGGTCGCTCTCGCGGCCACTAGCGAGGTGGCCGGTGAGGTCGACCTCACCGGCGGTCACCCGACGACCGGCTGGAGGAAGGAGGAGGAGAAGGAAAAAAGAAAAAGAAAAAAATTCAAAAAAAATTATAATATTATTAAAAATTATCCACGTCGCCCGGGCGGCGTCCGATTAGCAAAAATCCGGCCAAAATTGGCCTAAAGAACCGAATTGGCACAATGTAAAAATGTTTAGAACTAAATTGGCACCAAAAAAATGTTCATGACTAAATTGGCACAAATGCATAAAGTTTAAGATTTTTTTTAAACATTTTTCCCTACTATGGTCTGTAGCAGACCAGATTTGGCTCATGCAGAGCATCTCATCAATCGATACATGAGTAAGCTGGGTAAGAAGCATTGGGAAGCCGTTAAGTGGATCTCTCCTTATTTGGCTGGAACTACCGAAATGGGTTTGATGTTCAGTTTAAAGGGAGAATTGATCGATTTAGCAAGTTATGTCGATTTGCACTTCGCTAATGATTTGGACAAGCGAAGTTCCATCATGAGATACATCTTCATTCTTGGAGGTGGAGCTATTTCACGGAGGGCAATGCTTTAGTCTACCATAGCACCGTCTACAACTAAAGTTGAGTATGTGGCAGCAACTAAGGCTACGAAGGAGGGAATATGGTTGACCGGTTTGGTCACAGAGTTGGGTTTAAAGTAGGAACGTGCTATACTATATTCTGATAGCCAAAGCACAATATGTCTCACGAAGAATCAAGTGTTTTATTCTAGAACGGAACACATTGAAGTTCGGTACCACAAGACTGGAGAATTTATGGAGAATGATAGCTTTGCTTTGAAAAAAATCCATACTAAAGATAATCCCACGGATATGCTCATGAAGACGGTTACTACGGAGAAGTTCAATTCCTATAGGGAGTTGGTTTCTCTCACTCATCGTTGAAGTTGATGGAGGCCGCACTAGTCTAGGTGCGGGCATACTTTTGCAAAAGTACGGTGGAGGAAGATATATATTCATTTTCTTGGTTTGAGTAGAGGCTTATGGTTGTTTCAAGCCAAAGCTGGAGATTCATTGATGTTGTCTTAAATTCCACAAAGTTTATTTCCTCTTTTGGACCTATCTACATGGGATTTCATAGGAAATAGTCTTAATTCAATGTAATTGGGATATGCCATGATATTCTTAATATTTGAAGGATAATCGCTAAAGATTTATTTGTTAGTTTCCTAAACTAATAAGATCTTTAGGGTGGAATTCCTTTCCTATTAGGATTAAGGAGGTGGGGATTTGAGGATCTATTTAGTCAGCATCGTACCTTGTAGCTAAATACTCTCTAATAAGAGATCACCCCCCAGTGGATGTAGGTGGATTTTTTCACTAAATCACGCAAATTTATGTGTTCTTGATTATTCTTGTTTTTTCTTTTTCATTTCATCTAGTTAAGGTGCTCTTTTGCACAACATAGGTTGGTCCATGAATATGCTTTCGCAGATTTATGTAGATTTTGGTGCTTTGTTTGATAGGCAATATGGCAAGAGGGAAGATAAAGAGTATGATGGACAGGGACGCTCTTTACATGTCGATGGACATAAATTACTACATAGTACCAAAAACAAAGGAACTGATACCATTTAGCTGTCCAGCTAATTAGAGAATATGCTCTCTCACTAGTTCTCGATGTCTATGTTTAAGGCTATGCAAAGTATTCTCCAATACCATCTCCCACTCCTCACACATCACATTAGCCATAAACTAGTAATTTGAATAATATAATAATTCTTTGGAGACAACGATCTTACATAATTTGATTTTTTTTTTTTTTTTGTACTTTTTGTGACACCCCAGAACGTTACCAGTGACACCTATCCTTTTTATATGATTGTTTTAATAGCATGCGGAAGTTTAATAAAATTTTTCTCAACCAAAACCCTCGTACAAGAAATCACATGAGTAAATGTATATAATATTTTCACTATATATATAATTGTAATACAATTTTAATACATCATTCAAGCAAATATAAAATAAAAAAGTTATGGGAAAGGGTTTGGCCAACTAGCATCCCTACTTCCATCCCATTCCATAAACAAGCCATCATCTGACTCAAGAATTGATGGTTTCGGGCATCGTCTCATCCTCTCCGTCACAATAATCTAGTGACCATCTTACAAACTGAAAAGTAAGAGATGAGCCGAAACCCAGTAAATGAAAACTTTAATTTTAAGTTAGAAAAATCCTCTTACCACTTTAGTTTGTACAAGTAAAGAGAATGTATAACAATCAAATAAGTATGATGAGAACATGAGAAGATTTTACCTTTTCACATTTTCATATATAACGGTAATCATCATACAACAATGCTTCCATTTAAACTCATGCATATGGTATACCATGTTCCAATGCAAGGTAACCAATTAAACATCATATGATTCTATACATGCACATGAACATGCATTATATTCATTTAACTTTTTCTCCCGAACTTTTTGAAGGCATCCCAACCACTAAGGCATCCTGCAAACTTCCATCACGGGATATTGTTATACACCACTTTATGGGTAACAAAAACACATTATTTTCATGTACAATGCACATGTTAACATCGATCTTTTTTACATCAATAATGAAATAAACAAATCAACCTCCAATGCATAATCACTTTTCATGCATAACCTTATCTTGCTATTTTTATAATCACATAAGTAAAAGAAGAGAATTATAAGCTTACCTTACCCCCTTTCTGATCATACCTTTTTAATGTGCACATCATAATAGCATGCTTATTCTTCTATTTTGTAAAGATAAGATTTCAATAAAATTTGATTAATATACCCAGCAAAATCTGATTGTACAAGGAAACGGGTTCACATTTCAATAGAATCCGATGTATAAATGAACATGTTCAGATTGAGTAAAATTTGATCATATAAATGAACATGACTAGACTGAGTAAAATTTGATCGTACAAATGAACTTCTTGTTGTTGTTAAAGTTTGGATAATCATACAGATACATTTAGGCTCAGTGAAAATGATAGAATAAAAAAGCGGATTTACAAATGGACAAACTCAGACTTAGTAAACATCCAGTAAAACGAACAAACAGATTTTAACACAATAAATTCTGGGAGAACGAATAAACAGATTTTGGCTATTCATAATGAAACAGGACGAAACAGAATGGACATGCAAGAGGTCATGAAGATAAATATAGCAAAACGAACAAATTTTGACTTATTCAGAATGAAATAGAATAAAGTGGAACGAACATATTCTAATTATTCAAAACGAAATAGAATGAGTAGAACTTTGACTAGTTAAGTTCTAGCAGAACAAGCAAAACGAGCAGAAATACTAGATTATGTCTGGATAAATTTTGGTAGAACGAACATGCAATATGATTCTTCTAGATTTTAACTCAACATTTTCACTTACCATTTCAACACAAATCAAGAAAATCGATTACATCCATTTAAACATGCACAAGATAATCAAGGCTAATTAGTAATCACTATACTCATAACATGCACATCAAAGTCTCACCTCACAACAAACCAACCAAGTTAATGTTTTAAGGAGATTGAACTACTTTTTTTTTTTTTTTTGGTTGAAAGCAAAGATATATTATAAACTGTTACTAGAGATGACAGTGTTCGGCATTTCCGAGTACAATAAATCTCGCAAAAAGGAAGGAGGGTTTTGTGCCCAATCTGAGGAAATAAGCGAGGTCCGGTGGGCTTTCGCGGCCCGGTCCGCAACTTCATTCGCTTTCCTTCTGCAATAGGTAACGGTGAGATTATGGCACCGAAGGTGCAGACATCGCGCCTCTTGGAGGAGACTCCTGTGTTCCCATGGCGTCGTAGTAGGATCACAAATGGCTTCTGCAAGAGTGAAACAGTCCGTTTCCACCTGGACATGATCCAATCGGCGTCCTCTCTGAAGCAAGAAATGCAGAGTGTGAGTTAAACCAAGCGCCTCAGCCTGCAATGCCGAAGATGCAGTCACCGTCCGCGCGAATCCATCGATTAAAACTCCAGATGAATCGCGGCACACGCAGGCAATTGAAGCGTCCTTAATGCCTAGAAACTTCACGTACCTCAAACAAGCAAAGGCCGAGACCACCTCTTGACTCACGAAAACTAAGATCCAAGGAAGAATTTGCTTGTAAAGGTTGATGATGGCATGATACGTTTGGGTAGACTTTTAGTCTCCTCTTTTCTCCAAAGTTAAGAGAATGCTTTTGCTTTAAGGGTACATTAGTTCTTCCTTCTATATGTGGCATGCCTAATCTTGAGACAAGAACAAGTGTCATGGAGTTTGCACGTAATGGAGATGACTAACCTAAAATGAAATGATGGTTATGGTAGGTGTCTTGATTACAAACCTTCACCCCATACGTGGCCAAAGAAGAAATAAGGGAAGATGACTCATCTTAGAGAGAGTCTTCCCAAAATCTTAGGTGTTAAAATTACTAAGAGACCTTGTCTTGAGAGGACACTTGGGCAGGCATGAGACATTACAAGAACATGTGGGCATTATTTGGCCTCTCATGCAAATCTCTTTCAAGAGACCTCGTGCAAACTTCTCTCAAGAGACATGTGATCTCTCATGCAAAGGATTTTAAGAGACAAGTGGCTTATGGATAATGCCATCTAAGAACAACTCATCTCCTTTAGCCATGCATATGAGTAAACCTCTATACATTTTACCCGAAGTAAAGATGATTATCATAACCAAATAACCCAAGACATCATTTGTATAAATAAATAATGATTAGTACTAATTATCTAAGGTTTAGACAATATAAAATAATCGATGACATTTGAATTCACCAAAATTATGGTTAAACCATACCGAACACTTAGGAAAATCTCGAGTTAGAGTAATTTGATACTCGACAATCACAACATATAATTCGAAGAATATTGGTACCCATCAAAAATCAAGATGACGGTAGATTAGTTAACACCACTCTAACCATCCACGTATGCATCAACGTTCATTAATTTTCTAACTGGTCGAACTTGAGACAATCACATTCGTCGAAAATTATCTTCTGCGCCTCACACAATTTACGATCCAATTACTAATTCTACGTGTCCACCTAATTCTTAAGATAAATAGTCCTTAGCCTTATAACCAAAGTATAATAAATTGGACACCACAAATTCTCAACGTCTAAACGTTATTATGAAAAATCCGAATGTCAAACTTCTGCCTTATTCTTTTCCAGAATCAGACCATGCAAATGATGTGTCAAGTAGTTGCACGTGAACTCAAGCAAAATGCAGCTCACAGATTCTCATCCTCGGGACTACCTTATTTTTTACTGCCTTAGCAAAAGCGAAGACATTTCTGGTCAACCTTCTCCAGCTAATGGGGTAATGCTTTTTGCAGTGTGTTTTTTACTTGTTTTAAGGTCATTGAAAGTCGAATTCTGACTACTTGCCAATGGTCTCTTTCACTAACCATCGAGTTTGCAAGCTCAAGACCCTATTCGGCAGTGCATGAATGCATAGCATGGTTCATAGGGTGGTAAATAGTAATTGAGCCAAGTCCAGTCGAATTCGATATTGCACCTAGTTCAAATTGACTCGCATGCTCTGGGCTCAAAACTTGGCCCAAGCTCAATTGAGTATAAAAAATTTGGGCTTGCTTTTGACTTGATCTTGACTCGACTATAAAAGAGTTATGTATGAACACGAGCTCGAGTAATAAGCTCAAACTTATCTTGCTTAGTTTTAATGACTTTTTTGCCCTTTTTTGTAACTGAAAAATACACTTGAAAAGAACAAAAGAAGGTTGATGAGACTCGGGAGTGCGTTGGGCTGAGTATAGATGAGTTCGAACTTGACTTGATGAGATCCTTAAGTAGCTCAAGCTCGATTAGAAATAAGGTGAGTCGATCTCAAGTAATCATCGAACAGAGCTTGAATCAAATTGACACATTGTCAGTCAGCTTTTCTCATCATATAATTTGATGAACCTTGGATCTGATGTTTTCTAACATGTTATGGCAGGTCTCAGAAGCATACAAGTCCCAGCCATTTAAGATAAATGTTCATGCTAAAGGAATGGTTGTGGACGATGAGTACGTCTTATTGGAATCGGCAAATATAAACCAAAGATCATTGGCTGGTACCAAAGATACTGAGACTGCCATGGGTGCATATCAGCCGCATCACACTTGGGCACTAAAGAAGAGGCCTCCACGTGGTCAGGTTGTCGTCTAGTGGCTTCTTTGCATAATCCTAATTTCTGATTTAAGGTTGTCTGCAATAGCTTTTTCGAGCAAGTATGCAATGAATCTTTGGGATTCAAATCTGTTCACATTTGTTGAACTGGTTGTAACAAAGCCAAGAACACCAATTTCTAGTCAGATTTATGAGGAAGTCATTAGAGTTCATGATTTTTTTTCTGGACAACCCAATATAAAGAAAAGAATTCAAAACAATTTCTACTCTGGTATTTGTTTTGACATGGTGAATGCATTCACATCTAAAATAGGTTGCTGTGACTGGTGAATGGAGTAATGGGCTCTCAAAGATATATGCATTTTGCATCAAGATACATATTTTGGGTATGATTGTTGTGTGTTTACATTTTTGCCCATCTGTGCAGGTATATGGATACAGGATGTCTCTGTAGGCAAAGCATCTTGGGGAAGTGGAAGAATGCTTTAATGAGCCTGGCGGTTTAGAATGTGTGAAGAAAGTGAATGAGATGGCTGAAAATAACTGGAACAATTACATGGCTGAAGGTTCATTGCAGGCCCATCGTCTCCGGTATCCCATACAGGGGGACCAAGATGGGAATGTTGGGCCATTGCAAGGATCTGAGGAGTTCCTTGATGTTGGCGGTAAAGTTGTCGGTTCCCATTCCACTACAATCCTTGATGTTCTAACAACTTAAGTTCTGTTCGACTCCATGTCCATCTAGTCCTAGGAGCTACAAAGATGTTTCCTGGGCTGTCGCTTCATTCTTGCTATGTACAAGTTTTATGATTTCTGTCTAATTGTTTCTGAGTGGTGCGGCAGTTCAGATCATTCTTTCATTATTTTGTTTTTTACCGCGGCTATCTGAATCTTTCCCGGACACTTGCACAATGAGGATCCTCAGCGGTGATCGCGTCCATGGTGTGAATATCATATTTGAACAGCTCGGTATCTCTTGGACTTTGGTTTGAAGGTTTCTGTTATTACAATCTGGGTGCATCTGTGCTTGTGTTTTTAGAGGATATTGATGTAAAGTGGAAATCGGTGTACAAATGTAGTTGAAAACAACTTCGCTTTTTATGAAGTCTTTGATGCCTACAGTTTGAAATGAATAAATCTCAGAGAAGCGAGAATCATTTCATGAGATAATTCTTGCTACATATTCATTCATTCTATCCCGACCATATTTATTTGGGATGACTTTTGGCAAATTTTATGGCATTCAAAAGTTACTTTTACTTCACGGGAAATACTTGGAATCTTATAAGATATATGTATATTTGTGCATTAAAAGTTCTAAAACTTATTACAAAAAGTTCTAAAACTTATTACGAAAGTGATTGAATTCTAAAAAGGACAATTAAGTACTTATGATTTTATCAATATTCCCAATTTGCCATTACAACTAAAATATACGCCTAGCCCTATAATCTTGTGTATGCTTATCTTTCTCATTTCCTTTGTGCATGCTATCCAATAACAATTACATAACCATGTATATTGATATATAAAACATTAATCTCCCAATACTTTACATAGTGTAAAGTGGGCTTTTGAAAAATTCTATGCGTCTCAACATCTCTACCCTACATGTTGCAGATAATCATCAATGCAAATTGCGAGGCATTAATTCCAACGAAGCTTATTTCTCAATTTTCTCTTAATCTAGATTTACTAATCAAATTAATTACTAAATTCTATATATTTGCTAATTGATCCATGTGAAAATCTAACACTATATTAAATTATCAAAACAATCCACTTTTCAAAATGGTTTTGCAATTAAGTGCAAATTTTGACTAGTTAATAAAATGTCAATTAATTGTGTAATAAACCAAGAACCTACCATCATAAGTGTAAACAGCTCCCATAGTTTTCAGTTACAATATGAGACCTTAACTTACTGAAATTACAGAATTGCCCCGATTCTACAATTCTTACATTGTTTACCAAATTTCATTTCCTTTAATTAATCTAACTTAATCACTAATTAATAATTTTGACTAATGAAGTTTGTTGTTCATAGAAGAATTTATATGCTGTGAATATATATTTCTTTTCTTTCTTGTATGACACAAAATGACTGTTACATTTGTTTACATTCATAATTTCATCTTTCTAATACCTCTACTTGTCAAACTCATTCAAAATCCTCTTGAAATCATTCAACCATGTTTTTATTTATGAAATATATCCATTATCTATACAACTACTCATAGCATCTTCAAATGGCATCATAAACATAATGGATCTTTCACGCAATATCAATAACAATTTCGAGATAAAAGCACCGGTAGGCATCAACGGCCATCATTCTCATCTTAAATCCACATGGCATCACCCATGATACAAGATCATATAAATTCATTCATTCATACTTTTGCCTCTTATTAGCTCATCAGGTAATCATTAACTTCTTTTTAAAAACATGAATGGATAATATTATTTATACTTTAAGCTAAAACCAAATAAGGATCAAGATTACTAAGAGAATCAACCCAATTTACCCCTTAGAGATTCACTTGCCTTGGATGGAAAGTTTGAGCAAACATAGAGCTTAATCCACCTAAAAATCAAATGATGCGATCTTGAATTAACACTAGTTGAGCAAATCAAACACCTAATTCAACACTAGGCTAAAAATCTATAATGTTGTTACTCATGTGACTACCTACAATTGTTGACAAAAAAAAATTCGTGAAAGATATTTTATTATAGAAGAAATTTCGGCAAAACAAACTCAATGAATTTTACTTTTGATAATCATCCTATATGCCTATCTAGTCATTTGGTCATGCCTAAAAATACTACGTGGACACATTTTTTACTGTCAATCTGCGATAACAAACTCATGTACTAATTTTTATTCACTTATGCATATTAAAGTTAGTAAAATTACTTTACCAATTGATTTTTCTCAATTATGACATATAATCAGATATCGTGAAAACCAATAAGTTCCACGTTCATGAACGTTCAAAGCATTTTCATCAATTCTAACTCGCTTCACCCTTTTGACCCTTTAAAAAATTTAATAATCCTTAAAAAAGTCACATACGTAAATATCACAGCTTCAAAAGCTAATTTTTAGAAATTTTCCTAGCTTAACAAATTCATCGATAGGTTTGTAATTAATCAAAGTTATCGAACAATTCATTCAGAACATTAATCATCTTAATGTCCTAAATAATATTAGGAAGCAAGGAAACTTCAAGATGTCACGCTACAGTTACGATGCAGTGGAGCAATTACATGTCAATTGGTCCACCGTGAGTCCGTACACTTCCTCTTCCCTTCACGGGTTGGTTTGGTTGTGTAGAGGGAGGAGATGGCATCAGGTTAAGTGATCGTGCGACCAGCTCCATGATCTCTAAGCCTAGACAACATATGAGGTCCTCGCGAACCCACTTAGAGACCCTGACCTGAGAACTTGTATTAGAAAAATCTGTACAATTATTTCATCTCGCCGAAGAACATATTTCATGTGATATATACGTTATAATTCCACCCAAAGAGCTATTTCAAGTCATGATGGCGATGATGGGATTTCATTGACTGATCATAATTATACGTTATAATTCCACCCAAAGAGCTATGTCAAGTCATGATGGCGATGATGGGATTTCATTGACTGATCATAATTTTTCACCCGTTATGAAATCTATTTGTGACAAGTTATACCAAATCCCTATTGTTTGTACATATCTCAATTTTAAGTAACTTTTTATCTCATGTGCCTTTATCACATAATATACCATTGTAAGAACCTATTATCGGGTTAAAAACCTTTATTGTAATTTTTTGATGCCATATATTGGGTAGTGCCATGTGGGATTTTCTTGAATTCATTAATCGGTTGCCACATATACATAATTGGGCTTGTTAGGATTTGCTAGACAATCACATAGAAAATAGAGAGTAAAAACGAGAAAGAGAATTTGCCTGATTATCACACCTCAACATGGCTCCATGCATACTTTAAATTGTTCTTTTTCTTTCTCTAATTGTAGCTCCCATTACTCTCTCTCTCTTTTCACTACCTTTTCTTCTTCATACTTTACCAACTGCCCCAATCGATGGGAGTATGAATCACACCTCAACAAGGCTCCACCCCACTTTATTCCACCCCCAATTTATTAGTAACTTTAAATTTCTCTTTTCTATTTTTTTTTTCAAATTGCAGCTCTCATCACTCTCTCTCTCTTCTCACTTCCTTTTCTTCCCAGTCATAGCCGTGACACGTCATCACGTGCGAGTTGTTGTTTGCGTGTTTGGTGAGACTATGTGGCATCTTGCCAATTGTTGTTTGCGTGTTTGGTGAGACCATCTAGCAACCTTCTCATTGTCGTTTGCGTGTCATCATCGTGACACGTCATTCTATATGAGTTGTCGTTTGTGTGTTTGGTGTCATTCCGTGTGAGTTGTTTTTTGCGTGTTTGGTGAGACTACGTGGCATTGTTCTCATTGTCGGGAGTGCGCAGTACAAACCCAATACTTTCTTCTAGGAATAGACTATGTGGCATTATTCTTATTGTTGGAAGTGCGCAATAGAAGTGTAATACCTTCTTCTAGGGAAATCATCAAGAGGGTGGTTGAGTTTGAGCCCATCAACGTATTTATTTGGACTCATATCCGATGTATGATTTTTCTAACATAATCTACGCGCGACACTCATGATGGTTTCTTGAGTTTCCACTATGCACCCCTCGTTGTCTGCACTACGAACTCTAGTTGTCGTCGTTTGGGAAACAATGATATCATCAAGTGTCACAACTTATGTACGATATTTACTTGAGTGTCATGATTCTTAAAAAAAAGTTCATTTGAGTGTCAATTTTTTTTATAAAAACGTCCATCTAAGTGTCCAAAATTTGATGCGGCCTAGTAGTTAAAGTGAACGTTTAAAAAAAAAAAAAAGAAAAGAAATGCCGTTTAAGTGATTAATCCAAAAGTTATATAATACTTAAATAATTGAAAAAAAAATTATGATAGTCAAGAATGGTCGTATCAATATCGTGACATCTGTGACGTCATCTTTCTCCAGAGAAGAAGACGATGAGTAGATAGCGAGAGGAGGGAGAGAGGGAAGCGCGCGAGAGGGAACCAAACAGGAGAAATTTGAAGCGTTTATGACGAAGTCAGGTGGGGCCCAATCGGCGCACACGTGACTAATCGTGGTCCCGGACCACTCACGCGGCGCCACGTGTGCGGGGAGGGGACAAAAGACCAGAACCGGGCCCACCTCTCTGACGCTCTCTCTCCTCTTTCTCTCTTTTGTTCCCTCCCCGCACACATGGCGCCGCGTGAGACGTGGCGGTCCCGGACCACCTAATATTTTCTCGGCAGGCCGCCGTCTCTCCGCACGAGAAACGCGCACTCTGTCTTGTCTCTGGTAATGTCGGCGACATGCACGGCGTCGCCAATTTCACCGTCGCCCTCATCTCGTATTCTCCTCCTGAAACGGTGAAACCTGCAGAGTCGCCTTGGCTTTCTCTCTCTGCGCATGATTCCTTGCCCTCTCTTCTTCCTCAAGAAAGGCACTTCTCCGACCGACTCTCCCGGCCATATCATCCACCCCCCGGCCATCTCATCCACCATGCCTTTCTCTGTCAACCCATCTGCCCTTCCATCTCTGTCATCTTCCGATCTCTCCCATGGCGGATTTGCCTCCTGGTCACGGCGTCTACCTCCACGGCGACCTCGACCTCCACATCATCTCCGCCTCCAACCTCCCCAACATGGACATGGTCTCCGGCCGCCTCCGCCGGTGCCTCTCGGCCTGCGCCCGGCCTTCCCGCTCCAGCGACCCCGCCCCCGCCTCCCCACTCCGGGACCGCTGCGACCACGACGCCCGCTGCCACGGGAAGGTCATCACCTCCGACCCCTACGTCACCGTCCGCGTCCCCCACGCCACCATCGCCCGCACTCGCATCCTCCACAACATGCAGAACCCCTGGTGGGACCAGCGGTTCCGCATCCCCCTGGCTCACCGCGCCGTCGACTTGGAGTTCCGCGTGAAGGACAGCAACCTCTTCTGCGCGCAGCTGATCGGCACTGTTAATATCTCGGCGCGGGAAATCAAATCTGGCGAGGACATCTCCGGTTCCTTCCCGCTGAGGGGACCCTCAGCGAAGCCGAATTCCGCCCTCCAGCTCGAGCTGAAGTTCACGCCAGTGGAGAAGAACCCGGTGTACAAGGACGGCATTGCCGGAGATCCTAATCATCTGGGAGTGAGGCACGCTTATTTCCCCTTGAGAAAAGGGTGTGGCGTCAGGCTGTATCAGGACGCTCATGTGGTCGATGGGATGTCGCCTGGTATTGACTTGGATAGTGATGCTGGAGGCGTCTATAGGCATGAGAAGTGTTGGGAGGATATTGGTCACGCCATATCTGAGGCTCACCATTTGATATATATTGTTGGTTGGTCGGTTTCTTATAATATTAAGCTCATTAGAGAGCGTACCCAGACCCGGCAAATGCCGCAAGGCGGGGACTTGACGCTCGGTGAATTGCTCAAGTATAAGTCCCAAGAGGGGGTGCGCGTTTTGTTGTTGATTTGGGATGATAAGACTTCGCGCGACAAGCATTTTATTAACAAGGTGAGAAGTTGTTTGTTTAAGTTGGATTGCCCTTGATCACGTGCTTCCATCTGCTTATTTTAGTATATTGAGGTGGCATGTGGCATCGACGATTACTATGTTGTTGGTCCTGTTGTCCAGAGTATGATAATGGTTAGTGTATTTGGTACGAGGAGCACTTGTCTAGTGAGTAATTAGGGGATAGCGTCTCTTTGCTCCCGATATTGTCCCTACAAATGAATAAGGGTGCACGGGCGGCATTTCTTGCAGGAAGGGGTGATGCAGACACGTGATGAAGAAACTCGAGATTTTTTCAAGAATTCATCAGTGAACTGCGTGCTGGTGCCACGTAATGGCAGCGGTAAACTTGGCTATATTAAACAGCAGGTATGCTTTTCCTAGATTTCTTGCAGTTTCACCACATGGAACTTTTATCAAAATCTAGAGATTAGCACTAGCATTGGACAGCCATAACCTCTTTCACATTTATGAGCTACATGGCATTGCGATGTTTCATTCCTCCCTCGTGTCTAGGCAATTAGCTGCCTTGCATAGTTGTAGTTGGAGATGCGTTTTATTGTAGAAATGTCCTATGAAGTTGCTGAGGTGATTTGGCATTGGAGATGAATGTTCTTTATAAAGTGACTGATCGACTCTTTGAACTCTCTCATTTAGCCCACTCATAGAGCTAATGTCCCTTTTCATACTTTTAAAGTTAAACGCTTGTTTATGAAGTTTCCTTTCATTTTTGGGCTATCATAAAGGTACTCTACTTTCTGAGGAAGATTCTGTGCTATACATAATCCTCATTCATTAATTTGGAATGATTATCTTAAAGGATAAGGTTTGCTTTGTAATGTGCATTCGTTTTACTTAAGCATGGCTGCATAAATCTTGTGAGAATGGATGGACTTTATACTCTTTCTTGCTTGAATTCCTTATGCGGTGTTGTGGTAATTCTGATAACCTAAATAACTCTTACAAGCTTGGACTGTATTATTTCTCTCCAGGTTGTTGGATCCATGTTCACACACCATCAAAAATGCGTCCTGGTGGACACCCAGGCGTTGGGTAATCACCGAAAAATAACTGCATTTATTGGAGGAATTGATCTCTGTGACGGTCGATATGATACACCAGAGCATCGGCTTTTTCACGATCTTGACACTGTTTTTAAGGATGACATTCACAATCCTACATTTCCTGTGAGTTGTTTGTCTATGCTTTTTGCCTAGCAGTTCTTCTTTTCTTTTAAATACTCTTCTGTGTACTGTCTTCTAATGTAGGTCAAATTCTAGACTCTGGATTGATAGAAGTCTTTTGAGCCCATTCTTTTTCCCAACTTTCCCGCATGAAGAGTGGCATGATACTTGTACTCGAGAACTGATGCACACAGTCTGCCTGTTTCTGATTAGATTTACTTTGTCACACCGATGAATTATGATCATAAGTGTTGTGGTAGCATTAAAATTTTAGGAGGTAAATGATAATCAGAGTCTGCTAATTTGAGGGGGTTTCCTTCTGGCCGCAGGCCGCAAGTTCTAGTCTATTTATCGAATTTGTCATGATACAAGCGAGTTCTTTGTATCATTTCAATCTTAATTTGTTGCATGGACAAGTATAAAATGAGCGAGATATATTTGACTAAATTAAGTTTTTGTACATGTGGAGTCAAGCCATTAAACTTTCTTTAAGCTGAAAAGGTTGTGCTCATATAGAGGTTCTCTCCAGAATGCCATCTATATGCTGTGGGTACACCTAAAATTTGTGAATTTGATTGATAGAACCTGAAAAAGGGGTGAATGGAACGATATCTTGCTACTTTCTTTCAGTTTTGAGTCTTGTGACCAGTAAGATCTTGGACTTTGGTACCATGCACTGGTAGTTGCTGCCCAAGTTGGTAGTATCTATTGATTTTCTTCCAGTGAGTGTCTTTACTTTGTATCTGTCAGGCTGGAATGAAAGCTCCAAGACAACCGTGGCACGACTTGCACTGCCGGATTGAAGGGCCTGCTGCATATGATGTACTGATGAACTTTGAGCAACGTTGGAGGAAAGCAACAAGATGGTTTTCCAAAGGGAAAAAAAATCAGCATGATGATTCCTTATTTAAAATAGGGCGTATCTCTTGGATATTGAGTCCTACATCGACTGAGTCACATGATAGCACATCTCTTTCAAAGGATGACCACCATGATCGTATTACAGTAGTGCCTGAGGACAACCCAGATCTCTATGCCTCTAAAGAAGATGATCACAATAACTGGCATGTTCAGGTTGGAAATGCAAGTTCCCTGTCATTATCCCGTGTTCAGATTATCTTTCTTTTATTTAGCCCTTTGCTTTGTGTTTGCTTGTGCAGATTTTCCGGTCGATTGATTCTGGATCAGTCAAAGGATTTCCAACAAAAAAGAAAGATGTTGCTGAAAAACAGGTCTATAGGAGATTTATGTTTCTTGCTTCATTTCTTATCCCTACTTTTCTTATCTTTTTGCTTTTGTTTAGTTGAACGAATTTAAAAAAAAAAAGGTGAAGAAAATCATATTAATGGACTTGTGCTGGAGTAGGATTCTCTCTCTAGTTAAAACTTAAACTAGTTTCTACCTTTCTAATTGACATTGTTGTGCTGGAAATTTTTATTTATTTATGTCGTATCTGCATCCTCTTACTTATTGGTAGTTTTTGGTGCAGAATCTTATAGTTACAAAAGATGCAGTAGTAGACAGAAGCATTCAGACAGCTTACATTCAGGCAATCAGATCTGCTCAACATTTTGTATATATTGAAAATCAGCATTTTCTGGGATCATCCTATGCATGGCCGTCGAATAATGATGCAGGTGAATATCATGACTTTTATGTTGCAAGTACACGTTTCCTATCTACACTCGAGACATTCCATTGGTGGACTAAGTGTGGCTCGTTTAATCACAATCATGTGCTTATACGCATATTTGACTTGCAGAGGTGAATCGACCTACCAGAAAAATATATTGAGTACTGCTCATTTCACTCCAAAGTATTGGTTAAATCTTTTGTTTGTGTTTCAATTGACCATTTTCATCACTTTTTTGAATGTTAAGGAGCTAAGTCGTTAGCTAGCACTGTTTGCCACATTAATGAAGTCTTAGTAAGCAGTAAACTTCTTATAGTTAGTTTTTGTCCACAAACCACTCTCAGCTATTTGTGGCATGGCCTGAGCAGGAGCTGATAACCTCATTCCAATGGAATTGGCCTTGAAGATTGCTAGCAAAATTAAAAAAAAAGAAAGATTTGCTGTATATATTGTCATACCGATGTGGCCTGAAGGTGATCCCAAGTCAGCTACAATCCAAGAGATTCTCTTTTGGCAGGTAGGTGCAGACATGAATGTGTTTTTGCAGATGTGCGTAAACTTTGGTGCTTTTGTTTGATGGGGAAGATGGCGAGAGGCAATATATAGAGTACGATGGACAAGGACACTCTTTACATGGCAATGGACAGAAATTACTACATACTATAGAGAAGCAACACGTAATTGATTCCATTTAGGTGTCCAGCCAATTAGAGAATATGCTTTCTCACTATTTCGGATGTCTATGTTTAATGCTGTGCAAAGTATTCTCTAATACCATCTCCCACTCCTCACACACCACATTAGCCATAAAATACTAAATTGAATAGTTATACAAAATATTATGTGTTTCTAATTCTTTGGTGGCTGAAATCTCACATAATCTGATTCTTTTACACTATTTTCCCAGAACCAGACCATGCAAATGATGTACGAAGTTGTTGCACGTCAACTGAAGCAAATGGCGGCCGGTGATTCTCATCCTCAGGACTACCTTAATTTTTACTGTCTTGGTAAAAGGGAAGATAATTCTGGTCAACCTTCTCTAGATGATGCGGTAATGCATTTTACAGTATGTTTTTGACTAGTTTTCATGTCCTTGAAACATGCCAATGGTCTATTCATGAATAATTACATTTGCAAGCTCGGGACCCCATTCAGCGGTGCATGAATGCCTAGACAACGTGGTTCATAGAGTTGTCATCGAGCTGAGTCAAGTCGATATGGTGCAAAGCTCGAGCTCGACTCGACCTGCATCCTCGGGGCTTGAAACTCAGCTCGAGCTTGATCGCATATAAAATATTTTGGATTGAGCTTGACTCAATTATAATAGCATTATTTATGAACTTGAGCTTGAGTTTTGGTAAGCTCAAATGGTTTCCCTGCATATTTGCGTATGACGGTTAAATATGGAGTTTGAATGACTTTTGAGTCCTTTTTTGATACTTAAAAAATATTTTTGAAAAGAATAATAGAAGCTCGATTAGGCTCAGGAGCTTGTCAAACTGAGTATTGGCGAGCTCAAACTCGACTAGACAAGATACTCGAGTAGTTCGAGCTCAAGCTCGACTAGAAATAAGGTGAGCCTATCTTGAGTATTCATCACGTGGAGACTGAGTCAAGATTGACACATAGTCAATCTGCTTTCCTCATCATATAATTTGATGAAGCTTGGATATGATGTTTTCTGATGTGCTATGGCAGGTTTCAGAATCGTACAAGTCCCAGCGATTTATGATATATGTTCATGCTAAAGGGATGGTTGTGGATGATGAGTATGTTTTATTGGGATCAGCAAATATTAACCAAAGATCACTGGCTGGCACCAAAGATACTGAGATTGCCATGGGTGCCTATCAGCCCCATCACACTTGGGCACAAAAGAAGAAGCATCCACATGGTCAGGTTGTTGTCTTGTGGCTTCTTTGCATAAGCCCAATTTCTAATTTTAGGATGTTTGCACCGGCTTGTTTATGCAAATATTCACTGAATCTTTGGAGTACAAATCAGTTCACACTTGTTGAAAAAGGGTTGTAACAATGCCAAGAGTACCATTTCCAGTCAGAAAAGAACATGAAATAGTTTCGACTCTGGTATTTGCTTTGACACGGGAAATGCAGTGGAATCTAAAATGGGTCACTGTGACTTGTGAATGGAGCAACTGAGATACATCTTTTCAGTATGATTGTCATGTGTTTGCCTTGTTGCCCATCTATGCAGGTATATGGATACAGAATGTCCCTGTGGGCAGAGCATCTTGGGGTAGTGGAAAAAAATGAGCCTGGCAGTCTAGCATGTGTGAAGAAAGTGAATGAGATAGCTGTAAATAACTGGAACAGCTACAAGAATCAAGGCAAGTTGCAGGGCCACCTTCTCCGGTACCCCATACAGGTGGACCAAGATGGGAATGTCAGGCCATTGCCAGGATCCGAGGAGTTTCCTGATGTCTGCGGCAAAGTTGTCGGTGCTCATACCACTGCAATCCCTGATGTTCTAACAACTTAGGTTCAGTCCAACTCCATGTCCGTGCAGCCCCAGGAGCCGCAAAAATGTTTCCTAGGTTGTCGCTTCATTCCTGATGTATATGAGTTGTATGTTTCTGTCTGATTGCTTTTGGGAGGTGCCGTAGTTCAGATTATTCTTTTGCTGTTCCGTTTTCTTCTGTGGCTATCTGGATGTTTCCCAGACCTCTGCATAACGAGGATCCTTGGTGGTGATCGTGGCCATGGTGTAAATATTGTATTCAAGCAGTTCAGTATCTCCTTCAGCTGTGGTTGAAGGCGTCTGCAGTTACAATCTGGGGGCGTCTGTGCTCTCGTGTTTTAGAGGATGAAGATGTAATTTGGAAATTGTTGTACAGAAAGCAATAATGCAGTCGAACACAGCACAGCTTGGCTTTTTATGAAGTGATTGATGCCTTCAGTTTGAAATGAGCATTCAGACAGCTTACATCCAGGCAATTTGATCTGCTTAACATTTTTTATATATTGAAAATCAGTATTTTCTGGGATCATTGGATGCGTGGCCATCATATTATGATGCAGGTGAATATCATGATCTCTTTTATGTTGCAAGTATGCGTTTCCTTTCTATACTCGAGATATTCCATTGGTGGACTAAGCATGCCTCATTTAATCACAATCATGTGCTTATACGCATATTTGACATACAGAGTGAATCGACCTACTGAAAAGAAAAAAAAAAAATGAGCATGGCTCATTTCACTCGAAAGTATTGGTGAAATCCTTTTTTTTTTAATGTTGCAAGTATGCGTTTCCATTCTATATTTGAGATATTCCATCGGTGGACTAAGCATGCCTTATTTAATCACAATCATGTGCTTATACACATATTTGAAATACAGAGTGAACGACCTTCGGAAAAAAAATTGAGGGTGGCTTATTTCACTCGAAAGTATTGGCGAAATCTTTTGTCTGTGTGTCAACCGACCATTTTCCTCTCTCTCTATATATATTTAGGAGCTAAGTCTTTGACTAGTACTGTTTGCCACATCAATGAATGCTTAGGGTGCGCATGACAAAATTTCTGTTTCTTGATTTCTCTGTTTCTCTGTTCCCCGGAACAGGTTTGGAATAGAAATCCGTTTGGTAACGCAATTTGATTTCTCTATTTCTGAAACAGATTTCTATTCCAGAAATAGAGAAATTGAAGAAATCGTGAAAATTTCGAAATTTTTAACTTCTCGGTTTAAAATAAAATCGAAACTAAAATCAAACCATATAAAAGAACCTTGTGCTTTCTTGCTAACTTAATTCACTTATAACCACAACTTCACAAATTATTGTTAATTTTCTTTTTCTTATTTTGCTCGTGTTTTTTTTTTTTTTTTTCAATTTTTTTTTTTTTTTGATAACTTCCTCTTTAGGATGAAAGGCAATTGAATGGGTCCCCAATTTTCAAAAACGACCAAATTTTTCAAATGCTTACTTAAAAACAATGGGGCTCTTTCCTCCTAGAAAAGGCACGCGCATGGCCAGTTGAAGAAAAAGTTCTTACGTAATAGATGAATAAAAAACGTGCCTAGAAATTTAACCTCGTTTCTTTACGGATTCAAAATTCTTGTAAAATCAAAATAATTAAATTGTTACACAATCTTAAATTTTAATTCGAAGGCAAGAGATTCAAGAGAATCTCTCTCTTTGCTATGCAATGGCCATTAAAGGTTCATTGAGCAGCAATAAAGAAATTAGGGATGAGCAACTAGACTGATTTAATTCGAGAATCAAAATGAACCAACCTTCTCCCGATTGGTTCTTAACCATAAACGTTACTTCAAGGTTAAATTCTCATATATTCATTTACGCCATCAATTTTATTTTGTTGATAATCTTGTATAATACTAGTCTTTGATAAAATGATAAGGCTGTATAGGCACCATTGATGGCACCCATATTCATGCTTCCACAGTACTTATCTGAACCTATGTAAGATGAGCTTGCAAATGATACATTGACCAATGAGGGAAATCAAATAAATACACTTAGAAAAACCATTGCCAATAAAATGGCAATGGATAATAATATGCCAGAAATTCCATGAAATTGTATTTTTAACCTTTGTAATGTATTAGTATTATTTCGACTATTATTTTATATTTGATGATTTCCTATGTTGTTATTTAATCAATTTCTATTCCTAGAAATATAAATTTTATTCTGTTATTAAACAGATTTTTGTTTCAGAAATATAAATTTTGAGTCGTTATCAAACAGGTTTCTTTGCTCAGAAACTTGTCCGGAGAATAGAAATTGAGAAATTGATTTCTGGCCAGAAACCAATTTATGTTTCAGAAATTTTGTCATGCGCAGCCTTAGTAAGCAATAGACTTCTTGTGATTAGTTTAGACCACAAGCCATTCTCAGATGTTTGTAGCATGGTCTGAGCAGGAGCTGATAACCTCATTCTGATGGAGCTGGCCTTGAAGATTACTAGCAAAATTAGAGCTGATAAGAGATTTGCTGTATATACCGATGTGGCCTGAAGGTGGTCCCAAGTTAGCTACAGTTCAAGAGATTCTCTTTTGGCAGGTAGGTTGGTACATGAATGTGCTTTCGCAGATGCATGTAGACTTTGGTGCTTTTGTTTGATAGGCAAGATGGCGAGAGGGAAGATATAGAGTATGATGTACAAGGACACTCTTTACATGTCGATGGACAGAAGTTACTACGTAATACCAAATACTAAGAAATTGATACCATTTAGCTGTCCAGCCAATTAGAGAATATGCTTTCTCGCTAGTTTCCAATGTCTACGTTTAATGCCGTGCAAAGTATTCTCTTATACCATCTCCTGCTCCAGACACATCACATTAGCCATAAAATAGTAAATTGAATAATATGATAATTCTTTGGAGACTGCGATCTTACATGATCTGATTTTTTCTTTTTTGGTACTTTTGCCTTATTTTCTTTCCAGAACCAGACCTTGCAAATAATGTATAAGGTAGTTGCACGTGAACTCAAGCAAATGCAGCTCACAGATTCTCATCCTCGGGACTACCTTATTTTTTGCTGCCTTGGCAAAAGGAAAGGCATTTCTGGTCAACCTTCTCCAGCTTACTGCAGTGTGTTTTTGACATGGTTTAAGGTCCTTGAATGACGAATTCTGACCACTTGCCAATGGTCTATTTCACTAATCGTCGAGTTTGCAAGCTCAAGACCCTGTTCAGCAGTGCATGAATGCATAGCATAGTTCATACGGTGGTAAATGGTAATCGAGCCAAGTCGAGTTGAATTCGATATTGCACCTGAGTTTGAATCGACTTGCATACTTTGGGCTCAAAACTTGGCCCAAGCTCAATCGAGTATAAAAATAAAAAATAAAAAAAATGGGCTCACTTTCGACTTGATCTTGACTCGATTATAATAGAGTTATATATGAACACAAGTTCGAGTTTAGAAAGCTCAAACTTATCTTCCTTAGTTTTAATGACTTTTGCGTCTCTTTTCGTAACAAAAAATACATTTGAAAAGAACAAAAGAAGATGATGACACTCGGGAGCTTGTGAGCTGAGTATAGATGGGCTTGAACTTGACTTGATGAGACACTTAAGTAGTTCAAGCTCGATTAGAAATAAGGTGAGTCGATCTCAAGTAATCATCGAGCAGAGCCTGAGTCAAAATTGACACACTGTGCTTTTCTCATCATATAATTTGATGAACCTTGGCTCCGATGCTTTCTAACATCTTATGGCAGGTCTCAGAAGCATACAAGTCCCGGCCATTTATGATAAATGTTCATGCTAAAGGAATGGTTGTGGATGATGAGTACGTCTTATTGGGATCAGCTTAGGATCATCAAATATTAACTAAAGATCATTGGCCGGTGCCAAAGATACTGAGATTGCCATGGGTGCATATCAGCCGCATCACACTTGGGCACTAAAGAAGAGGCATCCACGTGGTCAGCTTGTCGTCTTCTGGCTTCTTTGCATAATCCCCATTTCTGATTTTAGGATGTCTGTGCCGGCTTTCCAAGCATACATGCAGTGAATCTTTGCAATACAAATCAGTTCGCATTTGTTGAACTGGTCGTAACAAAGCCAAGAACACAAATTTCCAGTCAGATTTATAAGGAAGTCATTAGAATTCACGATTTTTTTCTGGACAACCCAATATAAAGAACAGAATTCAAAACAGTTTCTACTTTGGTATTTGTTTTGACATGGTGAATGTAGTCACATCTAAAATAGGTTGCTGTGACTGGTGAATGGAGTAATGGGCTTTCAGAGATATACGCATTTTGCATCGAGATACATATTTTGGGTATGATTGTTGTGTGTTTGCAGTTTTGCCCATCTGTGCAGATATATGGATACAGAATGTCCCTATGGGCAGAGCATCTAGGGGAAGTGGAAGAATGCTTTAATGAGCCTGGCAGTTTAGAATGTGTGAAGAAAGTGAATGAGATAGCTGTAAATAACTGGAACAACTACAGGTGGACCAAGATGGGAATGTTGGGCCATCGCAAGGATCTGAGGAGTTTCCTGATGTTGACGGTAAAGTTGTCGGTTCTCATTCCACTACAATCCTTGATTTTCTAACAATTTAAGTTCTGTCCGACTCCATTTCCATCCAGTCCTAGGAGCTGCAATTTTCCTCGGCTGTCGCTTCATTCTCGCTGTGTACAAATTGTATGATTTCTGTCTAATTGTTTTTGAGTAGTGCTGCAGTTCAGATTATTCTTTCATTGTTTTGTTTTTACTGTGGCTATCTGAATCTTTCCCAGACATCTGCATAATGAGGATCCTCAGCACTGATCTCATCCATGGTGTAAACATGATATTTGAACAGCTCGGTATCTCTTGGACTTTGGTTTGAAGGTTTCTGTTATTACAATCTGGGAGCATCTGTGCTTGTGTTTCAACGGAAATTGATGTAACGTGGAAATTGGTGTACAGATGTAGTTGAAAACAGCTTCCCTCTTTAAGAAGCATCTGATGCCTTTAGTTTGAAATGAAAAAATCTCAGAGATGCAAGAATCATTTCATGAGATAATTCCTGGCACATATTCATTCATTCTATCCTAACCATATTTATCTGGGGTGACTTTTGGCAAATTGTATGGCATTCAAAAGTTACTTTTACTTCACAGGAAATACTTGGAATCATTTGTGTACCAAAAGTTTTAAAATTTATTGTGAAAGTGTGATTGAGTTCTAAAAAGGGCATTATAACTAAAATATACGTGTAGCTCTCATAATCCCGTGTATGCTTATCTTTCTCATTTCACTTCGTGCATGGCATGAATCGCATGCACGTCTAATAACAATAACATAATCTTCTATATATCAAGAAAGAATGTCATCATAGAACTTCATCCATTGTAGTGCATCAATAGATAAATATTAATCTTCCGATACTTTCTATATTGTAAAGTGGGCTTTTGAAAATCCTATGCATCCTAACATCTCTACCCTACGTGTTGCAGATTATCCTTAATGCAAATTGCAAGGCATTAATTTCAACGTGGCTTATTTCTCAATTTTCTCCTAGTCTAGATTTACTAATCAAATTAATTTCTAAATTCGATGTATTTGCTAATTGATCCACGTGAAAATCTAACACTATATAAATGTCTCGGATTATGGTAAATATTTAAAACAACCCACTTTCCAAAATGGTTCTGCAATTAAGTGCAAATTTTGATTAGTTAGATAAAATGTCAAGATTGGACAACTAATTGTGTAATAAACTAAGAACCTATCATCGTAAGTATCCTTGACATGTAAACAGCTCCCTTTGTTTTCAATTTACAATGTGAGACCTTAACTTATTGAAATTACAAACTTGCCCCTATTCTACAATTCTTACATTTTTTACCTAATTTCATTTCCTTAAATTAATCTAACTTAATTACTAAGTAATAATTTTAACAAATGAAGTTCGTTGTTCACAAAAGAATTTATATGCTATGAATATATTTATTTTTATCTTGCAACACACAAAATTACCGTTGCATCTGTTTACATTCATAGTTTCATCTTTCTAATATCTCCACTTGGGAAAAGAACATATGAGTACTAAAACTTGGTACGAAGAGACATTTAAATGTCAAACGTTACGAAAATGACATTTAAGTGTCAAAATCAGAGTAAAATGGATTAGTTAAGTGCTACTAACGAGAAATCCGGCCTAAATGCTGATGTGATGATTTTCCGACGAGGCAAGTGCAAAAAGACGTCGTTTTACATGTTGATGTGGCTAAACAAGTGCAGAAATGATGTCGTTTTGCTGCTAACGTGGATAGATAATTAATATAAATATTAATTAAATAAAATTTAAAACTAAATTAAAAAATTAAAAAAAAGGAGGAAGATGGAGGTTCAAGGCCCTCGCTGCCTGCAATCTCCATCTCTCCCTCTCCCCCTCTCTCTTCATATAAATATTTAAATTTAATCAATATTTATATGAAAATTAAAAAATACAAAACGATGTCGTTTTGGTGACTCGTGCTAACTTAACCTTCTAGTGTGCCACGTAAGTGAGTTATATTATTAAAAAATTGTCACGTAGGATTTCCGGTCATCTTCATCGAACTTGGCATTAAAGTGTCTCACTTTTAAAAAAAAATAATACTCAAGTGTCACTTTCGTAACTTTTAATACTTAAATGTCTCTTCGTACCAAGTTTTGGTACTCCAGCATCCTTCTTCCACCTCTACTTGTCAAATCATTCAAAATCCTCTTGAAATCATTCAACCATGTTTTTACTTATGAAATACATCCATTATCTATGTGACTCATAGCATCTTCTAATGGCATCATAAACATAATGGATCTTTCATGCAATATCAATAACAATTTCAAGATGAAAGCACAAGTACGCATCAACGGCCATCATTCTCATCTTAAAGCATGGAATCGCCCATGATACAAAATCATATAAATTCATTCATACATGGTTTTGCCTCTTATTAGGTCATCAGGTAATCATTAACTTCTTTTAACAACATGAGTGGATAATATTATTTATACTTTAAGCTAAAACCAAATAAAGATCAAGATTATTAAGAGAGTCAACCCAGTTTACCCTTAGAGATTCACTTGCCTTGGATGGAAAGTTTGAGTGAACATAAAGCTTAATCCACCTAAAAATCAAATGATGCAATCTTGAATTAACGTTAGTTAAGCAAATCAAACACCTAATTCAACACTAGTCTAAAAATGAATAATGATGTACTCATGTGACTACCAATGGTTGTCAACCAAAAAAAATAAAAAAAATTGATGAAAGATATTTTGTTGCTGAAGAAATTTCAGCGAAACAAACTCAATGAATTTTCACTTTTGATAATCATCCTATGTGCCTATCTAGCCATATTGGTCATACCTAAAAATACTATGTCGACACTTTTTTTACGGTCAATCTCCGATCACAACTCATGCTCTAATTTTCATTCACTTATGCATATTAAAGTTAGTAAAATTATTTTTCCGATTGATTTTTCTCAATTATGACATATAATCATATACTGTGAAAACCAATAAGTTCCACGTTCATGAGTCTTCAAAGCAATTTCATTGATTCTAACTCGCATTACCCTTTTTGACCCTTTAAAAGATTTAATAACCCTTAATAGAGTCACATACTTAAATATCACAGCTTCAAAAGCTAATTTTTAGAAATTTTCCTAGCTTAACAAAATCACCGACAAGTTTGTAATTAATCAAAGTTATCGAACAATTCATTAAGACCATTAATCATCTTAATATCCTAAATAATATTAGGAAGTGAGGAAACTTCAAGATGTCACACTACGGCTCTAATGCGGTGGGGCAATCCCATGTCAACCGTTTCACCGCGAGTCTGTGCACTTCCTCTTCCCTTCACGGGTTGGTCTGATTGTGTAGAGGGAGGAGATGGCATCGGGCTAAGTGACTGTGTGAGTAGCCCCACATTCTCTAAGTCTAGACAAGACATGAGGTCCTTGTGACCCAACTTAGAGAACCTAGAGACCCAGACCCAAGAACGCACATTAGAAAAATTTGTGCAATTATTTCATCTCACTTAGGAACATATTTCATGTGATATATACATTATAATTCCACCTAAAGAGCTATGTCAAGTATGACAGTGATGATGGGATTTCATTGACTAATCATAATTGTTCACCTGTTATAAAATCCATTTGTGACAAGTTATACAAAGCCCTTCATATCTCAATTTTAAGTGACTTTTTATCCCATGTGCCACTATCACATAATATGTCATCGCAAGAACCTATTAGCAAGTTAAAAACCTTTATTGTAATTTTCAGACGCCAACTATTGGGTAGCACCATGCATGATTTTCTCGAGTCCATTAATCAGTTGTCATGTGTACAGAATTGGGCTTGTTAGGATTCGCTAGACAATCACAAAGAAAATGGAGAGTAAAAACGAGAAAGAGAATCTGTTGGTATTATCACACCTCAACATGGCTCCACCCCCACTTTCAATTTCTCTTTTTCTATTTTGTTGGTATTATCACACCTTAACATGGCTCCACCCCAACTATAAATTTCTCTTTTTCTATTTTTCTCAAATTGCAGCTCCCATCACTCGCTCTCTTTTCTCATTTTCTTTTCTTTTTTGTCCTTCACTAACTGCCTTAATCGGTGGGGAGTATGAATCACACTTCAACATGGTTCCACCCCTTCCCATCACTCTTCCTCCTTACTTTCTTTTCTTCTTCGTCCTTCACCAATCATCCCAATCAATGAGGAATATGAATTACACCTCAACATTGCTCCACCTCCACTTTATTAGAAACTTCAAATTTCTCTTTTTATGTTTTTCTCAAATTGCAGCTCCCATCACTCTCTCCCCTTCTCACTTCCTTTTCTTCCTAGCCATAGTCGTGACATGTCATTCTATGTGATTTGTCGTTTGCGTGTTTGGTTGAAGACTATGAGATTATGTAGCATCCTGCAAGTTGTGGTTTGCATGTTTGGTGAGACTATACGGCATCCTTCTTGTTCTTATTTGCATGTCATAGCTGTGACATGTCATCCTATGTGAGTATGAGTGTTTGGTGAGACTATGTTTCATCATTCTCGTTCTTGTTTGCGTGTCATAATCATGACGTGTCATCTTGTGTGAGTTGTCGTTTGCGTGTTTGGTGAAACTAGGTGACATCCTTCTCGTTATAAAGAGTACGCTTTAGAAGCCAAAAGCCTTTTTTTCTAGGGAGATCGCTAAAGAGGGTGGTCAAGTCTGAGCTTGTCAATATTTTCCGTCAGATTCACCTTCACTCAAAAACTTAAACCAATGAGTTATGGGCTAACTATTATATATTATTTACTCCATATCACATTAATTCTTCAATGTGGGACTTCTTTAACATAATTCACACATGACACTTGTGACGGTTTCTTGAGTTCTCTATACACATCCCTCATTGTTGTCTGCACTACAAACTTTGGTTGCTATCATTTACGAAACAGTGATATCATTAGGTTCCATAACTTATGTACGATAGTCTCATAATTTTTTTTACACCACTTAAGTGCCATAATTTTTTTTTTAAAAATAATTCACTTAAGTGTCAAATTTTTTTCAAAACATCAGGCATTGAAAATTCGACGCGGCTTAGCACTTAAGATGGAAGTTTAAAAACTAAAAAAAAAAAAAAAAAGATATGCTGCTCAGGTGACCAAGTGAGAAGTTATATAACATTTAAGCGATAAAATTTTTTAAAAAAAAAAAAAAGGTTATGGTCCTCGTGAAATAGTGGTATCAAAATAATGACATGTGTGACGTCAATTTTCTCGAAAGAAAGAAGAAGATGAGTAGATAAATAGTGAGGGGAGGGAGAGGGAAGAGCGCGCGAGGGAACCAAACGGGAAGAATTTGAAGTGTTTCCCAGGAAGTCAGGTGGGTCCCAACCGGCGTTCGCGCGACTAATCGATGGAATGGATACGAGGTGGTGGTACTGGTGCTGGTGCTGGTGCTGCATCTGCGCCCCAGACCACCTTCGCACTCGCGCTCTGTCCTGTCTCTTGTAATGTCGGCATCGCCAATTTCACCGTCGCCCTCATCTCGTATCCTCCTCCTGAAGCGGCGAGCGAAACCTGCGAATTGCCCTTTGCTTTCTCTCGACGCACTTCTCCCACTTTCTCTCTCTGTGCGCATCTATTCCTTGCTCTCTTCTTCTTCAAGAAAGGCATTTTTCCCCGTGCTCTCTCTCTCTCTCTCTCTCTCTCGCCCTCCGACTGATTCTTCCGGCCATATCATCCACCATGCTTTTCTCTCTCTACCCATCTGCCATTCCACCTCCACTGTCTTCTTCCGATTTCTCCCATGGCGGGTTCGCCTCCAGATGGGCCCGTCTACCTCCACGGCGACCTCGACCTCCACATCATCTCCGCCTCCGACCTCCCCAACATGGACATGGTCACCGGGCGCCTCCGCTGGTGCTTCTCCGCCTGCGCCGGGCCTCCTCGCTCCCCGGACCCGGAACCCGACCCGGCCTCCCTGCCCATCTACCGCAGCGACCACGACGCCCACCACCACGCCAAGATGATCACCTCCGACCCCTACGTCACTGTCCGCGTCCCCCACGCCACCGTCGCCCGCACTCGCGTCCTCCACAACACGCAGGACCCTGAGTGGGACCAGCAGTTCTGCATCCCCCTGGCTCACCCCGTCGACAACTTGGAGTTCCGCGTGAAGGACAACGACCTCTTTGGCGCGCAGCTGATCGGCACTGTTAACATCCCCGCGAGTGAAATCGAAACTGGCAAAGTCATCTTCCGTTCGTTCCCACTGAGGGGACCTGCGGCGAAGCCGAATTCATTCCTCCGGCTCAAGCTGCAGTTCACGTCCGTGGAGAAGAACGAGGTGTACCGAATCGGCATTGCTGGAGATCCGAATCATCAGGGAGTGAGGCACACTTATTTCCCCTTGAGAAAAGGGAGTGGCATCACCCTGTATCAGGACGCTCATGTGATCGATGGGTCCTTGCCTGAGATTAAGTTGGATAGGGATGCCGGAGGCGTTTATAGGCGTGAGAAGTGTTGGGAGGATATTTGTCACGCCATATCTGAGGCTCACCATTTGATATACATTGTTGGTTGGTCGGTTTCTCATAAAATTAAGCTCATTAGAGAGCATACCCAGACCCGGCCATTGCCTCGAGACGGGGACTTGACACTCGGTGAATTGCTCAAGTATAAGTCACAAGAGGGGGTGCGCGTTTTGCTGTTGATTTGGGATGATAAGACTTCGCACAAATTTATTAACACGGTGAGAAGTTGCTTTATTTTAGTTGGATTGCCCTTGATCGCATGCTTCCATCCGTTTATTTTAGTAAATTAAGGTGGCATATGGCATCGCCGATTACCATAGTGTTATTGGTTCTGTTGCCCAGACTATTATAATGGTTAGTGTATTTGCTGTGAGGACCATTTGTCTAGAGAAGAATTAGGTGGTAGCGTCTCTCTCTTTGCTCCCAATATTGTCCCTACAAATGAATAAGGGTGCACGGGCGGCATTTCTTGCAGGAAGGGCTGATGCAGACACATGATGAAGAGACTAAAGATTTTTTCAAGCATTCATCAGTGAATTGTGTGCTGGCCCCACGTAATCCCAGCAGTAAGCTTGGCTATATTAAACAGCAGGTATGCTTTTCCTTGAATTCTTGCAGTTTCACCAGATGGACCTTTTATCAAAATCTAGAGATTAGCACTGGCATTGGATGGCCAGGGTCTCTTTGTCATTTGCCGTTGCCATAGCCTCTTTCACATTTATGAGCTACGTGGCATTGTGATGTTTTGTTCCTGCCTTATGTCTAGGCAATTGGCTGCCTTGCATATTTGTAGCTGGAGATGTGTTTTATTGTAGAAATGTCCTGTGAATTTGCTGAGGTGATTTGGCATTGGAGATCAATGTCCTTTATAAAGCGACTGATGGACTCTTTTGGACTCCCTCATTTAGCCCACTCATAGAGCTAGTGTCCCTTGTTTCCTTGCATTTTCGAGCTATCATAAAGGTACTCTACTTTCTAGGGAAGATTCTGTGCTATACATGCTATACATAATCGTCATTCATTAATTTGGAATGATAATCTTAGGGGATAAGGTTTGCTTGTAATGTACACTCATTTTACTTAAGCATGGCTGCATAAATCTTGTGAGAATGGATGGACTTTATCCTCCTTTCTTGCTTGAGTTCCTTATGTGGTGTTGTGGTAATTCTGATAACCTTAATAACTCTTACAAGCTTGGACTGTGTTTTTTTTCTCCAGGTTGTTGGATCAATGTTCACACACCATCAAAAATGCATCCTGGTGGACACCCAGGCGTCGGGTAATTACCGAAAAATAACTGCATTTATAGGAGGAATTGATCTCTGTAATGGTCGATATGATACACCTGAGCATCGGCTATTTCGTGATCTTGACACTGTTTTTAAGGACGACTTTCACAATCCTACATTTCCTGTGAGTTGTTTGTCTATGCTTTTTTCGCCTAGCAGTTTTTCTTTTCTGTTTAATACTCTTGTGTGTACTGTCTTATAATGTAAATCAAATTTTAGACTCTGGAGTGATAGAAGTCTTTTGAGCCCATTTTTTTTTCCCCAACTTTCCTGCATGAAGAGTGGCGTGATACTTTTACTCGAGAACTGATGTACCATCTCTGTAATAACAGTCTGCCTATTTCTGATTAGATTTGCTTTGTCGCATCCGATGAATTATGATCATAAGTGTTGTGGTGGCATTAAAATTTTAAGAGTTAAAAGGACTCTTACTGTTTTGTATGGGAATCCATGAAGAAATAGTCAGGTGGATAAGCAAGATGAAATGAGGATGAATTGATAAAATCAAAATCTGCGAATTTGAAGGGTTTTATTTCCTTGTTTTTCAGAATTTATTGCCGTGGTTGCACATCAGAAGTGGATTGATTATTATTAAGATCAAAGGAAGATTCATGCCTCTGCTTAATGACTTGATGGAAAAGATTTTTAGATAAAGCATATGGTGAACTTAACTTTTGACCGCCTTGCTGAAGGCACAAAAGCATTTTTAAACTTCTATATTATGGAAGAGGCCAGAGGTTCTAGTCTACTACTCGAATTTGTCATGATACAAGCGAGTTCTTTGTATCATTTCAATCTTAATTTGTTGCATGGACTAGTATGAAATGAGCGAGATATATTCGACTAAATTAAGTTTTTGTATGTATTGAGTCAAGCCATTAAACTCTCTTCAAGCTGAAAAGGTTGTGCTCATATTGAGGTTCTCTACAGAATGCCCATCCATATGCTGTGGGTACACCTAATGTTTGTGATTTGATTGATAGAACCTGAAAAAAGAAAGGGGTGAATGAAACAATATCTTGCTATTTTCTTTCAGTTTTGAGTCTTGTAAGATCTTGGACTTTGGTACCATGCACCGGTAGTTGCTGCACAACTTGGTATTATCTCTTGATTTTCTTCCAGTGAGTTACTTTATTTTGTATGTGTCAGGCTGGAGTGGAAGCTCCAAGACAACCATGGCACGACTTGCACTGCCGGATTGAAGGTCCTGCTGCATATGATGTACTGATCAACTTTGAGCAACGTTGGAGGAAAGCAACAAGATGGAAAGAATTCAGTCTCTTTGTCAAAGGAAAAAAACGTTGGCATGATGATTCCTTAATTAAAATAGGCCGTATCTCTTGGATATTGAGTCCTCCGTCGACTGATTCACATGATAGCACCAGATCTCTTTCAAAGGACAACCGCCATGAGCGTCGTACAGTAGTGCCTGAGGACAGCCCCATTCTCTATGTCTCTAAAGAAGATGATCACAATAACTGGCATGTTCAGGTTGGAAATGCAAGTTCCATGTTGTTATAGCATGTTCAGGTTATCTTTCTTTTATTTAGCCCTTTCCTTCGTGTTTGCTTGTGCAGATTTTCCGGTCTATTGATTCTGGATCAGTCAAAGGATTTCCAAAAAAAGAAAGAAGTTGCTGGAAAGCAGGTGTACATGAGATCTATGTTCCTTTCTTCATTTCTTATCCCTACTTTTCTTCTCTTTTTGCTTTTGTTTAGTTGAACGAATTTCGAAAGTAGGAATCTGTCTTGTTAAAACTTAAACTAGTTTCTGCCTTTCTAATTGACATCATTTCTGGAAATTTCTAATTGACATCAGTGTACTGCAAATTTTTTATTTTATTCATATCTGCATCCTCTTAACTATTGGTAGTTTTTGGTGCAGAATCTTATAGTTACAAAAGATGTAGTGGTAGACAGAAGCATTCAGACAGCTTATGTTCAGGCAATCAGATCTGCTCAACATTTTGTGTATATTGAAAATCAGTATTTTCTGGGATCATCGTATGCATGGCCATCGCATAAGGATGCAGGTGAATATCATGATTTCTTTTATTTTGCAAATACGCATTTCTATCTATACTCGAGATATTCCATTGGTGGACTAAGTATGGCTCATTTAATCACAATCATGTCCTTATACGCATATTTGACCTGCAGTAGTGAATCGAGCTACCAAAAAAAAAAAGAAAAGAATATTGATTATGGCTCATTTCACTCCAAAGTATTGGTTAAATCTTTTGTTCGGGGGTCAATTGACCATTTTCATCACATTTTTGAATGTTAAGGAGCTAAGTCGTTAACTAGTACTCTTTGCCACATTAATGAAGTCTTAGTAAGCAGTAGACTTCTTATAGTTAGATTTTTGTCCACAAACCACTATCAGCTAATTGTAGTGTGGTCTGAGCAGGAGCTGATAACCTCATTCCGATGGAGTTGGCTTTGAAGATTGCTAGCAAAATTAAAGCTAAGGAGAGATTTGCTGTTTATATTGTCATACCGATGTGGCCTGAAGGTGATCCCAAGTCAATTACAGTCCAAGAGATTCTCTTTTGGCAGGTAGGTTGAGACATTAATGTGTTTTTGCGGATGTGCATAGACTTTGGTGCTTTTGTTTGATAGGTAAGATGGTGAGAGGCAAGATGTAGGCTTCCATGCACAGTGATACCATGGACAAGGACAGAACTTTACATACTATAGAGTACAAAATCACTACATATTCCATTTAGGTGTCCAGCCAATTAGAGAATATGCTTTCTCACCAGTTCTGGATATATATGTTTAATTCTGTGCAAAGTATTCTCTAATACCACCTCCTACTCCTCACATGTCACATTAGCCATAAATAGTAAATTAAATAGTTATACAAAATATTTTGTGTTTCTAATTCTTTGGAGACAGAAATCTCACATAATCTGATTCTTTTACACTATTTGCCTTATTTTTTCCCCAGAACCAGACCATGCAAATGATGTATCAAGTTGTTGCACATCAACTGAAGCAAATGCAGCTCCAAGATTCTTATCCTCAGGACTACCTTAATTTTTACTGTCTTGGTAAAAGGGAAGTTAATTCTGGTCAACTTTCTCCAGAAAACGTGGTAATGCTTTTAACATTATGTTTTTGACTAGTTTTTAGGTCCTTGAAACATGCCAATGGTCCATTCATCAATCATTACATTTGCAAGCTTGGGACCCCATTCAGCGATGCATGAATGCCTAGACAAGCAAGCGTGGTTCATAGGGTTGTAATCGAGCTGAGTCAAGTTGAATGGTGCAAAGCTCGAGCTCAACTCGACCTGCATCCTCAGGGCTTGAAACTCAGCTCGAGCTTGGTCACATATAAAATATTTTGGGTTGAGCTTAAGTTGAGCTTGACTCAATTATAATGGAGTTATTTATGAACTTGAGCTTGAGTTTCAGTAAGCTCAAACAGTTTCCCTGCATATTTGCTTATGAGGGTTAAATATGTGGTTTGAATGACTTTTGAGTCCATTTTTGGTTCTTAAAAAATACTTTTGAAAAGGTAGAAGCTCAATTAGGCTCAGGAGCTTGTCAAACTAAGTATTGGCGAGCTTGAACTTGACTCGACAAGATACTAGAGAAGTTTGAGCTCAAGCTCGATTAGAAATAAGGTGAGTCAATCTTGAGTAATCATCATGTGGAGCCTGTGTTAAGATTGACACATGGTTAATCCGCTTTCCTCATGATATAAGTTGATGAACCTTGGATCTGATTTTTCTGATGTGTTACAACAGGTCTCAGAATCGTACAAGTCCAAGCGATTTATGATATATGTTCATGCTAAAGGAATGGTAGTGGATGATGAGTACGTTTTATTGGGATCAGCAAATATTAACCAAAGATCACTGGCTGGCACCAAAGATACTGAGATTGCCATGGGTGCATATCAGCCCCATCACACCTGTGCAAAAAAGGAGGGGCATCCGCGTGGTCAGGTTGTTATCTTGTGGCTTCTTTGCCTAAGCCCAATTTCTAATTTTAGGATGTTTGTGCCGGCTTGTTTAAGTAAATATTCACTGAATCTTTGTAGTACAAATCAGTTCACACTTGTTCAATTGGTTGTAACAATGCCAAGAACACCATTTCCAGTCAGAAAAGAATTCGAAATAGTTTTGACTCTGGTATTTGTTTTGACACGGGAATGCAGTCAAATCTAAATTAGGTCGCAGTGACTTGTGAATGGAGCAACTGAGATACATATTTTTGGGTATGATTGTCATGTGTTTGCCTTGTTGCCCATCTATGCAGGTATATGGATACAGAATGTCCCTGTGGGCAGAGCATCTTGGGGTAGTGGAAGAATGCTTTAATGAGCCTGGCAGTCCAGCATGTGTGAAGAGGGTGAATGAGATAGCCGGAAAGAACTGGGACAGCTACAAGAATCAAGGCGAGTTGCAGGGCCACCTTCTCCAGTACCCCATACACGTGGACCAAAATGGGAATGTCGGGCCATTGCCAGGATCCGAGGAGTTTCCTGATGTCGGCGGCAAAGTCGTCGGTGCTCATACCACTGCAATCCCTGACGTTCTAACAACTTAGGCTCCCTCCGACTCCTTGTCCATGCAGCCCCAGGAGCCGCAAAGATGTTTCCCAGGCTGTCGCTTCATTCCTGATGTATAGAAGTTGTTTCCGTCTGATTGCTTTTGGGAGGTGCTCTAGTTCAGATTATTCTTTTGCTGTTTCGTTTTTTTCTTCTGTGGCTGTCTGGATGTTTCGCTGACCCCATGCATAGCGAGGATTCTCGGTGGTGATCTCGGCCATGGTGTGAATATTGTATTCTAGAAGTTCGGTATCTCCTTCGGCTTTGGTTGAAAGTGTGCAGTTACAAATCTGGGAACGTCCGTGCTCTATTGTTTTAGAGGATGAAGAATGTAATTTGGAAAATGTTGTCCAGAAAGCTATAATGTAGTTGAACACAACACAGCTTGGCTTTATATGAAAGTGATCGATGCCTTGAGTGTGAAATGAGTAAATCTCAGGAATGCAAGAATCATTTCACGAGGGGAGTTCTTTGCACGGGTCAATTCTATCCTTACCATATTCATTCGGGGTGACTTTTCGGCGAATGCCACGTCCCCCCAATTCTACCTTTTATCTTGCGGGAAATACTCGAAACCTTGACAAAGTATACAGAAGTTCGAGATTCAATGCTACAATTTTTATTTTTATTTTTCGGTTGAAAGATATAGTGATCATTACTAATAAGTTGTGGAACCGCAGCTAGGTTCGGAATCATTACATAATAAAATCCAATTGCGAGGAAGACGGTTGTCCCGGTGTGCACGGGGAGAAATGGAGACGCCTTTAAGTTGGGCCAACAGCACTTTGCAATCCTCGAAAATTGGTTCCACTGTCCATGGGCTCGGTGCAAAGCCCGTCAAGCTGTCCATCACAGTTTTGCAGTCAGACTGAACATCTATCTTTAAGTTTTTTGTGCGAACGTGGGGCGCCTTCCTTCTCTCTCCTTCGTTACTTTCCGCAGAGCTGCACGGACAGCCAAAGCTTCTGCTTTCGGAGGTGAGTCGGCTTCAATTTTGCTGCGAAACCATCCCTGAGGACCCCGTTCTCGTCTCTACATAGCCCGGCAATTGATCCCTCTCTCTGGTTTTCAGTCCACGAAGCGTCGACGTTTATTTTCAGGTGACCCTTTACCGGCGGCACCCACTTTCCGGCAACGTCTGCAGAATTTTTGCTGCGTTTTGGTCTTTTCGGGTTCCACCGGTTATAGCTTTCCAGAATTGCTTCTACCTCGGTGGTATTCGAGGGAATTGTATGATTTTTGTGCATGGTTTTATTGTTACAGACCAGTATAGGAGATGATGAACCCACCGAGGTAATGTGCATTATTTAGGCCAACTTTTGTGATCGAATCTGAAATGCGAATTGATGAACTTCATTGGTCTGAAGCGATAAGTTCTTTGAAGAATGACGTGCGACCAGAAAATTACCAGAAACGCAAAATTAAATTCATATGGTGTTTTGGTCAAGCATTGGACACTTCAAATACGCAGAAGGTTTTGAAATCTTAGGCGCTGAAAGTTCGTGTCCTGCGATGGCGATGTTAACATTTCTTTTTGATATCTTTTTCATCTTTTACCGGTGTGATATGTTCATATCTTGAGAACTGTCGAAGCATCTATGCCGATTTTAAACTTCTAATAGTTTTTGGAAAGCCAATTATATAACTAGTTTTTTTCAATGCTGCAGTTTCAATTATTATATATATTTTACTGCGTATTATGTCACTAGCTATAATTTCTCATAATTCTATAAAATCATGAATTTAATTACAGCTCAGTGTTGATTAAATTGAGAACAGGATAGCAGAGGGATGTGGAAGATCTCTTACTTGAAATTGTCTCTTGTTTTGTGAACTTGTTTTCTCTTTTGTAGAGTTAAGATTGCATGTTCTTACTTTTTAACTCACATTCTATTTTTGACATGGCTTGTATTTTTATGTTGTAAGTTACATCTGCTTTTTGAAAGTTTTATGATGCCTAATCTAGTTTTTGTTTGTACAATGGTTTATAGTTCATTCTAATGTCATTTTTTGGAATTTTTTTTTTTCATTTTCATGATGGATGTGTTATCATCTTGTAGTTAAATGGTGATATAGCCCTGTGACAACAGTACAAGCTGATTTGGATGCCATTGATCTGGTAACAACGTTAGAGCTAGCCATGTCAGTTTTAAATCTGCAGAAGCCCCATTTTCCGAGACCCTTCTCTTCAGTTCCAACCTCTCCTTTGTCTTTGACAACATACCTCCAGTTGCCATTCTCTCAAAGTATTCGATTCCCGAAAAAGCTGAACTGTCTTTCACCTCCCTCTGGATCCTCACTAGAATGGCAAAAGGACATCATTGAGGAAGAACCTGTAATTGGTGACTGTATTGTATTTGAAGATGGTATCTTTGAAGACCCATACCTCCAAGGTGAAACCAACATCGACAACTTTATTCCACCTAAACGCAAAGGCAAAAAGAGGTTAGATGAAGTTGAAACTGAAAACTTAGTGCCAGAAAATTGGAGAGAGGTGCAAGCAGAGATTAACATTACGAAGAAAGATAGGCGCAAGATTGCACAGGAATTAGAGTTTGGTCGCACAGTGGAGAAGAAAAAACAAGGTTACCTGCCTTTAAGGGCTGTGAATTTAGAAGAATATAAAGCTTACAAAGAGGCGAAGTTGGCACAGTTGAAACCAGTGGTTCTTGACAGTCCTTCTAGTTTTCCAGTGAAAGAAGAGGATGAGGAGGCTAATGCAGGTGCAGAAAAAGAGTTGCAAAGTGAAAGAGCGGCACCACGGAATCCAAGATGGGAAGTTTATGGGAGGGGCTTGGAGGATGTTACTGAATTTTTCAATAGTGGAAACTATGAACCTGGTAAAAAAACTGAAGGTAAACCTGCTATTTATGCAACACATAAATCTTATGTATGGCTTTGGTTGACTTAAATTAATTGAAAGCCTCAAAGTAGCTGGAACTTTCTATGTATTAATGTGAAAGACATTGATAGAATATTGCTGCAGATGCTGTATCTGATCCATAGTTTCCCTCCTCTGCATTTATCTAATCCTTTTAGTCCTAGTTTCTAGTGTTTAGGATGCAGTTGACTGTGATTTTATTCTTGTCTTCCAGATGGTATAAATGCATAACTCTAATTATTAGTTCAGAATTTGGCTGTTTAAACTATGGAGATTGGATAGTAACTTCAAAGCATGAAAATAGGTCCACGCAAGCTGTTTACTAAGGAAGAAAAGGTTCTGCTGAACGGACGGATTCCTAACCTGGCTGCTGCCACATCTGTAAGTTCTCTGTGTTCTAGTTCAGTGTTTAGTTACACTTTTCATGTAAGTACTTTTCTTGATATATTCTAAGTGATTACTGATGTATTACCTGTCTCTTTGGCTCAAAAAGTTGATAAATTGGAGATTTACAGACTTATAGGTGTCTAGTTATCCTGTTAGATGAGAATAAGATCAGACTTGGCTACTCCTGTGTTATGTCATTTTCCTTTTAGCAACAGAAGTTGAGGATTTGGTCTTTTTTGGCTGATGATGAAAGTTGCTGCAGGACAAATGGTTACCCCTACACACATTGGCTGCATCAGGAGAGTTTTACCTTATGAATGCTTTGCTGAAACACAATGTTGATATCAATGCTGTAGATAAGGTATGATAGCCTGATTATCAGATGATTAATCATTGAGAAAATTTCTCAGTGTCGAACACTCAAGTTGTGAACTTGTGATGGTAATTTTGGCTTATGTGTTCTTTCTAGGATGGTTTGAGTGCACTCCACAAAGCAATTATAGGCAAGAAGCAGGCCATTATGAACTATCTTTTGAGAGAATCTGCTAATCCGTTTATTCGCGATAAGGTACAGATACACTGCATGGCTTGTTTTTCTTGTTCATTGACATGATATGAATGGCATTTGATATTCAGCATGTTTCACTTCATCCTAATTTCAGTAAATGATACAGATGACTGAAATATGAGGGCATTAGTGCTCATGCTCCGTTAGATTAATGGCTATTTTGGCTACAGAGGAATTTTCTTCACTATCTTGTTATGGCTAAAACTTTCGTCTGTATGTGTCTTTGAGAATAACTGTCTATACAAATCATGGAAAACTCGTCTTTTCTTGTGTTTTGTTTATCTGAGTCATATTAATCTAGATCTGTATTCTCACATTTGTGTTTCTATATAGGAAGGGGCTACATTGATGCACTATGCTGTCCAAACAGCATCAAGTCAGGCGATAAAGATTCTTCTTCTGTATAACATTGACATAAACCTGCAGGATAATGTGAGGACCCTGACCCTGAATGTCAATGGGCACTCTTTACATTTTTTTTGGTGTCAGGCCCATAGCTTTATGTCTGAGGATATTGTCTCTGTTCTTCAGGATGGATGGACACCATTGCATCTTGCTGTCCAATCTCGACGAACTGATTTGGTGAGACTTTTATTAATCAAGGGAGCTGATAAGACGATAAAAAACCAGGTAAGACTTATTTGGATATGTTATATTGCACAGAGTTTTTAGGGTATTTCTTTGCTTCCAGTTTTCTTGGTATTGCAAATTGCTACCCAATTGTTTCTTTAATCTTAGAGGCTGTTCTTAGGCAGGTGCCATTCACTGTTGAGCTCTTGGTAAAAACTAAAAATTTTGCACTGTTCTTGGAGGAGAATGTTTGTGGTTGTACCCCACTCCCCTATAAACCATGTAATTACTGGAGGGCACATTTCCATATTCCTTGAGTGTCCTCGAGAGAATGCACTAACGTGCTATTATAAGTCTGTGCTCCACACATCGGACAATTACTGAGCACACAGACCTGCGCTCCTAAGGATGGCCTTGGGAATTGCAAGTGGTGATTTGCCCTTAAAAATCTAGTGAGGAAGATGGATATGCTCACTGCTTGAGAAACTCACTGGGTTTATGGTCATGGATTCACTTCTTTAATAGATAGTTGAACAACTAGCAGTTGAAATGACACCTTGTGGTCTACGTACCTAAAATATCCTCTTTCCCAGTATTCATGCCCTTAGTTTGCTTGGTCCGTACTTCAAATATCCTCTTTCCCAGTTTCATGCCCTTAGTTTGCTTGGTCTGTACTTCCTTTTGATACGTTGCTTCTTCCTTACTTTTATGAGCTTCAAATTGGAAAATTTTTCACCTGAAAAACTACTGCTGGAGTGAATTTAGTGGGTAGAAAATAGTTGTGTTCTTTTTTTCGCCGGAAGCATATAGTAATTAGTTTGATGTACTCTTCATTTCTATTCTCTGTGATGTGCAATTATCCTCTTTCAATCAGCCAAAAATAGAAGCATTTCCTTTTTCAGGATGGCATGACTCCGCTCGACCTTTGTCTACATTCTGGTCGAGACTTGAGGACTTACGAGCTCATCAAGTTACTGAAGCAGCTTCCCAAGTCGCATCTGTCATGCCGTGAGAGTGAATGAAGCTCTCGATCTCAAGGGTAGGAAAGAGGCAAAAGAAGAAAATGCACGCGCATCGCAGGCCACAAGTACAGATCCAGCACGAGGCAAACGCGGCCTGCTCTTCGACATCGGACTACTAATTTGAGCTGATAACCGTCGGGCAAATGTTCTCGGAAAGCCTTTGTGCCTGTGCAGGAGCAAGACGGTAGCAACTGTCGCTCCACATCAACAGACAAGTCGAAGAAAATCTACTCTTCTTGATACTTTAGTGAGAAGCTGCCAAGACTTAAACGCGCATATCCTGTTCTGTAAATCTCGTCGGTCTTCGGCTTAAGATGATCTTATCCAGTGCAATCGTTCACAGTATTTTAGCATTAATGTGCATGCCGGGCATCCAGAGGGTGGTATAGACTAATCCGACATGTCGGATGGTGAAGAGTTGTCAATCTTATCCACTCTCTTATCAGACAGCAGTTCGTCGTATGCTGCTGTTCATCCTGTCGTTTTGTGGGCTCGTGCCGAAATAAATTAAATACGTGACAGAGAATCTTTTAGTTTATGAATTCGATGGAGATTTGATTCCTCGAGATCTGGACATTCTTCCTACATAAATGAAATAGTTAGCGCATCAAGCACCACCCTTGCTTGAATCGTCGCCATTATGACGATACCTATGGAAACAATTATACCGGTCAAATAGGTAGATTGAGTTGGGTCGTATTGAAAATAGTCTGATTCAAATTGATCTATTTAATCTATTTTTACTCATGCTTTATAGATTTATATCAAATTTATATCCGATTCAAGTCATATTGTAAAATATTTTTATATTTAATTTAATTTAGAAGAATTCATACCTATATTAAGGTTAAAGCACGGAATAAGCGAACGTGAGATTGAGAAAGTGAGAGAGAATCATAAAGAAATGGATTGAGTTTAGGTAAATTATGAACTCATTTAGCACTCACTCATTTATTTATTGAATATAATTAACTAATATAACAACTTAACACATTATATATGAGTTAATAAATGAATTTATGATTGATTTTGACAAATTTAGAGATAATTCACTATAGATTAAGGGATAAAAGTCATTCAACTCATTTGGCAGGTCTTAGACCAAATGGATTGAACATCGTAACGTTAAAGCAAAAAGCCAGAGAGATTAGAAATTATCTTTTCAGTGTATTGTTTAATTTGAGTCGTATAATTTAAATTTTGGCGTATGATTACAATCTTTCAATGAACGACGTGAAGATCGCAACGATTAATGATAAAAAAAAAAAAAGCTCATTAATTTCACGGGACTAAGGGATAAATAGGAATAAAACATGAAAATGCGTCTTTTTCCTTAAGAAAAAAATTAAAAATCCATATTTGAAAATGGTCGAAAAAGAAATATTCGAAAAAGGGGGAAATCAGGACGACAGAAGAACGTGAAAAACAGCGTTGAGATTATGCGTGTCTCCATCTCCAACCCCTCCCGAGTCCCTCTCTCGTTTCCTCCTTCCGGGGATCACCTACCTTCCTCACTACCACTCCGTCACCTCCCTCTCTCTCTCTCTCTCTACAATGCTCGCGGCTCGTCCGTGCGTCCGCGCGATCTCCGGCCACGGCGCGGCCGAGCAGCCGCGTGCCGCCCTCGCCCGGCTGACGATCGCGGCTCCATGCACTTCTTCTCCCCTCCGCGCGTCGGTCCGGCCGCGGGGAGGGAGGAGTCGGTGCCGCGGCGTCAAGTCCCGGCCCATTTCGTGCAGGTCGTCCCCCGGGAGCCCCGGCGGCGGATCGAGCTGCCCCGACGACGGCGACGGCGACGGCTACGGCTACGGATACGGCGACGCCGGCGCCGGCGCCGACGGCGACTACCTCCAGGCCTCTCTCCTCCTCGCAGGTATCGCGTTTGCCGCGGTCCGTGTGCCGGTGTTCTCGTTGGTTTCGGATTACGTGCGTTTATGTAGGCAGCAGTGTTCTTGAATCGCGAGACCTACGTACTACGTGATGAGAATTGGGGAAATGCCTTGATCGTGCCGAGACTCGTCGGCTGCGGGTCCGCATCATTTTGAACTGTTGGAATGCGAGCGTCGTCTCGGATTGAGCTTAATTCGACCTGGCCATTGGCCGAGTCTGATTCGGAACTGTCCTTGATTGAGTTATTGAGTAATGTGGCGAAAATTGGCAAACGGTGGGGATTGCTAAGATGATGTTACGATATTGGTTTCCCAAGATGATTGAGGGACTTGTCGGCCAATGAAAAGTTTCTTTATGTCGTGACGTAATTAAAAGAATGACAGTATGGGAGAGTAGCTTTTCTCTGTTCAACATTAGATGGTTCCAGTCTTTGGTATTTGAATTTCTTATGTTCCATTTTTGCTGTTCGTTATTTCTGCATATGATGTCTGCTTATTCGATTACCAGCAGCAAGATGCGTTGATGAACTGGGCATTTTTTCAGTTTGCTTTATTTTACTGGTTGAATTTCTCCCATTCAATTGGCTTGTATAACATGACATGGAGTGTGTTAGAAATTATTTGATTTCTTTCTCCACAACTTACACTAAGAATTTAGCTACATGTTCTCATCTAACGTTGTACTGAGTAGGTTAGATTCTACATTTACATCTCCACATTTTTGTATGGATATCCTGTTATTCCTGCGTATGGTCATTCAGGACCAGGTGATCCAGGCTTGAGACACTGTCTTCCTGCTTTCGATCAAAATGTGTGGCTTCCATCTTTTAATTGGCTTTCGCTTGATGGGAACCGTTAGATTTTCATGAACAAGTCTGGTGAAGTAATCGATTCATCCGTTCTGCTTTGTTCATATTTACTTAAAACTTCTCATAACTTGTAACGATGCAGTTATAATTCTGTGTACTTCTTCTGATGATGGAAATGATCATAAAACAAAAGTTATCAATGTATCAAAAAGGATATTTTGGACTAGCTGCTTTTGGAATTTGTATAACCTTCTCACTGGAGCTCTTTACACTATATCCGGTTGTTGAGCACATGTCATAAACGTATCTAGAATTTTGTGTCGATGAAGCTTTATATGTGTTGGTTGATTCTGAATACTACTGGGGCAGAAACCGTTTCTCACTATCGTATGCGGAGGAGAGGATATCAAGTAGATGTGAGGAGTCAATTATCAAGCCAATTGCATCCATTTGCAATTAAAGCAAGGGGTCCCAGTGTAGATCAAGGTTTCCTTCACCGATTTCAGAGTCCTACAATTTTTCTTAAGATTGTTTGTGATGGAGATTTCCTGCTCCCCATTGTTGTAGGTATACGAATAGTTTCCTGCAAACTTTTCTCCTGTCTTTTGTCTTGTTTTCTAGAGCTTCTGGACTGATGTTTTGTTAATTTCTTTTGTTTCTTTAGGAGAATTTGCAATTGAAAAACTAATCGATGCCCTTCGCAGCGGTGAAGATGGGGTAATTAATTATTTGTGGCTTTTAGTAAATGTTATATTTCCTTCTTTAATTTGAATGTTCTATGATGGTCTTATGCAGGACTGTGCAGATCAATTTGATTTTGTGAAGGATCTTACAGACAAAGTTGGTTTTGAAGTACGTTCATAGATTTCACTCTTAGGAACTGGTTGAGGCTTAATTGTGTGTTGCTAGCTTTGTGTAAACCCTGTGACGGGATAAGCAAGCGTTTGCGTATTTTGAAGTCTTAGATGGAGTACGCAGAAAGATACACTGAGATTTACCGAAAACTGACACACTGTACTCCACTGTTTCATTTAACTCCATTTTATATCATTGACTGGAAAACACATCGATATACTATTTTTTGTTATGATAATAGAATCTATCAAGTTGTCTTGTCTCAAACATATGCTGTTTTTAATCTTATTAGCACACACTGCTTGCTTTGACGTTCAAATTAGGGTAATATGAAGAACTGAGCCTTAAAAAATTCAACTTATACCCTCAAATAGTCCCATCACTACCGTACTGCAAATGGCATTGGCTTGACATTGTTGCTGTTATTAGAGTATAATGTATGCACAAAGCTTCATATAGTCAGTTGATTGAGTTATTAATCTAGTGCCATGCTTACCATCAATTCTGAAGTGTGTTGTTAGGAAGATTGGTTCTCAAATAGAAGTGTGATTTGGTCTCCATGGAATTGAGGCATATGAAACATCGATTCAGTTTGTGTAAATGATGTGTTTGAAGAATTCACTAGAGCAATGTAAGAAATCTAGATTAGAAACTTTCAATTAGCTTTTATTTTTTGTTTGAACACTAAATATGTTGGTCTAACCTTTCTATTGCTACTCTCCCATCTGCATTTCTAGCATTAGCTTTCTGTTGCAAATTGACTTCTTTGCGTTTCTAACATTACTCATCCAGAGATGTAGTTAAAGGTTATAATAGATGAATCTCGTTGCCCTTCTTTGCAGATAAAGATGGTAAGGATCACACAAAGAGTGGCAAACACTTACTTTGCCAGATTGTATTTCAGCAAGGTAATTAAAGCTCGTTGCTTGTACAACATGCTACATTCTAGAAGTCATCAGCCTTATGGTTCCTTATTTAATGGTGCAACAAAGCGTTTCCTTTTCTGCAGTCAGGGAAAGATGATGTCCTAAGTGTAGATGTCCGTCCATCAGATGCCATAAATGTGGCTTATAGGTGCAAGGTTTGTATTATGTGTCTCACCTACTTGCAAGTGTCAATTTGTTCTGCAAATATAAAATAATGAAGCCCCCTCAAACGTGACCTCTGAAGTTTTGTAGATACATGCTTGTACCACTAGGTCTGGTTAGATCCAATTTCCTTCTTATCTTAAACTGAAAGGGCAAATGAGAAAGGGGAAATTGCTCAATGGATTGATCTCATATAAATTTGTGGTGTTGATGTCTTTGCCAGTATAGTTCTGGAATTATCAACTGAGCTTTCTTTTGTTTTCCTACTTCTTTTGGCTTGTTTTATAGATATCATATAAAAAGACCTTTTGCTTTGGTTTCTTGTCAATTATGTGGTTCAAGTCATCTGTATCCATCATCACCAACCACATTTTGCCTCTTTTTAGGTTTAGGCCATGTCTACCTTTATTTCGTGATTTAGTCTTTGTTCCTGATAGAGAGCTGTGTTCTGCAGGTGCCAATATATGTAAATAAGCAAATTGTCCTCAGAGATGCTATCAGATTTAGCTATGGAACAGAGAGAACGCGTGACAGAAGACCAGTCTATGACGTCTTACTTGACAGGTACCTGAATTTACAAGCATAAGTTTTGTCTAGTGGTGTAGAAAACTCAAAGTATGCAAACATACATGAAATTTCTTCATCTAAGCATAATTTACATCTCATTCAGTGCTTCAGACGGTCCAGATGCGCTGGCTGAAGAGCTTGATATAGTCAAAAACATGAATCTAGCTATCAAAGAGGAACGATACAATGATGCAGGTACATTTGAAGGGAGTTTATTTTCATGCTTATTTCTCACAAAGCTTTTCTTCATCAAGCTTGAGTTTCCTGGTTTTACAGTAATTCATTATCAACTTCACGAATAGTTCTCTCTTGATTACTTGTTCTTGACTGTTAACTTTTGCAGCCTTGTGGAGAGATAAACTAATGAAGCTTCGTAAATCAAAGGCGTAACCATTAGGCAAATTGGAAGGTACTTCCTCTTTCAATGCATTAATACCTCTACCTCTTGTGACAATTGAGGAATGAAAAGTTTATGGGTTGTCTTGACTTCTTCTGATACCATAGGCACATAGTAAGATTCTAAGCGGGTGTTTGGGGTGGTTTCTGATTTTAGAATTTTTTTCTAACCTTTGACTATTATTTGATACACAGGACATCAGAAACATACACAATATTGACATTTTGATTCATTTTCATTTTTGTATAATAATTTAAAATGCTAAACAAACACTTTTTGGGTGGAAAACAAAAGAGTGATTGTTTGAAGCCCCAGCTAAAATGCACTAAATTTTTCAATTTTGATAATCCAATTCAACTTTATTGGAGACCTAAATAGTATGAACCCCTGAATTTCACACACACACACACACACACACACACACACACACACACACACATATAATTACATTATTGTAACTAACCATCTATGCACTTTAGAATTAGAGGGCATTTTAAGAATCTAGGGATGTTTATTCTAAAAAATAACGAAATTTTAAGTCGGACTTTTTCTTTAAATTACTCTTACTAATGAAAAGTCTCTTAGAAAGAACAAAACATGAAGAGACTTCTTATAAATTGAGCTACATTAAAAGATATAACTGAAAGGATGAAAGAGCAATTAAGACAAGTAAAAAATACATTAACTGAAATTCAAAATTAAGCTTTTTTTTGGAAATAAAAAGTAGGCCAAGTAGAAAACGTAAACAAAAAGTATGTGAATAATAGAAAGTTAACCCTCACTCATGAATTTCTAATACTAATCACTAACTTAAAATATGTGTATACACCAAGAGTTGCAAGCCAATGTATAACATGCATGGCTGAGCGACTGGTGAATTTATGCAGAATGAATTGCACATAACCTTTTTTGTTCTCCACTTTTTACCAAACTGACATATTTCAGATGCTTCCGGTCAAAAGTAAAAGGAATCCACTATGTGGAATGATAGTTCTGCCACAATATAAGCTATTTTTGTATCCCCTTTTTATGATGATTTTGTGGTCGGAGCACATACAAATGATATAACTGGTTTGAGTCTGTATATGGCAATATTTTTTAGAATATGATATTGAGTGTGAGTGGCTTTCTTCCTTGTCTTTGTCATGTAATCACCTTGTTTTGGCTCATGTGGAGGAATCCATTTCCTCATAGGCCTGCGCACCTTTGAAACCTCTTTGGGGTTGGCCCATTCCAATCCCCATACACCTTAGTGACAGTAAAGATTGAAAAGGTGTAGGGGCGAGAAGTCCAAACTGGCCTGTCTTAATTGTCAAGTCAATCCCTTGGTGCTGCGGCATCACCCTAGGTGTTGTGGTATTAAATCACTTTACATCACTCAAAGCATGTTATTTTGCAACAGGTTTAATTTTGTTACTCTGAGGCACGGATTATAAGTTTAGTCTCCTTTGCCAGACGTTGAAAATTGGACATGATCGTTGTAATATCTTGATTCCCAACTAGTATCTCAATTTGTGGTAAATATTTTCAGGGATCACTTTACTTTGGTCCATTTTTCAATTGGATAATCGAATTGTGATTTTTATCATCATTATACATACAATTGATTTGATTTGCCTGGATTTCCATAGATAAAATGTTGATGTAGCTTTTCAGGTTGTACATGTGGTAGCAGTACTTTTGAAAATAAGGGAAACCCAGAAAGGAAGAAGGAGAGAGGGAGAAAGAAGGGGGTCTGGGGAGAGTGGGGTGTGGGGGTGGGGGGTGGAGAGAGAGAGAGTAGAAGGGGTGGGGGAAGTGGTTGCTGGACCTCACTGTCTCTCATGCAAAGATTAGTGACCCTTGACCAATCAATGGCAAGGTCAGGACTCAGGTCACACTTTCTGTGAAATGGTTGGGGGTATCGCTTCTCTCCCACAAGTTGGCCTTCCTTGCCTTTACCCCTCCCTCCCTCCCTCCCCTTCTTTTTTATAACAGCATATGTGCACTGGTAAGAAAAGCCACATTAGCATTTGGCTGATAATTGGATCTGACATCAGCCTAGCCAAAGTATATCAATTGTAAAGAAATTAACTTCGGTCACTTGAAGTTCAGTCCATTGATGACCCGATAGCAAATGAACTGAAATACAGCGATCAACAATGAGATCTGACCTCAATACCAGTACAACGGCACAGGAATATGTTGCAGTTTTCTTTTATTTGCTAAATAATCCGTGAGAAAGTAATGCATAAATCTGTAGGTTAGTGGCTTACTGCAGGCTCTGCTGTAGCAGACATTCTTCATTATGCTTTTATCTTTTATTCTTTTACTGAGGTACAATTTGTGGTGTTTGACATTATTCTCCTTATTAATTTTCCTTTTAGGATTCTCTTGTACAAAAGAAAGTGCCTACCGATCCCAAGTACTCGGTCGCAATGGTGGCCTCTTTCCAGACTTCACTCGGGGCACTCTGAAAATTGACTGGGGTAAAAAGGCAAGGGGGATCAAATGCAGGTCGAAGGGCGGTTGAAGTTAGTTTGAGTTATAGAAAGTCGAGGCAGCTCCAAAATGTACAGCTTTGGGTTAGATGAGTGCCGCCTCTAACTTGACCCCGCAATCATGTGTGCCTGCCTGCTTTTATACTACAGAGCGCCATTATTACTTGGAAGTACCGATTGTACTCAAATCACATAGTTAAACATGTATCGTCCCAAAATACGACTGAAATGTTATACCACATATCAGTTGAATGCTAATGTCTGTATATATATGTAAATGCTCTCATTATTTAGCAAAGTGTTGGATAAGTTAAGGATGTGTGGCTTTCCAAGTTTGAACTCTGCTTGTAGGTTTTTAAATTTGTCAGTTTCAGACTGTTTCTAGCCCAGCTTTGGTTCCTCTTTTTCTCGAAGACGAGTCCTAACTGGTCAGCCTTCCTTAAGTTTTTGTATGTGGCCATCTCCTGATAAGTTTAAACGTACATCCCCGAAACTATTTCGAGGGTGACTGAAGGGGAAAAGTACATAAAAAAAATTCTAAATTTATTGCATTAATATCAATTTAGTCATATATTTTTTAATTGTACTAATCTAATGCCAAATCTTTATATATTGGCATCAATTGATTTCATTCGATTAATTTAGGTTGGAAATTGTTGGCATCGATGCTAGGTGTCTTAAGGCATAGCATGTGTTGACATGAACTTTTTTTAAAAATATTTTTTGAGTTTTTTTTTTTTTTTTTTTTTTTTGCCTCTCTATTCTTTTATGTTGACACAATCCATGGCCGGTAGAGGTGAACATGATTTCAGGATAGAATATGATACTTGAAATCGGGTAAATTGAACTTGAGAATTGTATTAGGAATCTGCTCAGTTCCAAGTTTCAAAGTATTCAAGGTAGGTTCTAAGTTTAAAAATTGGGGAATTTATTTCGATGGGTAGGTTTTGGGTTTTAGGTTGGTAGAATTTGGAATCTGCAATTTAGAACTTGAAACAAGTATTTGTATTTTTCTTGGTCTATGTTTTCGTACAATCTTGCGATATTTTGTAGTGTTCGATAATAGGTGTATAATTTAAAATCACTAGTTTGACCTTCTACTTTATGATTGAGACTTTTATTTTGTTAAAAGTCATGGCTAGTAAATTGTAGCAACAAATATTAGTCATTAAATGTGATAATTCACTGCAATAATTTAATTAATAATATAGATGGAATTTGGGTAGACCTTAGAACTGATTATAGAACTTGTGACAAGTAAGTTCTAGATTCCAAAAAATGAAGAACCTATTCTAATGGGTAGGTTCTAAGTTCTAAAGTAAGCCTTATTGGCCATTAAGGATAAGCGGTATTAAGTTTTGTACAGGCTCTACCTAGAACTTGAAATTGTTCACTCCCAATGGCCGATGAGGCTTGCTAGTGAAGTTGCCCTTACTAGATTTGGTGAGGCCGACTTTCTCCCAAGCAACACTTGGTGAGGTCACCTGGCTAAGGCGAGGGTTAGCCTCACCGACGCTCACCCTCCTCGCCTTGCTTGTGGTGGCAAGAGTCACCATTGCTAGCCATGGCCAATGTCGAAGAAAAAAAGGAAAAAATTAAAAATAATCATTAAAAAATGTCAATGTCAACCCATGTCACGTTAGACGATCGACATTTACGTCAGTAATTTCCATTTTAAATTGACCAGATTGACTTAATTACTACTTATGTGAGAATGTCTATGATTAAAATGATCAAATTGTAAAGTTTAAAACTGAATTGGTATCACTATAATAGACTATAATTTTTTGGTACTTTTATCCCAACTGAATTGTGGCGTGATTCTGTCATGCTCAATCTTGCTCTAACTTCTTGAATGTTACTAGGAGCCCACTTTGATGATGTTTGATCTGCCACCTTTACCGAGTAACCATCGACAATCATCTTTGGTTTTGACAAGAAAACCCCATGTTTGGCAGATGCGTAGAAAGAATCCTCGCTAGCTTTTGTTTTTCATTTTAGAACTTTGGAGCAATGCTAAATATACTATGATTCTACTAAATTTGTTCACTAATTATGTATTGCTTACACAAATGGACGAATGAAAAATAATTTCATCGTCCATGAAAATGTTTAGATATAAATTGTTGTTGCTATTGAAAACATTCTTCGTTGACTACTCATTTAAACTCTATAGCTGCTCAAAACTATATATTGAATGCAATATTTGGGTTTGCACTCAATTTCCCACAAAAATTAGTTGATATGGACCTCCTAGCCATAATTCATTTTCTTTTGGCATAGATCAATGTTGGCCCTCAGCCGAGGGGTAAACAGATTCGCCCAGTTCGTGTAATTTACTGCACTTGTGGATACTACTTTCCTCGTTATGCAACAATTCGTACAGAATCATCAGGAGGGTTGTCTGTACAGTCGCTGATCATGTATTTCATGGAACCAGAATTCGAAAGAGAGCACATCCAAACCGGAGAAAATGCCGCAGTAACAAGCATTACTGCCTTAATACAAGCTTAGTATCTTAGAGAGATTTCAACTCGAGCATCACCGCGCAGTGATAATCATCGACCTCGGCAGGGCAAGGAAAAAATCAAGGCAGGCGCCGACAGATGGAGGGGATTCTTGGAGGTATTCGAAAACGCAGAGGATTTGGCATTTTCTCCCCATCTCCCCAGAGCGCATATGCCTCCTCCCCGTGCGCGGCACCATCGCCTACTTCCAGTTCGTCTTCCACCATTCTCAGGTTGACAATTCTGTTTATGAGAAGGCAAATGAAACTCGTGGCGACCACGTTCCATACCGTGATGAAGGCAGCTCCGGCGAGTTGGTACGACATCTGCTGGAGTCCTTGGTTTGCCTTCCCGTTGATGATGCCATATAACAAGCCTGTGTAATTATCCGAGAGATAGAACATACGCAGGAGATTGGGTTTCGCAAACAGCCCAGAGAGGATGCCCCCCAGAATTCCGGCCACTGCGTGCGTGTGGAAGACGGCCAACGTGTCGTCCACTTTCTGGAAGAAAGCCGATCTTCTGTGGAGTACCATCATGGTGTACCATGGTACTGAGCCAGACACTGCTCCCATCAAAGCTGCTGCCCACGGGTCCACGACTCCTGCGGTTTCGATCGGTTTAATTTGAGCAGTGATGCAGCCAGTTTAATCACTACAAATCGTGCCTTGCGACTCGCGTGCTTTGAGTGAGTGATTAGTTAAGTTTAGTAAATGGAATGCGGCTGTAAATTACATTAGAAGCACGAGCAAAGTGAAAAATGAGATTGGCGACCAAGTAGTTAGCTCGGTGAATGATGTCGACTCCGGACAGGGGCGTACAATGCTTGAAAAAACTGTACTTGGTGGCGAGTCCAGGAAACTTCTAGCCGTAATCGATGCAGTCCAAAGTCCAAACATTTTAAAATTTCGTGACAGTTTGCAAAACGAAAATATAGTGTTTCTTTTACATTTGGAAATGAAAACGTTTTCCGACATGAATCGGCGTGGTTTGGAACTTGGAAGAGTGTCAAACCTGCCCCGGGTGTGATGCAAACAAGGCCAGTGATCATTCCCTGGACAGCACCAATGACAGAGCTTTTCCTGTAGAAGATCATGTCGAGCGAAACCCAGACGATGAGGCTCGTGGAGGTGCAGAGATGGGTGTTGAGGATGGCCAGAGATGCAATCCTGCTAACGACGAATGGTGAGCCGCCATTGAACCCGGTCCAACCTAGCCACAAGAAGCCTGCGCCTCCCAACATGTGTATTATGTTGTTCGGTGGGAAGTTTTGCCTGTCGTGCGTAAGCCTCGGTCCAACCTGCGACATACAAAAATCGCCCACCGAAAATGAAAAGCGCACTTGCATTATAGACACAAAAAGTAACGGAACAGAATGCATGATGCGTACATAGACAGGTGCACTACATTCATCGGAAGATTGAACCAAGAACATGAATGAGAGAGTTTCCTAGGACAAATCGAAGCAGTAATCCAAGGTGATTCCCAGATTTGTTGGTGATCCATGTATAATCGTTTAGGAGTGCTATGCAGATGGGGTTGCTATCCAAAGTAGGAGGATGTTCGAATGGATTCTTGCGAAACTATCATTCTCCTTGATGTCTTTGATAGAGATAGATCTTGAAACTTTACACTACTTTATATCTCTAAGATAGCCACAAAGAGAAAGTATATTCACATCGACTTCATACCCTAATTTGAGAAATCAGTCCTCGTATCTCTAGAATTGTCTTAAATAACAAAAGAGTACAGATCTAAAGGAAACATGTCATGGTAAATTGGAGATGATGAAATTCATATCAGTATTTTGCTAGGCTTTGCTCTTTGTGATCACTTGTAGCTTACCGTGCATGATCTAACAGTTTGCACATAAAATGATTATACAGTTAACTCTACATGAATCTAATCTATGTAAGAATCACTAATGATGATGACTTAGCTATCTTAAGTTTGATCTTGGGGGTTAACTCTCACCATGGCATTTCTTTCCCTGAACTTTGCTAGGTCGAACTTACCTAGGGAAAATGAACGTGCGATGGACTTTCAGTCATTATGTTTGTTATTGTGGGTTATGAATATTGTGTTCTTATTACCCAGAAAGCAGCCGTGAAGCCGGCCACACCAGAAGAGAGATGGATAACGAAACCACCCGCATAATCAATGGTTCTAATCCCATCCTCTCGATTCAAGAAACCGTCTCCCCATATACAAAAGGCGCCAACCGTGTAGCTAAACGTCAGCCACAGCGGCACGAACATCATCCAGGCGTAGAAGTTCATCCTCCCGAGCAACGACCCGGCCAGCAAGATCACCGTGATCGCCGCGAACGCGAACTGGAAGTAGACGTAGTCCGCCTTCGGCATCGACTTCGGCATCGACCCGAATTTCAATTGGTTCAGGAGGAAGTGCTGGGAGAGCGCCGGGTAGGGCTTCCCCATCAGCGGGCAGAGGGGGTCGCCGAACGCCATGGAGTGGGCCCAGAGGACCCAGCAGACGAGGACGGCGGCGAAGGCGTAGAGGGCCATGAAGGCCGAGTTCACGGCCCACTTCTTCTTGACCATGCTCCCGTACAGGATCACGAGGCCCGGGACGCTCTGCATGCCCACCAGCGTCGCCGCCGTCAGCTGCCAGGCGTTGTCGGCCTTGTTGTTCCACCCCGGGGACGCTTCGTTTGGCACGAGGTTTTGCGGCAAGTATACCGGGCTGCCATCGGCGTAACTCATCGGTCCTGATACCGACCTGCGTGAGAGGGGGTGTAATGGAAGAGATGGAATTGAAATTTCAGGATTGGAGTAAGAATGAGGGTGATAAAGAAGAGTTGAGTTTTGGAGGTATGCACGGGGGGTCGCATTGGTATCATCTAAGTTAGGTTTTGGCAGGTATCAGGATCCTCTAACATTCTTTGCTGTCTATAGATCCAAGATTCAATTTCGATAGTTCTTAACGATCATCAACGTCAACCTTAGCAAAATTCTCTTTTCGGCCAGTAATATGACATAGACATCTTTTGACCTACAGTTGTATTGAGTTATATCTATACACTTCTTGTTGTTGGTACGGTTGATAGAAACTTAAAGGATGATTGGTGTTTGCGGGAACTAGAAAGCAAATATTGGAGTTTAACTCAGGGCAATCTTTCCAAATTGAAACTCATGTGCCGCCCAACAAGAAAACGATGAGAAAATGACATGAATCGTTTCTAAAACTTGATCTAATGTGCAATGTGAATTTTTCAACTTTGGTCACAATATGTAATGTCATTCATGAATTTTTAATTTATTTAATAAGGTCTTAGAATTTTTGGTATATGATCAATTTAATCATTAGGCTATATAAAAATGTTAAATAATATTCTTCCATTCATTCAAATTAATGGATATTTTTATGCGAAAATGTTCAGTAAAAACTGCTCATTTACATGGTTGTGTGGGGGATGCATAGAAGTGAATGGGGACGAATGAATTTGAATGATTGACTATAAATTCCATCAATAATTAAGTTTTGAGCTCTGGCAACTTACATAGAAAAAACTTGTTATGGTTGATACATGTTTTGACTTTACTGTTGCTTATAATCATGGAAAATTTACAACCACCATCTCTAAACATAAGTAAATTACATTCTCATTCATCCAATCCCATTAACCAAACAAGACCCTTTACTGGTCCAAACTCTTCGTTGCTCAAGTTCGCATCCATAAGCAGCGATAATGGCCCTATTAAGACTCATATTCATTTACACATGGACAGCTATCCCCCCTTGGGCACTAGGTCTTTGGTCCTCTAAATGTAATAAAGTTTTGTATTGCAAAAAATTAGAGGATTTTGATTGAAGAAAAAAAAGTAATCGATGACCAAATTTCAAATTGCACAAGCTGCGAGGCAAAAATTTACTCCAAGGCAAAACATCATATGAAATATCACCTGAAAATAGTGAAAATTCACCTAATTACCACGAACCAAGAATAGGGCAAGAGAAAAACGTATCCGGGGTCCCCCATGAAGCTCTCTCATCCTCCCACTGGCTTGAGGCGAGATTTTACACTTACGATGGAGTCAAAGCATATTAGACAGAGTAATCTGTACAAATTGCTCTTTTCTTCCTTAGAGCGATTCTTGCCATCGCCAAAATCAACAATTGGTTGGAGTGAATGTACCCCCCCATCAAGCCATCCAGATTCATTTGCCAATCCGGATGGATTGTGTGCAAATTGTCTAGGCTCTTGGGACAGCCGAACTCTCGCAGTCCGCGCACACTAGACGTAAGATTCTCACCTGTATTTATATGTTAGTAGGCTACACTTTACACTTACAAGTCATATACATTCAACAAAGGGAAATTGGTATGGGGAAACAAGAGAAGTATGTTGCCGGGTGAAAATCACGTGCAATGAATTGATTTATCAAAAGAAGGGGGAAAAAGGACAATGCCATTTGAGAGAGAGAGAGAGAATTAACGGGTTAATTATGCTTCTCCATATTTCACAAACGACCGAGACGTTCGAATTTCACAAATATGTGAGTATTATGATTGACTCGATGATACTACGTTAGTATGACATTTAACGAATGCAAGAAATATACTTTCTTGGGCAAGACATTGTCTTGCAAACGAGGAGGACAGAAGAGTTGAGGTTGGCCTAATTAAACGTGAGTGCCAAGTTCATTTGAATTGTTCCATGTTCACAGAATGTCACGTCATACTCTTTCCCTATGCTAATTATTTTGCTCCAATCTAGAAATGGATGACACTAACTGGGAGTGTGCACGAGAACAGACCAAGCCGGCTGGTTCCTAGTTTCAAATATTTAAAAGCAGGAATAATTGGTCCGGTTCTCTTTTAGGTGGGGAACCGAACCGCCCAGATTAAACTAGATCCATATGTTTATTATTATTAATTTTTCTTTTCTTTTAAAGAGTAAATAAAAGGAAAATGCCAAAACCTTAAACTAAATTGGTCTAACTAGGGAATCTAATCAGGATTGATAGGTTCGGATCTTGGTTTTAAGGTGGAACTAGTCCAACCGGGGTATTGATAACCCCTATAGCTGATTGCCAAAAAAAAGAAAGAAAAAGAAGGTCGATTTTGCCAATATTATCCAGCATGTCTCCAATATATTAGATGTCTTGTATATATATTCGAATTATGTATTTAATATGTTCGATCATGCGTAGGTTTCACTTGAGCATATTGTTCTTGGAGGCATCAGCCTTATATAAACACATGTTGAAAAAATTGCCCAAAAAGTCTTAAACTTGTTGTACGACAACTAATTCAGTTATAAACATTTTAATTATATCAATTCAATTCTAAATCTTATGACAATTTGCTAATTCCATCCAATTTAGTCCTAAACCTTTTCAGGATTTGCCAATTTAGTTTTAAATCTTTTAATGAATTATCAATGTATTTTGTCCAGTTAATTTTGACCAGAAATTGTTGACGTGACGATTCAGTTAGAGACATTCGCCCTACATACTGCGGCCAGTGTCAATATTGATAATTTTTTTGAATTTTTTTCTTTTCTTTTCTCTCATTACTTTTTTGGTTCAAAGGGCCGACAAGCTTGTCGACTACTAGTCAAGAGTTGGCAACCCTTGTTGACCGCAAGCAAGGGTTGCAGCCCTCTTTAAATCTAGCGAGGTTGTCGCGAGCCCTCGCGTGGTTGTCGCACCCTTATCCCGCCCTTGCTATGGTTGACGAGGGCGTCTTGAGCCCCCATAAGCCACAACAAGGATATCACGACCGTCACACATCCTCATTGTGGCCGCCTTGCTTGTGGCAAGCGAAGGCTTAGTGGTCCTTGTCCACTCGACGAAGGTTGTCAGCCCTTGGCCATCCCGCGGTGGCCTTGCTGGCCTTGTGAGGAATTTATGTGCTTAAAAATAAACTAGATTATCTTTTGATCGGGGACTAAAGTTTAATTCAAGTTGGCTAGACATATGAGCTAGTAAATGAGGATCATGCATACCTTTTTCTTGGATCTTTATTAAGATCTTATCGTTGTTGAAAAAGAGTAGACGTTTATAAATAATTCGAATGAGAGTTAGTAACTAAAAACTAGTTGGTAATTTAATGGAAGAAAAGTTTGAACGCATATTGAAGAGCAAAAGGAAATGTATAACCAGATGAATAACAATATATAACGTTACCAAATTACTTACATAAATGTTCTAAGTCACTTGCATCTAAGATAAGGTTTTGGCAATTCAACACCTACCAAACGGTGAAAAATTTAAATCACTGCGCACCTTATCTCGATTCAAATAATTCTTTCGTATGATTAAAACGATATAATACACGTATGCTTTCCTAGTCTGAATCATTTCTTATGACAGGCAACCCTAACGGGGGAGGAATAACCCATCAGATATCTCGACTGCAGAATCAAAACCAATCCCTCCATTTGCGCGCATAACATCGTCTCAGCACTTGGGAATCGAATCCTGCAACCCAGCGACAATTAATTTGACCTGGAATCTTTACTTCTATTCAACCTGTAGAGAGAGAGAGAGAGAAATAAGGATCCCATATGATGAACGTTTCTGGGGGACAACCCTAACAGGGATCCACTGGTACTGGTGGATACATTGCCATAAATTACAGGAATAAATGAAACAGGGAGATCAGCAGGAGGAGGAGGAGGAGGAGGAAGAGGAGGAAGGAGCCAAGCCAAGAAATAAATGAGACGAAATGAATGAGGTTTCAGCACTTGCCGTATTTGTGCCAACAGAGCAGCATCACGATGCACCTCCTCGCGATGTAGAACCTGGATCTCTGCTCCCTCACCATGGCCCAACACCCACCCTTTCCTGGACCGCCCGGGGAACCGCCGACCCCGCCGTGCTGCCACCGCCCGCGCCTGTCCCTCGACACCGGCCGAGAGGCGCATTGACCCATCTAAATTCGCATGCGAACGAAGCTCATTACCGCCGCCCCCGTCGGAGAAATCATAATTCAGAACGAGGAATCACGTTACGTGTCTGCATATAGAAGGGGAATCCAAATTTGTATGGTACAACCCCCACGCTTAGATGATAAGGAGACAACCCTAGAAATCAAGATTAAACTTCTACGTCACCACCTCCTCTCTCTCTATCTCTCTCTATATAATAAATATATATATATATATATATATATAATCCAGTTTAATTTGTGTGTACGCGGCTTTGTCCGTGTGAATTCGTATCGCTCATTTCCCAGAAGCAAGCCTCACCAGCTTTTCGTCTAGTTGGAGATGAAGGGTTGGGTGGGGCCCATCGACGTACGGCTGAGATTCGATCGAGACAGTTCACCGCCTCATCTTGAGGGCCCACGTCGCCTTTGAATTTAATTTCACCTAATTAATTATATAATTTTGTTCTTATTTTATATTTCATTGCTGGGGCATCGCGTATTTATGATTATATATGAAGAAAGTAGTTACAGAGCGGGAGGAGGACGACTTCAATGCTTTTCCACATACGTGAACGTTACCTCGGACAGTACAGCTGGAGTTAATAATTTCTTCTCTCCTTCTTTTTTTTTTAAACCCTATTTTGAGTTGGAGAGATAATATCAGGATAAATTGTATTGAGTGCGAGATTGAATTCGTGTGAAGATGATTGTTTTGTTTGAAGATATATTATCTTCCGCAGGGATTTAGTTTTTAAAATGCAAAAGATTTCAGCTCGGAGATCGGGCTATGCTGACCTGAGTTGCTCAATTTAAAGCCAGGTTCTAAGAATAATTGATTCTTAAATAGAATTGGTAGGCTGATTGAAATTGACCGATCGAAAAGTTGATAGTTGACTAATCGGTTAACCGTGGGGTCACATGTTTGGCTCCCGATTTTGGAATCGACCAATCTTAAAACCGAGGACTCCTATTCTCAACCTTACTGTGTGTCCCGAACATCTTGCCCCATGCCCCCCTTACACGACGATGTAGACCTCACTCTCTGACGCCATTGCCCGCACAAAACTGTCACATCCTCATGACTTTAAATGTTACTAATATAATAGCACCTTCAAAGACCTTTTTTTTTTAAAATTTTATTTCGACTCTCAAGTAGTAAGAACCACACAAAAGTGAAAAAGATCATATAAACCAAATATCACAAAAAGTTTAAAAATATTATTTCAATAGAGGCAAACCCGGAGTATTGATTATATTTAGGAAGGATAATTAAAATACGTAAACAATATCAATTGAAAGGGGAAAAGAAAGATTTTTTGGGCGTGAAGATCTAGCCGAAGTAGGATACAAATGGATGTAATTTTGTGGAATTCGAACAGACGACCTCCAAATTTCAGAACACAACGAATGTAACAATAAAACCTTGCGATACATCCCATGTGACTTGCTATGATGCCTAGCTTCGGACAAAGTTGCACGTAACATCACACATCAAAGCGATGGGGGGACATAAAGTTTGAAATTAGGAGAAGAGGTACAAAGTTTGCTGAAATCTTACTTTGCAAGTTCTACAGGGAGGACAGATCGTACGTGGATTTGAGAGAGGTAATGTTCGGATCTACTTTTCTTTTGCTCACCAAACATTGCGAACTTTTTTGGCACACCACGTGCGAAAGTAATTGTGCCTCCAGTATTGGCTTCTCTAGAAAAACATGAACTTTAGTCCACATCATGGGGATTCACTTGGTTTGAACCCCTTCAAATCATCCGGTGATGAATTTCTCCATTTGTTGCCAATAGAGCTGATCGATCGGCTAATTACGCTAGTCCGATACTAGGTTTGAAGGACCTTATCCAACTCCACCCATAATTTTTAAAGTACTACATATTTCGATGTAAATGATCGAATCAGTTTTTCAAATAATCAGGTCTCCACTCACACGAGCTTGGGTATAAAAAAAAAAAAAAACAAATGAGCAGACTGAGACTTGCCCGAGTAGGTCTAAGCAGGTAACACCCATTATTGAGGTAGATGTACAGTTCTTGTTGAAAAATATGATGATTTTGTCTACCAGAATCACTCATCTTATGTATAGGGAAAAGAAGAAAAAACATAAATGTAAAACTCATTGGCTATGCTTTGGTGGGAAATTAAACCAGATCAATCTGAAATTATGTCCTACATTGTTTGACAGTGGGTTTTAAATTATCTTTATATTAGTATGGACTCCCTCCACTTAATAATATAAGTTTTTGGATTGAACTTTTTAACATGGTATTCTATCTCTTTTGCGAATATTGCCCTTGTAATCTTGACCTTATTGAAGTCGGCATCATAATAAATACAAGTGGGGCTAATTTTCTTGTTTCTTCTCTCGATTACTACATGCATCTATTAATATTAATTGCATCTTTAAGTTGCTTGCGAGTGTTTCAGTGGACTTTGAAGGCCTTTGACCGACGAACGTAAACGGCAAGGAAATTGCCATGCGATTTACATGCGATGAACGGATGAGATTCCCCTATAAGGCATGCGTTACAAGGTCACATGTTATAAGCTACTTGCTTCCAAAGTACATAAATTGATCATTATGTTGAACTAAAACTGGCTAGCGATTTAATGAAAGTTCTTTTTGCGCAAATCAAGAAAGAGGAACACAGAAATCAAACCGCCGATTCAATTCGAAAGGACGGTAGCTCCTACGTACGTATTGAACAGTTTGTCTTTATATGAACCACCTTGCGGGATGAGAATTTAAAAAAAAAAAAAAAATTACTTATTGATGCTCTGGATATTTTGGTACTAAATTAAGGTGGTTTATGCGAGGTAGAAGAGGTCACACATATTTCGTACATCGAACTTCACCTAATCAAATGGGCAGGGTTCAAAAGAAGTGGATTGCCTTTTTGGCTTGAGCAACGGAAGAGAAGACGAGTATTTAAAATGAAATATTCAATGTGGCTACCCTTGAAGGAAGGTAACTACGCAAAAGTAAAGGCGTTGGTGTTTTTCCTTAGATGACTACTAAGAATTCGACAATATTTGGCTAGGAAACCTCATTAGATACTCTTGACCTAACTTCTGTTCAACTTGAATAGATGCAAACTCCTTATTTTCACGAGAAAGCATCTTATGCATCTACTTTCACCATTGACATAACAGAACACATATGGCAATTTGAGTCGATTGCATGAACCTAGAAAGCTGGCCTCGGCTTCATCAAAATTATATCAGAATCTGGGTGAGGATCGAGAACAAATTCAAAGACACAATCAACAATAAATTCGAAGGCTATTCAGTCAATAACTTAACAAGTAGATGCGATTTCGAAATTGAAATGCTCTCTCTCTCTCTCTCTCTCTCTCTCGCTCGCTCGCAATAAATTCGAGGGTTTTGATGCTGCTGTTGCTTTAAGGGGAAGACCAGTACGAGTGTACCGAACATATCCGCATGCGGTTGGATGCAAAGTAGCTTTTACTGGACACCGCCATAACTTTGCATGGGTCAGTAAAAAACAACAACCCAACCCAATTCACACAGGGCGTCAAGAAAAAGAAGAAAGAATATCCCCAAGATCCCCAAACCCTATTCTTGATCCTGCTGTTCTGTTTTCATTGCAATTTGTAATCTGTTTGCAAAAACCCATTTTAGGTTAAGCGACGAGAAGGCAAATTCTCTCACATAATCAAGGCTTCAAGTCTCCTCATCAAAGAACGACCTAAGTTTGGCAGGATCTTTCTTATTAGGGTTATTGATGCATATGTATAACGTCCAGAGATGCCGCACAACGCATTATTACGAAGTCAATCACTACCTTTGACTTCCTAATTAGACTAAGTAGCTTTATATAATCAGCCGTTTATATGATTGATGACGGTGACGACGAAGGTCAACTGTGTTCTTTTCCCCTCCTTCACTGGAAAGAGAAAAGTCCAAAAAGGAGCCGATACGGTTAAATTAGGGTTCATAAAGAGAGATCTGAAAAGAGGGACGTGAGTCATGGGCACCTTGCTTATTAATGTCTTCTACTATTTATTTTCCTCATTTTTTTTGCAGGGACTGTGCGTTGCAGAGAGAGATTCTTTCTCATTTAAAGCGGGGGGTGGTTCTTCTTCCTTCCTCTCTCTGGTTCGGTACTGTAAGCATCGCCATCATTGTTCATATGGTCGATCCCCTTCGTCGGGCATCTCGTGTTTCTCTGTTTTTAGGGTTTTTTCTTCTTTTTCTAACCCCCCTCTGTTTTCAAAACTTCTTGCGAACCCCAGGAGTCGAGAACCTGATTTCATTCGAAAGGACAAAACTACTTGTATATTTTCGATGTGAATTCCGTTATTTCAACCTCGGGCGCAATGGATTCTTGTTGATGAAGAACGAGATCTTTTCCACCCCAAGATCTTTGTTGCCGATCCTTCAACGTGATTTATAAACTATGCTTTTATCCGTGATTTGATACAGTGAAATAGAGAAGTGGACAGAAATGGAAAACCGTGTCTTCTTCCCAAGATGTGGATGGAATTCTCCATGTTATGCTATTAAAAGATGGTACTTTCACCGTTTTTCACTCTGCATGCTCTAGCAAATTTGTGAGTCTCGACTTTGCCCATGATGTGTATGGGGATAGACAATAATTTGCTATTCTTGCAAAACTAAGTGTATCTTTTTTTTTTTTTTTTTGTTAGCTTACCCTAGTGACCTAAGTACTAGATACCTAAATTTCTACAGATTCGGATAATTATTCACTAACAACTTCGATATAACATTTTCGAAGAACCGTTTTTTACTCTTCTAGTACATTAATAAGTACCACCTCGAAAGTCACGACTCTCCAAAACCGACTCTTAGGAAGCACGCCTTGATTTTAGGATGTCCATAAATCTAATTAAAGTCCCGGTTTTCATATGATCCGAAGAAAATAATTTAATAACTTATGACATATTCTCAGTTCTTTTGCTATAACTATATACTCCACCATTACTTTTTTACATGGACGGTCGGTATACTCTGTCTTAACATGGCTTATGAGGTTGATGTCCCGTATAACAAAGCTAGGGTTTTAGAATCCTCCAAGGTGGCGTGAATAAATGGAGTCTAGGAGGGGGAGGGGGGCGGTGTGGAAGTAGAGAAAATAATTTAGAGAGGGAGAGAGAGAGAATAACACAAACATACACAGGAGGGATTTAAATGCAGTGGCCCAAATTTCTGCTTTGGTAGTCGTGGGTTTTAAATGCTTTCACCCTTCTTTGCATCTTCTTAAATCCCCCTCCCTCAGACATTCTCACCGCTCCTCCCCTCTCCCCCTTTCTCTCTCTCTCTCTCTCTCTTTCTCTCTCTGAGCTCTCTCTTCTCTCTGTTTGTTTGCTGTTCTCTCAGAGAGGGAGAGAGGGAGAGAGGGAGTTGCTCTTCATGATCTCCTTCATATCCTCGTCCATGCAATAATAGAGAACTGCCTGTCTGCCTCTCTGTCTCTCTCTCGCGCCCTCTCTCTACTGTGATTGTGTACATGGAACAGTTCACTTGGATATTGGCCTGGTTCACTCAGACACCGCCTGAAGATGTCGCTTTTTTGCAGCCAAAGACTCGATGGGAGCGGCTTGCTCTCTCCGTTTCTTGGTCTCTGATTGAGCCGTGCCAATATCTCAGTGCTCTTCCAATTTCTCCGCCCCCTTCCTTCTCCACGGCGAGGGTTTGCCGAAGAGCCCTAAAATCTTTTACGTCCTCTCCAAGCGCACAATCCGAAGCAACATCGATGGTGGTAAGTTTCTTGTTAGGTTTCGCCGGCAACAAAGGTGATAAAACTGTCTTTTTCCTCTTCCTGGTCTCATGAATTCATGCTTGGCTTTTTGCGGAAACATCAAGAAACCCTAGCTCGATGCACATGGTTTATGTATGGTGTGTGCTTGCCTGCGTGTAAGGCTTCCAGAGGATTATTGACAGGTTTGTGGTCCTATTAAGGAAGACGAGTTTCAGAACATAGTCACACGATGATGTGCTTTTGTTGCTTAACCATCGATTTTTACGGTTTAAATTAGACTAATCTCGTTCGAACATTCTTGTTACGTCGACTGTCGGATGGAGGACATTTACAACCGAGCTCGGCCTTGGGTATTCCGATGTAAAATTTCCTATAATCGGAAGCACAAAAAACGCGAAAAAAGAGAGCGGAAAAAAGATAATTTCTCCGGACGTTGTTACGGTGGCGTGGCGGATGGGTAAGTTTAGGTGATTACGAGCCTTACGATGTCCTCGATTTGACGTCGTTTCCGAAGAATATTGTATCCCTACAGTTAATGTTGAGAAGATATTATAGTTGACCGTAGATTTAATGAATAATTACGCAACTAGCAGCTAGTCATATCCTACTAGTGGATTTGTGTATTTGTACTATAGGTAATCCATTACTTGGAGAAAACCCAGCTCATGAGGTTTTGACTGGAAAAGGTATATAAGTCGTGCTCTTTTTGTTCTTTAACTTGTGATATTTGCATCAAAAGATAGAAGATTGTTTGTTTATCTTGAAATCGACATATAAAGTGGTATTGTGGACCCTTATTGATTTCTGAATATATATTTAGATTATTGACTATAGTTTGTCACCACATGTTTTTCCGTTTTACGGTATAGAAATTTGGAAGAAATCCAGTAAGCGGTTTCTTTAATCAAGTACTATTTTCTTTGGTTTCTTTTGCATAGAGCGAAACAAGAAACTATCTTACTTAACGGATCCACATCATCAATCCGATTTTAAATTGAAAAAACGATTTATGTTTTGAATTTTTAGTGTTGTGCGAAGTAAGTTTTGTGGAATAAGTGATTGGCTTTGCTTGTTCTGATATTGTGCAATTGTTGTACCAAATGAAAATTTAAAACAAGAAAAGTACAGTGTACAACACATACTGTAAAAATTTATTATTACTGCAATTGCCTTTTCGAATTGATTCTTCTTTTTTTTTATAAAGATTTTCATTTACCAAGCACCCAGAAATTATCTAAACGTGGAATCCGATGGCGCAAGATGTCAATCTGACTGGATCGCAAGAGACTTGATGGTGCAAATGTATTTGAGAGGATGCACTAACTTATAGCATTTTTTAATCTAGATTTTGTTCATAAGTGCCCATTGGGCATTAAGCTATCGAACAACCAAATTTTGCAGTTTTCAATGCAGGAATTTTCTCATATTATTTAGAAACAGTGCTTTAAAAAATTGCATCGCCCCTTATAAAATATACTTAACAGTGTTCCAAAACACTCGTTAACACAATTCATTATTTGAGTACTAATAAACGCCCATCAATTCGATACGAAGTGTTACGACAATCGGGTTCTCCAGGGCTCAATAAAATATTTTTGATGCATATATTGATCACCGGAACATGATCTCTTTCAAAATTCAAATCTTTGACATCATTGTTTTTTAATCCTTCAACATTAATTTGCACGCTTCAAACCCCACTTCACGTGGCGATCTACACGTCGAAATTGCACTTATTCAATGAGAAGAAAATCTAAATGTACATAATCGTAATCGAGTAAATTGATGGTTATGCTCGACAAGTGAGGGAATGGAGGAAAAGTAGTTCATGATTTCCCGTTGACCAAACAAAACATGCTCGAGTTTAAGTAATTCATGATTAAATGATCCCGTAATTTATTCGCCTAAGGTGAAACTTGGAGTCGCCAAAAGAAGCATAGAAGCAAAAAAAAAACACATCATTTATAATTCCCGTCCTAATAAGTACTCCATCCGTGTTTAAGATACATAACATATAATTCGATTGATTGATTGAATGGTCACACTCAGCTGCGAACCAACAAAGCGGTACCGAGGCTGGGCGGTCAGCCGCCTGGGATCAAATCGCTGGGGAGTTAGCTCGACATGTTCGCCGTACATCGAGCTTTAAAAGATACCCATGAATTTTTTGGTCCTAAAAAAGGTCAGTGTCCACAGTTCCAAAGTGCGAATGGCGTTAGGCAAATGCCATACACATAAAAGCATTAATGTAACAATGACCGGAATCGCTCCTCGTCGAAAGCCCACACCTAACTACTTCGGGGGAGTTGCCATTTAATCTCTAGACGTGACCATTTGGAAAAAGGAGATTTATTTATTTATTCATTTTATTTGATTTTGTGCAGCAGAATGTCATCTCTTTCCTGTGATGCTTTTCCAACCACACGGGATCCTCCGAAATTTAATGGCTTTGCTTCGTCTACGATGCGACCCTACCCTGTCCCATCGAGTAGGGGTGTTGCAATGAAATTGAAATCGGAATCGACTTTTCGTATATTTTCGATAAGATTTGATTCAAATAAAGAAAAAATAACTAGGTTCGAAAATCACCCATCTTTTCATTTATTACTAAACCTCTTCTTAATATTACAAATAAAGAAAACCGAAAAATCAAATAAAGCCAAACCAAGCTCGATCATAATCGGTTTGAATTGTGATTTAGTTCAAGGTCAATAAACACTCAAATGATTCAGTTTGATTCAAGTTTCGTGAAAATCATAACCAAATCATTAACACCCCTACGAATATCAAGCTTGCCCAGTGCATTCGATAAATTAATGTATTTGAAAATTAATGTATTTGCCATCGACAAAAGAAATATATATTGAAGCTTGTAAGTTTAGAATGAATTATATGTTCTAGATCCACTTGGAGTCATATGCAAATCTTTCATACTCTTGCCTTTTTGGTGTGAAAAATTAAATAATTGGGACAAGAAACTTATAATAATTATTATCCCATGTTTCTTTCATACATAAATCACAAAACGAGAATTCTGCAATCCAATGTTCTATATCTTACATATTGACTGGTGTTCTTTCCTGGCTTGATTTGTGATCCAATTCATCTTGGGACACTTCTCGTCCTACAACCTAGAAAAAGTTACATTTTTATTACATTTGCTCAAGAGGAGTTCTATGTCAATATCATTTGAAACGATCCGACCTCTTTTCTCATGGGTCAAAATCTAAAAGGAGTACTTAGATGTGATCACTTAAGGTGCCACTGTTGAGGATGTTCTCTTTTTCATTAATTACTATGGAAAGTCTTCTCCATCCAGCATGGAACTTGAGACGTCATGCTATGAGAGTGAGGCTTCTTTATAAATCACTAAAACGAACTTGTCCCAATTAGTCTAAAAATGCTTTCAAGCCTATTAAATCTATGATCTGGTCTAGATCACTCAAGTGCGACCATTCAAGATTGTGATGATTTAAAAGTAAGTCTTACCCATGAATCAACACAGACTTCTTTAATCTAAAATGGGATTTGAAATGCTGTCGGGGGGGCGGTTTACAAACCCTCATGAGGAGCACATTTCTCGAATTCGAAGAAAGGGGTGTGTCCCATGAGTCATCTCCTGATCCAAGGCGTCTGATGGTGGCCCATTTAGGGTCCTCGCGGTCCACACCGTGGCCTCCTCGGTCGAGCCACAGGGCTCGACTGGGGAGGGGCGTGCCCCCGGTCGAGCCATGGGGAGGGGGGCCCCTTTCTTTACAAATCCACGTGAGAGCACATCTTTCGAATTCGAAAAGAGGGCGTGTCCCATGAGTAGTCTCCTGGTGCGAGGCATCTGATGGCGACCATTTACGGTCCTCACAGTCCAAACCGTTGCCTCCCCGGTCGAGCCACAAGGTCGGTTCTTCCTTAGTCCGGGCTCGGACCCAACCACCAGACATTAACCACGGGGCAGAATGCATGTCGGCTACCACTAAGCAGAGAAAAAGACTGCGATCCCGTCAATTTACAGTGAGGGAAAACCGGACGACTTCCTCAAGATCACAGCACATCAAAGATCAAAACCGCAAAGTTCTCACGTCTTTGAAGATGTAGTTTCATCGAGGATGTGGTTAGCAATGAAAAGAAGTACCAAAATTTTGAAAAGTTTTAGCTCCTCCAGCAAAACTTAGAACCCTTATCCCAACATATTTGAAAGATAAATCTTGCACAACCTCAAACTAACAGAAAAAATTATCCAAAAAGTCTTATATTTAATTATTTTTGCTAATTCAGTCCTAAAATTTTTAATTTTACCTACCAATTAAGTCATAAACAATTCTATGTTTTACCAAATGACTCTATTCGACTAATTTTGACTGGAGATCATTGACGTTGACACCAGCCATCCTACATGACACAACTAGCACTGACGTAAACTATTTTTAAATAATATTTTAATATTTTATTTATTTTTTCCTTATTTTTCCCTTTTTTTTTTTTTTTTTTTTTTTATTTTTCCTTTTTTTTTTCCCCTTTTTCTTCTAGGTGACTCGACCTCATCGCCACCAAGGGAGCAAGTCACACCATCATGGGGCTAGTGAGGTCGACCTCACCAATGGTTATGTGAGGCTCAACTTTGCTAGATCTAGCGAGTTCAAGCCTTGCCTAACCATGGCGAGGTCGACCTCACCCAATGACGGCGAGGTTGAGCCTCACCGGCCCTCATCTCTAGCCAGTCATCGGCCATCGCCAGGTCGGGTGATTGGTTATAGAAAGAAGTGAAGAAAACAAAAAGAAAAAGAAGATAAATGAATAAATAAAGTCAAAAAATTATAAAATATTACTAAATTGTTTACATCAATGTTGGCCGTAGCATGTAGGATGGTCAATGACTATGTCAGCAATTGTCAGTAATTTCCAGCTAAAAGTTGGCTAATATAAAATTGTTTAGGACTTAGTTGACACAATTAAATGGTTTAGAACTTAATTAATAAATGTGCAATAAATTTATGACTTTTTAGAAATTTTTTCTAGTGCTGTACTATAATGGATAAACACGAGCGAGCTCAAGTGGATTTGATTATGGAACAGATTCGTGTATCCAAATTAGGCGAATGACATGACGATTTCCATCCGCACACCATCGGATGCGAAAATTCAACGACGACCGGACCACTTGCTCATCTTCTCATCTCCGTGTTCACTTTTCTCGTCGAGGAATATAAAAAGGAAAGAGAGAGAGAGAGAGAGAGGCGAAGTCGAAGTATCTCTCTTTAATCCGTCTGCGATTCAGGTAAGGACATTGATGACTAAACTAACGATTAGTGCAGCGGCAACAGCATTTCGCATCTGGCAACAGCGCCGTCCCTGATCAGAGCTCCATCTCCTCACAGCTTCCAGAGGTCGTCGCCTTAAAAAGGAAGAGGGAAAAAGTTGACTTTTTTTTGCAGGTCGAGGAACTTCGTGCATGTCACCTGAGGTAGGTCTCATCGCAGATTGTGGGTAGAGAGAGAGAGAGAGAGAGACTTTACCTTGGTGGAGAATGATGGGAACACAGGTTAAACAACGCATTGATTTTTCCACTTTGAATCGTGCCACTGATGACGCCACCGGGGCATGCGCGAATAGAAAGCCTGATGACCCTTCATGGTGTCAAGGTACAAGTTAATACGCGAATAGATAGCAAAATGATAATGCGCTTCGAGAAGCAGTTGATTTAGTGGGTCTCTCGTGGTGGATTTCATACGGCCCGTTCTCGACATCATCAATATATCAGTGTGGTACTAACATTTAAAAAATTAATTGCCTTCCTCCTTTCTTTTCCAGAGCGAGATTTGCTCTCTCATACAATCCCAGTAATTGTCCGCTAGTGCGGAAGCAAATAGCCTCGGGAAGATGATAAAGAAGATCTTAACTAACAGGAAGATTGGTAAGATTTCCACGTTTGTTCCCGAGCATGACCTTATTAGGCTCTCCGTTTCAATGGGTTCCCTTTCGGGTAAAAATGGGTATACCCCGCTGGGCTCTCCGCCACCACCCTCACCTTCGCGGTAAGGGCAAGGATCCCACCCTGGATTCCCGCGACGCCTTCCCCAGTGAAATACCTGGGCGTGGTACAAGGAAAATGAAGGGGGTGCCCCCACAAGGGGCACAATGGAAGCAAATAGCCTCGGGAAGATGATAAAGAATATCTTAACTAATGGGAAGATTTCAAGGATTCCTTGACCGATTTATCGACAATGAGCTCTGCGACTAGTATTGCAACTTTTCGTTTTGCAACCTCCTTGATCTAATGCGCCAAATCAATTCGTAGCAACTAATTAGAAAATATCCAAATTTTTTCAAACGTTTGGCAACAACTTACTAATGTGAAGTGGTTTAGCGTAGGAGTGATGGTGCGCATACCCATATTATTGTTATTTTCATCTTATCATTGTACATTTCAATTGGAATTAGGAATTCGATGTATAAATAGGAGCGGTCCTTAACTACTTACATAGATGGTATATCGAATCATATATGTATTAACATTAGGCATTACATAAAAAATATTACAATAGATAAATAAATAAAAAGAAAAAAGAATGAGGATTTAAAATGCAAGATCTAAAATCATATCTTTCCGTGGTACCGATACTAAGTACTCTATGGTTTTGGGGTTTTAGCAGGTCTTTTGATAGAGATTAATCCTTTATTTGCCGAGGCATTGACATTCCCTTTTTTAATTCTAGTTGGCAATATGAAAAAATAAAATTGAGCAAGCAATTAGGAGTTGCATTGAATTTTCGAGACAACAAAAAGAAAGCAAACTTTAAAATCCAAAATATGTTACACTGAAAAAAAAAAAATGAGCAAGTCACTTCAATATTTCATTAATATTTTCTCGATCATATCATTGCGCTCGTCGCAACAGAACAAGTCGTGTCCGGTTTGGACTAGTCAAATCGAGTCTTGAACCGACATTGTACCACTCGTGGCCTAAACATATGAGTTTGGGAACCTTCGACGACCATTTTGGGCCCTACCCCGCATACCTCATATTTGCCAATTCAAGAAAGTTAGAACTCCAGGGAGTGGGGGCCCCGAATGACGTGGCGACCGCCTATCCTATTCGCACGACCATGTTCTGTGATCGTTCATTCATCTCTGTTCTACCTCACTCGATTGGACTTGAACTTCGCATTCGTTTCTCCCGTTTTCCGGACCTCCGATGAACTTGGAAGATGAAGTTTTGAGAGCTATGCGAGCAGGCCGGCAGACGCGCCACGCAGATGCAGCACCGGGGTTAGAGGCCGAAGCTCGAGGCCTACATCGAAGTGCTATGTTGCCTACGGGCGTTGAATTGTGAGGCTAGGTCCAATTCAATCGCTTGCCCACGCTATACTGATGACGTCAATCTTGCCGAGGTCCATTGTTTAGCCATATTACCCAATGATACTTCGTATCTTCCAATCCTAGCAGAAAGGGAGGGAAACGGATACTCAATTTCAATGAGTAAACAGAATTCCATACTTGATCTCATGGATACATATCGAATTCTGTGAAAGCCGTATTCGATGAAAGTCGTATGTACGGCTTGGAGGGAGATCTTTTTTTCATATCTTTCGAGATCCACCCTACAATATGGAGTCAAAAAGCCAAAATAAATTATTTTAGCCATTGTAAAAAGAAAACTGATTCTTGAATGGACTCCTCTGAAAAACATTGGTGCTCGTGTAAACGAGGTGCTCTACCTAACTGAGTTATAGCACTTGTGTTTATGATACATATTTTATCATATCATGTAGATAATTTCTTGTTAAGATGAATATTACATTATTCAACTACATATCTCCCAGTTTGATTGGTATTGCTTAGAAGTAATATTTGATTTATAATTCATCGATGGGATGAGTTCTTTTTGTTTCTTTTTGTCATGTTCCTTGGATTATTTACAAGTGGTATTCAAGCTCTTATTTTTGCAACTTTAGCTGCGGCTTATATAGGTGAATCCATGGAGGGTCATCATTGACTCGTTTTCAAAATAGTTGTTTTTTTTTAATAGCAGGTTGGTTACACCTACAACCGAAATGGGAACCGAGCGTTTCATAGTTCAAAATGCTGAATCTCATCTTAATCATCATTTGTCAGGACTATTCAGTGTAAGTTCTTTGGCTTGGACAAGGCATTTAGTACATGTCGTTATTCCTGGATCCAAGGGGAAATACATTCGATGGAATAATTTTTTAGATGTATTACCGCATCCCAAAGGGTTAGGACCACTTTTTACAGGTAAGTGGAATCTGTATACCCAAAACCTTGATTCAAATAGTCATTTATTGATAGAAAAGACAAAGGGAGTTCTTTTGGCTTAAAATCCGAATAATATTCATTATTTGCTTGAAATAATATTCATTACTTGCTTGAGTTGGTTCTTTCAAGCATTCATCGAAAATGGCTTCGAATTTGATCCATTCAATTGAGGTATTTGGAAACAAGATTTTTAATATGTCTTCATTTGAAACGGGCTCTTATTCTATTTATGTATTCTTTCTAAATTCAAGGACTAACTACTGAATCATCGATGAAGCTACTGCGAAGGCTACAAACTTAGAAATGGAGAGTAAATTGAAGAAATGACCTTAAATCTTTGTGTACTAACCCCTAATCGAATTGTTTGGGATTTCCCAATCCACTTCGTCGTAACATTCATAATGATCAACTTTACAAAGATCCCATTGGATTCCGGAAACTCGTAGCATTGGTCCCGATAAACCCCAATTTATTGCTTCTTTTGGACCAATAATGCCTACTCCCTCAACTTAGTCTGATTTATTCTAGCACACTTTTCATTACACCATACTACATTGAGTCAAGAGATTTTGCTCTAATATCATTTCTAATAATCCAACCTCTTTTCATGTGGATTAAATTCTTTAAAGGAGTGCCTGGATGTGACTACTCGAGGTATGACCATTCAGGAGGCAGTCTTATTTATTCAATCGTTACGGAAGACTCCTCCATATGGCATGGAACTTGAAATGTCACGTTTTGAGAGACTTCTTTATAAATCACTATATAGACTTGTCTAAATTGGTCCAGAAATGCTTCTCAAGCCCATTTTGCTTGAGTATGGCCTTGGGCTATTAAACCCATGATCTGGTCTGGATTATTCAAGCATGATAAGTGACCACTCAAGATTATGACCGTTTAGAGAAAAGACTTATGAATTAACATGGACCTCCTCATCTAAAGTGAGATCGGAAATGTCATGCTTCAAGAGCGACACCTCTATTGTGGACAAAAAGTGACCAGATTGTTGACATGTGAATAGGATAACAAATATTGTTAAGCATGTGACTAACGATTGATAATCAAGATTGGTGTTGATGCTGATGCACACCGACGATCATCACCAATCTGTTGTTGATATGTGATGACAATGGATGAGGATATCGATTAGTAGGGATCGATGGCCTATGAAGATGGACGAACGTACTGGGATACAATTACCAATTCAAAATCATTGGAAAATAGAGTGATTGCGTTCGTGGAACAATTGGCATGCATTTCTAAAGGAATAACCACTTGAGAACAAAGTCATTGCATCATGAGAGCATGGGTTCGAGACTTCCGGGAATGAAAGAGCATGGATGCAACCGCTAGAAACCGCTCGAGAACAGTTACAACGCACCCTATAAATACCATCACCTATCCACTAAAGGACCCCCACACAAATCAAACAAATCTTTCAGTACCTTTATTCATGCATTGTAATTTTTATCTTCTCGACTCACGTCGCTGATTAAATTCTGACAAGTTTGTTAGCTGTAGATCCTAAAATTACGTTATCGATTAAATTCTGGCATATATTTTTATCCTGAGTGTTGCGTTGTCAATTAAATTCCGGCGTGATATCTTAGCGTTCTTAGACTATGTAGTCAATTAAATTCTCGCATAGTTTGTTTATGTTCGATTCTGCTGTAGAGTTTGTATTGTCCAAGCATTGTGGTCGATAAAATCCTAGCATGACCAACAAGTGGTTGGTCTAGTGGTAGCAGGTTGGACCCTGGGCGGACTTTACCAGCCAAAGGCAGGGGTTCAAAACTCGGAGAGACCCTTGCTAGGAGGGGGAGAAACCTTCCTTGCTCTAATCCCCGAGTCCGGATTAGTCTGGGCCTCGGTTCCGGATACCGGACGGGTTACACCCAACCCACCCCAAAAAAAAAAAATAAAAAATCCTAGCATGGTTTGTGTCTGTATAGTCCCAATGAAATTCAAATTGTTGATTCCCTTATAATTTGTGTTATTTCTTATCTAGAGTCGTCACAAAATCTATCTCCTTCCATTAAAATTGAATAACAACTTTCAATGAAATATATATTGTTGCTAGAGAAATTCCGGCGAAACAAACCTTTTATATATCATAAAACAAACTTGTCCAAACTGGTCCAAAAATGCTTCTCAAGCCCTTGCTCGGGTATGCTCCCAAGCTATTAAACCCATTCATGCATTTTAGCCAAATCTTCTTGTCAGGATTTTCAAGCATAATAATTAAATTACCACCTCAGAATTGATCAACTCTGGATTACTCAGGTGTGACCAGTGACCCCTCAAGATTTTGACCATTTAGAGACAAGTGTAATGAATCAACACAGACCTCCTCATCTGAAGCGAGACTTGAGATGCCGTGCTTCAAGAGAGAGGCTTCTTGGGGATTGTCTTACGCTCACCCCGATTCATGGTGGCACCTTATTTTCTTACAAACCCTCGTGAGGAGCACGCGTTTCCAATTCAACGAGAGCGGTGTGTCTCATGAGTCGTCTCCAGGTGCACGGGGCATTTGATGCGGGGGCCATTTGTGGTCCTGAAGGTCTGAACCGTGGCCTCCCAATCGAGCCACAAGGCCGGTTCTTCCTTAGTGCCTGCTTGGATCCAAACACTAGACATAAACTATGAGGCAAAACTCAGGAACACTTCAATTCTCTTTTGAAAGGTCGCGGCTCCTCTAGATCTAATAGAATCCAAGTATTCGATAAATAAATCCCGCGCAACCTCAAACTGGCGTGGCTTTGGCAAGCCCGAGTGGGTTTGCTTAGTATATCTAAACACCATCGGATGCGAAAGCTCAACAACAACAGGACCACTTGGTCATCTTCCAATCTCTGTGTTTATTTTACTTGTCAAGGAATACAAAAAGGAAAGAGAGAGAGAAGCAAAATTGAAGCATCTCTCTTCAATCCGTCCGTGATTCGGACAAGGATATGGATGATTAAACTAATGATTAGTGCCGCGGCTACAGCATGGCGCATATGGGAAGAGCATAGGCCCCGGTCTCTCTACAGCTTTCAGAGGTCGTGGCCTTTGTAATTTCTCTAAAGCCATCAGAAAAGGAAAAGAAAAAGGAAAAGTTGAGTTCTTGCAGGTCGGTTCCAACGTCGGAAAGTATAAAGGAGACGATGTCGGGCAACCTTCGTATAAGTCACCCGAGGAGAGGAGGCATTCTTCATGCCTGGCTCTTACATGGGTACCAAGTGGCAAGAGAATAAGACTGCAAAATATTACTAAAAAATGTCAGACAAAGACTTCCTGACCTTGGCTAGCTCACAGTCGAAAAAAGTCGAGAAAAAAAAATTCAGAAGATTTTTGAAAAAATTTGTAAATATTACATACGCATTAGTGATTTCCTATCAAAATTGATTGGAATAACTATATTGACAAGTCGTCGGAAAGTTTAAGAGTAACTTGGCAAAATTAAAATTTGTAGAAATGAATTGACATCCATAAAATAGGTCTATAACTTTCTTGGTAAAGAATGGTAAAGAATGATGAGAGAACAGGTTAAAGTTTTATTGTGCATGTAAGTTTATGGGGGCTGTACAAATGATATGGGTCTTTTGCTCATGCTATTCATAACGCCATGGGAAGATGTAATTCATAAGAGTTTCTATTCCTCTTGCTAATTGAGAAGTTTATATCTCCCGTGACTCTTTTATGATGTTGAGACATATGTCAATAGAAGTTGTTTAATTGTGAGGTTTTCTGGAATCACTATTAATTGTTCTAAAAGCTTAAATTATTAGAGAAATGTATGGTTTGATATTTAAATATTTTATCATTCTTCCTTACGCTTAGTCTAGTCTTTTTATTAAAATATTTTACTGGGGAGGCAAATAGAGATCCGGAAAGATTCGAATTTATGACTTTCTGTTCTAGTATCATATAAGATTTAGTGGGAAGATGAATATGAGATTTAATATTTAGTTATTGAATCACGTATTCATCTAATAATTTAAACTTTTAAAACAATTGACAGTAGCTCTATAAAATCTCACACTAACATTGATGATAATGCGATTGATATGGTAGTCTACAATCTCGAATTTGATTTGTCATGTTCTTGATGTCATTTTTTAATAGGTATCGACAGGGCATTTGCATATAAAAAGCTCCTCAGCTTCCTTCTTTCTCTCTCCAGACGTGATTTGTTCCTGACCCATGCATGTATTAGGAATGAGCTCTAATATCATCTAAGTAACATCAGTCAGCATGAATATCTTAATCAATAAGCACCGAAAATATCAGCGATCCCCCTCGATTGACTTTTCGAGAACGAGTAGTCTAATTAGCATCGCAACTTTGCGTTTTGCAACTTCCTTGGCATAATGCGCCAAATCAAACCGTGGCACCTGATAACAAAAAAAATAATTTTTTTTAAAGGTGGTTACAATTTAGTATATACATTATTATTTTTTCATTATTTTATTATCCTCTTGTTATCTTCGTCACTTGATTAAAGAGCTGGGCAATATATATAAAAGAAAATTCAGCAATTGGAAGTTGCATTGAATCTTGAGACAATAAAAAGAAGCAAAAAATAAACGAGTGAGTCCATTTTTAAAAATTTAATCTTTCTCAACACATCATCGCTTTCGTCACAAGATTAAAAATTTGTGTCCGATCTGAACCGGTCTAATCGAGTTTTAGACCTAGATTGAACCGCTCGTGGCCTAAACAAATGAATTGGTCTGGTGTGACTTACGAGTTCGACCAAGCTGTAAACCAATGCTTCTATCATTGAATTAATTAAGATGGATCTGACTCTGACTCTAACTCTCTCTTTTTTTCGGTAACCTGACTTAAATTGGGAAGTAGAATTTAATCCCTCTTTTAAAAATAAAGGGATACGTTCCGAAATGAAAATTACTATTGATTGATATGAAGATAATTCAAGTTGAGGCTATAATAATCCTGATTTAACCATAAAAAAGGACAGTTGAGTGGTGAAATGACTGAGCTTGTGCGTTCAGACACGTGACATTTCGTATTAAGGTTCTACTTGGTACAACCATTCGGTGCTTTGCTATCTAGGAAGTGATTCCTTCTGAACTTTTTAGTCTCGACACAAATTAGCCGGTTTTGATTGACCACAAGAACACGGCTTAGTTTGTCTCCCAAAGCTAGTTTGTATCCCAAAGCTAGTGTAATAAATATATAAAATTGAGTATATTTTTTCAATTAATTTTTAGAGTTACTTTATGGAAATTAATGAATGCCTCAATCTTAATGCAAAACCATCGACAAAAAACTTTCTTTAAGTCTGATGTTTCCTAGTAAAATGACTTCGTAAGCTATTTTATTACAATCTCAATTCATTAAAAAAAAAAAAAAAAAAAAAAAAAAATTGTTCATCATTGATCCCCATGGTAAATCTTAGACCATTCTATATCATCCAACAATGACAATCAAGATGATGTAATTTTCGAGTGACAAGAAAATTATCTTTACTAAATCTGAATTTGCTAAACATGTTCCCTTGAAACATGATCATGTTAATCCCTTCCTCAATCTCTTGGCTTCATCGGAATCATCGAGCTTTGGGGCATCTCGATTGCTCTTCTATCTACCTAAGCTCTTTGTTTCCTTTTCGCTTTTCATTCATTTATTTATTCACTTAAAATTTTCATTTTCTGGGCAACTTTTTTGGGGGGCCGGCCAATGCTCATCCGCCAGGCCCGAGCTCGGGTCCTAGGGAACTCCGACGAGCCGAGGGGGCCCCACCCCCTACGTCGAAGATTTTGCCAATTTAAGAAAGTCAGAACTTCAGCCACCCGGCGGCGGGGCCCGCCCGGCTGACGCGGCGTCCGCCGGTCCGACCTCGCACGACGCCATAACCAAAGCGCCTCTCTCTCTCTCCCCCACTCTCTCCCACACTGAAAAAGAAAGTCAGCGCGGAACGACCCGGCGGACAGAAAAACCCAAAACAGCATCTCCTCTCTCTCTCTCTCTCTCTCTCCCTCCCCCTTTCTCTTTGATTCCTCCGTACTTCAATCCGTCTCGGTTCGCTCGATTGGACTTTTAAATTTTCGGTGATTCGCTTCGAGACCTCCCAGATGGTGGATGCAGCGTCGGCGCGGCGGGCGCAGGCCCGGGACCAGAGGGACAAGCTCGAGGCCTACAACGAGGTGCTCCACCGCCTGCGCGCCGGGGATTGCGAGGAGGCCCACGCCGCCGGGTTCGACGATCAGCTCTGGCTCCACTTCGATCGGTTGCCCGCACGGTACGGACGACACCTTGATCCTGCGCATTTTCGTTCGTTTATCGAAGTCTCTCTTCTTCTTTTTTTCCCCGGTTGTTCTGTGGTCGCGTGTGGAGTCGGTTGTTCCGTTCGTGCTGGGAGGGAGTGGTGGAATTTGCGGAGTACTGTTCTCGGTCGGGGCTGTCGAGTCGGTTTTCTTGAAGGTTTGACCGCCGACTGAAGGGAGCCGATCGAAAGTCGTACTTGATCGGGGTTGACCTTTTCTGCTTCTCTTATTCTCAGCCTTCTTGTTTTGTTCAGCAGAGGGAAAAGTTGTTTTGGAGTGAGTCTCTATTTGTTAGCTAGCCAAATAGTACCGATTTTATTCTTTTGTTCTCTAAAACCAAAAAAAAAAAAACAAGGAAATCTGTTTGGTAATCGGTAATTTTTTTGTTTTCAAAAATAAATTTGAAACGGAATCAAGAAGTACAAAAAAAAAATTGTTTATTATTCCAAAAACAATCTAAGAATCAAAGTAAATTTTTTTTTTTAATGGTTTTTTCTTCTTTTTCTTTTCTTTTCTCTTTCTCTACCTACTCATTGCCGATCGCCAGCCACAATGATGGCCAGTGATTAGCTTGATCAGCTAGGCAAGGTCTTGCAAGACCTCGACAATGGCCAAGTGAGGTCGTCTAGCCACCGATGAGGCTTGACCTCATCTTGGCTTGAGAGGCTTTGACGAGGTCATCGAACCTCGCCCGGCTAGTCACCGGCCATTACTGTGGCTGGCAACCGGCTAGATAAGAAGAAAAGGGATGGAAAAATAAAAAGAGAAAAAAGAGAAAAATATAATAAAAGTATTAAAAAATTAAAAGAAATTCTAATTCACAATAAAATTTGAGATTTTATCAAATGTATTTCTATCTTAGGAATATAAATTTTAAACAGTTACTAAATATCTTTAAATACTTAAAAACTCATTTAGGGAATATAATTAAAAAAATCATTTTTAAGCAGAAAATTGTTTTCAGGAACAAAACGATGAACAAACACACCCTAAAAGTCAACTCAGGAAAAATTGATTTTATTTGTGCCTTTTTTCTTAAATTTCCTCTGTAATTAAACAGATTCAAGGGTCTACACTTGTTTCGCGACGTATTGATTTTCACAGGTTGGTCCTGTTTGCTAGGAGCTACTTCTTTCAATTGAGTCCCCATACTCTAGTTCCATGCTAGGACGTGATCTCTCTCTCTCTCTCTCATGTGCATGCTCACCTGCAGGCATGCTTGCGATCACACTCTGTTTTGTGTAATGATCTTACTTCTACTCAGCAGATATGCACTGGATGTGAATGTGGAGAGAGCAGAAGATGTTCTCATGCACAAGAGACTGCTCAAATTGGCTGAAGATCCTGCTAATCAGCCTGTGTTTGATATTCGAGCTGTCCAAGTAAATGTTGACTTGATCTTTATGCGATTCTTTCTCTCTAGCACCCTGCTAATTTCCACTGGGTTTGGTATTGGTAGTCTTTAGTGTCCCAACACACGGGGCAATTGTAGGCCCGTACTTGTCGTCCCCAGAAAAAAATTGATTTGAAACCAAATGTTGAGGAAAGGAAACACGTTTACCACTCGGGTAATCCCTAGGTTGATCAGAATGCTGCTCTGTCCATGGCTATGATGGACTTTTTTTCACTGCTTGCCTGTTTTGTACATACATGAGTGGTTTGAACTGGAGATAAACCCTATGTAAATCATGTAGATATACAGCACATGACTAGATTGTTACGATCACATTATTTGGTCTTCTTGTGTGTATATTTAGGAAACTGAGATTTGATTTATATATAATCCAAATTCTGATTTTGCAATGCTGGATGAATGCGTTGGAGCTCTCTCAAGCAAACAAAGGGGAAAAGCACTAATTTGATAACACCACGTTCCAGGGAAACAAAATGCAACATCAGTAATTTTACAACTTGTTATGTCAGAAAATTTTTCAAGGGTTTCAATTTTGCAGAAATCGTCTTCACTTGATTTGACTCAACTGGGTTTTCTACACCATTATGTTGTTGAAGACGCATTCATGATATTCACAAGCATTTTTGCTTTATGTTTGTATTTCCCTGTATATGGCTTTAGATGTTCGTAGAGTAAGCTATAAAACATTTGAGGTGAGGGCCAATATGCGATGAGCACACCCCAAAAGATTCTGCATTTATAGATCTTTCTTGAGCAATTTCTCTTATGGTGTAGGTTAGTCCCAATGTCAATGGGAACCACAATGAATCTGTTGATTCAAATTCTGCCATGGCTGATGATGTTCAAAGTAGTCTGAATCAATCTGGTAGAGTGGGGTATGTTAGGCCACATTATGTGTTTTTTCATTGTACCTTGTGAATTATTACCTCTAAATTGTCTGATCAGATATCTCTTTTTAACTCTTTCTTTTCTGTGTTCTCTTGTTTAATATTCATCTACCACCTACATTTGGTTCATCAAGTAATCACGACGGACTCAATTTACAAGCAAATGGGCAGCACGTTGAGGATGGAGACGATGCAGAGCAGTTAGCTGCACAAGTTTCACGGTAACCTGGACAACACTTACCATTATTGGTTTATTTGTCTTCTCTTACTTTTTGAATTTTTTCTATTACCAAATGAAACTCTACTTCTAAACGAATTGGGATATTTTCTTTTAAAAGTGACTCATATAAGGATTTAGATTTAAAACTTATAAGGGTTCTTGGAATACCCTCCTTCACATGCGGTCCCAACTGTCAAGTCCTTGCTTATCTCAACTGATTGCTATTGAAAGACAGTTATGAGATATACGTTTCTGTATGTAATTGTCAATGATCTGATTTGACGCGTATGCCCAATTCTACCATTCTATAATGAGCTCAATTTGAATGTCCTAGATTTTAGCATGCTGGAAAGCACACATTAATTGTGCTAGAAAATCAAAAACCTAAGGTGATTTGAGTATGTTTGTGATGTCCACATGAGTTGGCTTGCCTATGCATGCTTGGTTGTTCCTCAATGCTGCATACATGAGTGCATTGACCTACCTTCCTCCACACTGCTATCATGGTTGCTCTCTATGTGTAGTTTACTACTCCAGGTCATGCGATAGGTGTTTTAAGGTCAAGTTGCACATTTCTTATGTTGTACTGAGATAATGTCAATGTTGTTATTGTTGTTATGCATCTTGTTGATTAATAGGTTAGGCGAGCAATTCTCATCGCACTTTCATATGAACATGTGTCTTGTAGGCCTATGCATGAAATCACCTTCTCAGCTCTTGACAGGCGAAAGCTATTAAGTGAGGTAATTGACCAATGAATCTACCTTTGTGGTGCTGCATATATTTGTTCTTTTTTGTTGATCAACATATACTTTTATTAGTGCAAGAAATACAACCGAGGGTCTGCTCCACTCCAGAATTGCTATTTCTAGGAACTAAAGTTAAGCAGTTGAACTCGAAATAAGTAACAAGAAAATGAAACTGGAGAAGCACAGTGTATATGATGTGAGTACATGATCCAGTAGCATCATTGTCTTTCTTTTACTTTTAGGCCGCTGCACTTATTATAATGAAATCAAGACTCGGAAAGTGCTTAGTGCGGTGATAGCTAACCACTGCCAATTGGGATATACATTTTTTTCTGCATGGGGAAATGATTTTTTTGGCTGATAATAATGTTAGTGTGAAATGATAACATATATCCTATGAAGAGTCTTTTTATGTCTAGCCGCATGTTGCTGCAATATCCCCTTTAGTAGCCCATATGTACAATGGAAATCGTGTTAAAATGCTCATTGTTAGGAAGATGATCTTGATCTGAACAAATGGGAGTGCCTATCACCGTGGACCAAGTGATATTTGATTGTGTTGACAGAGTTCCTTCTCAATACATAGGAAATTAATTATTCCATTCTTTCCTGCCAAAGGTGAGGTACAACGTAAAGAGGCAGAAGTTAAAATCAAATTTATTTTAATATGTCTTTTAAGCAGATGCACCTATTATGGTGTGATGCATAAAATATAGATTTTCCATTACATTAACTAACTTCACAATTGAAAATAATGCGAAACATGTACAGATCCTCATGTTGGATCTCTCTCTCTCTCTCTCTCTCTCTCTCTCTCTCTCTCTCTCTATACATATATATATATATATATATATGTATGTATGTATGTATGTATGTGTGTGTGTGTCTAAATGATTAGTTTTAATTGGATCCAGCTCACTGCTTTGCTTGCTGGGATTGGAGTTTACATCCACGAAGCTCATGCCTTTTGTACTGTTGATGGGTTCTTTCTCGCTGTCTTTGTAGTTGATGGTTGGCACTCTGAGGTATATATTTATCATTTGTGGCGATTATATTTAGCAATTGAACTTCAAGTTTTAGTTTCATTTTACATCTTATCGACACGTAATAGCATTCATCGGCATCGAAGTCATCATTTTTTTGGCATCTATTGGAATTTATTTAAGTCTCTATTCCTCTACTGTTGTACAGTTGTCTCATAGAAGATGTCTTTGGTGCATTTTATGGAGCGGTCTGTAACTTGCCTGGTTAATTATCTAAGTACTGACCCATTTATGCTCTTAACTGTCGGTTGCATTATTTTCTTTGCACTTCCATTGCTATTTTTTTAAGTAATCGTCTGTTATCTTTGTCAATTAGGCGGAGGATTTGATTGTTTTTTTCCTCCCCGCATAGGCCGGATAGCTTGTTCTGTGGAATAATATGCCTTTCTTTCTGGATGCCAATATCCGTTTATCTTTCTGAGTAGGATTTTTATTGGTATATCCTTTGCACCTCTCGCTGTCTGGTGTATATTCAATCAAGAACTTACATCATATTTCTGGGTCAGCAAATTTCCTGTCTTTATCTAGCAGGTTTTAATCCTTTGCACGACTAAAAATACCTGTTTATTGTTTTATTGCTCTTTCCGCCATATGGTGCATATTAAATCAAGAAATAACATCCTATTTATGGGTGAGCAAATTTCCTGTCTTTATTTAATAGGTTTTTTTTTTTTAAATCCTTGTCATGATTGAGGACGCTTGTTTAATGTTTGATTCCTTTAGAAAGATCACAGCCAGACTTCTATTGTTTTGTTCCACACCCACACATTTGGATATATTATTGTCACTTATTTTTGTAAATTTTCAGGTTGAGGACCTTAGGAAAGAAGTTGAGAAAGGAATTCTAAATTGAAGGTAAATGTCTGCTCTAGATCTGAGCATCTTCATATCTTTATGGGATGCTTAGAGGAGGTTTTATGTCTTCTGCAGTTCATGTGATTCAATTACTAGGAGTCGCCCATCCCTATAGGTTCAAGTAGGAAGCACTTGATGAGAACTATAGAGCCACCAAATTAAACATACTTATGCTTAGAAGCTTATTATTATTATTATTTATCTTGAGATTAGTGCACCGAAAGTTGTAAAACTTGTCATGAAGATACAATTAAGTCTTAAAACTTATAAAAAGCGTAATTAAGTTCTAAAACTTGTTAAATTGATGCAATGAGTCTTTTTGTTAACTCTGTCTAATTTGGTTAACACAAAACGTTAATGTGGCTTTTTAAATATTTTATATCCCCTATTTAGCAATAACATGATTAAAACATGAAAGCTAAGACCGCAACCCTTTTAACTCACATGATATCATGTATTTCCCTAGAATTAACCCCTTGGTTGGTTCATAATTCATTATTTGAGTATTAATGTAACAATGACCGGAATCACTCCTCGTCGAAACTCACCTTACTGCTTGGGGGGAGTTGCCATTTAATCTCTAGATATGACCATTCAGAAAAAAGAAGATTTATTTATTTATCTGATTTGTGCAGTGGAACGTCGTCTCCTTCAAGTGCTGCTTTTCCGACCACACGGGATCCTCCGAAATGTAATGGCTTTTCTTCGTCTGCAACGTAACTCTACCCTGTCTTATCAAGTAGGGGTCTCAGAATCGAATAAAAAAACCGAACCGGATGAAACTGAGTCGCATTCTCATGCACTTTTTGTTTTGTTTGGATAATAAATAAAAAAACCATTTTTATTTCAGTTCAAGTAGTTTCGATTCGATTAACCGACCAAAAATTGCCCTCTTTTTAATGTTATAGTTTACACAATCTCTCTTATTCATTGTTAAACTTCTTCTTACTTTTACAAAAAAGAAAACCCAAAAAACCGAATCAAGTCTTGGGTTCGGATTGCAATTTGATCAAAGTTAATGTATGCCCAACCGTTCAATTTAGGTTTCTTGAAACCGAAATTGATCTGTCGACTCCTTTACGAGTATCAAGCTTGCCTAGTGCGCATGTTGCTTTCCCAAAATTAATGTATTTGCCAATTATTATCCGCGAAAGAATTATATATTGGAGCTTGTTGGTTTATAATGAATTATACGCTTTGGATCCACTTGGAGTCATATGCAAGTCTCTCGTCGCTCTACTTTTTTGTTGTGAAAAATTAAATTATTGGGGCAAAAGAACTTATAATAATTATTACAATGTATTTCTTCCATAAATCACAGAACAAAATTCTGCCGTCCGACGTTTCGTGTCTTTCATATTATTGACCGGCTCTCTTTCCCAGCTTGATTTGTGATCCAATTCATCTTGGGACACTTCTCGTGCTACAAGCCCATAAAAAGTTATGTTTTTATATGTTTGGTCGAGAGGAGTTCTACGCCAATATCATTTGAAAAAAACTGTCCTCCTTTCATCCAGGTCGAATCCTCAAAAGAAGTATTTAGAGGTGATCACTTAAGGTGCAACCATTCAGGATGTGATCTTATTTATTAATTACTATGGAAAGTCTTCTCCGTTCAGCTTGGAATTTGAGACGTCACATTATGAGAGCGAGGTTTCTTCATATATCACTTAAACGGATATGTCCCAACCATTCTAGAAATGCTTTCGAGCCTGTTTTGCTTGGGTATGCCCTTAGACCATTATACCTATGAGCCGGTTTGGATTATTCAAGTGCGACTATTTAAGATCGTGACCATTTAGAGATAAGTCTTATCTATGAATCTACGCGGACTTCTCTCGTCTAAAGTGGGATTTGAAATGCGGCGCTTCGAGAGCGAGGCTTGCTGGGAACCGCCCCATGCTCGACCTCCATTCATGGGGGGCCCCTTTTCTCTACAAACCCTCGTGAGGAGCACATTTTTCGAATTCGAAGAGAGGGGTGTGTCCCATGAGTCATCTCCTGGTGCGAGGCATCTGATGGTGGCCCATCTACGGTCCTCACGGTCCAAACTGTGGCCCCCCGGTCGAGCCACGAGGCCGGTTCCTCCTTGGTCTGGGCTCGGACCCAACCACCAGACATAAACAACGAGGCAAGAGTGCATGTCTGAGAAGATGAGCAAGATGAATGAAGACTGAAGAATTATTATTAAACTTTCTTCTCTCTCTGTATCTTCACATAATATGCTATACATCACAGAGCAAGCTTTTATGGTGTGATCTGTTTTTCCCTTTCTCTCGTGAACTCAGCAAAGCTCCTCAAAGGCGCATCGAAGAAGAAGAAGAAAGTAACCCTAAAAGAAAAAACAAGTAAACTATTTCTAATCTGTTTTAACTGAAAAACAAAATAGCAGCACACGTGTAAAATGAGGTCAAATAGTTTCCCCTGTCTTGGGTGCTCTAACGTGGCTTTCCCAGTCAAATAGTCTCCCTTGACTTGTGTGCTTTGCTTTGTGCTCTATACTTCCTCTGATCTTTACAATAGCTGCAGACCTTTCACTTTCATTATCTTCCTTTGTTGAAGTTGTGATGGCAGAGTGCGTTGGCTGAGTTGTTCTTCTTTCCTTAACATCCCCCCTCAAATTGGGAAGGGTTAAGAATCCCATACCCAATTTGGTTCTAATAGTATAGTGAGCGAAACGTGATAAGGACTTAGTAAAGATGTCAGCATGCTGAAGATGACTTGGAATATATCGAACATTTATAGAACTCCGAGGATACTTTTTCACGAACAAAGTGAAAATCAACTTCGATATGCTTAGTGCGAGCATGTAGGATGGGATTAGCTGTAAGAGAAATAGCTGATTTGTTATCACAGAACAAGAGTGTGGGTGATATGAGATGTATACCAATATCTCGTAGGACAAAGCTAATCCAAGTAAGTTCAGCAATAGTTGACGCAAGTGCTCGATATTTAGCTTCTGTGGAAGAGTGTGATACGGTAGGTTGTTTCTTGGCTGACCAAGAAAGAATATTAGAGCCAAGATAAGTGCAAAAACCAGTAGTAGAACGTCTCGTGTCAGCACATCCAGCCCAATTAGCATCTGAGTATCCATAGAGGGCTGTAGAATTGTTAGAATGAAGGAAGATCCCTAGATGTGCTGTTCCTTTAACATACCGAAGGACTCTTTTCAATTTATGAAAGTCTGCAATTGTTGGATGCTGCATTTTTTGGCATAGCAGATTCGTTGCATAGGCAAGATCTGGTCGGGTGAGCGTCAAATATTGAAGACCGCCTACTATACTTCTATACTCAAGTGGATCATCAAGCAAAGTATCATCATTTGTCATAGCAATTGATCTAAGTGGCAAAGGAGTTGAGACAGTTTGCATTCTATCATGTGAGCTTTGTTAAGTAGATCAATGGCATACTTAGTCTGACAAAGAAATAGATCTTGAGAAGTAAGTTTGGCTTCAATTCCTAAAAAATAATGAAGATACCCGAGATCTTTCATGTGGAATTGAAGGCTCAGTTTCTTGATCAATGTAGCTAGAAGCTGAGCTGAACTGCCGATCAAAAGTATGTCGTCTACATAGAGTAATAACAGTATTGTATCTGAACCAGTATAAAGAACAAAGAGAGATGGGTCAGCTGTACTACAGAAGAAGCCATTTTCAAGAAGAAAATTACTAAATTTATCAAACCAGGCACATGGTGCTTGACGAAGACCATATAAAGACCTCTTGAGAAGACAAACACACTGAGACTTTTGAGGATGTATAAATCCAGGTGGCTGCTCCATATACACTGTCTCATTTAAGACTCCATGGAGGAAAGCGTTTTTAACATCAAGTTGATGTATTGGCCAATTTTTCATCATAGCCATAGAAAGTACTATACGAATGGTAGCATGTTTAACAACATGACTGAATGTTTCTATAAAGTCAACTCCCTCTTATTGATGAAACCCTTTGGCAACTAACCGAGCTTTTAATATGTCAAGACTACCATCAAGTGCTAATTTGGTTTTAAACACCCATTTACAGCCTATAACATTCATCTGGTTAGTTCCTGGGAACTAGTATCCAAGTCTGATTTTCATACAAAGCGCCATTTCTTCTTGCATTGCTTTGTACCACCCTTCATCAGCTAAGGTTGATTTAACCGATCGTGGTTCCGAGGCACTTTATATTCAGCCAAACATGCATATTTAGGATTTGGTTTTGTAATACCAGATTTCAACGAGTATGCATATGATGAACAGCAAGATAATACCTTGAGGATTAGATATAGAATTGTGTTGGCCTTGATCAATGACAATGTTAGTTGGTGTGACACTTGTGGAAGTAAGACCTGGTTGTTCTTCAGCAACTAAATCAGATTGCATCTGTGTGAAAGATGAAATTTGTGGCATACCTACAATGTATGATGTATTAGTGTGATCATCTTCCAAAGTAGGACTATACTGGAAATTTGCTATATGGTCAGTAAAACCATTGTTTACTAGTGTTGCACTTGGAGAATCGAGAAGTTTAACTTCTTCTGCCCATTGTTTGTACAGAGTAGTATACTGTTCATAGTCATTTGTCAATTTCTTTGTGAATGGAAAGAAATTCTCATCAAACACAACATGTCTACTGATATATATACGCCCATCAGTAGGTACAAGACAACGATACCCTTTATGGTGTTCACTATATCCCAGGAAGACACAAGTAAGAGATCTAGGATCGAATTTATGTTGCGTATATGGTCTAAGACAAGGATAACATGCACATTCAAAGACCCTTAGATGTTCGTAGCTTGGCTGATGATGATGAATTTTGTTGTAAGGTGAGTCCAGTTGTAACTTTGGTGTAGGAAGAATATTCACAATATAGTTAGCTGTCATGAAGGCATCTACCCAAAATTTCAATGGAACTCTAGAGTGATACAGCATAGCTAAACCCAGTTCAACTATATGACGATGTTTCCTTTCTGAGATTCCATTATGTTCAGGTGTATGTGGGCAAGACATGAACTATTTGATGCCACAATTCCTTAAATGATTCTGGAATATGTTGCTTATGAACTCTCCTCCTCCATCACAATGAAAAATTTTGATTATATGATTGAATTGCCTCTCGACTAGTTTCTGAAACTCAACAAAGATATCATAGAATTCCGACTTCAAATTCATTGGATACGGCCAGCTATAGCGGGAAAAATTGTCTACAAAGATGACATAGTACTTAAATTTCTGAAAAGAACTAACTGGTGAGGGACCCCAAATGTCACAGTGTATCTTTTCTAAAGGAACATTGGATGTAGTGTCTGATAAAGGAAAAGGTAAAGCTGTACTCTTTGCTATTTGACAGCTTCTACATATAGTCTGTGCTGTTGCATTACAGTAAATCAACTTCTGATTCTGTAGATGCTTTACTATTTTCGAGTTTGTGTGAGCCAATCTCTGGTGCCACACATCTTCTGCTACAGCTCTGTGTCTTTGAGTGAAGAATGCTTCTGTAGTTTGTGAGTCCACTCGGTAAAGTCCTCTAATTTTCCTTCCGAGCTTCATTGTTGTATTGGTGTGATTGTCCTTTACATAGACACCAGTTTTATCAAAGACAAATGAACAAGGATAGTCATTTGTTAGTTTAGAAACTGAGAGAAGATTCTTCTTTATTTCTGGAACAATCAATACATCATTAAGAGGTAATGAGTTGTCCTCAATATTTATCAGAGTATCACCAACGAAAGTAATAGGCGGACATGACCCATTTCTATCATGACAAGATCGGGCCCACTATACTTAGAGAGTGTATGAAGAATACCAGGATTTGCACTGATGTGAGCTGTAGCACCGGTATCTGGATACCACTCATTTCCTTTTGGATCCTCGAGATGCATCGCTACCAATGCTGTTGGAATATCTTCAGCTTGATATGAGTTATCAAATCGATACCAAGAGGCGAAGTGCATCATGTCCTGGACGTTTACAAATTTGGCACTCCAATCGACCACTTCCTGTTATTTTCTCATCCCGCATATGTTTATTGAAGGTTAGAGTCGAAGATGGATAAGTTTTGATGTCCTGATACCTTTGTGAGTAACTTGCATATGGTCGAAACCCCTGACTAGATCCAGGGAAGTCATTTTTCTGTCTAAACTGCTGATCCCCTTGATCCTGAATCAAGGTGTTTGTTCTGTAGTTCTGACTTCTTTCAGAATATCCATAACCACGACCTCTACCATTAGTAGCACGTCCTCGACCATAGTTACGTCCCCCTCTGTAATTGCTTCTTTGTACTGCAAAACCAGAGTTCTGAGAGATATATTCTCTATCAGTGTTTCCTTTCTGCTGTATTTCATTGTCTTTGTCCAAAATAAGCTAGATTGGGGTTATACCATGAGAAGATGAGCAAGATGAAATGAAGACTGAAGAATTATTATTAAACTTTCTTCTCTCTCTGTATCTTCACATAATCTGCTATACATCACAGAGCAAGCTTTTATGGTGTGCTCTGTTTTTCCCTTTCTCTCGTGAACTCGGCAAAGCTCCTCAAAGGCGCATCGAAGAAGAAGAAGAAAGTAACCCTAAAAGAAAAAACAAGTAAACTATTTCTAATATGTTTTAACTGAAAAACAAAATAGCAGCACACGTGTAAAATGAGGTCAAATAGTTTCCCATGTCTTGGGTGCTCTGACGTGGCTTTCCCAGTCAAATAGTCTCCCTTGACTTGTGTGCTTTGCTTTGTGCTCTATACTTCCTCTGATCTTTACAATAGCTGCAGACCTTTCACTTTCATTATCTTCCTTTGTTGAAGTTGTGACAGCAGAGTGTGTTGGCTGAGTTGTTCTTCTTTCCTTAACAATGTCGACCATCGAGCAGAGAAAAAGACCGCGATCCTATCAATTTAAAGTGAGGGATAACCGTACGGCTTCCACAATATCACAACACATTGAATATCATAACCGCAAAGTTCTCATGTCTTTGAAGGTGTAGTTTCATCGAGGATGTGGATAAGGATCCTTGCCACCTCAATAATTACATTTGTTTTTTCAAATTTGTATTTTTTTCTTTTACTTTTTCTTTTTTTATTCCCTTCTTCCTCTAGCCGATTATTGGGCCATGGCGATCGGCTAGAGGCGAGAGCCCGTGAGGTTGACCTTGTTGGCCTTTGGCAAAGCTTGCCCCTACCAACCACTAGCAATGGTGAGTCTCGCCCAACCCTAATAATGTCGAGGGGTGAGTGAGGGGTGTCATCACTAGGCTTGCGAGGTCAACCTCCCTAGTGATTGGCGAGGGCGAGCTTCGCCAAATTCGGTGAGGTCAAGCCTTGCTAGTGGATGGACGAGGCTTGACCTCGCCCAACGATGGTGAGGTTGAGCCTAGCCGGCCCTAGCCTCTGGCAAATTGTTAATCATCTTCGAGACCCTGCGATCGACTAGAGGAAGAAGTGAAGAAAAGAGAAATAAAAAATAAATTCAAAAATTCTTAAAATATTATTAAAATTGACCACATCAATATTACCTTGCTGCGTAAGATGATCGTCGTTCACATCAGTAATTTTTAGCTAAAATTGACTGAATGGACTAGATTGGCAAAATGTGGAAATCTTAAGATTTAATTAGCATAATCAAAATGTTTATATGTCAAATGGGAGAGGTTTAGGGCTTTATAGAAATTTTCCCTAAACTAGCAACTTAGAGCTGTGGATAAACACGAGCAAGCTCGAGTATTGATTACGGAACAGATTCGTGTATCCAAATTAGACGAATGACAGGACGAGTTCCATCCGCACACCATCGGATGCGAAAATTCAACAACGACTGGACCACTTGCTCATCTTCTCACCACTATGTGTTCACTTTTCTTGTCGATGAGTATTAAAAGCAAAGAGAGGCAAAATCGAAGTATCTCTCTTTAATTGGTCTGCGATTCAGATTAGGACATGGATGATTAAACTAAATGATTAGTGCAGCGGTCCCAGCTTTCCGCATCTGGGAATAGCGTGGTCCCTGTTCAGCTCCATCTCTTCACAGCTTCAAAGGGTCGTCGCCTTAAAAAGGAAGGAAAAAAGTTGACTTCTTCTCTGTCACCTGAGGAAGGCCTCATCTCAGATTCCAAGGTTTAGAGAGAGAGAGAGAGAGAGAGAGAGAGAGAGACACTGTACATTGGCGGAGAATGATGGCAACATAGGCTAAACAATGCGTAGATTTTTTCACTTTGAATCGTGCCGCTGATGACGCCATCGTGCAAATGAAAGCCCGATGGCCCTTTCATGGTGTCGAGATATATGTTAATGGAAGTCGCCCGGCACGATGATAATGCGTTTCGAATAGCGATTGATTTGGTGGGTCTTTGATGTCGGATTTGATACGTGACGTTCTCGCATCAACAGTATATTAGTATGGCATTGACGTATAAAAAACTAATTACCTTCCCCTTTCTTTTTCAGAGCGAGATTTGCTCTCTCATAAAATCCGAGTAATTGTCCGTTAGTGTGGAAGTAAGTGGCCTCGGAAAGATTAAAAAAGAAGATCTCAAGGATTCCTTTACCCATTTGTCGACAATGAGCTCTATGACTAGTATCGTAACTTTTCGTTTTGCAACTTCCTCGGTCTAATGCGCTGAATCGGTTCATAGCAACTAATAAGAAATTATCCAATTTTTATAATGTTTTGGTAACAATTTACTAATGTGAAGTTATCCTCTTGTTATTTTCATCATTTAATTAAAAGAGCCGGACAATATGAAAAAATAATAACAATTGAGCAATCAATTGGGAGTTGCATCGAATCTTCGTGACAACAAAAAGAAACCAAACTTAAAAATTCAAAATATGTTACACCAAGAAAAAACGAGCGAGCCCACTTTAATATTTCAATAATCTTTCTCGATTGCTTGTCATGACAGAATGAGTCCGTGAACGGTTCGAACAGGTCAAACCGAGTCTTGAATCGGCATTGAACCACTAGTGGCCTAAACATATGAGTCTTGGAAACTTCGACAACCATTTTGGGCCCCAGCATACGTCAAATTTGCCAATCTAAGAAAGTCAGAACTCAGGCAGGCGGGCCCCTCGGATGACGTGGCGGCCACCCATCCTACACGCTCGACCATTTTCTACGATCGCTCGTTCATCTCTCTTCTGCCTCTCTCGATTGGACTTGAACTTCGCATTCGTTTCTCCCGTTTTCCGGGCCTTCGATGAACGTGGAATACAATGTCGAGAGCTGCCCATGCGGGCCGGCGGACATGTCAGCGCAGACGCAGCACCAGGGTCGGAGGCAGAAGCTCGAGGCCTACAACGAAGTGCCATCTCGCCTGCAGGCGTTATAATTGCGAGGAGGCTCACGTCGCCGGGTTAGATGATCAGCTCTGGCTCCACTTCAATCGGTTGCCCGTGCAGTAAGGATGACTTTAATCTTGCCGAGGTCCGGTGTCTTCCATATTGCCCAATGATATTTTCTAGCTTGAAATGAGATCCGATTCATTTAGGAACACTTCTCATCTTAGGAGCCTAGTAAAAGTCACGCCATCTTATGTCGGCTCAAGGAATTTTGCTCTGACACCATTTGTAATAATCTGGTCTCTTTTCATGTGGGTTAAAATCATAAAAAGAGTGCCCATATGTGACTACTGAAGACATGATATCATTCATGAGGCAGCCTTATTTATTAAATCGTTATGGAAGACTCCTCCATTCAACATGGAACCTTTTTTTATCTTGTTCAGCCGGCGTGGAACTTGAAACTTCACCTTTTGAGAAAGACTTCTTTTTTAAATCACTAAACAAACTTGTCCAGATTAATCCAAAAATGCTTCTCGAGCCCATTTTGCTAGGATATGCCCTGGGTTGTTAAACCATGGTCGAGTCTAGATTACTCAAGCATGACTAGTGACCACTCTAGATTGTGACCATCTAGAGACAAGTCTTTATGAATTAACACGGATCTCTTCTTCTAAAGTGAGATCGGAAAAAAAGTGACCAAATTGAACAAATATTATTAAGCACATGGCTACAATTGATAATCAAGATTGGCATTAATGTTGATGCACACCGATGATCATCACCAATCTGTTATCGATATGCGACGATGATCAATGAGGATACTAATTAGTAGGGATCAAATGGCTATGAAGATGGATGAACATATCAAGATATAGTTACCAATTCAAAGCCATTGAAAAATAGGGTGATTGCGATCGTAGAACAATTGGCATGTGATTTTAAAGGAACACACTTGAGAACAAGGTTATTGCATCATGGGAGCATGGGTTTGAGACTTTCAGAAATGAAAGAACATGGATGCAATTGTTGGAAACTGCTCGAGAATAGTTACAACACAACCCCTATAAATATCATTACCTACCCATTGAGGTACCCTCGTAAAAATCAAACAAATCTTTCAATGTCTTTACTTTCATGTGTTATACTCATAACTTTTTGACTCACATTGCCAATTAAACTCTAACATGTTTGTTAGCTGTAAATCCTAGAACAACATCACCGATTAAATTCTAGCATATATCTTTATTTTAGGTGTTGTGTCATCAATTAAATTCCGGCATGATATTTTAGCATTCTTAGGCTGTATATTTGATTAAATTCTAGCACAGTTTCTTTACGTTTGGTTCTACTGTAGAGTTTGTATTTTCCAAGCATTGTCGTTGATTAAACTTTGGCACAGTTTGCATTCATATAGTCCTATTGAAATTCAAGTTGTTGATTCCCTTATCACATATGATGTTACTTGTTCAAAGTCGTCACAAAATCTGTCTCCTTCAATTAAAAATCAAAGAATGACTTTCGATGAAACATATTTCGTCATGGAAGAAATTCCACCAAAACAAACCTTCTTTATAAATCACTAGACAAACTTGTCCAAACAGGTATAAAAACGCTTCCCATGCCCATTTTGCTTAACCATGCCCTTGGGTGTTAACCCATGATTGGGTCTAGATTTACTCAAGCGTGATTGGTGACCCTTCGAGATTTTGACAATTTGGGGACAACCCTTACGAATCAACATTGACCTCCCTCATCTAAAGTGAGACTCGAAATGCCGTGCTTCAATGATTGGGTCTAGATTTACTCAAATGTGATCAGCGATCCTTCAAGATTTTGACCATTTAGAGACAAGTCTTATGAATCAACACAAACCTCCCGATGAGATTAGAAATATCATGCTTCCAGAGCGAGGCCTTTTGGGACCGTCCTACGTTTACCCTCCAATTCATGGTGGCACCTTATTTTGAATATTTTCTTACAAACCCTCGTAAGAGCATGCGTTTCTGATTCGAAGAGAGTGGTGTGTCCCATGAGTCGTCTGCTGGTGTACGAGGCATCTGATGGGGGGCTCATTTACGGTCTTCATGGCCCGAACAATGGCCTCCCAGTCGAGCCACGAGGCTGTTCTTCCTGAGTCCGGGCTCGGATCCGAACGACAGACATAAACTATAAGGGCAAAACTCAAGAACATTTTAAATTCCTTTCTGAAAAGTCTGGACTCCTCTAGCGAAAGTCAGAATTCTCAATCACAACGCAAAAATCTAATAGAATCCAAGTGTCCGATGGATAAATTCCGAGTAACCTCAGACTGGCATGGCTTTAGCGAGCTGGAGCGGGTTTGCCTCGTGTATCTAAGCACTATCGGATGCTAAAGCTTAACGACGACGGGACCACTTGCTCATCTTCCGATCTCTTTGTGTTTATTTTACTTGTCGAGGAATACAAAAAGGAGAGAAGCGGGGGGGGGGTGGGGTGGGAAATTGATGTATCTCCCTTCAGTCCGTCTGTGATTTGGACAAGGATATAAATTATTAAACTAATGATTAGTGCAGCGGCTACAGCATGCCGCATATGGGAACAGCGTTGTCCCTGGTCTCTTTGCAGCTTTAAGGGCCCTTTAGTTCGTCTTTTGGAAAATATTATTAGAAAAATGTAAATACTTTAGAGATAAATGGATTTTCTGAAATGCTTTAGTATTTGATAAATTATAATTTGAAGTGCATTGAAAAGTGACTTTAGTGTAAATACTGTTTGATAAATCCTACATTTATAAAGGGTTTTTATTAATTTTAAAAATAAAATAAAATCAAGTCCGATAAAACTCTGTTATTGACCAACAACCAACCACCAACTAGCGGCTAGATCTGGCCGTCGGCGAGGCTACCTAAGGTTAGGCGAACCCAGATCTAGCCGCCAGCAAGGCTGCCTGAGGTCGCGCAACCTTAAGTGGTGCCGCCTAGGCCTTGCCAACGGCCAAATCTGGGTTCGCATGACGCCAGATATGGATTCGCTTGACGTTAGGCAGTCTTGCTAGCGGTTGGCCGGCCTCCGATTGGTATGGGAAGATGAACGCTTCGGGAAATAAAAAATATAAGGTCAATGGATGAATCGTAGAAAGTAGGTTTGCATTTCCAAAATATCGAAAGCCCAAAGTAAATCGGATTTACTTTGGCTTTTCAGTATTTCCAATACTAACATTTGGCTAAGGATTTCAAAAAATACTTGCCAAACACCTAATATTTTTTTTAAGGAGTTCTGAGCCCTTTAGCAAAATTGAACCAAAAGGGATCACCCTAAAAAAAAAAGAAAAGTTGACTTTGTTTCTGCAGGTTGGCACCAATGTCGGAAAGTAAAGGAGATGGTGGGAGGAACCTTCGTATATGCCACCTGAGGAAGGAAGGTCTTCATCGCAAATCACGAGGTAGAGAGAGAAAGGAGGCATTCTTCATGCCTGGTTCTTGCAACGGGAACCAAGAAAATAAGACTGCAAAATATTGCTAAAAAAAAGTCAGACGAGGAGCTTCGTGACGCTCGCCAGCTCACTGTTGAAAAAAGTAGAGAAAAAAAAATACAAAAGAAACCACAAGAATTTTGAAAAAATTTTAAGGATTGTCCACGGCAGGCGAGGTTCCAATTAGTGATTTTCCGTCAAAAACAGATTAAAGATTTATCGTGCATATAAGTTTATGGAGGCCGTACAAATGATACAGGTCTTCTGCTCATGCCACTCATAACGCCACAGGAGGATGTACGAATATAAGAGTATTTATACCTCTTGCTAACTGCAAAGTTAATATCTCTCGTGACTCTTTTATAATGTCGAGACATATGTCAATAGAAGTTGTTTAGTGTGAGATTTTCCGAAATCACTATTAACTATTCTAAGAACTTAAATTATTAGGGAAATATGTAATTTAATATTTGAATGTTCTATTACTCCTCTTCATATTTAGTCTAGTCTTTTTGCGTAGTTTTAGACGTAAAAATATTGCACTTGAATCATTGGCCGTGGTGGCTTCGCTGGATAAGGGCTCCATTGATCATTCCCTAAAGGTGAGGGGTTCGAAACCCAGTGGAAGCGCTTGGTGTTTTAAGCGTGGCATCGAGGTGGTGGGTCCTCTGCTAGCATCATCCCGGGTTTATCTTGGGCTTAGTTTCCAATGGACGAGTTGGTTCGCGCTTTGATCCCTCATTTGGAAGGGTAGAGATTCGAAACTTCTCGCCCTCATTGCCCGACTTAAGTGGGGTGCCGTGAGAGGTGGGCCCCCGCGCTAGTGCCCCCGAGTTTACGTCGCTGGCTGCCGGCTGTATGGCGGTTCCCGGGTTATAAAAAATAATAATAATATTGCACTTGAAAGGCAAATATGAATCTAGAAAAATTCAAATTTAGGACTTCTTATTCTAGTACTATGTGAGATTTTGTGAGGAGATGAATGTGAAGTTTAATATTTAATTATTAAATCACGTTTTCACTTAATATCTTAAACTTTTCAAATAATTAACAATAATTCTATAAAATCTCACACTAACATTGACGATAATGCAATTGATATGATAGTCTACAATCTCGAATTTGATTTATCATGTTCTTGATGTCATTATTCAATAGGTATCGATAAGGCATTCACGTAAATAAAGTTTGTCTGCTTCCTCCAATCTCTCTCCATACATGATTTGTTCCTTGCCCATACATACATTAGGAATGAGCTCTAAAATCATCTAATTAACATCAGTCGGTATGAATTTCTTAATTGACAAGGCACTGGAAAATATCGACAATTTCTCGAATGACTTTTCGATAACTGAGTAGTCCAACTGGCATCGCAACTTTGCGTTTTACAACTTCCTTGGCATGATGTGCCGTATCAAATCGTAGCACCTAATAAGAAAACTTTTAATTTTTTTTTTTAAGGTGGTTACAATTTAGTATATACATTTTTATTTTTTCATTATTTTATTTTCATTACTTCATTAAAGGGCTAGGCAATATTAAAAAAAGAAGAAGAGAGAGTCAGCAATTGGAAGTTACATTGAATCTTGAGACGATAAAAAAGAAGCATAAAAATAACGGAGTGAGTCCTTTTCTACATTTCTTTAATCTTTCTCGACACGTCATCTCTGTCATCACAAGCTTAAAATTTTGTGTCCGGTTTGAACCTGCATCAAACTGCTCGCGGCCTAAACAAATGATTTTTGACCCGGTCTGGTGTGACTTACACGTTCGACCAAAGCTTTAAAACCAATGCTTCTATCATTGAATTAATTAAGATGGATCTGACTTTGACTCTTTTTTTTTTTTTTTTTTTTTTTTTTTTTTTCGGGTAACCTGATTTAAATTCGTAAGTAGAATTTAATACCCTTTTAAAAATCAAAGAATACATCTCGTAATTAAAATTACTATGGATTGATGTGGAGATAATTCAAATTAAGGCTATGATAATCCCAATTTTTGTTTTTTGGTCGAATGATAATCCCAATTTAACCACCAAAAAGGATACTCAAGTGATACAATGATTGAGCATGCGCCTTCGAACGCATGACGTCTCGCATTCAGGTTCTCCTTAGGACATCCATTCGGTGCTTTGCCATATAAGAAGTGATTCAGCTTAGCTTGTCTCCCAAAGCTAGCGTAAGGTGCAAGAAGATTGCTACACAAAAAAATAAACACATATATAAATCCGAGTATAAATTTTCCTATCCATTTTTGGCATCATTTTAAGGAAATTAACGAACGCCTTGATTTTGACGTGAAATTGTCAACACAAATTTTTATTAGATCTGTCATTTCCTGGAAAAACGACCTCATAATCTACTCTTTTACAATCTCACGATTCATAAACAAAATAGCTCATCTTTGCTCCCATGTTGGATCTTAGACCATCCCGTCTCATCTAACAATGACAATTTATGTTTAGAATTCATAATCGAGTAACTATCAATATAACGTGATTCTCGAGTGACAAGAAAATTATCTTAATCGAATATTGCTACACAAAAAAATAAAACATATATAAATCCGAGTATAAATTTTCCTATCCATTTTTGGCATCACTTTAAGGAAATTAACGAACGCCTTGATTTTGACGTGAAATTGTCAACACAAATTTTTATTAGATCTGTCATTTCCTGGAAAAACGACCTCATAATCTACTCTTTTACAATCTCACGATTCATAAACAAAATAGCTCCCATGTTGGATCTTAGACCATCCCGTCTCATCTAACAATGACAATTTATGTTTAGAATTCATAATCGAGTAACTATCAATATAACGTGATTCTCGAGTGATAAGAAAATTATCTTAATCGAATATTGCTACACAAAAAAATAAAACATATATAAATCCGAGTATAAATTTTCCTATCCATTTTTGGCATCACTTTAAGGAAATTAACGAACGCCTTGATTTTGACGTGAATTTGTCAACACAAATTTTTATTAGATCTGTCATTTCCTAGAAAAACGACCTCATAATCTACTCTTTTACAATCTCATGATTCATAAACAAAATAGCTCATCTTTGCTCCCCATGTTGGATCTTAGACCATCCCGTCTCATCTAACAATGACAATTTATGTTTAGAATTCATAATCGAGTAACTATCAATATAACGTGATTCTCGAGTGACAAGAAAATTATCTTAATCGAATATTGAATCTGCAAAAAACACGTGTGGAAACCTGATCATGTCAATCCCTGCCTCAATCTCTGGCCTCATAGGAATCATCGAGCTTTGGGGGCATCTCAATTGCTCTTGTCTACCTAAGCTCTTACTTCACTTTCGCTTTTCATTTATTTATTCACTTAAAATTTTCATTTTCTCGGAGCAATTTTCTTTCAGGCGGGGGGCCAATGATTACCCGCCCCGCCCCGCCCGGCCCGAGCTCGAGGTCGGGTCCTAGGAAACTCCGACCACCCAAATTCCGGGGCCCCACGCCCCCGCCTACGTCGAAATTTTGCCGATTTAAGAACGTCAGGAATCCACCGGCCCCGGCGGCGGGGCCCGCCCGGCTGACGTGGCGACCGCCAATCCTACCTCGCACGACGCCATAGCCAAAGAGCCTCTCTCTCTCTCTCTCTCCCACTGTAAAAGAAAATCTGCGCAGAACGGCCCGGCCGAAAGAAAAGCCCAAAACAGCATCTCTCTCTCTCTCTCTCTCTCTCTCTCTCTCTAGGTTTCTCCTTGATTCCTCCGTACTTTCAATCCGCTGGGGGGAAAGCAGTAGCTGCTCAATCCCGAGCTGAATCCCGCTCCTCCCCTGCGACTGCGATCGTGCCGGTTCCGTCCGTTCGCCTTCGCTTTCGGGACCTCCCCGATGGCCGTGGAGGACGACGTCGAGAGCTGCGGGAGCAGGGCGGCGGACGGGTCGTCGGCGCAGGCGCAGCCCCGGGACCAGAGGCAGAAGCTCGAGGCCTACAACGAGGTGCTCCGCCGCCTGCAGGCGTCGTTGGATTGCGAGGACGCCCACGCCCCCGGGTTCGACGATCAGCTCTGGCTCCACTTCAATCGCTTGCCCGCGCGGTACGGATGACACGACCTTGATCCTGCCCATTTTCGTTCGTCTGTGCCGGGGTCCTTCTTCTTCTTCTTCTTCTTTCTTTCTTTCTTTCTTTCTTTTTTTTTTTAGATTTTTTATTTTATTTAGCGCTGAGAGGGAGTGGTGTGAATTTGCGGAGTGCTGTCCTCAGTCGGGGCCATCGAGTCGGTTTTCTTGAAGGCTTGACCGACGACAGTAGGGAGCCGATCGAAAGTCAAACGTGCGGGAAAAAGTCGTACTCGATCGGGGTTGACCTTTTCCGCTTCTCTGATTCTTAGCCTTCTTGTTCTGTTCAGCAGCGGGAAAAGTTGTAATGGAGTAAAAGTCAAGCGGGGTTGCTAAGTACAGATGAAAAATTGATTTTTTTTTTTTTTTTTTTGCTTTTTTCCTTTACCCTCTGTGATTGGACAGATTCAGGGGGCCTACACTTGTTTCGCGACGTATTGGTTTTCATGGGTTGGTCCAGTTCCATAGTAGGACATGATCTCTGTCTCTCTGTCTGTCTGTGTGTCTCTCCCATGGACACGCGCACGCGCGCACACGCTGTTTTGTGTAATGATCTTACTGCTATTTGGCAGATATGCACTGGATGTGAATGTGGAGAGAGCAGAAGATGTGCTCATGCATATGAGACTGCTCAAATTTGCTGAAGATCCTGATAATCGGCCTGCGTTTGTTATTCGACCTGTCCAAGTAAATGCTGACTTGATCTTTATGCGACTCTTTCTCTCTAGCACTCTGCTAATTTCCATTTGGTGTGGTATTGGTAGTCTTAGTGTCCCAACACACACCGGGCAATTGTAGGTCCGTACTTGTCATACCCAGAGAAAGCATTGATCTGAAACCAAACATTGAGGAAAGGAAACACGTTTACCACTCGGGTAATCCCTAGGTTGATCAGAATGCTGCTCTATCCATGGCTATGATGGACTTTTCCACTGCTTGCCTGTTTTGTATATACATGAGTGGTGAGAACTGGAGATAAACCCTATGTAAATCATGTAGATATACAGCACATGACTAGATTGTTACTATCACATTATTTGGTCTTCTTGTGTGTACATTTAGGAAACTGAGATTTGATTTATATATAGTCCAAATTCTGGTTTTGCAATGCTGGATGAATGCTTTGGAGCTCTCTCAAGCAAACAAAGGGGAAAAGCACTAATTTGATAACACCACGTTCCAGGGAAACAAAATGTGACATCAGTAATTTTACAACTTGTTATGTCAGCAAATTTTTCAAGAGTTTCAATTTTGCAGAAATTGTCTTCACTTGATTTGACTCAACTGGGTTTTCTACACCTTTATGTTGTTGAAGATGCATTCATGATATTAACGAGCATTTGTGCTTTATGCTTGTATTTCCCTGTATATGGCACTATTAATGGCTTTAGATGTTCCTAGAGTAAGCTATAAAACATTTGAGGTGAGGGGCCAATATGCGATGAGTACACCCCAAAAGATTCTGCATTTATAGATCTTTCTTGAGCAATTTCTCTTGTGGTGTAGGTTTATCCCAATGTTAATGGGAACCGCAATGAATCTGTTGATTCAGATTCTGCCATGGCTGATGATGCTCAAAGTAGTCTAAATCAATCTGGTAGAGTGGGGTATGTTTGGCCAATTATGTGTGGAGTTCTTCATTGTGCATTGTGAATTTTCACCTCTAAATTTTCTGATCAGATATCTCTTTTTAACTCTTCCTTCTCTGTGCATTCTCCTGTTTAGAATTCTTCTACCACCTACATTTGGTTCATCGAGTAATTTCGACGGACTCAATTTACAAGCAAATAGACAGAACGTTGAGGATGGAGACGGTGTACTGAAGCCAGATGCACAAGTTTCACGGTAGCCTGGGCAACACTTTCCATTATTGGTTTATCTGTCTTCTCTTACTTTTTAAATTTTTTCTATTAGAAAATGAAACTCTACTTCTAATAGAATTGGGATGTTTTCTTTTAAATGTCTCTCATATGAGGAATTAAATTTAATAATTATAAGGGTTCTTGGAATACCCTTCTTCACATGAGGTCTCAACTGTCAAGTCCCTGCTTATCTCAACTAATTGCTATTTAAAGACATTGCTATGAGATATACCTTTCTGTGTTTAATTGTCAGTGATCTGATTCGACGCGTATGCCCAATTCTACCATTCTGTTATGAGCTCAATTTGAGTGTCCTAGAATTTAGCATGCTAGAAAGCACGCATTAATTGTGCTAGAAAATCAAATACCAAAGGTGATTTGACTATGTTTGTGATGTCCAAATGAGTCGGCTTGTCTAAGCATGCTTGGTTGTTCCTCAATGTTGCATACATGAGAGCATTGACCTACCCTTCCTCGACACTGCTATCATGGTTGCTCTCTATGTGTAGTTCACTACTCCAGGTCATGCGATAGGTGTTTTAAGGTCAAGTTGCATTTTTGTTGTGTTGTATTGAGATAATGTCAATGTTGTTATTGTTGTTATGCAGCTTGTTGAATAGTTAGTCAGGCGAGCAATTCTCATCTCACTCATTTCGTATGAACATGTGTCTTGTAGGCCCACGCATGAAATTACCTTCTCAGCTCTTGACAAGCGAAAGGTATTAAGCGAGGTAATTGACCAATGAACCTACCTTTGTGGGTGCTGCATATATTTGTGCTTTTGTGTTGATCAACATATATTTTTATGAGTGTAAGAAATACAAGTGAGGGTCTGCTCCCCTCCAGAATTGCTATTTTTAGGAACTAAAGTTAAGCAGTTGAACTCGAAATAAGTAACAAGGTAATGAAACTGGAGAAACACAGTGTATATGATGTGAGTACATGATCCAGTAGCATTATTGTCTTTCTTTTACTTTTATGCTGCTGTACTTATTAGAATGAAATCAAGACTCGGAAAGTGCTTACCTCGGTGATAGCTAACCACTGCCAATTGGGATTTACATTTTTTTATCTGCATGGGGAAATGACTTTTTTTTTTTGGCTGATAATAATGTTAGTATGAAATGATAACATATTTCCTATGGAGAGTCTTTATGTCTAGCTACATGTTCCTGCAATATCCCCTTTAGTAGCCCATATGTACAATGAAAATCGAGTTTAAATGTTCATTGTTAGGAAGATGATCTTGATCTGAACAAATGGGAGTGCCTATCACTGTGGACCAAGTAATATTTGATTATGTTGACAGAAAAGACTTCACCTTTTAGCGTGTTTCCTTTGAGCTGCAAATTGTTTGAATTGCATGCTTAAGTATACATGGAAGACTCACTGAGCAATCTTCTTGCAGCTGATTGGCCTTTCTAGTTCCCAGTATCCTTCTGTATTTTTTTTAGTTTTATTCGGGTCTCTTTGCCAAGTACACTTCTCTGCTTCATAAGAAATAAGCAGTATGTTTTAATGACATATTCTGTTTTGTTTGTCATAGTGTGGAAATTTGGAGAAAGGTTAACTAACAGGTAAACTTAGAGAGAAAATTAAATAGTTGCCTGTACATGGTTCCATGCATACATTGTGAAGGTGAGTGCCGTAGTTCTTTGTCGATGGCTTTCTAAGGAGAAAAAATATAGTACGGACTTACTGTTTATCTCGTATTCATCTATCGCGTAACTATTGGGTGGTGAACTAGGCTTTAAAGATACAGTTGTTGAAGCTTAGCTTGTTCATTGAACACGCAGAGTTCTTTCTCCATACATAGGAAATAAATGATTCTATTCTTTCCTGCCAAGAGTGAGTTACAACATAAAGAGGTAGAAGTTAAAGTCAAATTTGCTTCAATATGTCTCTTTTAAGCAGATGCATCGATTATTGTGTGATGCATAAAATTTAGATCTTCTACTACATTGAGTAATTTAACATTTTCAAATAACGCGAGAAATGTACAGATCCTCATGTTGGATCTCTCTCTCTCTCTCTCTCTCTCTCTCTCTCTCTATATATATATATATATATGTATGTATGTATGTATGTATGTATGTATGTATGTATGTATCTATGTATCTAAATGATCAGTTGATTAGTTTTAATTGGATCCAGCTCACTGCTTTGCTTTCTGAGATTGGACTTAACATCCAAGAAGCTCATGCCTTTTCTTCCGTTGATGGGTTCTCTCTCGATGTCTTTGTAGTTGATGGTTGGCATTCTGAGGTAAATATTTATCATTTGCGGCAATTATATTTAGAAATTGAACTTGAAGTTTTAGTTTGATATATGCTGGATCTCTCAAAATATTGCAGGAAGTTACTCAAAAGCGTTCTTTCATGACTACCACAGACTGCATATTGCATCTTATCAACATGTAATTAGATTGGAATTTTATTCAGTCTCTATTCCTCTATTGTTGTACAGTTGTCTCATAGGAGATGTCTTTGTTGCATTTGATGGTCTGTAGCTTGCCTGGTTAATTGTCTACTTACTGACCCAATTATGCTCTTAACTGTCGGTTGCATTATTTTCTTTGCACTTCCAGTACTATTTTTTTCTAGTAATTGTCTGTTATCTTTGTCAATTAGGCTGGGGATTTAATTGTTTTTTCCTCCCCGCATAGGCCGGACAGCTTTTCAGTAGAATAATATGCTTTTCTTTCTGGATAACAATATCTGTTAATCTTTCTGAGCAGGATTTTTATTGATATATCATTTGCACCTTTCGCTGTCAGATGTATACTAAATCAAATAGAACTTACATAATATTTCTGGATCAGCAAATTTCCCGTCTTTATTTTGTAGGTTTTAATCCTTTTCACAACTAAGAAACCGTTTATTGTTTTATTGCACTTTTTACCATCTGGTGCAATATTAAATCAAGAAATAATATCCTATTTTAGGGTGACCAAATTTCCTGTCTTTATTTAATAGTTTTTTTTTTTTAATCCTTGTCATGATTGAAGACACCTGTTTAACGTTTTATTGCTTTTGAAAGATCACAACCTAACTTCTATCATTTTGTTTCACACACACACACACACACACACACACACACACACACACACACACACACATATATATTAATATTGTTGTCACTTATTTTTGAAAATTTTCAGGAAGAGGAACTTAGGAAAGAAGTTGAGAAAGGAATTCTAAAATCGAAGGTAAATTTCTTCTCTTGACTTGAGCATCTTCATATCTTTTTGGGATGTTTAGAGGTGTTTTTATGTGTTCTGCAGTTCATGCGATTCAATTACTGGGAGTCGTCCATCCCTATAGGTTCAATTAGTAAGCTTTTGATGAGAACTATAAAGCCACTAAATTAAACATACTTATGCCTAGAAGCTCTTTATCGTTATTTTTATTTTGGGATAAGTGTGCTGGAAGTGCTAAAGCTTGTCATGGAAGTGCAATGAGTTCTAAAACTTACAAAAAGTATAATTAAGTCCTAAAACTTGTCAAATTGATACAATCGAGTCTTTTTGTGAATGTAACTTGGCTAATGGAAAATGTTGACATGGTCATTTTAATATTTTCTATCCCCTAAGTGGTGACAATGTGGCTAAAACATGATACATAAAGATAAAACGACGTTGCTTTAGTCCAAATCGATTTTTAATAAATTTTATTTAAATTAAATTAAGAAGATAAACTAATTTTAAAAAAGAGAGATGGGAAACCAGGCGGTGAGGGATCATATTTGGACCAAAATGACGTTTTCTGAGCTTTGTCATCGCCATTAAGGATAGAGAAAATAATAAAAAAAAAAACATGTTAACGTTTTCTATTAGCCAAGTTGGATGGAGTTAACGGAAGGACTTGATTGCACAAATTTGACAAATTGTGGGACTTAATTGCACTTTTTATATATTTTAGGACTCAATTGCATTTTCTCGATAAGTTTTAGGACTTCCAGTGCACTTATTCCTTTTATTTTTTTAAGTTGGTAGTGATTCCACTTTTTCTATTTACCATCAAAGCAAGATGTCCTCTGCTTGAATGTCTTAGGCTCCTCATTTCTTCTCTGTTTATAATAAATTTCCACACTTTTCTCTCCGGCTTCATCTTGAGCTATATAAGTGAGGAGGATTTTCAGAGCATTTAAATATCATATCTACATTTAATAGGTTAAGCTTTTAGATAAGTTAATAGTGGTTGCACAGTTTATAAAAGATTCAAGCATATAGACTATAGAGAAGGTTCTAGAAAGCCTTTCTTAAAATGAAAAGGAGAAAAGGGCGATTCCAATGAAATTGAGCTTACGATGATAATATGGAGTCTGAATGCGGATACCAATGTTCTCTAGATTTGAACAAACCTCAAATCTTATTAGTATCATAGCAATGTAATTGCTGCTGTTTAGATCTAGGCTCTAGCTACTTCCTGAAGACTGTCACATATGCACCAACCTATGGGCTCCCCTTTTTTGAGAGGAAACTGAAGTTTGCAAGTTCATATTATGCATTGTTGCTTGGTTTTAAACTAAATAGGCCAACCCCAGTCTTAGCAGAAGTTGTCCTTTTCTGGTCATCAGTCCATGACCCTTTCCAATCTCTGTCTCCACTTCTTCTGTTTGAGTTGAAAATTATTGTACTTTTTTGTGCTGATTGGCTCGTACTTTCCTTACCAGTTTAATCATTATCAAGTCAATTAATATGGATAAGCCATTTAACCTCCTCAGCAGGAGCAGGTTTGGCCAAAACATCATTCCATAGCAGCCCTAGGCGAGCACAACCAAGATGGCACTGAATGTTTTCCAGAATGTGTTAAAATTCCCACGGATGGAACTGATGTATGGGAAATAGATATGGGGCAGCTAGATACTGGAGTTAAAGTTGCATCTGGATCATTTGGTGATTTGTAAGTTTTTTCCCCTGGGAGGCTTGTTTGACATATGCTTGGGATGCAGTACTTCATGCCGTTTCACTTCTTCAGGTATAGAGGTACATATTGCGGTCAGGAAGTGGCTATCAAGATCCTAAAGCCTGGACGTGCCAACGCTGCCATGTTGAGAGACTTTGCTCAGGAAATTTATATAATGAGGTTTGTGTTGATATATTTCTTGTCATGCTAGTGTCGTCTTTTGGTGTTGATTACCATACTTCTGAAGTTAGCCGGCTGCTTGAGATGGAGCATTTTGAGTTGACGTCACCTAGCTCTGAGAAATAGCATACACCTTATGTTACTTCCCGGAGAAAAATTTGTAATTCACCTGCTTGTTCATACCTTTTTAAGTTCATTTAGGACGCAGCCCATTGCCTATATGGTACGTAGTGAAGTTTTGGATTTCATGAAACTCACAAAGCCTTTCCTCAAACTGCAAGTAGACAATATTCACTCCTTGGTGCTATATATATATATATATATATATATTTTTTTTTTTTAAAAAAAAAAAAAAAAAGAAAGAAAGAAGAACAAGAAATCTGGAAAGTCATCTCTCAGTCGCATGCTTTGAAAAATATATTAGTCCCACCAGTACTGTCAAATTAACAAGGAAAAAGGTTGTTGAGAGGTCCTTATTCTAACTTTACACTTTCTTACACAAAGTATAATGCCTATACTTGAACCAATTTAAAATGTTCCACCATAGGATTATACTGGATTTAGTACAAATTCCAGCAGCTTTCTGTTACCTGTCCTGACCCAGGAATCTTGTGTGAATTTGCTAGACAGTTCTGCATTATAAAGATCCCCTCTCTAGCTTTCTTTTAAGAATGCATGAATGCTTCCATTTTTTGGAAATAGTCCCTTTATTTTAAACTACCATTTTCCATATTCAGACTACCCTGAGCTGTCATATTCCTGAAATTCTTGTTTTATGTTTTAATGTTTTCCAGGAAAATCCGACACAAGAATGTTGTGCAATTTATAGGTGCATGTACCCACCCACCAAACCTTTGCATTGTGACAGGTTAGTCTTCTGAGTGTTTTCTAAGTGAGTAGATGTGATGTTTCGATATTAGGATAGAGTTTTGACCTGTATCAGAGTCTAGGTATATGTAACGTTGCTGATAAGGAAAAATTGTCGGGGAGACTTTTTCTAGATTCGAATGAGATACTATTGAGGATGGTTTCCTGGTTTATAAGGTTTTTTAATGTTCTGCAAAAGTTCTTAAACAGAAAGGTGCGGATGTGATGGACATTTATTTTTCTCTTTGGAAGTTTATTGCGATTTGTACTGGGAGATGGAGTTTTAATCGTTTAAATTTAGCTGACAGTTATTCTTTCTTTTCAAAATTTTGGTTGTGCATTGCTTTATCAGAATTCATGTCCAAAGGAAGCATATACGACTTTCTACATAAGCAAAATGGTGCAGTTAAGCTTCCTTCTCTACTTAAGGTGGCTATCGATGTCTCCAAGGGGATGAACTATTTGCACCAGAACAATATAATTCACCGGGATTTGAAGACTGCCAATCTTCTGATGGATGAAAATGAGGTAATTATCTGCTTAGAAATATACACTCCAGTGCTTGTTGTGAGTGATCAATTAGAACAGTGAAACAAGAGTTTGACGCTTTTGAAGAACTAAAATTAAAATTTCCTTCTTGATGCATAATGTTTATCATTCAATTATAAGTATTGAATCAGCATGGAGAAGCTGTTGCATTTTCATCATAATATTAGTTTTGCCGTCGCTGTAGTTTCATGGAAATATGAAAGAGAGAATAAAAAAAGTTGTGATGCTGGTTCAAGTGTTGATCCTTTCAACAATAGGTAGGAATAGATATAGCAATTTTCAGATGAAATCATGTAGAATGTAAGAGAAGGTGAGCAAGTACTACTGTCTAAGTAGCTTTATTAGGTTTAGGAGAACAAGGAAACAGAGCACTTCTTTTGGGTTAAGATAATATTGCACGAAGTTCATTTCTGGGTAAGAATTAGTGTTCTTGGATCAAGATGATATAACTATAGTATGATGATCTACTTCCCAAAGAGATATGAGAGATTAAAACTTGCTGCTCTAAAGTCTCTCTCCTATTTCTGACAGGTGGTTAAAGTGGCAGATTTTGGAGTTGCCAGGGTGCAGGCTGAAACTGGAGTAATGACGGCTGAAACGGGAACATACCGCTGGATGGCCCCAGAGGTGCGTCTCTGTCTGAAGATCAATGCCAATATTATTATCTGTAAGACTATGCAGATCAGGGATGATATTGCGTTATATGTACCTGCCTTGATCTTCTGCGTCACCTTATCTAACCATCTCGGTGTATTGTGGATGTAAATGAGTGTTTGTTGTTTCTGAAAATCTAGCCTTTTTGCTACAGATGCTGTAGCTGCTCTATCTTATTGAAGCTCTCCAAATTACCAATTGTCATGTTCAGTCTCCCATGCTGCTCGAATCACTCTTATAATCTATTTGAGTTGGTTCTCATGGAGCGTCTAGTTGATTGTGGGCTTATATATGCTTACGCGTATTGGGGGATTTTCCATTTTCCTTTTTGGGGGATTCTGTAGTTCAGTTTTTGCTTCAGCTAGTACTGTCTGTCATGAAAGATTGTTCCACTAATCCATAGATGATAGTTAACACTGGATGAGGCACACTAAAGATACTCGTCTTCCCATGATTACTGTAAATGGCCATTACTGATGTCGGCTTTACTAAATGTAGGTAATTGAACACAGACAGTATGACCACAAAGCAGATATTTTTAGCTTTGGCATAGTATTGTGGGAGCTTCTGACTGGAGAAGTAAGTTCCTCTTCTTGACATTGTCTTCCTTCCATATAATAAATGCCATCAAACTTGATTTATTTATGCAACTGAAATGCCAGCTTCCTTATGCCTACATGACCCCTCTGCAAGCAGCTATTGGAGTAGTACAAAAGGTTGAAATCGTGACTTTTGATTTTTTACGCTTCATAATTCAGCTGTTTGGTTTATTTTTTAGAAATGACAATTTGTTTTGAATGGACATATTTCTAGGATCTCCGTCCTTCCATTCCAAAAGACACTGACCCATTGCTTGTAGAACTACTTCAACGTTGCTGGGAGCGAGACCCCAAGAGAAGGCCCAACTTCTCTGAAATCGCGGACATCCTTCAGCGGATAGCACAAAAGGTAACCCATCGCTTGTAAGTAATTCTTCATTTCTTGCAAATAAATTAATGACATGCATCATTCGATTCAGGTTGGAGAGGAAGGGGAAGACAAGCGCAAGGACAAAACATCGGGTGGGTTCTTTTCGGCATTCAGAAGGAGCCATAATTGAGGTGGAAAGGAAAGAGTGTATATATTCTACCATCTAATCGTATAGCGTGATGCTGATGACAACAGGGTAGCTGCATTCTGTACAGAATTTGTCTGGGTGACTAACCGAAGTCGTAACAATTGTTTGCCTCTTCTTTTGGGAGCTCAAGTTGTTACCATATTTTTGCCTTTTACAACCCCCCACAAAAAAAAAAAAAAAAAAAGAGGAAGGAAATGGAAAATAGCTCCTGTTGTCCTTAAAATTTACCTCGTCTTGTACTTTGGCTCTAGAATTAGAATTTATTCTGATGTGTCTTGGTCCTCCAACCTCATATTAGGCGAATATTGGGCATGTTTCTTGCTTGCGATGCATGCAGGTGTGTAGTTAAAGAAAAATTAGGGAAACTGCCTTGCACTTGTTTAGTCGAGGAATTTTGCTAACATGGCTGATATTTGTCTAAAATGGGGCTTGGAGGACTAATTTAAATCAATGCGAATACTTCAGGGACTGTTGAGCAAAAGAAGAGCTCCCTTCAACATTTAGAATGTTGAACCTCTAAAATCTAGGAGCTAAAGTGCAAAACTTTGTAAGTTTAGGGACACTGTTGCTATTTCCCTTCCAGAAAAAAAAGGTTCAGTATCCATTTGCTTATGTGTTCTCATTCTGCCATTTGTATTCTTCTCCTGATTCCTCTGCTGTCGTTTGTCAATTTCCTGATGTGTGATGAACGATGTTGTTCTGATTATAAATGTTTTTAGTTTGTTTAAGTCAATCCCAATCTAATTCGGTTGCTTTTAGTGTTTTGGTGTTTGAGATTTTGCATTTAATTAGTATTAAACATCTTATCTCTTTGACATTATATGATTTTTCTTGTCAGATACTGAGAATTTGGAGTGTTTTTTTTTTTTGATGGGAAAGTCGTCACTCATAAGCGATTTTCAAATGTCATTCCGCACAAAACTGTTACCACCAACAGATTTTCTGTTCTTTAGAAGTACAAGTCCTCTTCTGCGGGAAGAGAATTGTTACATAGCGAGATTATGTGGATTAAGCCCTTGTCTGCCATTGATTACATGAGTCCGATGATAGGACTCACTCAATTTATTACTGAGATGATATTTTGTGCACATAGTGGATATATCGTGCAACGTGCACCCCAAACCTGTGTGGCTTTAGAGAAGTAATTATATGTACTTGGTCTATGTATTATTTTTTCTGAGGTTTCAACTGCCGCAATCGTCTTGACCGTTGGGCTTGCCATCTCTATATTGAACCAGGGTCATAGTTGTCATATGTGGCCATCCCAATGCCGCTGTGGCTGCGGCCGCAATGTTATTTCAATAATAAGTTTAACACGTCAATTTTCTAATTGTTTTCCGTTTTACACCAATAAATCTACCCGTAGCCTTTTTTATCCTGACGACCTGCTGTATCGGCTTGACTAGGTTGGCTGGTAGGTTGCTATACGTAGAGTCACTCAAATTATATGCGGTTATACCACTCAAGCTTGTGTCATGGCCCAAATTCTCCCGTACCCCTGCGAGCTGAAGAGTAGAGTTTCGTGATACTGGGATAAATAAGGACTGATGAAGAAATGATGATATAATTATTTCGTAGGAATGGCATGAGGGCATTTGTGCTTGGAGTTCTAGGATAGGATGTTTATAACTCCGAGGAGCTCTGTAGGTTGAATTGGCCTTTTATGCACAAATTGGTCGGAGCTGATAAGGTCGTGATAGGTTGAAACCATGTTCTATATGTCTTGCTCAAGCTCAATTTGGTGTGGTACAATTCAATACGAGAGTATGATTGGCCATATTACTCTTAGAAAAAATATTTAAAAGAAGGTTGGCTTTAGTGTTCTTGGCTCACCACGCGCTACATGGACTATTTTAACATGAAGAATTTGTTGGCCCATGGAAAATGGTTTCAAAGTAGAATTCCTCTAGTAGGTGGGTGATTTGGGAAAAGCTTATGGTCTACTCGATTCTATAAGGGTGAAGAGTGATTGCCTCAGCTAAGAGAGCTCGAACATGGTACGACTCTTGTAAAGCTTCTAGGATGGCAATGGAGGTGATAAGCATGAATCGACTTGCTAATTGAATAGCGAAAACATTCTTGGATCGATGGGTGAATCTCAAGAGTAGGTCTGTTACCATATTTCCAAGGAGTGAAACCTCCATTAGTCTACTAAGATTAGGAGAATTCTAATAGGCGAAAGAATGTACTATATGGGAGTGTAGTTTGCTTGGGATGCCACACTTTTCAAGGAGAGAACTAGTAACTGGAGATTCGTGAATGGATTTGATCAAGGGAAGCTACCGATGGAGTGGAGTGGCTTGTTCTGTTGGGCGAGCATTTTCCATTCATGTAAGTTTCAAGGGAGTGGCATTGATGCTTGTGAAATGTAAGGAAGCAATAAAGCAATTTGCAATGAGGGTGTTGCAAAATTGGGTGGGAGAGAATGTCATTGATTGAATTCTCTTGCACCCTTTTAAGTTAAAGAGTGGAGTTATGTGGCATTGGTATGAAGAGTGACTAATGTAATGGATGGTACAACTAGTTCATAGGAGTAGTGTTGGGTCATTTGTGTTAGAAGTTCTAGGATAAAACGGTTTATAACTTTGAATAGTTATATCGGGTTAGTCTTCTATGCATAAACCAGTTAGGAGTTGATACCGCTTTATTGATAAGGTTATGGCATGACAAAACCAATTGTTCTAATTGATCCTATGAGGGCGGGTAGTGATCACCGAGGCTAAGAGGGTTTGGACAAGGTGTGGTTCTTGTTAAACTTCTAGGATGGCAATGAGGGACATGAATGAGCCGAATTGCTTATTGAATGGGGAAAATGTTTCTAGGTAAAGGGCAAATCTCAAGAGGAGATCTGTTACCACGTTTTTAGCAAGGAAAAAACCTTCATTGGTTTGTTGAGATCATAAGAAACCTAGTAGGTGAAAGAAGATGTTAAAGAGTGCAGTTGGCTCAAGATGCCACACTTATTAGGGAAATCACAAGTAATTGGAGATTTGCAAACAATCTTGATTGGGGGAAGCTACCAATGGAATGGAGTGACTTGTTCTATTGGGCAAGCATTTTCCATTCATGTATTTATCGAGGGAGTAGCATTGATGGTTGTGGAATGCAAGAAAGTGACAAAGCAACTTGTAACAAGGGCGTTGTAGAATTAGCTGGGGGAGAATGTCACGGATTGAATTCTCTGGTAAGCTTGTGAGTTGAAGAGTGAAGCTATCCTATTGGGGTAACGAGTGACCGATGCAAAAGGGATAATGTAACTAGTTCATAAGAGTGGTATCACATTTGTGCTAGGAAATTTATAATAGAACAATTGTAACTCTTAGAGCTTTGAAGGTGGGATGGCCTCTCATGCACAAATTGGTAGGGCATTAATGCCGCTCTTCTTTTTTTTTTTTGTTTTTTTTGTGGAATGATGCCACTCTTCTAATGAGATCATGTTAGGCCGAAACTAGTTATTGCACCATAGTGTTTTAAATGTCTCGCTCAAGGGACTAGATACCTTATTTAAACTTGGCCCGGTAGGATTCGATATGAGGATGCAATTCGCCATATCTTTTCTTAGGAACAATTTTTAGTAGGAAGGCCAGCCTAACGTTCTCGACTTACTAAGCGACGTATGGGCTATTCCACAGTCGAGTCTGTCGGCCGTGACATTTGGCTGATCTGCTGTTATCTATTTTTCCTAATTCAAGTCTGCCCGATTAGTACTTGATTTGTGTCACTTGTGAACGATGGTAAGCCAGTGTTCTTTTGTTCTTTCAAATTATACCTCTTCGAACATGCAGACTATGCACTCGAACTTTGTCCAGTTAAATATGTTGAACAAGGCCTGATAAAGCTCAATCTCTACCTAGCTAGCTCGAGTTGAGTATCGTGCCTAAAGTTACTAACCGATCTAAAGCTATTAGCCGGATTTAAGTTACAAAGTCGAGTCGACTCTATCCTACTGGCATATCTCGGCCAAATCCGTGGATTCTACTGGCACATGATGAGTCTCCTGTTATCAGGCTATCCATCTTCGGGAAAATGTTGATCAGGAATCGAAAGTACTGAACATGAGCATCAACATGACCGAACAACCGTTCAAGAAAAAAAGTTTCTTCTGTGAACAAGCTATCTCCATCCTTGGGAAAAAACGTTGGCTAGGAATCAGAATTACTAAACATAAGCATCGACATGGTCAAACAACTATTCAGGGAAAAAAAAATGATGCACAGTGTCGCGCCTTTCGAAATGGTAGTGTCGAAACATCTGCATTATTCACAATGTCAGACAGCATCTTAGCATGATCCTTTGTTACAGCAATGGTCGCATGTCCTGAGCAAATTTCGCATGCTGTTCATTTATCAATATACATTCCGACAAGCTGCTGCATGCGAACTCGGACCTGCAATCGTGCTAGCGCGTGCATGCACCGCAGAGCTATTTGCGCCTGGTTCCTCACATACGTGCCCCGTGCCAAGGCTTGCAGCTTCACGAGGCTCCTCAGCGCTCTAAATGCCCGTCTCGCCTATGTTCCATAACCGGTTAGTTTCCAAGTCAATACCATCATAGAGCAATTGGCAAGAGTAAAGCTGAGGAACAATAACTCAAGTTGAAGATAAAGAAGAAGAAGAAGCAGCAGCAGCAGAAGAGATGATTGAGTCAGACATACAAGATGCCCCCTGAAGTACGATTGGATCTTGATGGCCGCGAGCTCTTCTTCAGTGAAATGTCGCTGCAACGGTTCATCCAGCAGGATGGGCTGTCGGTCCAGCAAGTCCTCGCTGATTCGATCCGCTATTAACGCTTCTCCTATAGGACTGTGGTCGCCATCGCTACTGGTGAGGATGCTCCTATGAGACGATCCGCGGAACTTCTTGCGGATCAGCTTGAACCACTTCCGAGATAATCCCATCTCTCTCTCTCTATGTGCTCAACCTCGGACCTCTGTACATATTCTTCAAGTGCAAATACCGGAAGACAAAAGAAAAGGCAGTGACAATGGCGGTTGGTGGCAGAGAGGGAGTATGATAGATGTGCGCACCATGTCTTTGCTTTAGTGGGAAGTCTGAAAAGGGTTGGTTCGGTCAGTAGTTGCCGAACAATAACTCTCTCTCCTCAAGACCGGATAACGTGGCCGGATGATTTCCGATGTCGTATGTTATGTGGGTTCGAAGCAATTGAACATTAAAAAAAAGAAGAAAAAAAGAAGGGTTTTCCAAGATCTTTATTTTATCTTTCAATCCGGATTTCAAAATTGCAAAGTTTCCTTTTATTGTCTTGCGCGATCTAATGACTGTCGAAAGAGTAGTGCAAACTATACTTCATTGTTGTATTTAGAGAAAATAATGCAAATAGTACATGAATTTTGACTCAATGTGCAATGTGATTCCTGTATTTTTGGTACGTGTTCAATTTAGTCCCTGAAACATATTAAAATGTTTAATGTGGTCCCTCCATTAATTTAAGTGAACGTAATTTGCTGATTTAGCTTCTAATCTGGTAGGTTTGAATGGTGGACTAGCATAATAATTTACACATGGATAATTCACGTTAAATATTCAACTCAAATCAGAAAAATGCTTGTCCATATTACTTGATGACATTTATTATCATATTCGGATTCGAGTTGAATATCTTATATGGATAATCTATGTGTAACGATATTTTTTGTCTACCTTTCAAACGTACTAGATTGGAAGGACAACATTTGATATTTTCACATAGTATCGAACTAGATTGAATATTTATCGAAAGTTCAATGACTTTATTAAATAAATTAAAAGATTATGAATAGCAATGCATCTTGAGCTAAACTTCAAGAACTACATTAAATAAATTAAAAGTTCATAGACTACATTGCATATAGGGTCAAAGTTGAAAAGCCATTTGTGTAATTATTTCGTGAACGTGTAAGAGTTTATGAAGGGACATGGAAATGAACTACCACAAAACAAAGTTTACTAACTCGAGATTCTTTTACATGTTTTCGGTTAAAATTATAAAAGCTCACTCATAGTTGCAGAATGAAATGTTGCAATGTTTTTCCATATGATATATTAGGAAAAATGACATAAATAGTCTCTAAACTTTAACTCATATATAATGTGGTTCCCGAACTTTTAATTTATTTAATGTGGTCTTTGAACTTTAACTCAATGTATAATGTAATCCGTGAACTTTTAATTTGTTTAATATAATATTTAAATTTTTGATACATGTTCTATTTAATCCCTAGACTATCTAAAAATGTTTGATATTGTCCTTTATCTTTAATTAAGGAAAGAAACACATTGAACATTACCAAAATTTAGGCACCGCATTGAGCAAACTAAAAGTTCATGGAACTATATTGAACGTTAGGTTAAAGTTTAGAGACTATATTGAACAAATTAAAAGTTCATGCACTATTTGTGTCATTATCCCGATATCTTAGTGAAACCTTTTAGTAAGTTGGATTCTTAAGGAGGACATACAACACCAGGGTACTTTCTTTTTCTAGTGAACTTTAGGAAAATGGATGTGAGATCTCTCCTGAGCTCAAAGTTGTGATAGCAAGTGTACTTGCGTTAGAAGATTACTTGCACCAACCAGCCTAATGCCTCATGCCAGGTCAAACTCTGGCTTAATTATCTGAAAGCTACCTGCTCAAAAACACAGAGAGAGAGAGAGAGAGAGAGAGAGAGAGAGAGAGAGAGGTAATAATATTAACACTGTAAAGGGCTCTGTTGAAGGCTAGCACACCAACCATTCATTTAGTCTCTTATAATCCAAGAGTTATTCCTGTATAATGTGGAACTCAAGTTACATTGTTCGCTGCAATGCTTATGAGTGTGCTTCGACATTGGAATGAGCGATATCTCTAGCACATTGACGACGTGCGTGGCATCTTCAGCCATCGATGAGATCTAAGCTGATGCAGAGCCTACTCTGCTTCTTCGACGGCGAATTCCAATCGCCCTCACGCCTCATCCCTAAGAAGACGCGAGCACGTTCACAGGTCTGTGGGGAGCCCATTTTGTGTCCAGGCGGCGTAGCCACCGGCTATGTCTATAACGGCGCTAAAACCCTGCAAAACGCAAACGGGTTCCGGGTAAACTCAGAATATTTTGCACAATGCACCTACCACAACACAATCCAAGATCGAAAGCAGAGTCTCCAGAGTGAGCGGTTGTCAATCTGTCTACCCAATTGCTCAGCAGCTAATGAGAATCAGTTAATTTGCCTGCAGTTATCACTAATTCATTGAAATATCTATTGATTGATCTGGCTAATGCCAGGAATCGCCAACGTTGAACTCTAGTTCTTCCTTAAATCGCCAAACATTCATTCGTTGCTCATATGACCCTAGTCATGGCGATAACAGAATTCATTAGAACCATCACTCTAGGTGTACTACAACATTTCGAGAGAGACGTTTTGCTTACTGCAGCAAGTAGATCTTTTGCAGCCATCATTGATCGTTTCCCAAGCTGGCATCCCTGTAAAAGGTTATACATTGAATCTCTCAAACAGGGGTCCAGAAAATAAAATAGCATAGTTCAACAGAAGAAAGACTTGCAATCCCGAGAGTCATCGGGAATGACTAGAGTCATAACCAAGTCTGGCAACATACAACGATAATTTCGTCATCCTTTCTAAATTGCGCCGACACTTCCTTGATAAAGCTCGCATTCTTTGTCATCCCTACAGGATTTAGCAGAAACCATGGTAAAGAGAGTTAGAAATCCTCAAATACAGGAATACAAAAATCCATGGTCAGCAAATCGACAGAAACTACTGAAAAAATCAAGTAGTCTGCATGATCAACTGGCAATAGCAGTTCACCAGAGCGTCTCAAACGCAAATGAAACGAACTCAGTTTCTTAGAAGCAAATGAAATTGGAAACCTGATCCGACTCTGTACATGTAAGGGATGTTGATTGCTCCGGATGCATGACCGGCACTGAATTCCTCAGGAGTCCTACAGCACACGGTGGCAACCCGGAATAAGTGAAAAACCTTTTATTTCTACATATTTTATCAGACAGTACATAAATTTTGTAGGATTCTACTGTGAATTAAAGCTTTATATGACTAGAGAAGATTTTTTATTCCTATGCGCACACCTGACATCTAAATAGTGGTGTCCGGCCTGAAGGAGCTCGTGCGCTACCCGCACCGGCACCGAAGCCGGAATTCCAGCTGCTTCCAAGTCACTTCTCATGGTTGCCTTGGGACTAAATCAATGAAATTCGACAGGATGGTTAATCTAAAAGGCTTATTTTAACGAATGTGAAATGCTACAGTAACAAAATAAATAGATCAAGATGAATAGCCAATGTAATAATTTGTATCCCAAGGCTTCATAAGCGTGTGGACCGACAGAATGATGAAAACCCGAGAACTGGAAGCTATTAACCCAGGCACAAGAATGAACAAACATCACATAGAAAATCTCAAGCTAGGAATAGAATCAGCTCCAGAGAGCAGTATGAAGATGGTTTAAACCTCAAAATACCACAAAAAGTTCTAACGAGAAATCATTTTGTTCAGATAAGAGTGATATCGAAATGGATTCTACTCTGGTAGTGGTGTACCGAGTGGTGTTTGAACTCTTGGGATTGAAGCCACCCATCCAAATCCGCCGATTCTTGATCGAAACCGACGCCAAAGGACATCTGCAGGCAAAGCAAGAAACCAAAACCAGAGCAGCATCAGCACATACATATATTCGGACATGAAGAGAGGGTTGCAAGGGAGTTGATTAGACGACAAAAAGAAGGGACCTTGAGGCCAGATGTTCCCGGAAAATCAACGGAGGGAACGAGGTGGTGGCAGTGAGACAAGAAGAAGGAGAAGCAGCAAAGCAGGTCGCTCTCATCTTGGTGTTTTTCTTGGACTACGTTTCCAGCTTTATCCTTCCCTCTGGGTCTTGTGGGGTTCTTGCCGTGGCAAGGTGTGCAGTGAATGAAGGTGGCGATGTATTTATGGTCTACGTGTTGCGAGAGCGAGTACTCCTGTGGATAGAAACGGTGACATGGTGGCATAGACAGCCAAAAATTCTTGCTCTTTTCTCACGAGCAACGTCGTATTAAGACAGAGCCATGTGAAGTTATTCCCTCCTAACGGCTAAAGTTACAGCAACTCTTGAGGGCCCAAACACGATTTAAATGATGGATGCTCGAAACTCAACTCGAGCCCAGTCGAGTGGCGACAATTCTGCTCGAGCTCGAACAGCAAAATGAGGTACTTGAGCTCATCTCATCTCGATTCAAATGAAGAAGAGCTCAAGCTTGATAAGCTCATATATCTTTCTTGCATTTTCTGATACGTGGACATATCGTGTAATAAGATTAGCAATAAAATATTTTCATGGCCAAAAGGAAAAGGAAAAAGTCACAAAAAATCTTAAATTATGTCTCTTGTGACATATAATTTATTTTTTAGACATAAAAAATCTCAAATAATACTCAGTTTGACACATTCATCATAAATTTTTTCTTGTAATATAAAGAATGCAAAATTGTGATACGATCACTCCTTGTCAAATTTTCGTTTATATCATATTGTTTGCTTTATGGCGTTCATGTAAGCAGATTTTTAACGATTCTTATGACAAAAAGTAAATATATTGTTATATAGGTACAAATTTAAGATTTTTGGTGTTATAGAACAAAATTTATGATAAATATATTAGATTGGGTATAGTTTAAGGTTTTTCGTTGTAAAAAGAAGTTCCATCTGGCTTGATCAACTTGCAAGCTCATCACGCGACAAGTACTGGAGAGCTCGAGCTCGACTCAACATGATATTCGAGCGACTCGAGCTCGAGTTCTATTCGGATCCGGCGGGTTTGATGGCGAGTGATTATCGAGTGGAATATGAATTATTTTAGGGGGTGCTAATGAGAATGAATGACGGACGCCGCTGAATGGGAAGATCAGATAATGACGAAGCGCCTTATCTAAACCACCCACGCGGATTGCTCCAATTGAGGCAAATAGATAAGTCCTCAACAGTGAAAAGTTGCCACCCCACGGCCGTCCTGAGTCAGACAGCCTACCGGGCTTATCGCGTTTGCCCTATGGATGTGGATAATCGCATTGATTGCCGCCGATCCTGAATCATAAACGCCGAATCACGATTTCTCCTGCCTCATAAATTATGGGTTCGATCAGGAATTAACGTTGACTTTGAGTCTCTCGATATTTTGGGCTAAAATGGTTTTCATTAAGCCCACTTGACTTGACTTTTCATTATTCCCCTTCTCCCTTCCAATGCACGAGGGACTCGCACAAACTCTCGATTCGGCTGTATGGATTGAGCTACCTTTCCAAAAAAAGAAAATTTTAAATTTACTTTTTAAATTAATTTAACTTTACCATCTTGGAAGGGGAGGTTGGAGGTCAAATCCCCACCTTCTGACCAATTTCATTTCAATTATAAATAATTTAATTAATTAGCGCTATTATAAATAATTTAATTATACTAATTTAATTCTAAATTTGTTGACAGGTGAGGGCCATGACGCCATACTCCAAACCACGCGAGGGTCGGCCGTCGGCCTTGCCAGCCCGGATTTGGAATAAAGAAAAGAAAGGAATAATAATGAAAATTTACTAAAATTGTAAAAATTATTTACGTTAGCATTGGCTAATCAATTTCTAATTAACATTGATTGGAAGAACTAAACGACAAATCATCATCAAATTTAGGATTAAATTGATAAGTCGTCATCAAGTTTAGGACTAAATTGACAAATCATCAAAAGGCCTAGGATTAATTTATAATATTTGAAATATTTATGACTCAATTTCATTTTGAAATATTTATGACACAATTGACAAATTGTCAAAAGATTTATAACTAAATTGGTATAATTGAAATGTTTAATTGGCCATTGCACAATAAACTCATGACTTTTTAGACAATTTTCCTCGTTTTCAATAATAAGTCTTCCCATGTGCTTTTATTAAATCTCCATCTACATCCCTGGTAAGAGGTTTGTCATTCTCGTCATGCATGACGATTAGTCACTAAAATATCAAAGATAATCTAGAAAGAGGGACTACGAATTTATTTATGTGTCCGCAAGGACGATGCTTTCGCAATCGAAGTATACAGCTCATCCGATCCCAGGATACGGCCAGGTTGATTCCCCAGAAACTGGCCTGAAGAGGGTGTTTATTATTGCCGGCCGAAATAACGATGCACGGAGAAGTCAATTGTTCCGGAACAAAGAGAGGAGATGAGTGCATCGCGGTATGGTCGATCTCACGTGCTGGCCCGGGCCGACTGGCTGAAGTTCACCGGCGCTACGAAGCTCGGGCCCCCGGTGAACAGAATGACGGCGGCTTTCTGGGCCGCGTACTGGGTCGGGTGGAACATGTCCCGGAACAAGTACGTGTCGTGATTCGGGCACAGGTTGGGGCCGTACACGATATAGCACGGCTGCTCTGTATTTGGTGTCCCGTTTCCGCAGCATGCTTCTTCAATGTTCTCAATGCCTATCTGCACATAAGATTAAAGATGAAATCATAAGAAGCTGGCTAATCAGAACCAAAAAGAGTAAAAAGAAGAAAGAACAAGATGAATTGGCTAAGAATGTATAGTAATTATATGCTCACCGAGGACAAGAGGATCGTCCATAAGGGTAGAGGTCATGGTATATGCATCTCCAAGCGAGTAAGTACATCATGCCTTGGAGCTGCGAGCTGCAGATCTGTTGGGAAAATAAGAACAATGAAGATGGATCTTTAGAGTACTCGAGTCGGATTTTGATGCGTGATATAACTTCCTTTAAGGATTTATTTGCCCCACAAAATTGCTAATGGTCACCGGCAAATATACTCCAAGATATAACAAAGTCCTAAAATGAGAATACTAAATATCAATTCTAGTATTTCTCTAAGATCTCTCTAGGAAACAATTGAAAATATAACTGTAGTTTTCAAAAATAAGACTTGAAAAGATGAAAAATGATCACACACATTCTTCCTCATTCTGACAAGTATATATATAACAGTCTTAAAAAAAACATAGATAACTCTTCATGAAAAGTTGCAAAAATGAATAAACATATTCTTTTGAAAATTGCTCAAATGAACAAATGCGTCCATTCGTAAAAAGTTAAAAAATCGAACAAATGCAACCCTTCGGGAAATGTTGCAAACCGAACGGGTATCTTATTTAAAGGTTGTCTCGAAAGAGACAAAAAAATTCGGAATATAATAATAATAATAATAATAATAATAATAATAATAATAATAATAATAATTAATTATTATTATTATTATTATTTAATAAATAAAATTTCGAAATTATTATTAATTAATTAATTAATTTCCGAAAATTCTCAATAAACAAAACAACATTTTAATTGATTAAAGTTAATAATATAACCGTATTTAAATAAAAATAAAATAACAAAGGGATTAGTGCTAAGTGCGCCAAATAATCACGCACCCGCACGTGATATAGTGGGGTCTAGCTCACACTCAATCATTTCTTTAGATACACAAAGAAAACTTCACACTTATAAATTAGCCAATTTCTTTTCATTTTTCCTATGTGGGACAAAGAGAAATGCACTTAGTTTGTTTTACAAACAAACTTTCAACAAGATCTTATAATGAACCCAAGATCGTCAAATAGAAGGACTGAGCATAATCGTTCAGCTTCGCCAAACAGCCCGACCCGCTCAACGTCAAGTTCTAGAGCCATGCAATGGGCAGCACCTGATCGGAGGGACGCTCATGATCCCGAATCTCTGAGCTCCCAAGTTGTACAAAGCCTAGCATTCCCATTCCGTGACAATGCAAAGTCGTCAGAGAAAAAAATTAGAACCGCGCTTACTCATTCAGTCGAACAAAATTCAATGACTAGCTCGTGCTTAGTAACTCCCCAAATAATTCTTTATGCGAATGACACAAAATTTAAGTTTCAAGATCCACGGGAAGGTCGGTCTAGGCTTTTCTTAGACAAGGAGAAATTGGCCCCCTAAAACAACGGTATTGATTCGACATCTACCGTCATTTGGGCCATGTAGTTAGACTGAATGGCGGCCATCAGCTCTGGCTGTGACACAGCATTCTTGTTGTAATGGTAGTGATCGAAGATGTCGTTGCCTCCCATGCTGATGAAGAAGATCGATTTGGCGAAGAACTCAGCGCTTGCATTTCAACCCAATAGATCTGAGATGATGCCCTGAACCATTGTAAATTGTTGCACTTGTTGCACCATTGTTATCACGTCACCCTGCACGTTTGGAAGATTCATAGTTCAATTCTCTAACTACTCGAGCTAGAATTTATCTAAGTACAAAAAAGCTCCCTGTTAATTGCTTGACTCGGGTTTGGCTCGCTCGAGCATATGATGATTGAGTAACATGAATCCATGATCCAGCTACTAGAGCTCAGCTTTAATTGATCGAAACTAATATTTTGAATAGTGAAGCACACATTACACGCAGCTTCGAGTTTATTTAGTCCAGCTCAGCTATAAAACTTCAAATTGGATCTTGCTTCTTGGGGGAAATGAATGTCGAACTTTTCAGACAAGTCGAGATCTCCAATATTGAGCTATCTGGCTCGACTCTGTTAAGAGTTATATGATGAACACACACTCTGTTGCTGATTCAATCATTACGACTTCAACAAAACTAAATGAAGACGCTGTTGAGAACAGAGGAAGTAAAGTGAGAAAGTCTGGTGCTGCTGGAAAATCTAGTGTTACTGAGAAGTTTGGTGTTGTTGAGAATAGAGGAAGTAAAGTGAGAAAGTCTGATGCTGTTGATTTGACCAGGAAGGAAAGGGATGAAGTCAATAATGAAATTTTCAGCACGTGTCCACTACAGAATCATTATTCTGTTTTGAGCATGTAACTGTTTACATTCTATTTATGTTTCTGTTAGTTAGTTTTCTTAGTTTGTTGAATGGTGAAACCGCATCTCAGCAGTTCTTTAGATAAATAACTTGTAATATAAATAAGAAAGTAGAGCAAGCAAGTCGGTGTGTTCTCAAACGAATGTTTTCTTCTTTCACTTGTTGAATATAAAGAAGAGAGAATCCAAAACTCTTCATCTTTCTTTTCCTTTCATTCTGCTCACTTTCACATGGTATCAGAGCCTACCTAGAGCACATATCATCTTTGTTGGCTGCTCCATTCTAGCAACCGATCGCTCGCGAAATCCAATCGAAGATACCGAAGTCGCGCAGATCAAAGTCGCTCTCCGAGCTTCACTAATCGCATCTCTCTATTTTGCTCTATTTGTTGCTCGAAGATCTCGAGGTGATTGCGACTGCAATCGTACATCATCAAGGCACTGAGAGCACGAAAATGGCAGCAAGAACACATAAATATCCCTTTCCAATCCATGTTAACATCTCCAACTTTGTCACAATCAAGCTAGCTGAAGACAACTTTCTTCTTTGGCAAGTGCAGTTCCACAGATTCTTGCGAAGCCAAGAGCTTTGTGGATTCATCAGTGGTGAAACTCCATCACCTTCTCAAACATTACAAGTTAAAGTTGAAGGACATGAAGTTGAAGTTGTGAATCCCGATTATACAAATTGGGTAAGAACTGATCAACTTGTATAATCATGGACCGGTGGAGTTGTATCTGAGAATACCCTGAGTCTGATAATTGGTTTGGAAACTTCATATGAGGTATGGCAAACTTTACTAAATCGATTCACATACAAATTCGTAGCTAGAGAATTTGAATTAAGAGGGAAGTTACAAGCCTGCTAGAAACGAAATCGAGCGTTGTCCGTTTATCTCAGAGAATACAAATCAATTTGTGATAAGCTAAATGCAATTGAGAAGCCTGTAGATGAGATAACTAAGATGTTTGGTGTTCTAGAGGGATTAGGATTTGAATATGAGAATTTCAAAACTACTATGTATTGCTTAAAACCTCAACTAGAATATGATGAAGTAATATCACAATTAGAGAGGTTCGAAACAAGATTACAAAGTTATTCCTCAAGCCAATACAATCCTAATCTAGCATACTATGGACAAAGAAAATCTGAAGTTCAGCAGAAGGAGGAGTCTGACAGAGACCTTGTTCAACAAAACTCTAGTTTTGGAGGTCCAAAAGGTAGTAATCGCAGAGGTCGTAGCTATGGAAGAGGACGTCCATTTAATAATGGAAATCGTAGCTATGGATATTCTACAAGAAATCAGAATTACAGGCCAAATAGCTTTAATCAAAATTTGGAGGATCAGCGCTTTAAGCAGTTCAATAACTTCTCTGGTTTTGGTCAAGGATTTCGACCATATGCAGGTTCTTCACAAATGTATCAATATACCAAATCATATCCCTCCCCAAATTTAACATTTAACAAAAATTTGCAGAATGAGAAAACAACATATACTATTCGATTGGAGTATCAAATCTGTAAACATCCATAACATGATGCTCTTCATTGCTGGTATCGATTCGACAACTCATACCAGGCTGAGGTGATTCCAACAGCCTTAGCAACAATGCATCTTGAGGATTCTAAAGGCAATGAGTGATATCCAGACACTGGTGCGACTACTCACATCACTGTAGATTCGCTGATTCTTCATAACCCCTCTAAGTACACTAAGACTGATACCGTTATGATAGGGAATGGCTCATGTCTACCTATTACCTATATTGGTGATGCTTTGTTACATACTAAAATCAATTCATTACCTCTAAATGATGTGTTGATTGTTCTAGAAATCAAGAAAAATCTTCTTTCAATATCAAAACTAACATATGATTATCCATGCTCATTTGTTTTTGACAAAACTGGGGTCTATATAAAAGACAATCACACCAACACAACAATGATGCTCAAAAGGAAAGTTACAGGACTCTACCAAGTAGATTCACAAACCACAGAGGCCTTCCTCACTCAGAGACACAAAGTAGTAGGAGAAGAGGTGTGGCACCAGCGGTTAGCTCACACCAACTTAAAAACGTTGAAGTATCTATAGAATCAGCAATTGATTCACTGCAATACAAGAACACAAACTGTGTGTAGAAGCTGTCAAGTTGCCAAGAGTACTGCATTACCATTTCCTTTATCAGAATATGCATCTTCTATTCCTTTAGAAAATATTCACTGTGATATCTGGGGTCCTTCACCAGTTACTTCCTTTCAGAACTTCAAATACTATGTCATCTTTGTGGACAACTTCTCCCATATATAGTTGGATTTATCCAATGAAATTGAAGTCAGACTTCTATGACATTTTTGTCATGTTTTAGAAACAAGTAGAGAATCAATTTGATCACAGAATCAAAATTTTTCAATGTGATGGTGGAGGAGAATTCGTTAGTAACAAATTTCAGATTCATTTACAGAATTGTGGCATCAAACAATGTGTGTCTTGTCCCTACACACCAGAATATAATGGGGTTTCTAAAAGAAAACATTGCCATGTGGTTGAACTGGGTCTAGCTATGCTATATCATGCTAGAATTCCATTGAAATACTAGGTTAATACATTCATGACGGCTAATTACATTGTCAATATACTTCCCACACCAAAGTTACAGATGTTCTCACCTTATAGCAAAATTCATCGAAAAGAACCAAGCTATGAACATCTAAGAGTCTTTGGATGTGCATGTTACCCATGTCTCAGACCATATGCACAACATAAATTTGATCCACGATCACTCACATGTGTATTTCTGGGATATAGTGAACGCCATAAGGGATATCGATGTCTTGTGCCTACTAATGGTCGTATATACATTAGTCGACATGTGATATTTGATGAAAGTTTCTTTCCTTTCACTAAGAGACTAACAACAAAGTACAATCAGTATACTACTTTGTATCGACAATAGGCAGAAGAAGTTAACCTCCTGGATTCTACAAGTGCAGAACAAGTGAAATCTCACTCAATTGCACATACAGGACATCTACAAGATACTAAAATGTTGGAAATTGAGCACGTTAATACAGTTCATCATGTTATAATGCCATCAAATTCATCTCACTTACAATTGTAGTTTGAAGAACAAGAAGTTTTTACACACACAACTGAGACACCAGATGAGATTATTGTCAACCAAGCTCATCAAAATCCTTCACCCACCTCACAAGGTACACTTTCTACTCACTCTATGCAAACTCGACTAAAATTTGGTATTGTAAAGCCGAATCCCAGATATGCATGTCTAGCTGAATATAAAGTTCCTTCTGAAACACGATCAGTTAAATCAGTCTTAGCATATGAAGGATGGTATAAGGCAATGAATGATGAAATGGATGCTTTGTATGAAAATCATACATGGATATTAGTTCCTCGAACTAACCAAATGAATGTCATAGGATGTAAGTGGGTGTTTAAAACTAAACTAGCACCTGATGGAAGTCTTGATAGGTTGAAGGCTCGGTTAGTGGCTAAAGGATTTCACCAAGAAGAAGGCATTGATTTTACATAAACGTTTAGTCCTGTTGTCAAACATGCCACTATCCGTATAGTGCTCTCCGTGGCAATGATGAAGAATTGGCCAATACATCAACTTGATGTTAAAAATGCTTTTCTACATGGAACATTATATGAAACAGTATATATGGACCAGCCAACTAGTTTTACACATCCTCAGAAGCCTCAATATGTATGTCTTCTCAAGAAGTCCTTATATGGCCTTCATCAAGCACCGCGTGCTTGGTTTGACAAGTTTAGCAACTTTCTCTTTGGAGCTGGTTTCTTCTGTAGTACAACCGATCCCTCACTCTTTGTGCTTCATGATGATCAGAAATAGTGCTTCTGTTGCTCTATGTAGATGATATTATATTGACTGGTAGCTCAGATTAGTTACTAGCTAAGCTGATTAAATCACTAAGTCTTCACTTTCACATGAAAGATCTCAAGTGTCTTCATTACTTCTTAGGGATTGAAGCCAAACGCACCACTAATGATATATTCCTATGTCAAACCAAGTATGCTCTTGATCTTCTTACAAGAGCCAACATGATACAATGTAAACCTATCTCAACTCCTTTGTCACTAAGATCAATCATCATGAAGAACGATGAGATCCCGCTCACCAATCCACTGGAATACAAGAGTCTAGTTGGTGGACTCCAATATCTCACAATAACTCATCTTGATCTTGCCTATGTAACAAACTTATTATGTCAGAAAATGTAGCAACCGATAGTTGGTGATTTTCATAAGTTGAAAATGGTTCTTTGCTATGTTAAAGGAACTGTCCATCTTGGTATTTTTCTTCATTCTCATAGTTCTATGAATTTATATGGATTCTCTGATGCTGATTGGGTTGGTTGTGTTGAAACTAGACGCTCAACTACTGGCTTCTGCACCTATCTTGGTTCTAATCTCATTTCATGGGCAGCTAAGAAGCAACATACTGTTTCTCATTCTTCCACAGAAGCAGAATATCGAGCACTTGCTTCTACTATTGCTGATCTTACATGGATCAGCTTTGTTCTTCGTGACATTGGTATAGGTCTCTCCTCACCAATACTTTTATTTTGTGATAATCAGTTTGACATCTCACTTACTGCCAATCTTATCCTACATGCTCACACCAAACACATTGAAGTCAATTTTCATTTCATTTGAGAAAAAGTTTCCTCGTGTTCTCTTAGTGTGCGTTATGTTCCCAGTGCTCATCAGCTTGCTGATATTTTTACTAAAGCATTGTCACGTCTAGCCCACTTACTCTCAGAATCAAATTGGGTATGGGCTCTCAACCCCATCCCAATTTGCGGGGGGATGTTAAGAGTTATATGATCAACACACACTCTGTTGCTGATTCAATCATTACGACTTCAACAAAACTAAATGAAGATGCTGCTGATAATAGATGAAGTAAAGTGAGTTTGGTGCTGCTGGAAAGTCTGGTGCTAAGAAGTCTGGTGTTGTTGAGAATAGAGGAAGTAAAGTGAGAAAGTTTGATGCTATTGATTCGACCAGGATGGAAAGGGATGAAGTCAATAATGAATTTTTCAGCACGTGTCCACTACATAATCGTTATTCTGTTTTGAGCATGTAACTATTTACATTCTGTTTCTGTTTCTGTTAGTTAGTTTTCTTAGTTTGTTGAATGGTGAAACCGCATCTCAGTGGTTCTTTAGATAAACAACTTGTAATATAAATAAGAAAGTAGAGCAAGCAAGTCGGTGTGCTCTCAGACGAATGTTTTCTTCTTTCACTCATTGAATATAGGGAAGAGAGAATCCAAAACTCTTCATCTTTCTCTTCCTTTCATTCTGCTCACTTTCACAGACTCAACTTGATAATGCTGCTTGCATGGGGAAGAAATTGAAGGACATGGAGAGCTTAAAAAATGGAGTAAAAGAAATTAACATGACATTACATAGGTTTGAAATCCAGTTGCATCGAGAATTCCAGCACCGCTCGAGGCAAAGTTAGCCCCTTGAAGTCAATTGCTTTGGAAGTTTGATGGGTCTTGGAGAAGAGCCATAAAAAGTGGTGGACTTTGCTTGTAGCCCAGCCGCTTCACTAGCAATATTAATTCATGATTATGAATTGGGGACGATTGCGTGGTAAAATTCGGAAGGATTCCTAGTCAAATAAGCGGAACGACCAAATGAAATGGACTATGACGTAATTAGAGAGTTAAGGTTTACCCATTTTGTCAACACTATTATACCCATTACTGAATCTCCCTTTCGCTAGGGAGTTGGGAAATCGAGCCCATAATAAGGGAAGTCGGCTCTTGCCCTAGAAGTTATGTAATCGTTAGTCCCCACGTCGAATGTAGAGTCTCCGAATAAAAAGACCAGATGCACGTTGTCGGCCAAAGTCGAGGCAAGCATCATGCTGACAACCCTTGAACGGAACAAGTTCCTCTCATTGCGAGAAGACAGAGAAGGCAACAATGGGGAAGATGTTTCAGACATGTTCCCTTGAACGGAACAAGTTCCTCTCATTGCAAGAAGATAGAGAAGGCAACGATGGGGAAGACGTTTCAGACATGTTTTTAGGAGGCTCGACTCTCGAGTGTCTTGACTCTTGATAGACAAAGTGATGATGTGTTTTGTTCATGAAACTTGATTCCTTGCAGTCTTGCAGGAGGGGGGTTAGGAAGTGAACAAGCAGAGAAGGACAAAAACGGAAAAAAAAAAAGAAATAAAAAAGAAATGATGTTTCAAGGAAAGCCCTAGTTTTTAGCAGAATATTACTCACTAAATGATGTTTCAGAGGATCTAGCAAATGCCCTTTCTTTGTAAAATCAACCGACATGCGAAATGCATCGAAGATACTCCCGAACGTTGTGATCAAATAATATTTCCTTTCATTGTCTCCACCGAAATCAGAAGAGATCTGTTGATGAAAACTGGAAGCACAGATTTCATAACAAAGCCGAGATTGTCGAGTAGAAGGAATGAGCATATAGATCTGCACATACTTATGACTCTGCTTTGACATTGGAATGCACGGTATCTCTAGCACATCAACTGATGCGTGCGGCATCTCCTGCTCTAAAGCTGATGCATGGCCTATTCTGCTTCTTCTATGGCAAAGTCCAATCGCCATCTGCCTCATCTCTAAGAAGATGCAATCACATTTCGAGGTCCATGGGGAGTCCATTTCCTGTCCAAGCGGTGTAGCCACCGGCAATGTCCACAATGATGCTGGAACTCTGCAACATGGCAAAATTTACATTCCCCATATTCGAAAGCATGATCTCGAGAGTTAGAGGTTGTCAATCTTTGCACTGAACTTTCACCCTTAATATGCTTGTTGCTAAGCTGCTAATTGGAATCAACTAATTTCTTGCAACTATCGTCAGTCCATTGTAGTCTCCATTCATTGATATGGCTAATGCTAAGAATCGCCCCCATCGAACACCAGTTTTGCATTAAATCGCTGAGCATTCATTCGTTTTCCTCGCGACCCTTGTCACGGCAATAGCAGAATATGTCTGAACCATCGCCCTAAGCATACTAAAAACATTTTGAATGAATTAAAGAAAGAGGAATTCCATTCTTATTAAGACTTATTGGAAAAGGAACACAATGACTTTTAGCCAAAATGCAAGTTTCCACACCAAAAAGCCGAGTCTTGTAACTTAGAAAACAAGTTTCCACACCAAAAAGCTGAGTCTTGTAAATTAGAAAACAACTCTGAAATAAATATTTCATATAGCCAAATGATGGATGCCCCAAATGATGATGCCATAGCTAAATTTGTCTCTCTCTATTACCGGAAGAATGCCATGTATGATTTACACTCTCTCAACTGAAATCGTCCATGTAGTACAACCTTCTTTGTAAGTATCATGACTAATGATCTCCTTTGTGAGAATATCTTGAAAAAAGTAAAAATTTGGATACATTAAAGCAACACAATTGAAATCTTCAATGGCTTGGCCAACATTTATCAATTTATTTGATAATGATAAAACTAGTAAAGTATTAGTGATGGTGAAAGGGTAGCAATCCCAGCTCCTGTTATAGGATAGGTGATTCCATTAGTATTGGTAATATTATGACATCTTGGTTGTGTAATCCTGACGAAGTCATTCGGGTTGAAAGTCATGTGATTTGCAACCCCTGAATCAATAATCCATCCACTATACTCAACTTGACTAGAATTAAATAAAGCACAACCGTGATTACCTTCACATAATGTAGTTGAATTACTAAATTGGTTTTACTTGAGAAACCAACAACTAATGAGGTTCTCCATATATCAATGAAACTTTCCCTTTTTTGTCATTCGCCTCACCTTCAGCTTGTTTTCGTGACTTGAGTTCTTTTACCAATCCAAATACCCATGTAACTTAAAGCAAATCTCACGGGTATGTATTTTGTTGCCACAATGTGTGTATCTACTGATGGGTTGGGATTTCTACCTTGAGATTGTATTATTCCTTCCACCACTTGTGGAAATGTTCATCTTGGACATTTGCAGCATTGACACCTCTTGGGTCCCGTTAGTAGCCTTGGGTCATGCCTTAATCCCCCTCGACGCCATGACAAGAACATGTATGGGGTGCTTGCCAACAACACTGCTTGGCATACATCTTTTTGTCGAACATGAGCATAAACTTGCTCAATTGTAGAGAATGGTTGCATTTGAAACACATTAGTTCGGACTTTATCCAAGTGATCATCCAATCCGGGGGTAAGTACACTATCAGTGCCAAAAGTTGTGTATGTCACTTACTTCGGTGCCAAAAGTTTCATTGGATTACTTAAGTACCAAATTTTTTGAAAAACGATCATTTCAGTGCCAACGCCGATCTAATTGGCTGGAAATTCGACGTGGCAGTTTTTTTTATTAATTTATGAAGCCGACGTGGATCACCGGAGAGTACAATCAGCATAGAAACAACAAAACAACGTCGTTTACCATCTTTCCCCCAAATAAGAATCCCTAAATCCTCAAATTCGACTAGAACCGGAAGTTGAAAACCTTAAATTCCCAATTCGACCAATTTGAGTGCATACTTTGATTTTCTCCCAAAGTTATCATCTCGCTCTTGCAAATGGAGGGCAGAAGCTTCAGCAGCGGCTCACATTCCTATAAAAAAAGCGAATTAGATGATGAGTGTTACTGTTATTGTGGGTTACCGAGTCTGAGAAGAAAATCTGGAACTCGGTTGAATCCCGGGAGAAGATTCCATGGGTGTGGCATATATAGAGAAGGCTCGAAGTGCAAATATTTTAAATGGGTTGATAGGAAATTCTTTGATCGAGTGATAGAGGTGATCTTGGAGTTACTTGAAAGCCGACATCAACCTCCACCTATATTAATGGACGAGTTGGAGGATGTCGACTCAATGCAAGTTCAAATGAAGGGTTTAACATTTCTGGTCGACCATTTGAAGAGGGGGGTTTCAAGGCTGAAAATTGAAAGAAACTTTATTGAGCGTTGATTGTGTTATTATTCTTTTGTGTAATTTATTCAAATGTGAAGTGAGTAATGAGAAAAAGTTTGTATGTTTACTGTAGTCAAAGACGTGGAAATGAAAGTAAAATGTATTTTTGCTTTGCTGCAATTTTTTTATAGAGCAGAAGGTTTTGTTGTAATCTATGGTAGAAATGGAAGGTTGGAGTTGGAATGCATTAGTTGTGAGCACTTAAAAGTTTTATTATTTAGTTGTGTATTGTCAATGTTTGTTTTGGTTAGTTTTTGCTTCAGATATAATGGTTTGCTGGTTTGCTGTAACTGCAAACCATTGCAAAATTAAGGAATGGTGGCAAATTTACGATTGACTATTTTAGTGCCATAAGTTGTAAATAGTGATCGCTTGAGTGCCAAGTTTTTATAAAAGTGATCATTTAAGTGCTAGTTGCAATTACAAAGTGATTACTTGTGTTGCACAAGTTTTTAAAAAAGAACATATTAGTTTCAAACGTCACTTGACTTGCATCAGTCATTGTGCATCTTGCACTAGTTGGATTGCTGGTGCTTCTTGTTCTTGCATCAATTAGGTTGCTGGTGCATCTTCTTGCATCGGCTCATACAAGTGTTGATGCAACAAAATGCACCAGCACCCAAAATTGCTTATGTAAGAAGATGCAGCTCCCACAACTATACCAAGGCGAGCTGGTGCATTTTGTTATTGCATCAGCACATACAACCAGAACCCACAAATTCATTAGCATCCACAACTTCAACTAGCAACAGTACATGCACACATCTAAAAATAATATCAACCTCATAAGAACATTTTGATTCATTAGCTCCCACAACAGTATATGCACACATTTAGCTGAAACTAACACAGGAGAAAATAATAAAAACAACTATTGCCATTGACATTGATTGATTGTTTACAAAAGAAAAACATGTCTAATTTTACTCCCCAATCACTGAAGGTTTAACACCCTCTTAAAAAAAACAATGGCAATATGCACCCTCCTAAAAAAACAATGGCAGCAACTACCATCAATAAATATATAATATCCAGCACTCTCCTAAAAAAAGAAAACATTAAAAAGACCATGTCTAGCACCACATAAAAAGAGACCATGTCTAGCACCCTCTCATCAGTCAATATGCATAAGACCCCGATCTCCTTTTCCTCTTGGAAACTTGAATTGATTCATAATCCGAGTACTCTTTCGAACTGGATGTGCAGGTTCTTTATTTGACCTTTTGTCACCTCATTTTCCTTGTTCTTGACAGTGGCTATTTTTGTTCTAGCATGTGTCATGTGTTGGTCCATTTAATCACTATTGCTCCCAATCGTTGGTTCAGATGGAACTAGTGTTATGTTCTTTTTGGATGGTTATTTTGTAGCTATACCCGCTGTCTTCTTCTTTGGAGCACTCTTCTTTGGCTGCGCTATTGATTCTTGAGTTGGCCCACCTTGAGAGAGAAGTACCTCTGAAGTTCTCCCAGGCTACAAAAACATAGTGATATTATCAACCAAATGAATTGAAGTACAACAAATTAAATGTATGAGGCCTACAAATCTTACATTCAAAATATTTATTCCAGTATGTTCATCTGTGTAAATTCCATAACCATATTGCCTGAATATTTTTCCAAGAGCCCCTATTGTTCGCTGTGGTGCATCATTTTCAGCAGCAACATGAGCAACCTTTGCAACTTGTGTAGTTGCTCGTATTCTCACCTGAGAAACACATAACAAATTTAAATTTCAACCCATAAAAGACAAACACAATGATGTACAACTTATAGGAAATTTTTTTCTCGTTTGCTCAATAGTGGACTCGGTTGTTGTTGTTGCTGTCTTGCCCGTTCCAATCCTCATCCCTACACTTGAGCCTATAACAGAGCATTGTTTTGGCCATTTAGTAGGTCTTACAACAATGTACTGTATCAAGATTATGACCAACTACAATGAATAATTAGACATCTACTTATTTTCATGATGGAAATAAATGGAGAAAACTTCTCAATTTACAAGTGCATGATAGAGGAAAAGCACAAGAGAAACAACTACACATGGTCAACCATTAAACTCTATCGAATATGAACTGAAAAGTTAATGAGTCAAAGATGATACTTACCTTACAGCAGGGCTTTCTGTTTGCCCTTCAGTAGGCATTATAGCAGGGCCTTCTGTCCTCCCTTCAGTAGGCCAAACAAGAAGCTCTTCAGTAGGTCTTCCTGGCATTAAATTAGCCATTATATCTTGCTGTTGATGTTGCTTTTTCAGCTCACAACATTTTTTTATTGTGCAATTCCTTGTAATAATAGGAGCATTTCATCTTTGCTCCAGTTCTATTCATCCTCTGACTTGATGCCTCTTCCTACTATATTTTTCGTCTCCTTTTTTGCCTTCCTATTTGCTTATTCAGTGGCAAAGATAGAGGACTTTCATGATTTGTTGGCTCATAAAATTTGCTACTTCTGATAGGCTGCATCATGAATTAGTACAAAGCAATGTATGAGTTTTTTTTTGTACCAATCATTTAGGTAATCATCTGGGTTTTCTTGTTTCATCTAAATAACACAAATGACATGGGCATAGGGAATCCCATTCAGTTGCCAGGCTCGGAATGACCACTTTCTTCTATCCAGCTTGACAACATACTTATCATGATTTTGAATAATATTATATCCATTATCTCAATTCCAAACTGGATGGCAGAACCTACTAACAGCAATGTTTACATCCAATCTCTTCACAATCCTAGGACCACAGTCTCTAGTCCACTTTGTAGCCTCATTTTTTTGCCTATGCAGTTTAGTCATGACTATAACTTGAATATCATCAAGCATGCTGATAATTGGTTTGCACATGGTCTCTAAAATTCTGCCATTAAAAGCTTCACTGAGATTGTTATCAATGATATTGCATTTGAACTCTTCGCTGAAGAAGGCCCGACACCAATGCTTAGCTTCTGTCTGGAAGAGTGCATTAAAACATTTCTTTGTTAGCTGCAAAATCCTTATTTGGCTAATCTAAAATCAGCCATGTTGGTACTCTTCGCTATCTGCTAGAAAACTGTTTTTGTAGCTTATCTTCTTTGAAAGTTTATTGACTAGTTTGCATATATGTGCCTCGCACACATTTTATGCTCAGCATGTGGCATCAACTCAGCTAATGTATGAATAAGTTCCTATAAAAATTCAAACCAATAAAAATAAGTAAGGAAAAATATGCAAGTGATTAATATTAAAAGGGAATGAATAAATTGACAATGAAATTACCTTCTGTTGATTGCTCATGAATGTCCATCCTCCTCCATCGATTTTCTCAAGGTCAGCCATTAAATTTTTGAGGAACAACGATCAAATATCTTTGTTCTCTATCTTCACCACCGCCCAAGCTATCGGAAACATTTGATTATTGGCATCTCTTCCCATAGCAGCCAACAACTCCCCATTGCATAAACCCTTTAGAAAGCATCCATCCAATCCTATAATTCTTCTACAACTAGCCAAGAAGTCCCGTTTGCATGCATCAAAATAGACATAAAATCTATCAAATCTAAGCCTAAGATTAGGGAGTGGCCTCTCCACAACCTCTACATATACCCTACTATATGGGTTTTGAAACATGCATTCGCTAGCATAATCCTATACCTGCATATATTCTTCCTTATACCCACCCATCAATATTTTCATCACCCTCATTTTAGCTCTCTTGTATTGATTCATTGACACATTAACCCCTAATTGTTCCTTCACTAACAGTTGAAATTGAGGACTCTTGATCTCGAGCATTGCTTTGATAGTATTGAAAAAATGCTTCGATAACCACACACTTGTTACCCTTTTATTGTTAAATATAATTAGACAAGTATACTCCTCCTGGAAGGATCAAATCTGGAATGACCCTTTTTTACTCAGTGTGGCATAGAGCTTCCATGAACAATTGGGTTGTGAGCACTTAGCTCTTACAAATTCCTTCATGTTTCTAATGAATTCAACGCTCCTTTGTTCAGCAATGGAGTTCTTGACAACAACTTCCTTGAACTATTTGGCATCGTCAAATCTCATGCCCACAAACAAAACAGGTTTATCAACAGTTGGATCATAGCAAGGGTACTTACTTTTTCTTCCACGAGCGGGTTCTTCATCATCATTGTCAAGTTCATTCTCCAAACCAGCAACTTCATCGCCAGAGCTTTCTTCATCTTCACTTCTATTACCTTCAGCTAGAGCTCCATCCCTATTTACTAGCTTGGGCCTCTTTGTTGAAGCTACAAATTTTTTTTTTTTTTCTGAGAAATTCCATTTGCTTTTGTCTTGACTATGCGAGTTCATTATCATCTTCGTCACTTGGGAAACTTATTGAAGCCAAATCTTCATCTTCTAATTCATTGGATATAGCAATTTCCCATTCTAAATGAAGTGTTCATCGTCCACATCTTCACCCAAGATTTCAAGATATCTCCCTATTTGTTCATCTCTATCAATATGACTTCTCCCCCTCTCATTTTGCCTTTCATCTAACCTAAACTCATTCCCGACCTGATTACTTGCTTGAATAGGATCCCTCATTTCTCCTCTTTTAGTGGTGGTCTGCTCATCCCCATCCTCCATCCTCATCCTCATCCTCATCCTCATCATCCTCATTATCACTATAATACTCAACATATACCCTAGCTTTTTCGCCGTGAAGATAATAGTAAATGATATCTTTAATATCATTATCGTCATTAAAAAATCTCAAGCCATCATTCAATTTCTTCCCAGGAACACAATAATGTAGTTTTTGCACTTTGCATCGTAGAAAATATTCAAAATCCCTCAGAAAATCAATATATGATGACTTCCGAACATTGACATAGATAGTACATTCATTTCTACAAGTATATTCCCAATCCTCGGTGCCAATAACAAACTCTCCACCATAACAAACAATGACGCTTACTTAATTCTCATCCATGTCGATGTTGCACCCAATGAAAGAAAAAAAAAGTCATTAGTTTTTGGGACTACATGATAGAATCAGCAACTTCACATGCAGGTTCTTGTCGTTTTGTTGTCAAGAAACAAATGCGACCAATTTATTCAATTCGGTGTATTTACAGAAACAAAGGAAACCAAATTGAATAAACCAAGTGAGGTCCCCACCACCCATTTTTCAATTCTATCACATTCGATCCCCCACAGAAGTAGTCCAATTAATTAAACAAAGTAAGGTTCTACCACTATTTGCCTCCGAGCCGAGCCCCCATTTTCCCCTCCAAGCCCTATTTTTCTATTCGGTCCCCATAAAAGTGAGATCCCCACCACTTTTCCCCTGAGCCGAGCCCTCAATTTGCCCTTCGCGCCCTAACTTATCCGTCGGAACCCTAAAATTTTCATTAAATTGACCACGTAAAGAACACGACAAACCTGAGTGAGCAAGAGTTGGGGACGTAGCCAGTGAACAACCGTGAATGACGGCGCAGCTACAGTGGTGGCCGAGCGATGGCGGGCGATCGAATGACGGTGGGTAAGCAAGCTACGACCGGCGTTGAGCGAGAATCGTATACGAACCCTATTTTACTCCCTCTTCAGCAACACTATTTTTTGCCGTGGAGCAATGCGGTGTCGTTTCTTACGTGAATCCACGTGGAATGGTATAAAATGATGTCGTTTCTTACAAAGAAAGGAAAACGGCATCGTTTTATGCCATTCACCGTGGACAGTCTTAAGTTACATCGACTTTTTTTTTTTTTAAATATAAAAGCCGCATAATTATTTTGGCCAGAATCTCTTGCCGGTGGCATCGAAGTGATAATTTTTTCTCCAATTTGTCACTTAAGTAATCCAATGGAAACTTTTGGCACCAAAGTGAGCGCCGTATACAACTTTTAGCACCGATAGTGTACTTACCCTCCAATCCGTCAAGGAAAATACACACCTTATCTTCTTGTATAGTTGAATTGTATCTCTCTATATCAATATGACATACCATCGGATTTGGATGGTGGAAATCAGTCTCCCTCCACAAGATTTGAAGACCATTATAATAAGTTTCAATGGGTCCTCCATCTTGTCTCATTCTACTCACATGTCTCTTCAAATCATAAACTTGAGAAGTATCAATTCCATAAAAAAAAAAAAAAAAAGTAATAGCAATCGAATCCCACATCATCTTTCCAGTTGGGAAATGGATAAAGTTACTTATTAAGGTTGAATCCATGGAATTAATTAATCATCCTTTCATTGTTCAATCCTCGGCTTTCAACTTTCTAAAGCTTGGTTCTATCGGTTGGGTTTGACGAAGGTCCCCATTGATATATCCCAATTGGTCTTTGCCCAAGATGTATATCTCAACAACTTGGTACCAAAAATCATAATTGGTGTCATCCAACTTGATAGTGATCTAGGTTGCGGAAGACTCATGGTTTGATATCTGAATTTGGGTTTGATTCTAGGTCAAAATATGCTGCATCTTGGTCATCAAATCCTCAAGAATTGAGGTTACCAATTTGACTTTGTTTGCCAAGGTTGTTGCTCATGTACTAGGTCAATAATGCTGCTATGATACCATGAAGGACAGGAAAGATTTTGGAGAAAAAGGATTCCTTATCCTGTATATTTTCTTATATTTTTACCTATACAGAAAACATAGAGAGAGAGAGCCCTTTAGGTTGATTCTAAAATTCCCTTTAAATCAGGAAGCATAATAGGTAATAATTTAGTATACAAAACTTTCTAATTTGATTCCAATTTATAGCTCCCGCCAAAGATTTGTGGCGATTTTTGATTTCACATTGGCTTTGTTAGCTAATGTCATAAACGTTTATCAATGAAATCCAACTCAATTGATGCTATGATATGACAAAAATAGAATTAAGTTCTATGTATTTGCAAGACCTGTTTTCAAAATATGATCATTTACTAATCATTGGCTAGAAAAATTGTTGAGCAGTACAATGCCAAATTAGGCCTTAAATTCATTTCTTTTGTCAAAGTAAATGGCAATTACTTTTCAAAATTTGAAATTATTTTGAAAAATCGAGAACTATGATTGACCGAACGTCTATAATTTGTGTGCATTATAATTACTCTAGGGCCCAACTTGAATTAATCTTTTAGCCCACTTTGTAGGTATCAATGTGGTTTGTCGATATACATTTTCGTAAGACTTGTAAAACAACGACACAAACTTTTTACTTTTACTCTTTCGTCACCAATTTTGTCCAGCTACTCAATCATCATGATCGTCAATTAAAAGCTGACATCTGTTACTAAATGAAAAGCTGTGAATGGACATTTAATGAAGTTCGTTTAGGTAATAAATGTATGATTAATTTTTAAAAGTAATAAATTGAGAGGTCGGTTTGGTAACTTGAAATCTTAAAACAGTGTTTTTACCTGGCCCATCCCTTGATGCTTCCATAATTAAGCAGTTCGGTACACCTGGTCTTGTGTCTGAATAGCCAAAATGAATTGTGTGAAGTTTAAAAAGATAATGCGCTTTAATTATGACACTATGGGATTTCGTTTCATTGATAAGCTTTAAGCTGGAATTGAAAACCAAGCAATCAAAAATATGTAAAAGTATATATGACCATGTGTCCATGGTTCATTGCAGGTCCAAGAGCAAAATCTGAGGCTAATGGATCCAATTTTTTGTTGGCACCTAGCTAAAAGTAACAGTATATCCATCGTAGGCAAAAAAAAAAATTATTTGATATATAAATTTTATACTCATTTCCGCAACGATTATAGTTGGATATCTTGTCATCTTAGAATTATCTCATCAAACATATCATCAAGTTTCAGATCTCGAAAACCGAACATTGTCACAAAAAGAATCTTAGGAAAATAAAGAAATATATGAATGAGAGGATGATGACGTCATTTTTGAATTTGGAAGGAAACTGATTTCTCTCTCTAATCCCATTTTTTAATCTCATTGCTTAGATGGAGCATTTGTGTGTTGATAGGAAGAATGAGGACCGGTTATATATATGTTCATCAGTTATTTTTTGTTCATTCATCGAATAATCATAATCTTAAGATCAATGCCTGAGATTGTTTATCCATTAATTTCCTCTTAATTTTCCGCATTAATGTATATGCTATTTTCATAATAATTGGGCCACTTAATGTCCAATATTAGTGATCAACGATTTAGCCAATTTTTTGAGGATTTTTCCATTAACTTTGGTATTTTTTTTTTCCAATATTCTCCCACTTGGCCCAAGTAAAGCTTAACGCATTAATTATTATGCATGCTCAATGATAATGAACGAATTTTTATAATGTCCATCATAATACTAAATGATGCATCAAGTTTGAACTATGCGTGGAACCCGACCCATCCAAATATTTTGATTTACTCAAAATGTGGTATGCACTTTATTTGAATCAGATTTGTTTTATGAAGATAATATCCAAGTCAAAGTTTTACCAAGATTTATCAATTGGAGATGGTCTCTTTGTAAATATACAAGAATGGAACTTCACAGTGGAGGGACTCTTGGTGTATTTGGTTCAATATTCACAAGGGGCTTTCAGCCTCCAAAACCCATTGGGGAAATACTGGATTGTCTAGCAACCATTTTGAAGTAATTTTTAAATGAAAGCTAGCATTGGGAAGGCTGAAAGCCTAATGTTAGTAAGGACTAATTTTAAATTTTCAACATTTGATCAAATGCTGAAACTTATTTTTTTCTTCTAAAACTATTCTCGCTCATCCTTCAAATTTCTGATTTTGCCATCATTATTATTTTTTGAAATGCCAAAATAATGCTAAAAAAATCAAATATATATAAATGCTAAAAAATTAAATATATTTTGGTATTTTAAAAATATATATATTATTTGATTTTTTAGCATTATTGTCAAAATTTATATTTAAAAATTGCATACATTTTTTTTTTTTAATTTTAAACAAATAAAATTTAAAAAATTCTGATGAAGGGTTTGGTCTTTTAAAAAAAAATACATTTATGTATTTGATATTTTAGCATTATTTTCAAATTTATATTTAAAAATTTGAATACATTATCTTTTCAATTTTAAAAAAATAAAATAAAAAAATCCGATAACAAATTTGGTCTTTTTTTTTTTTTTGAAAAATTATATATATGTATTTGATTTTTTTTTTAGCATTATTGTCAATATTTATATTTAAAAAGTTGCATACATCAATTTTTCAATTTTAAGCAAATAAGAATTAAAAATTCTGATGAAGCGTTTGATCTTTTTTTTTTTTAATTATATATGTATTTGATTTTTTTAGTATTATTGTCAAAATTTATATTTAAAAAGTGGCATACATTATTTTCTTTTCAATTTTAAACATATAAAATTTTTAAAAAACTAATATTAATAATCTAAAAGGGCTTTTAAATGTGTTTTCTATCAAACGACGTTTTTCTCAAAATTGTTTCTCAAAACATAATTTATCAAATAGCCTTTGCATTTGCTTAAAATCCTTTATGCTAAACTATTTTGTATTTTTTCAATGGGTTTTTAAAATGCTGAACTAAACGTACATTTATTCAAAAAAGGGGCCCCACTATACTATAATATATATATAGATATATACGTTTGTGTATTTATATATATATATATATATATATATATATATATATATATAGACACACACGTGTGTGTTTTTGGTGGGCCTTCTCTTAATTTTTTATTTTTTTGGGTCGGCAGGCTGGTCCGGCCAGTGGACAAAAATTGAGACGGCCATCTCCAGTTCCTGTTTCCTCGGCCGTGTGTGCGGACATGTTGGACCCGTGATCCGTGACGTGAACTTTTCATTCAAATTGAATTATTTATTAGTAAATTGGGAGGGACATCTCATTATCGTCGACAGTGATGTCTCGTAAAGACTTCCCTGGACACGAACTGAGATGCATCTGATCAAATCATGAACTACTATTCTTTGTTTCTAAACCTCTTACAACTAGTATTTTATGGCTTTTCTCGAGGACTTTTCGTCCGAGCTACGAAAGCCAGTGGCACGTCAGTCACCTCGTCACTCCTGGTCGACTGGCTGGAATCTGCAACTAGTGGTTGACAAATAGAGACGAGGGCGAAAGGATAGAAAGGAAAGAATAAAGAAATGTTCATGATACAAAGAACAGAGCAAAAGATTGTGAGCTTTATTTACAAGTAACACATAATTCAAATCTCGACTCTCTAAAAGTAACATATAATAAGAACTATAACTTTTGAATCACCATCCTTTTTGAACCAAATAGAAATATTAAATGGCAATGGATGGAATTTTTTCACTAAGATTAAGTGTTGGGGTTTATTGATATATATTTCCCATCAAAATGTCTACCAAACGATGATGCAAAGGTGAAGTAGAGAAAGAGGCGTCCGGACTCATTAATATTTGTGTGCGCGATTGGAAAGGAGGGATATCCTCCAATCGAATGATAAGGAAAAGTAAGACGTCCCATGACATCAGCCAGCAAAGTTATTTATTGAGCTCCCAATTGACTTGACTTTGGGACGTCCCTCCTTTTCCAAGATCTTTGCATCGTTTATAAGACATGTTGTGGAGGTAAAGAAGAAAATAACTTTGAAGATCAATGGAAAACAACAACTCAGCTGATCACAGTGTTCATAGGTAAGCACCACAACATCTTTGAGTAAATTTATGGTGTTTTGTTTGGAAACTATTTGCACTCTGCTTAGAATAGGTGAACTTGTCCTTTTCAATATTTGTTCAAATTGCCTAAGTTTTTTTGTCCGTGAATAGATGAATATGGTTTATTCTTGATCTTTATTGTTTGTGCTTTGGTGAAAGAGGGTTGTCTAACAAATCACTTGGTGATGTTAAGGCACATAACCCACCACTTAGCCCAAACCAACGAAGGTCTTGATTCGCTCCAGCAGATCTTGCGTCAGCTTATCAGAGAGAGGCATGGCTCTATAGATCCAGCCAACATTCCCAGGGCACCAGGCATCTTGCTTACTTGCATGGTGCTTAAATTCATCAGGCAAAGACTCATCTTGATGAGAGGACAAGATAATGACCCAAGGTTTCAATTTGTGTTTGTTATGTTCACCATCACTCTTGGATGCGTTGAATGTGGTCTTCTTATGTATGTTCTACTTGGTGACTTGTGTTGGCCGATATTCATCACGTGCGTCTTAATATTGGTGATTCCATTTGTGTTCATGGTGAATATTAGTGAAGTCCGCTAGTTTCCAGCTTTCGATGTTGTGATGTGTGTTTTATATGAATTTGATTTGTCTGTAACCTTCTATTGCGGGTCCTGATATAGACGTCATGTTGTATGTTCTGTAACCTTAAATAAATTTCATATCTCAAAAAATCCCACGCTGATTATTTAGGGGTATGTATGTTCTGTAACCTTCCTTTGCAAAATCGTTGTATTTTCCCTTTTCTCTGTTTTTCATCTCATGTCTCTGTTCATATGAAAACTGCCTGGACAGGAATGCGCAAAACTGCGACTCTTAGCGAATATCAAAATCCGGGATTTCTTTCAATTGCCATTCGTTCGGTTTGCTGCATTCATTAGTTGTTTTCTAGCGACTTCACCCCAGGCCTTCACAGTGTTTTTGCAAAGAGAAGTAAGAAGTATAATCTAAAGAAAAAAAAAAAAAAAAAAAAACAAGTGCCCAATTCCCTAAAGATTTTGACCCTTGTTTATCCCCAAATTTTTTTTTTATCTCATAAAAATCAATAACCTCGTTGACTTTCCATCCAATTCCCCCAGTCTATCTATCTTTCTTTCTTATATTCCGTTGACCTTCTGAGTCCATCGCCCTCGCTCCTAGTCCCACATCATTGAACGTTAGAACCCTCGCTCCTCTCCCTATCTCCTCCAATTCCAAAGCAAAGGTTAGCCGAAAAGTTTCATTCATCTCCTTCAGCATTAGGAGGAGCTTGAGCCCACGAACCAGACAGTGGTTCGCACCCCGTACAAGGCCCTTCAATTCCGCGACTGCGACGCCATCCGCCGCCTCCTCACCCCCGACTTCGAGTGCTGGTCTTGGTGGCGGTTCCATCCCCCCCCTAGTTCTTGATGGGCCTCCTCCGCCACGTCGGACGACACCTTCCTCTTCGGCCCCCGCGCGCTCGCCCGAGTGCTTCGGCCCGACCCGCTCCATCTCGTGGGTCAACGCCTGGAAGGTCTTCGCCAATGGCTCGGTCGCCCAGTTTGAGGGAGCGCTTCCAACACCTCGCTCACCGTCCCGCGATTGGGCGACTCCCTCGCCTCGCTGCATTGCCAGTCGCTGTGGGAGAGCGGCGCATATAGCCGTATCGGAAAGTCCAAGCCCAGTCTCGTTCTCGCTGGACCGCAATCTCGTTGGTGGCGGCATTAATGGCCATGGAGATGTTGTCCTCGTTGGTGGGGACATCGTCGCCGTTGATCTCGAGGGAGAGCTCGGGGCGATCCGAATAAGAGTTGCCTTGAAGTCGCATTATGAGAGGGATTCGCTTGCAAATTCCCTGACCCGCGGCAGGTTGATGCCGGCGAGGGACTCTAGACGGTCGACTTGCCGGAGGACCGGTCGCCGACGACGACGATGCTGGAGAGCTGGATTCGCTCCTCCACGACCATGTCGAAGCTTGTCAAACTGGGGGCGGACCCGGGTGCTGTAGGGGAGATCGAGAGAGACAGCGAGCTCCTGGCACAGAATGGATTGACAGGGAGAGGGAGAGAGAGAGTGATAAGAGAGAGTGTTCTGACAAAGTCGGAAGGGGAGAAAAAAAGTCAACTGAGTAAACTAAGTATGAACGGAATAAATGGTGGGCACTTAACCCTCAAGTTAAGGCAGATTTGAAAAGACATATAGAACGTCATCTGCGCTTGACCTGTACGAAGAGGCACGGCGTGTGGTGTTATCCTCTTTTAGTTATAATGCCTTCACATTAAATTTAAGCTTTTGGAATGTTGCCGGCTAAACTTCAAGTTGACATGAGAACAAGAGGCCTTGAGTTTACGTCCTATGGAAGGAGTCGTTGTTTAAAGCGCTAGAGAGAAAAACTGAGACTTTCATCTTCTTTTGCTTCTGAATTTAAGCTTGCCTCTATTGTAACTCATACAATTGTATGAAGAAAGTTGTAAGCTATCTTCTAGGAAGAGTTATGGGCAGTTTGGTAACGTACCAATATGATTTTATTCTTTTATTCTCTAAAAAAAAAAAAAAGAGAATAAAAATGCATTTAGTAACATTTTTGTTCTTGAGAACAAATTTGGAACAAAATCAATAAGTGAAAAAAGTTATGTATTTATTTTTGAAACAACTATAATCCAAACCAATTTTTTTTTTTTTGTCCTTCCTTGTCTCTTTTTCTTTTTCTCTCCCCAGCCAATTGTCAGCCAAACGAGGTCCAGCGAGGCTTCAACAACCTTGCTAGCTCTCATATGACCAATTGCCGGCCATTGCCTTGGCTAGTGACTGACTATAGGAAGAAGAAGAGAAGGAAAAAGACAACAAAGAAAAGAAAAAAAGGAATTTATAATAAAACTATTAAAAAATTAAAAGAAATTTTAAATCATAAAAAATTTGAGAGTTGTATCAAACATTTTCCATTCCAAGAATGCAAATTTTACATAGTTACCAAACGCATTTAAATGCTCATAAACATGTCTAAGAAACAAAATAAGAAAAACTATTTCTAAACTAAAATTGTTCCCGTGACCATAATGATTATCAAATGTACCCTTGAGATAAGCTTTTTTTATTCACTTCCTTTATTCCAATCCATGTGGAACTCACATGAACTCTTGTTTTAGCTATATGCATTCTCAAGGAGTGTTATTTGTCCAAACAATCTTCAACCTATTGTATAGTGGACAATTTAATTCTAAACCTTTCAATTGTGTTAATTTAATTATAAACTTGTTGGCTAGGGAGGGCCTCTACATATGGGCGAAGGTTGATGCCCTTAATTGTAGTCAGAGAGGGTGTGAAGGCCCTTGCCTATGGTTGGCAAGGATTGCGATGCCCTCAGCCAACAAAGTTGGCAAAAAGAAAAGAAAAGAAAAATAAATAAAAATTTAAAAAATTGTAAATATTATTCACGTTAACATCAATTATGCTGTGTAGGATGGCATGGGTAATTTCTAGCTAAAATCGATTGGAAGATCTAAATTGGCAAATCATCATCAAAATGATGACTACATTGATAAATTGTCATCAGGTTTAGGACTAAATTGACAAATCATAAAAAGTTTAGGATTAAATTGACACATTTGAAATGTTTATGACTCGATTGGCAAATCATCAAAAGGTTTAAAACTAAATTAGTATAATCAAAATGTTTAATTGGCCGCCATACAATAAACTCACGACTTTTTAGATAATTTTCTGTTCTCAATAGAGGTTTGTCATTCACGTTTTGCATGGGATTGGCGTGATTAGCTGCTAAAATATCAAATATCAACCAGAAAGAGGGACTATGAATTTCTTCGTGTGTCCGCAAGGACGATGCTTTTGCAATCGGAGTATACAGCTCATCTGCGATTCCAGGATTTGGCTAGGTCTGTTCCCTGGAGACCGGCCTGAACAGGGTGTTTTTATTGCTGGCCGAAATCACAATGCACGGAGAAGTCAATTGTTCCGGAACGACTAGAGAAGATAAGAGGATTGAGTATGGTCGATCTCACGCACTGGCCCCGGCCAACTGGCTGAAGTTCATCAGTGCTATGAAGCTCGGGCCCCTGGTGAGCAGAGCGATGGTGGCTTTCTGGGCCGCGTGCTGGGTCTGGTGGAACATGTCCCAGAGCAAGTATGTGCTGCGATTCGAGCACAGGTTGGGGCCGTACCCGACGTAGCATGGCTGCTCTGCATTCAGTGTCCCGTTTTGGCAGCATGCTTCTTCAATGTTCTCAATGCCTAAATGCACATAAGATTAAAGATGAAATCATAAGAAGCTGGCTAATCAGAAACCAAAAAGAGAAAAAAGAAGAAAGAACAAGAAAAACTGGCTAAAAATGAATAGTCATTATATGCTCAGGATCGTCCATGAGGGTAGAGGTCATGGTATACGCATCTCCCAGCAAGTATATCATGCCATGGAGCTGCAAGCTCAGATTTCGTGATGAACCTGAGATCGTCGAATAGGACTGAGCATAATCGTACAGCTCCATCAAACAGCCCGACCCGCTTGCTGTCAAGTTCCAGAGCCGCGCTAACAGGCATCACTTGATCGGAGGGACACTCACAATCCCAAATTTCCGAGCTCCCAAGGTGTACAAAGCCTGGCATTCCCATTCCGTGACAATGCAAAGTCGTCAGAGAAAAATTAGAACCACGTTTACTTATGCAGTCGAACAAAATTCAATGACTACCTTCTGCTTAGTAGGTCCCTAAATAATTCTCAGCATGTTTTTTTCTTTTGGGGCAACTCGGAGTCATCCTATATGCGAACGACACGACAATTTAAGCTTCAAGATCCACAGGAAGGTCGATCTACGGTTTTCTCAGACAAGGAGAAATTGGCCCCCGACAATAATTGTATGGAGTCGACATCGACCGTCAGTTGGGCTATGTAGTTAGGCTGAATGGTCGGCCATCAGCTTTGGCTGCGACACGGTGGTCTTGTGGTAACAGTAATGATCGAAGATGTTGTTGCTTCCGACACTAATAAAGAAGATCAATTTGGTGAAGAACTTAGTGCTCGCATTTCGACCCAGTAGATCTGAGATGATGCCGTAAGCCATCGTAAATTGTTGCACTTTTTGCGCCATCATTGCCACATCACCCTGTACGTTAGGAAGATTCATATTCAATTCTCTAACTTGCTTGAACTAGGATTTATCTAAGTGGAAGCTCCCCGTTAACTGCTCGACTTGGGCTCGGCTTGCTCGAGTATGATGATTGAGTTACATGAATCTGTGATCTAGCTACTCGAGCTCAGCTTTAATTGATCGAAACTAATATTTTGAATAGCGGAGTACACGTTACATGCAGCTTCGAGTTTATTCAGTCCAGCTCCAGCTATAAAACTTCAAATTTGATCTTGCTTCTAGGGGGAAATGAACGTTGAACTTTTCCGTCAAGTCGAGCTCTCCACTATTGAGCTATCCGGCTCGACTCCTTGACTCGATTATGTTGCTTGCATGGGGAAGAAATCAAAGGACATGGAAGAGCTTAAAAAATGGAGTGAAAGAAATTAAAATGACTTTACATAGGGTTGAAATCCAGTTGCACTGAGGATTCCCGCGCCGCCCTAGGCAAAATCATCACCTTAAAGTAGATTACTATGGACTGTTGATGGGTCTCGGAGAAGAGCCAGAAAAGGGAGGTGGACTTTGTGTCTTGCCCTGAACCCCGAGTGCACAAACATCCCTTAGCGGTCAAACAAATTGCGACGTTCCAGGACGCGTCACCGACCCATTCTTTTTATCTTTCGATTAAATGCATGCAGAAGCGACTTAAAATAAACACCCAGTCAATAAACAAACAACAAGGATAGTAAAACACAACAAATATTACTGAAAACAACTTATTTATTTATCCACTATTACCCCTAGAAATTTTAATAATTATAAGCCTTTCTACGGCCACTTTCTATCGATCTTCTCAAAAACCTTCAAGGATTAGGGTTAACCTAAACTTCACTAACAGCAGAGCCAGCCAAAAAAGTGTCGCATCTCGCGCCCACCACAACGGCACTTGACAGTTCTCCATGTTACGGCCTTGAAAATGGTTAACAACAACGGGGTGAGATAAATCTCAGTGAGTTAAGAGCCTAAACCTCGATTAGGACACAAATTCGTCTCAAAGGCAGCCTAAACATGCAACGGCATACAATCTTACCTTGCCTTGGCACACCCCTGCATATTAGTACATCACATATGCCACTATAAATACAACAAGCATAATAATCAGAACACAACTCTCATGCACTGAGCATCCACACGAGTCTTGATTATAAGGTAAAACCCGTTTTGGCACGTCCCATACCATGCCTAACGGTTTTATCCCATAATCAAGCGCAATGCATCACAATCATTCACATGTGTTCCGATTATTACGACCCCTCGGGTCACGGCCAACACACGAATTGGTGGTTTTTTGGCATGACTGGGTATCGTCCCGCCCCATCGGGCACGGCATCATCTAGAACTCTGCCTAGACAGCATTCCATAAAGGAGTATCGGTCCGGCCTTAACTGCGACTCGGCATCTGAACCCCTGCCGGGCATCCGATAAACATCGGGCATCGTCGCCAAACTTTCGTTGGGTGACGGGTTCAATTAAATGACCACACAAGTACGCCAACACTCAAGCCAATTTTTTTTATCTTTCGTCAATTAGCCTAGTGTAAAAGAGTTTGTGCTTAAATAACAAATCTCGGAAAATCTTTACATTTAAAATTCCGGTAAAATAATCGCACATGGTCACGTATTTAAAATCAACCCATCAAACTTTGCATATTTTCATTTTAAAACATCATTATCCCTTTTATCACGTAAAATATGGCATCCAAACATGACACCTCAAAGTTTGCTATTTTCTTACCAATAAACCATATTTGAAAAAAATAGCATTAAAAATACATGATTTGGGAATCAAACATCATGGTATTACATGCTCAAACGATCAAAATTAAGTGCAAACTCATCCAGTAAAATAAGCACAAAATTTTACTTAACGGCTAATCCATCATTAATTATGCTAATCGCGATTAATTAAGCTAATCACGATTAATTAGGCTATTATGATTAATTAAAATAAACTCAATTAATTAGCCTAACTATAATTAATTATAAATTAATCGAAATTAATTAAAATAATTACGATTAAATACATAAATAATGATTAAATAAATAATTTATGATTAATTAAACTAATCGCACTTAAATTTAATCTAACTCATCCTTAATTGCAATTAAGGCTAACCTAAAATTAGTAAATACTAACTGTCATTAATATTAAACTAACCACCCTCAATACGTAATTAACACCATAATTCACTATTAGGAAGTTAACTCATGGGTTTTACGGCGACGGTGAGCTCGCGGCTACGATGGTAAGACGGCGTCGAGAACTTGACACTCGCGGCTCGAATGGCGGCGGTTTGGCAAAGTTGAGCTCACGGCCAAGGGGGCTCGGCTTAGGCAGACAGCAACTCGACGGCGACTTGGAAGCTCAACGGTGGAGATGGTGATGGTGATGGGGGCGTGCCGATGGTGGATGATGAAGTGGCGTGGGGGCTTGTGGCAACAAAAGGGTGGAAGGAAATGAAGAAATTGAAGGAGGAGGAAAGGTTGGGGAGAATGAAAGCAAAGGAAAAAGATGTAGGGAAGGAGGCTGCAGGGGGAGACGTGAAGGGGAAGAGGAGGGGAAGAAGAAGAGAAAATAATAAAAAATTGGAGGGGAAGTTGGGGGAACGAGGGCAGAAGGTGTTAGCGTGAGGGGGGCGGGGGTGGGGGAGAGAGAGAGAGAAGAAAGAGGAGAAAAAGTGGGGCGGGGGAATTTCGGTAGAAGGAGGGGTTGGCGTGAGGGGGAGGAAAAGTTGGGGAGAGAGAGAGAAAAGAAAGAGAGGAGAAAAGAGAGGGAGAGGAAATTTCGTGAGAAGGAGGGGGAAGAAAACATGCGGGGAAGAGAATGAGGAGGGAGAATAATAATAATAATATTATTATTTTTATTATTATTTGTCTTTTTTTTTTTCTTCCAGACTCCGATTTTTTATCCGATAATTTCTTTTCCGAAATTTTGGACTCACCAATAATTCAACAGACGATGAGACGACGTCCAATAATTAAATATGGAAGCCCTCGAAAATTCAACACCTGCTATCGAATTAAATTTCATGGTTAAAATCAATCAAATGCGACTTTAATACAACCTAATCTATCGGGTGGCTTTTAGGGGTTCTCGCGTGGTTGACCCGTGGTCGATAATTTTCGATCTACGTTTGTGCCTCTTCGAATCGTGGACGATCCTCGGTTGTCATGTAATCGCGAGAGTTCAATTACGTATAATGAATATAATATCAATAGAAAATCGGTTTATTGTCCTTCGACGCGAATATCGTAATTGTGCGGAATCACCCGCGAACCAACTACGTACTTTAGTCGAATCGATTTATATCCGTTCGCTAATTGATTTATACCGCGTAGTATTGAACCTTGTCGACTATTTTGGTCGAGTGGTCGATTTCCGATTGAATTCTCTAATCTTTCATCTTTTAATCCTTTACAACCTCACCTAATGGATTAGTTAACTCGTGAGCGATCAGTTCAGAGTAAAATAACTATAAGTGCGTCGATGAAATAACAATTTCATATATTTCGAAATAAGGCCAAATTTCAGGATATCACACTTTGCTTGTAACCCAGCTACTTCACTAGCAATATGAATTCATAATTATGAATTGGGGATGATTGCATGGTAAAATTCGAAAGGATTCCTACTCAAATTAGCGGACCGACCAAATGGAATGGATTATGATTGAATTAGGAAATTATGGTTTACCTATTTCGTCGGCATTGTTATATCCATTGCTGAATCTCCCCATCGCTATGGAGTTGGGGAAATCAACCCCGTAATAAGGGAGTCGGCTCTTGCCCTGGAAGGTATCTAATCATTAGTCCTCACGTCAAACGTTGAGTCTCCGAATAAAAAGACGGGAGGCACGTCGTCCGCCGAAGCCGAGACGAGCATCCTGCCGATAGTCCAAGAAAGGAACAACCTCCTCTCATTGCGAGAAGACAAAGAAGGCAACAATGGGGATGACACTGCAGATATGTTTTTAGTAGACTTGACTCTCTTGAGTTTCCTGACTCTTGAGAGATAAAGTGATAATGAGTTTGGTTCATGAAACTTGATACCCTGCAGTCCTGCAGAAGAGATTGTTAGGAAGTGAACAAGCAGAGAGACAAAGAAGAAGAAAAAAGAAACGATATTTCGGAGGAAAGCCCTAATTTTTAGCGGAATATTACTCACTAGATGATGTTTAGGAGGATCCAGCAAATGCCCTTTCTTTGTAAAATCAACCAACATGCGAAATGCATCGAAGATACTCTTGACTGTCGTGGTGAAATAATCTTTCCATTTCATGGACTCGGCCGAAATCAGAAGAGATTTGTTGATGAAAGCTGTAAGCTCAGATTCTGTCATAAAGCGGAGATTGTCGAATTGAAGGAATGAACATGGATCTGCGCATAATTAAGACTTTACTTCTCTCTTTTTTCAATCAAAATATCTCCTTTTAACTACTCTTATTATGCTACTTGTAAGGCCATTTGTATCTTTTGGATTGAATTGCCATTCCTCTCTTTACACATGGTGATTTTAATTCAAGGTCACGCCTCTTGGCCTTATCATTGGATGGAGTCAATGTTCATACTACTTGCGATTTTCCAATTTGAACACGCCTCTTGTATTCTCTACTTTGCACTTTTTAACTTCGGGTCATCATTTTTTTTTTTTTAACTTGGGTTACTTGTTCTCATGTCCCATGATTATATAAATGTATCTCCTTATGTCATCAAATTTCAAAAAATTTAAACTTGTTCTTAAAGAAAAAAGAGATGTTCCTTACTTTTCTCTTCTATTTTCTTTTTCCGATCCTTAAATTTGCACGAACGGGAGAACTCACTTGATCTGAGTGTAGATAAACTCAGACAGCCTATATGTAGTTGATTCGTTGAATGACCCAAGCTCGATTGAGTAATGACGTTTCTGCTCGAGCATGAGCGGCACAGAAAAACTGAGGTCCTCCAGCTCACATCAACTCGGTTCAAATGAAGAAGATCTTAAGCTTAATAGGCCCAGATATTTTCCTTGCATCGATAGATATGTGTACATACCATGTAATTTTAAGGAATGACTATTGAATATCCAAAGGGTATGAAAATAGGAGTTTGATCAAGCTCGATTAGCTCGCTAGCTTATCTCGCCGACCTCAAGCTCAACTCCACAAGATACTGGCGTAATTAAAATTGTTCAGTAGGTCAATTTTTTGTAATTGAGCCAAACTCAAACTTTTGGCAAGGAGTGTTAATGATTCGGTTCGGTTCAGGCTTTAAAAAAATTTGAACCGAATCAATAGATTGAGCAGCTGAATAGAACCAAATCGTGACCCAAACTAAATACGAACCCGGTTCGGTTCAGTTTGTATGTTTTCCTTTTTGTTGCCTTGTTTACTGGAACCAAACTGAATAAGAGGTGAGAAAGAAAAGAGATTTTGAGTTGTACGTTCAGTTTTTGTTGAAAATTTCGGTCAACCAAACCAAAATAACCTGGGGAAAAAAACAGTCGTTTTTCCATTATTCAAACCGAAAGCCGAACTGAATATGTATGAAATTTTGGTTCGGTGCTGACACTCCTATTTGCAAGTGGTTTGACTCAATTTTACCTCAATTATCTCGAGAGGAATAGCTTCAAAAAGTTTGAATAGACGGGTAAATCCAGATATCTGATCAACTCACCTGAATAAAAAGAAGATATATAGAGGCAAAGAAAAAGATGGTTGCGCGGCCTTTAGTTTCAGCCAGCCAACGCTGAGCTTTTTATTTATTTATTTAGACTTCCATTTACATATCTAATGGCAGGTTTCTCATCCTCATGTTCATAGGAATCGACGAGATGAGACTTTAAAATATCAAGATCGTCTAGAAATCAACATTGAAGAGGGGGAACTGAATTTAATTTTTGCAATCGCAGTGTACAGCTCATCCAATCCCGGGATTCGGCCAGGTTCATTCCCGGAACCGAGCTGTGAAGAGGGCGTTCCTTATTAGCAGCCGAAATAACAATGCACGGAAAAGTCGATCGTTCCGGAATGAAGAGAGGAGACGAGAGCGCTGCACATGTCGATCTCATGCAGTGGTCGCCTGGGCCAACTGGCCAAAGTTCATCGGCGCGACGAAACTCAGCTCTCCGGTGACCAGAGTGACGGCGCCTACCTGGGCTACATACTAGCTCGGGTGGAAGAAGTCCCAAAACAAGTACTCAGCTGCGCTCGGGGCACAGGTTGACGCTGAAATCGACGCTGTCGCACAGCTGCTCTGCGTTCAGTGCGCCATTTCCGCAGCACGCTTTGTCGATGATCTCAATGCCTGATTGCATGCAAGATTAAAGATGAAATCATAAGCTAATCAAAACAAACAAGAAAATTCAAGAGAGAGAAAAAGAGGAAATGGTTAAAAATGGATAGTTATTATAGGCTCACCAAAGACATCAGGATCGTTCATAAGTCAGAGGTCATTTTATATCCATCTCCAAGCGAGTATATCATGCCTTGGAGCTTTGAGCTCAGATCTTGTAATAATTCCGAGATCATCGAATGGAAGGCCTGAGCTTAATCGTTCAGCTCCGTCAAGCAGCACCCGATCGGAGGGACGCTCACAATCCCGAATTTCTGAGCTCCCAAGCTGTACAATGCCTGGCATTCCCCGTCCGTAAATATGCGAAGTTGTTAACGTTTGCAGTTAAACAAATTAAATGACCAGTTCCTGCTTTATAACTCAATAAATTATTCTGAACACATTTTTTTTGGGAAATTCGGAGTTTTTCTGTAAATGAATCTACGAAATTTAAGTTTCAAGATTTCGCAAGAGGTCGGTCTAGGCTTTTCTTAGACAAGGAGAGATTGTCTCCACTCGTAACAGTATCGAGTTGTTATCTACCATCAGTTGGTTGGAGAAGTTAGTCTGAAGGGTGGCCATGAGCTCCAGCTGGGACACGTTGGCCCCATTGTAATGGTGGTGATCGGAGATATCGTTGCTTCCGACACTGATCAAGAAGAGCGAGTTGGCAAAGAAGTCAGCACTTTGGTTACCCAGTAGCTGTGTGATATTGCTCAGGACCGTCGCAAATTGTTGCACTTGTTGCGCCATCTTTATCACGTCACCTTGTACGTCAGGAAGATCCAGCGTTTAATTCTGAATTTCTCGCTACTTGAACTAGGATTTATTGATCATGAAATAGCGTCAATTAAAGCTCCCTGCTGATGCTCGACTCGGGCTTGGCTTTAATCGACTAAAGCTAACATTTTGAATAGTGGAATAGACGCAGCTTCAAGTACGCGGACTGCTATATTTAGTCAAGTTCCAGCTATAAAACTTCAAATTCGATCGAGTTTTCTGGGGAAAATGACTGAACTTTTCAGACAAGTCGAGCTCTCCAGTAGGGAACTATGTGACTTGACTTGGCTCGATTATGCTCCTTACATGAGGAAGAAATTGAAAGGGCATGGAAGAGCTCAAAAAAATGGAGCAATGAAATTTAACATGACTTCACATAGGTTTGAAAACGCACCCAGCTTTGAAATCCAGTTGCATCAAGAATTCCAGCGCCGCTTGAGGCAAAGTTGACACCTTGAAGTGGATTGCTTTGGAAGGTTGATGGATTCTGGAGAAGAGCCAGAAAAGGTGGTGGACTTTCCTGGGCACTAAACTTCCTCACTAGTAGTATGAATTCACAATCATCAATTGTGGACCATTGTAGGGTCAAATTCAAGTGAAAAAGGATTCCTAGCTGATGAAATGGAGCGACCAATGAAACGGATTACGACGGAATTAGGAAAAGATACCTATTTGGTCGGCACTATTGCATCCATTACTGAGTCTCCCCGTCAGCTTGGAGTAGGGGAAATCGATCCCGTTGTAAGGGAAGTCGGCTTTTGCCTTGAAAGGTATATGATTATTAGTCCCCACGTCAACCGTCAAGTCTCCAAATATAAAGATGGGAGGCGCATCCCCCGCCGAGGCTGAGACGAGCATGGCTCCGGTAGCCCAAAGAAGAAGCGAGTTCCCGTCATTGTGAGATGACATTTCAGCCATATTTCTAGGAACTCTTTCGAGCTTCCTGATACTTGAGAGACGTAAGCGATGATGATGTATGGTTTTCATGGTACCGTGCATAAATAATAGAATGGGGGTTTAGGAAATGAGAAATCAGATAAAGACAGAAATACATATGTGCAATCATTTTTCCGGCGGAGAGCCCTAGTTTTTGACCGAATATAGCACGCTGAGGAACAATAAATGAACTTTCGAGGGATATAGCATAAGCTCTCTCTTTGGTCTTTACCGAGAGAAATGACAACTGGCCACAAATTTCATTATGTTCGTTGACTTCCGTGGACGGAATTCTAAGGATAGAATCCTGGCACTTTTCATGGGACTAACATATTTTCCTGAGTAAGAATGATTGCCACTATGTCCTTAAAAACCCCAACCACATCCTCTGTTAATTTTGGAACTTCTGCCAAGATGGCATCGCTTGATTCATTACCAGTAACTTGCAAGGTTATCCTGTGCCTCTTTCTTTCCTTTTCTCCATTATTATATATATATTGCACAGAGATAAGTCTATCTTGGAGTTGCAATTAGCAGTGAGCTTTTAGAGACAGAAGTCTTCAACTTTGACCTTTTCTTTTTCTTTTGTCTGATTAGATTTTCCAACTTATCACGGCTTTTCGTCATTCATTTGTTGATCGTTTATTGATATGGTGGCTGGTTGGGAAAATTATTAAAAATGTCAAAAATCTATTATATTTATGTCGATTCAATCTTAAATCTCTTGAGAGGTTCTAGGGAAGGGGTTGGGGTGGGGACAATTAGCTTTAGATATGAGTTTCGACTTCCATGCCTTATAAAGAAACATGACAAAAGTTCGAGAGTGAGCTAAGAGTTAAAGTAGGACTAACAAAAAAAAAATCTTAAACCTTTTAATTATCTAATTTAATAATAAACTTTTTAAATTCCACAAATTAAGTATATCCAACCAATTTAAATTAGAAATCGCTGATATGGACACTGATAGTCCTATGCAACCAAACAAGCTCGACATAGACTTTTTAATATAAATTTTAATTTTTTTTTTTTTGCTTTTTATTTTATTTTCTTTACTCTTTTATTATTTTTCTTTTTGTTTGGATTGAGGGTCTGCAAAAGTCATCGGTTGACCCTCATCGGTTAGGGTGTCGTAGCCCTTGTTGGCGAGTGCATTTTGGCCCTTAATAATAATAAAAAATGTGAAGAAAAGAAAAGAAAGAAACCCAAAAAAATTATAAAGACCTAAGAAAATTATTAAAATATAATTAAAAATGTTCAGGTCAACGCTAGTCATGCCATGTAGGAGACTAGCATCCACATCACTTATTTCCAGCTTAAATTTACCGAATGAACTCAATTTATTACAATTTTTTTTTTCTCTCCTTTCTCTAGCTGGTCATCAGCCTCGAGGGAGCCTCCCTGGCCATCAGCGAGGCTCAACCTTGCCCAACCACCACAAGATGGAGCCTCGTCATGGCTGGACAAGGCTTGGGAGGGGCCTTGCCCAGCCATGGTGAGGCTTGGGGTTGGTCATTGGCCATCGTTGAGGCCGATGACTGGCTAAGGGGAAGAAGAGAGGAAGAAAAAAAGAAGAAAAGAAAAAAGAAAGAAAAAGAAAATGGAGTCAATCAAATGAATAAATAAAACGGAAGACAATTATTTTGCATTTCTATATAGCTTGAAGAATCACGTGAAGATTTAACATTACCAAAAACATTTCAAGCAAAGATTGATCCTTCTAGAAGAGCGAATTATAGAAAACTTGTCCACATCATGCTTAGGAGTTGATGTCACTGTCATTATCTTTACATAGTTGTAAGATTGTAATATTAGGTAATCTTTTATTTTTATTATATTTTGATTTCCTTACAATTGTGTTGTGGAATCCCATCCATTAAGGAATTTCGTGGTTTGTATATATTTGCTACAATTGTTGCTCATGCCAATATACAATATCATTTTCCTCATTATTAAAGTGCGATAAATTTTGTGGGGAAAATAAAAGATCATTTTTCTCCAATTTTTGGGAAAAAAAATACTAAATTACAAAGGGGAAAAAAAAACCCTCGAAAATCGGACCAACCTGATGACTTGGGATATATGTGGTTTGGGTATCGGGTCGGCCAGACGCGCTTTCATTTTGGATCGGGTATCCCGACCCATTTACACCCCTAAGTACAGAGATGATTAACATAGGTTATACAATCACATGCAGATATCCATAAAGTCTTGGGATATTGGATGTATATTCATATTCTCTCTCAATTTTTTTGTCGTTTAAGTTTGATGTGATAGTCTTATAGAATGTTTAATTTAGGAGTCCATGAACTTTAACCAATGTGTAATGTAGTGAATGAACTTTAAATTTGTTCAATATAATCCCTAACTTTTTTTTTTTTTTTTAATATTCAATACAGTCCGTGAATTATATGAAAATATTCGATCAAGACACTTTATTGTATTATTAGCCATTCAACAGTTAGGGACTTAGATGAAATTTAAGTTGAGATAATTCTAATTAAAGTACTATATTTTCCTTTTCAGTCCATGCATGATTTTTTAATCTTTCGTATCTTATATAATGTAATTTAGTTGAGAAAAAGAGATTCTTGAATCGCTCATAAAAATGTAATGCTATGTTCTCTGATCATTAATACACATAATCACCCTTCTCTATTCTTTCACGAATTATTGACTTGCAAGAATTAATTTTTAATTAATTTTTTACTTATTGATTCGTCAGTCCAATTTCTCTTTCACTTGCTCTCCCCCCTATCAACGGGGGACTCCTAGAGGTTTATCCACTGTCGATTTCATTGGAACCCGGCGAGATTAGCCGCTAAGATATCAAGATCGTCTAGAAAATCAACATTGAAGAGGGAAAGTGAAATTTATTTGCGTGTCCACAAGAACAACGCTTCCGCAATCGGAGTGTACAGTTCATCCGGTCCCGGGATCCAGCGAGGTTGATTCCCGGAGACGGGCTATAGGGAGTGTTTATTACCGGCAGCTGAAATAACAATGCAAGGAAAGGTTATTCATCTCGGAATGAAGAGAGAGGACGAGAGCATCTTTTGTGGTCGATCTCACACGCTGGCCTGGGCCAACTGGCTGAAGTTCATTGGCGAAACGAACCTCAGGTCCCCGGTGAAGAGAGTGATGGCGGCTTTCTGGGCTACGTACTGGGTCGGATGGAACCTGTCCCAGAACAAGTATTCGCGGCGGTTCGGGCACAAGTTGGGGACTTGCGTGATGTTGCATGGGTTCGCTGCATTCAGAAGCCCACTTCCGCAGCATGCTTCTTCTATGTTCTCGATGCCTAATTGCACATAAGATTTTAGACGAAATCAGAGAAAATTGGTTAAGAGAAAGAATGAAAGAAAGAAAGAAAGAAAGAAAGAAAGAAAGAAAGGACAAGAACTGGCTAAACAATGGATAGTCATTATATGCTCACCAAGGACAAGAGGAACGTCCATAAGGGTACAGGTCATGTTATATGCATCTCCAAGCGAGTATATCATGCCTTGGAGCTGTGAGCTCAGATTTTGTAATAAACCCGAGATTGTCGCATAGAAGGCCTGAGCATAATTGTTCATCTCCGTCAAGCAGCCCGGTGACCCTGTCTTGGTCAAGTTCTGGAGCCGCGCGTACGGGCAGCACCTGATCGGAGGGACGCTTACGATCCCAAATTTCCGAGCTCCCAAGTTGTACAAAGCCTGGCATTCCCATTCAAGTCAATATGCAAAGTTGTCCAGAAAGATTTAGTACCCCGTTAATATATGCAGTTGAACCAAAAATAGGGCAACTCGGAGTTATGCTGTATGCAAATATTCTGAAATTTAATTCTCAAGATTTGCTGTAGGTCTGTCTAATACTGGTCTAGGCTTTTCTCAGACAATGAGACGTTGTCCCTAACAGTTATAGTATCGAGTTGATGTCTACCGTCAGGTGGGCTGTGTAGTTAGACTGGAGAGCGGCCATCAGCTCTGGCTGGGACAAGGTGGCATTGAGGAAAAAATCGAAGATGTCGTTGCTTCCGACACTGATGAAGAAGAGCGAGCTGTTGAAGAACTTGGCACTTTCATTTTGACCCAGTAGCCATGTGATATTGCCCTGAACCATCGCAAATTGTTGCACTTGTTGCGCCATAGGTATCACTTCACCCTGCACATCAGCAAGATCCAAGAATACAATTCTCTGAAAACTCGAAATAGGATTTATCTGAGTGTGCGGTAGCGTTAATTAAAGCTCCTTGGTAATGCTTGACTCGGGCTCGGCTTGCCGAGCTCTCCAGTAGCTACTCGAGCCCGACTTTGACTGATCGAAACTAATATTTCGAATAGCAAAGCACATGATACACGCAGCTTTGAGTCGTGGACGACTTTTCTAAGTCAAGCTCCAGCTACGAAACTTCAAGTTTGATCGAGGTTTTAGGGGGAATTGATCAAAATTTTCAGATAAGTCGAGCGCTCTAGGAGAGAACTACGCAACTTGACGTGGCTCGACGATGCTCCTTACATGGGGAAGAAATTAAAAGGGCATGCAGAGCTCAAAAATGGAGCAAAAGAATTTGAAATGACTTCAGATAGGTGAGAACGCACCCAGGTTAGATTTCCAGTTCCATCAAAAATTCCAGCGCCGCCTGAGGCAAAGTTAACACCTCGAAGTATATTGCTTTGGAAGGTTGAATTATCTTGGACAAGAGCCAGAAAAGGTGGTGGACTTTCCTGGTAGCCCAGCTGCCTCACTAGCAATATGAATTCACAATTATCAATCGTGGGACCATTGCATGGTTAAATTCAAATGAAAAAGGATTTCTAGATGAAATTGATTATGACGGAATTAGGAAGACGTAATTTACCTATAAAGTCGGCATTGTTGTATCCGTCACTGAATCTCCCCGTTGGCTGGGAGTAAGGGAAATCAATCCCGTAATAGGGGATGTCGGCTCTCGCCAGGGAAGGTATGTGATTGTTAGTCCCCACGTCGAACGTTGAATCCCCGAATATAAAGACAGGAGGCACGTCGTCCGCTAAAGCCGAGACGAGCATCATGCCGACGGCACACAAAAGGAGCAAGTTCCTAGTGTTGCGAGAAGGCGGTGAAGACAGCAACGGGGAAGACGGTTCGGCCATGTTTCTAGGAGGGCAACTCTTTCGAGTTTCTCGACTCCCGAGAGATCCGAGTTATGATGGGTTCTGTTTCCTGGTACTCTGCAGTATTATAGAAGCGGGGTTAGGAAGTGAACAAGCAAATAAGGCTTCGAACCCGACCTTCTCGAAACTAACTCAAAAGAAAACAAAAAATAAGATAAAAATTATACAGCTAGTAATTCGGCGGAGAGCCCTAGTTTCAAACCGAACATAACGTATTTAGGAATAAAAAATGACCTCTCGAAGGATCTAGGATTATGCCCTTTCTTTATAAAATGAACCGACATGCGAGAAATGCATTGAAAAATACACGTATCGAAACGTAATCGCTCTAACCTTTAGAATCAAGTAACTTTTTTTTTTCATGGTCTCGTAGCTTTCGATGATACGTTTCTTTGTTTGTAGCTCCTTCGTTTTGGTTTTTAACAAGAGAGTCGTGAAACCCTGGCCGCAAAACATAGTAATACCTTACGAACAACCAAATGATAATGACATAGATTAAAAGATTGTAACCACGGAGAATTGTCGCTTTTTCATTATGATATGGCACATGCATCGTAAACTCCAAGCTCCAAATATGCTGTCTAACTTTCGTGGATGGAATAAGGACAAAATCTAGTACCCTCATCGGATTTAAATTTGTATGTTTTCATGAAAAGTTCCAAAAAGAAAAAGACCCTGCATTTTCCTTGCAGAGATTTTCAGTGGCAAACCAACTAGGGTTTCTTGCCAAAGGAAGTCTCATCCACTTCTTTAAAATTCCTATATAAGAATTTCTGTGTGTTTTATGGTTGCTTACAAGCCCTGGATCTGCTCTTGCCATGGGAACAATCAATGCGAAGTTGGTTAGTTCTGGGACTCAAAATCAGTTTTGCTTAGAAATTAGATGGACGGGGGCATTGCTTTAGCTTCGTAGGAGGAATTCGAGGATGATTGGTTTTTTTTTTCTTTCTTTCTGTTTATCGAATGATAAAATTGTCGTATAAGAACTCGATAGCTCTATTCACATGACATAGAATATTGACTTAGCCTTTAAGAAGGCATGGAGATTATTACTGTAAGTCATGCTTGATGCCATAATTTGACGGTTTCTTGAATTTAACATCGTGTAAATCAATACATCATATGTGTAATTAGCCATTCGACTGCTGGGGCTGAGATGGAAAAGTAAGCTGACATAATTTTCGTTCACGTATTATAGTTTCATTTTCAGTCCATGCATCATCTTTTCATCTCTCGCATCTTTCATAGCGTAATTTGGTTGAGATATTCTTAGTTTATTATTTTTGGAGTACTTTAAAACTCGGCAGATCGCATAGGAAGTACCGAAACTGATTGGTTAGTTACGTCCTCGTGTCTATTTCCAAACTCCATTGACTTTTGGCATTTTATTAGTCTGTATCGCTTTACTTGTTCTCTTCGTATCGACGCGGGACTCGCACAAACTCTTAGTCAGATGTTTCTCATTGCCATTTTCATGGAAATCGGCAAGATTTAGTCGCAAGAATATCCAAGATCGTATAGAAATTGACATTGAAGAGGGAACAAACTATGATGAACACGAGGGGGAATTTATTAGTGTGTCCACAAGGACAATGCTTTTGTGACAACAGCTATCCTCATACGATCCTGGGATCCGGCGAGGTTCAATCCCGGAAACAGGCTAAAGAGGCTGTTTTTATCATTGGCAGCCGAAATACCGCGGAAAACATAAAGTAGAAAGGTTTCAGAACGAAGAGAGGAGATAAGAGCGTCGCATATGTCCATCTCATGCGCTCGCTTGTGCAAACTGGCTGAAGTTCATCGGTCGTATGAAACTTAGGTCGCCGGTGAACGGAGTGATGGCGGCTAGGCAAGCCGCATACTGAGTCGGGTGGTACAAGTCCCAGATAATAGGAGAACGGTAACAATTCGAACAATATCGAATTAACACAGCGGAATAAAATAATCTCCCATCTTGTGTAAACCTAATAGGAATCGATATAGTAGAGTAAAATAAATATCAAGCACGCGAACACAAGATGATTTTTTATGTGGAAAACATTCTCGATGTGAGGAAATAAAAAACCACGGGACCGGAGTCCACCCGAAAATCTTCACTATCAACAAAATTGGGTGAACAATGTTCTTCTCTAGCAAATACTAGAGGTACATAGCAACAAAGACCTCAAGAATATAATTCTTGGCAATACACATGAATTTCACAAGAGATCAATGATAAATCTAACCAAAAACGCAGGTTTTGATCAATCCACGAAAAACCTGATGTAGGGAGCTTCAAATGAAAATCAAACCGTTTAGATTCGAGAAAATTGTGCCATGAACATGCTGACAAAATTTCAGCTTAATCAGACCACGAATCGACCTTCGATGCCAGCTTGATGTAAATCAGATATTGCCCAAACTCCCAGATTTTCTACTTTCTTTTTTTCTCTTATTACCACGTCTTTTTTGCGGCTATCACTCTAAAGATAGTAAGAAACCCTATTTCTCCATATAACTTATCATATGGGCTCAAGCCCTTTTTGGGCTTGCAACTCATTGGGATTCCTCCAGATAGGAGTGAACCCAGCTAACAAATCTCCCCCTCACGACAATGTAGAGGGATTCACCATCCTTGCTATCAATTGGCAATGTTCAAGCTTCTCTCTTGGTAGAGTCTTTGTCATCATATCAGAGCCATTATGATCCGTATGAATTTTCTCAAGTTTCAACAACTTTTCATCTAGAACATTCTTTATCGAATGATATCTAACATCAATATGTTTCGATTTAGAATGAAAAGATGAATTCTTACCAAGATGAATTGCGCTTTGATTATCACAAAATAGCACATACCTCTTTTGCTTGAACCCAAGTTCTTCTAAGAACTTCTTCATCCATAGCATCTATTTACTAGCTTTAGTCGCTACAATAAATTCAACTTCGGTTGTAGAAAGTGCAACACACTTCTGCAATCTTGACTTCTATGACACAGCTCCACCCATAAAAGAAATCAAATAACCAAAAGTAGATTTACTATTATCAATATCTCCTGCCAAGTTGAAATCTATGTATCCAACTAACTCAAGTTTCCTGGTCTCGAAACGAAATTTCAAATTTGAAGTTCCCCGAAGATACCTCATAATCCACTTCACTGCATTCCAGTACTCTCTGCCTGGATTTGACAAATAACGACTAACAACGCCAACTACATGTGCCAAGTCTGGGCATGTACATACCATCGCATACATTAAGCTTCCTATAGCTAAGACATATGGAACACCTTCCATATCTTTCTTCTCTTTATCAGTCGTAGGACTTTGCTTCATATTTAACTTAAAGTGGGTAGTAAGAGAAGTACTAACCACTTTAGCCTTGTCCATGTAAAATTTATGAAGGATCTTCTCGATATATTTTTCTTGTGACAAAAACAACTTCTTAGCATCTCTGTCTTGGGTAATTCTAATGCCAAGAATCTGCTTCGCCGAGCCTAAGTCTTTCATGGCAAAAGACTTGCTCAACTGTTTCTTCAATAACTCAATTCTTGAAACATTATTGCCAACAATCAGTATATCATCAACATAAAGCAAGAGAATAATAAAGTCATCATCTGAAAATTTTTGGACAAACACACAGTTATTCGAGGAAGTCTTCTTATAGCCCTATTATGTCATAACTGACAAAAACTTTTTGTACCACTGCCTCGGTGCTTGTTTTAGGCCATAGAGACTTTTCTTCAATTTGCAAACATAATTCTCTTTCCCTTTCACTTTAAAACCCTCAGGTTGTTCCATGTATATCTCTTCCTCCAAGTCACAATGTAGGAAGGCTGTTTTGACATCCATTTGCTCATTTTCCAAATTTAGGGTAGCTGCCAAGCCTAGTACCACACGGATAGAAGACATTTTCACTACTGGAGAAAATATATCATCAAAATCAATACCATTTCTTCGACTGAATCCCTTGACAACCAATCTAGCTTTGTACCGTGGTTGTGAAATATGTTCATCTTGCTTCAACCTATATACCCACTTGTTCTTCAAAGCTCTTTTACCTTTAGGCAACTTCACCAACTCAAAAGTATGATTATCATAAAGTGACTACATCTCATCTCGCATAGCATTAAACCAATTACTTTTGTACTCATCTTCTATTGCTTATTGTCGCGACCTAATTTTTCGGGTTCGCCACCTAAAACTAGGTTGATGGACTACTAAGCCTTAAAGCTTAGCTCGGGCTCTCCCAAGCCCATACCAAATCGCGACTTAGGGATTTTGTCATGCAAAAGCTTATTATCTAGGAGTCGCCACTAATCAGTTTAGGGTAGGTCGATTAGACACCTAAGTAAAATAACGGGAGGATTATCTTACTTCTACGAACCAGAGATTTTGGGTACGGGGACTTGGTTACACTAGACTATTCTAGTGCCCTTTCGGTACCATTTCTTTTTAATTTTCAAAAAAAAGTTTTGCAGGCAGCTTGATTTGATTTTAATTCATTTTCCAAATGTGTGAGGCGATCATGCGAGTGCACAAACCACCAATTTAACACTCGAGAAAACGAATAAAATAATGCAGGACATACCTTAAAGCAACGAAAACATCTGCGTTGTTAGATCAAAAATCATATAGACAATCCTAGATATGATTTCTAATTAACACGCAATTTCAATTTTTTTGTTTTCACTTTTTTAATGAAAATCATGACGATGCATGCTAATAACCTAATATGACATGACGACATGACCTAAACTATATGACATGAAGAAATGCAATAATTAAATGCAATCTAAATGATCTAATTATAATAACATGCAATGCGATGCAATGACATACAAAATTATTTAAACTAAAATGACATGCTTCATGCAATTTAATATGTAAGCTATATGTTACGTGACATTTATTAAATGACTTATTCTAATGACATGAAAGTTCTAATTAAATGAACTTAAATAAACTAAATGACGTGCATTTGATGTTACTATTTTTAAAAATGCAATCTATCCTAAAAATTGAAATTAACTTATGCAAAGACAAATTTTGTATTTTCTTTCATGAAATTCGAATGCAAAAATGATTTAGCCAGATTAAAATTCAATCTAATTTAAACTAAGGATTAAGTCAAATAAAATTTAAACTAAGACATTATCTTAATCTAACATGCAATTTATCTAAAAATGATTTAAATTAAAGATGAAACATGCAATTCTAACCTAATGTGCACAATGATTTTCTTTTTTGCTTTTCTTTATGAAATTCGAAATTAAAACTAACACATAATTAAACGTGCATTTCGGATAATAAACAAAAAAACTAACAACCTAAATGAATGCATTTTTTTTGTTTTTATATTTTTAAATTCGAAATAAAATCCCTATTCTAGATATGCAAACTAACAAAAAAAAACTCTAGAACCAATTGAAATCCTAATTCAAATATCTTTTGATTTTTCTTAATGATTATCTAAAAAAATATTAAATCTAACTAGCAAGATATTCATCAAAATAAAGGATTAAAATAAACGAAAAATAACCCGTTATCTCACGGGTCAAATTAACGAATATTTTTAACCCCGAACATCGACAAGAAATCAAAATAATTAAAAATCTAATCCGACATCTTACGGATCAAATTAATAAATATATTGATTCAACAGTTAATATATCATAAACAAACCCGAGAGTTAATATAATTAAAAAATGACCCGAAATCTTACGGATCAAATTAATAATTAAATTAAACCTTAGGGACAAATCTACGAATAATGCCTACAGAATTCATGAAATGAAAATCACTTCAAGTTCACATAATAACTACTAAACCTAAAAGAAATAAATAACATAAAGTAAAAGAAAAAGAAAATAAAACTACCTAATTTCTTTTCTTTTTCTTTTTTTTTTTTTTTTTTTTCCCTTTCCCTTTCCACGCACGTTTGTGGATCTCCAAAGGCGGCAGATCAAACGATCCGGCGAGGGGAACTCCGGCAAGGGGCAGACCGGTGATCCGGCGGCGGCAAAGGTGGGCGGCAGGGATCGCTGCGGACGTCGGGTCGCCGGGTTGGGTCACGGCGGAGGCGCGGGGATCGTGGAGACGAACGGCGTGGGCGCGGAGCTTCGGGTGTCACTGGTCGTCGCGGCGTGGTGCGGTGGGGCGAAGCGGGCGGGCGCGCTGAAGGATGGCTTCGGGGCGGCGATGTCCGTGAGGAGCAACAAGGGGAAGCTCGGACGCCGCTGACGGGTGGGCGGCTGCTCGAGCAGCGGGGCTCGGTGTCGAGGCAGTGGTGGCGTCCGGGCGTTTGGTGCGGCTTAGGTCAGCGGCGGGGGGCTTCGGGCAGTCGCGCGGTGGTTTGGCGCGGCAGAGCAAGGGGCTCGGACGGACAGGGTAGCAGTGGAACTCGGAGCGGTGGTGGGTGTTTTGGGTCGCACGGTGGTTTGGCGTCCGGGTCGTGCGGAGGGGGAGCAGCAGCAGCGGGTCTCGGAGGGGTGCAATGGAGCAGCGTGGCGACCGTCGCAGGTAAGGAGGCACGAGCCGACGGATCACCGGTGAAGTGGCCGGGGATCAACGGGCGTATGGTGGCGAGACGTCCGGATCTAGAGATGCGGGCATCGGTCCGGGGTGCGGCGCGGGAGACGGCGTCGGGCTCGTCGGAAGAAGGAAGGTCGCGGGCGGACTCGGGAATGGCGGTGGGGAGGTCGACGTCGGGCGCGGAGACGGCGAGGTTGCGGTGGTGCAACGCGGAGGTGGATCGGCGGACGGGGCGGCTGCTCGGGCGGCTTGAGGGGCGGCCGGGGAGCCGCCGAGTGGAGGACGAAGCCCCCCTTGAAGAAGACAACCCCTCTTTTTATTATTGTTTTTTTTGTTCTCTCTCTCTCACCCTTTCGACTTCACTTTTCTTTTGTTTTTTTCTCTAACGAGCCTCTCCCATTTTTTAATCAAAAGAGAAGCCCCTCTCCCTCATTTTTAATCGCTTCGCCCCTTTCTCTCAATTTGTGTCTCCGTACGAACTCTCCCATTTTTTTAATCGCCTCCCCCACGGACTCTCTTTTTAATCGCCCCCCCTTTGCGTTGTTCCGTCTGTGCGTATTTATAGGTTTGAAGTTCAACCCACTGTAGTGTGAACAGGAGGCGGCCACTATTTCACGTCGTGCTTCTTCAAATACGGACGCCACCGCCTGACACTCTGCTGATTTTTTCTTTGCTTGTTGCTTACTTCAATCTTCAGCGTGTTCCACGCCTCTTCTTCCTTCACAACACACGCTTGAGAGAGAGAGAGAGAACATATTATATAATATAGCTTCTCTTGCTTCTCGAGGGTTCCCTAGAGTCTTCACGTCCGCCGAATTTGTGCATGCATGCGCGTGCGTTAATGAGGGAGAGACAACGGACGTGCAAGAACTTCCTTCCTCTCTTTTTTTTTGCTTTCGGTCTTTTGCGCGTTTGGACAAGCGGAGAGAGAGACCGTCCCCTTTTTTTTTTTTTTAATATTATCGACTACAAGCCGCCGCGTCTTGTTGCCTTTTTAATACCGATGCGAAAAAAAAATGCGACTTCATGAAATGCAATTTTACTTTTTTTTCTTTTTATTATTTTTTTTATGCAACTAATTACTAAATGATTAGGCAAAATTTAGGTGTCAACAGCTGCCCCTCTTTGAAGGTGAGCTCGCAGAGGTTGCCTTTAAAGACAAATTGAGGCCTAAATTTTGGTCATGCTCATGCAATGAATGATTTTTGTTGGAACATGAATTCCATTTTTTTAATGCAATTTATATGATGCATGGAAATACTAATGCAAATGATAGATGAACCTACTTGGAATAACTTACCTTTGAGGAGGATAGAGTAATTCGAGGTAGTGGGTATTACCTGTCCAGGACCCGTACCATTCTACGGTCGCCCAATACGGCAGGAAGGGGTTGCTTTCTCAGGACCCGTACCATTCTACGGTCGCCCAATACGGCAGAAAAATTTTGTAAGGAACTGCTTTCCTAAGACCCGTACCATTCTACGGTCGCCCATGGCAGAAAAGTGCTGCTTTCTCGACCCGTACCATTCTACGGTCGCCCAATACGGCAGAAAGGTTTTGTCTAGGACCCGTACCATTCTACGGTCGCCCAATACGGCAGAAAGGTTTTGTCTAGGACCCGTACCATTCTACGGTCGCCTAAACAGGGATTCATTTTCCAGGACCCGTACCATTCTACGGTCGCCTGAATAAGGAATTAAGTTTGTCTAGGACCCGTACCATTCTACGGTCGCCTAAACGAGGTTTACTTTAGGGCCCGTACCATTCTACGGTCGCCTGAATAGGAAATTGCTTTTCCAGGACCCGTACCATTCTACGGTCGCCTGTTAGAGCAATAAATGTTGTTTAGGACCCGTACCATTCTACGGTCGCCTAAACGGAGATTTTGCTTGGCTAGGAATCGAACCATTCTTCGGTCGCCCGGCGTTGCAACTTGGAGAAAAATCTTTGGGGACTTAACCAATAGACACTCAATGTTAGGTGAGATGAATATTGGATTAAGAAGACTCGAAATACCTAGATCCAGACTAAGGTATAACGAAAAAGATCAGAAAGCATTCATATCCAGAATGAAATGCTTAACAAAATTTTTTTTTGAGACATCCAGATCCAGACTGAAATGTCAAGACTTTGAGAACTTAACCAATAGACACTCAATGTTAGGTGAGATGAATATTGAATTAAGAGGACTCGAAATACCTAGGTCCAAACTAAGGTATGACGAAAGGATCGGAAAGCATTCATATCCAGAATGAAATGCTTAACAAAGGGTTTGAAACGTCCGATCCAGACCGAGATGTCAAGAAATTGTGAACTTAACCAATAAACACTCAATGTTAGGTGAGATGAATATTGGATTAAGAGGATTCGAAATACCTAGATCCGACTAAGGTATAACGAGAAAGATCGAAAGCATTCATATCCATAATGAAATGCTTAACAAAAAGTTTTTGAGACATATATCAAGAACTTGGGAATACCTAGGACAAACCTGAGATATTCGTGAAGGTCACTTACCTCTTGGTAGAAAGAAGTTTTGGAACATCAATGATGTACTTCAAATATTCATGGAGGTTTCTCACCTTGAGGCTTCTGAAAGGAACATGAATGTCAGGAGCTCTTGGGTCTTCGAGGAAATATTACCTGTCAGACATGATTAGAGCAAAAAAATACATGCATTTACCAAAGAAGTAAGCAATTCAGCACACTCCAAAGTCCACTGAGGTTTTTTTTTTTTTTTTCTTTTTTCAAGATTTGTGCATGATGGTTTTACCATATTTGCACCACCAAATTTCCACTGGAGAATCATCGCTTAAGACAATTTTCACTCATGACATGGATTTTCAAGAATACCAAATGAGAGATTTTCAGTTAGAAAGGACTTTCACTCACTCTCATTAAGAAGGCTATTTTGTCCCAACCATTAATGTGGGATCACAGGAATCACTCAATCTCACTTTCATCATGTCAACAAGAGTTCGAGTATTCTCGCAAGCGGTACGACCTTGTCAATCTGAGAGGCCTTTATCAAGACTGTAATATGGGTTTGGTCAATGGCTCAACAAAGAGGGACTCTTCGAGTCAAGGTTTAATGAAAGAACAATACTTTGCAATCATCTCCGGGTTTACAAGTCAAGTAACCTGCGAAATGAGATAGAAATGGTCTTGCTCGCACTTCTTCGAGCAATGCTTATAAACATATGAATTCCTACATTAATTTCAGTGCCTTAATCTGAAGAGACTTTGTAAGGGACGTAACGTAGGTCAAGTTCATGGGTTGAGAAATGAATGGATCATTAGGCTCAAAATGTGTATAGGGGGATGAGAATTGGTGCTCATCTTGGCATTGTCACGGGTCTTCTTCTTCACCATTGGGATTTTCCTTATAGGTACTATAAAAACTTGGCTTTTGAGTTTTTGAGTACCACTCCATTGAGAATTCACTCTCTCTTTTCATTTTTTACGGGCATTGGCCTTGCTTTTACTAGGCATACTGCTTTTTCATGCCCCTTTCTTTTTGTTTTTTTTTTTTTTTTTTTTTTATGACTTTTGACACATTACATGTATTGAATCACCATGTAATGTTTCAACATTTGGGTTCTTGAGGATTTTTTCATTTTTTTTTTCCGGCACTCGGACTCGCCTTTGCTTGAATATTTGCCTTTGCCTTGCCCCAGTGTGGGGGATGATCACCAATTGGGTTTAAATGAAACGAATTTACAAGCTCAAGGGGGTACGCAATGGATAAAGTGTGTAGGATAGAGAAAGAACTGCTCTTCATCATCCTAAGGCACTTAAATTACCGTATGAATTCAATGTAATAGCAATACCTGAAGATTGATGCAAGTGAGAGAAAGAATATTTCTATCAATTTCCTCGCCTCATGATGTTGTCTTACCTCCAGCCTGCCCCAATGTGGGGTGGTTCTTGACAGGGGTAATTTAAAAATTATCCACGTGTGTGGGCTCAAAAAGGTTTAAACAATGGACGATCATGTAGTGTTTGGAATAGAGAACAAACCGTCTCTCATCATTTTGATCATCGTACTTTTCGCGAGAGAACTCTTTACCTCACAGACATGGAACTTCCTACACTCGTCTCACCGGTGTATGAGCAAGGGGACTGTGTATAGGATAGAACTTGCCTTTCATCATTCTGACATGTCTCATTTAGCATGCTCAATCCATTCCACATCATTCATTAACTTGATCTGCGGTGATAATCTTCAGTGGAATTGGTAATTTAAACAGGTAAAACTATAATGCAAAATTCTCTTTTGAAAGGTCATAATCACTTCATCAGCTTTGAGCACAAAGAGTTTGCAGCTCAGAAAAGAAAGAAAAGGATTGAAAAAAGAAAGAAAAAAAAATGTTTTTCTTCTTTTTTCTTTTTTTGTTTTTTTTTTTGTTTGGCAAACTTGTTGCCGTTTCCAGGGATCGAACCCTAGTTGCTCTCGGACCCATTCATTCCCCGTGCCACCAGGCCAAGGCACTGGTGGTGTTCTCAGGGCATTTCTTTTTTTATTTAATTGAACTGACTTTGGGTCAACACGCCTGATATTCCGAATCAAATGAATTCGATATGTGTAGGGCACATGGCCTACTTTTCATCTCATTCAACCCATTGCACACAATTCAATGAAGAAATGAGTACCTTCAATTTACAGCAAACTCTATCAAGGGTAATATTTCTTCACCGCATCGGAGTTAACAGGATTAGAAAACTCACGACCATCCATTTCTGTGAGAATTAAGGCACCACCAGGGAGTACCTTCTTCACCATATATGGGCCTCTATAATTTGGAGCAAATTTACCTCCAGGATCAGGAAAAATCGGTAACACCTTTCTTAGAACTAGATCATTTACTTCGAAGTGTCTCGGCCGTACTTTCCGATTGAAGGCCTTAGCTACTCTTTGTTGATATGCCTGACCATGGCAAAGAGCTTTTAGCCTTTTTTCATCAATCAGGTTCAACTGTTCGAACCTTTGTCGTGTCCATTCTACCTCGGACAATTCCACTTGGGATAAGACTCTCAAAGAGGGGATTTCTACTTCCACAGGCAAGACTGCCTCCATGCCATAGACTAAGGAGAAAGGGGTCGCTCCGGTAGATGTTCGGATCGATGTCCGATACGCCATTAGAGCAAAGGGTAACCTGTCATGCCAATCCCGATAATTCTCGGCTGTCTTAGTTAGGATCTTCTTGATGTTCTTATTAGCTGCCTCAACAGCTCCATTCATTTGTGGGCGGTATGGTGATGAATTCAAATGCTTGATTTTGAAATTACTGAACAACTCATCAACAAACTTATTATTCAGGTTTGTCCCATTGTCAGTGACAATTGCTTCGGGGACACCATAACGGGCGATTATGTCACGCTTAATAAACTTCACAACATTTCGAGCCGTGACATTAGCATATGATGCGGATTCAATCCACTTTGAAAAATAATCTATTGCCACCAATATGAATCGGTGCCCATTTGAAGCTTTAGGATTTATCGGGCCAATCACATCGATCCCCCACATTGAGAACAGCCATGGCTCAGATAGTTGGTGTAACTCCGTTGGAGGAACATTTATTTTATCTCCATGAATTTGGCAACGATGACAACTTCTAACATGTTGTATGCAGTCACTTTCCAGCGCAAGCCAATAGTAACCCAGTCTCATAATTTTCTTGGCTAACATGTGCCCATTCATGTGTGGGCCACAAACTCCTTCATGCACTTCTTGCATGATTTGGATAGCTTCTGCTTCATCTATGCACCTCAATAAAACTGAATCATAAGATCTCTTGTATAAATTCTTACCACTGACGAAGAACTTTGAGGCCATCTTCATTATGTATTTTCTATCGGGCCGGAGTGCTCCCTTCAGAAATTCCTGCTTTTGAATATAATTCATGATGTCATAATACCATGGTTTTTCATCAAGTTCTTCATTCACGACCATACAATAAGAAGGTTTGGCTAGAACCTCAATTTTCAAAGGCTCAACTTCTAAACCATCGAACTTGCAACATAGATGACAACGTTGCCGTGGCATCGGCAAATTGATTATGAGATCTAGCCAAGTAGTCAAACGAGATTTCATCGAACTCCTTCACCAACTCTTCGAGGTACTTGTGATACGGCAGTAATTTGGCATCCCCGGTCTTCCATTCACCTACAAACCGGAGTATGATCGTGCGAATCTCCATATACTTTCAATTTGGCCACTCCCATTCCAATTGCGGCCTGAAGTTCCGAGAATACAAGCTTCATATTCAGCTATATTGTTAGTGCATGGGAATATCAATTTCGCGGCTACCGGGTGATGTTGTCCGTCCTGGGATATCAATCGCCCCAAGCACTCGAACCGGACAAGTTCACAGCTCCATCGAAGAACATGGACCATGCATCTTCATTTATGGTCAGAATACGATCATCCATGGGATAATCATCATCATTTAAGGTTCTAGGATTCTCGGCCAATATATCAGCAATTACTCGGCCTTTAACTGATTTTTGTGGTATGAACTGCACGTCGAATTCTGAAATCAAGACCTGCCATTTAGCTAACTTACCCACCGTAGCCGGTTGATTAAATAAATACTTGATGGGATCGTTCTCGCCACAAGAAATGTCTGGTAATGCAATGTGTACTGTCGCAGTCTATGCAATACCCATACTAACGCAGCACAAGTTTTTTCGGCATCAGAATATTTCAGCTCTGAGGCAGTGAACTTTTTACTTAGGTAGTAAATAGCTCGTTCCCTCTGATCCACGGGACTTTTCTGAGCTAACATCGCACCCAGTGACTCACTATGGATTGTGAGGTATAAAATTAAAGGATGCCCCGATATTGGTGGGACAAGAACGGGTGGACTCATTAAATATTGCTTCAGCTTATCGAACGCCTCTTGACATTCATCATTCCACTCAACTTGTACATTTTTCTTCAAGAGTTTGAAGAATGGCTTCGCAGTCTCAGAGAGTTGAGAAATGAATCGTGCAATGTAATTCAGTCTCCCTAGGAGACTCCGGACCTCCTTCACTGTCGATGGAGGTTGTAGCTCACATATTGCCTTGGCTTTAGATGGGTCAATCTCGATCCCTTTACTACTCACAATGAACCCAAGTAATTTACCTGAAGTTGCCCCGAACACACACTTGGCAGGATTCAAACGGAGCTTGAATTCACGGAGCCGATCGAATAACTTCCTGAGGGTTTTGACATGACTCCTCCCGGGTCGGGTTTTTGCAATCATATCATCGACATATACCTCAATTTCTTCATGCATCATGTCATGGAACAACGTAACCATGGCTCGTTGGTAAGTTGCCCCGGCATTTTTAGTCCGAAGGGCATGACCTTATAATGAAAGGTTCCCCACGGGGTGATGAATGCTGTCTTCTCTTTGTCTTCAACCTTCATTCTTATCTCGATTGTACCTTAAAAAAACCATCCATGAAAGAGAATAATTCAAATCCAGCAAGTACTATCCACGAGAACATCGATATGTGGCAATGGGAAATCGTCTTTTGGGCTGGCCTTGTTCAAATCCCGATAATCAACGCACACTCGGACTCGACCGTCTTTTTTCATGACTGGTACTATGTTGGCTACCCATTCAGGATACTGCGAGACTTCAATGAATCCCACTTTGAGGAGTTTCATTACCTCCTCTTCTATTTTCTTTGAGAGCTCCGGTTTAGTCCTCCGGCTTCGCTTCTTAGGGTGCACATCCGGATTAGTGGGCAAACAATGTTCCACAATGGATGGATCTAAACCTCGGCATATCATCATACGTCCAGTGCAAAGATATCCTGATATTCTTTTAGCAACCGAGTCAGTGCTCGGCCTCATCTTTGGGAAGATTTGCCCCGATTTTTATCTCTTTGGGATCTTCGGCATCACTCAAATTGATAGTGACCGTTTGCTCGGGGGTGAGAACTTTGGGTTTTTCATGCTGCTCCCAACTATGCTGTACTTCAATGGAGTCACCATTCGGCTCCTCGGGGTCTTCACTGTCATCGCTCATGGTATTGGACTGAACCAATTTCACCACTTTGCCTACCATAAGGTTGCTCTCTTGTGGGCTAGCACCCATTTCCTCCGATGGTTCTTCGTTAATGGCACCTATAAGGAGATCATCGAATAGGGTCGTGATTCCTTCCATCTCATTATCTGGATCCTCTATCTTTGAAGTTGTCGGGTCATCCATGCTACTCCATCCATCGGGCGCGATTCCTCGGGTGTCGATCACTCCTCCTTCATCATGCATCATTCTAGCAGGGCCGGGGAATGTCTTGCGAATATCGAGGAATAATGAGTTTTTCCTCTCTTGTTCATGTCCTCCCCCTCTTCCATGGTACCCTAATCCGGCGGAACGAGACCTTCGAGGGGCTTCAATCGGATTCCGGATGCCATGCTCTTTTTTACCAAGTCCACGACCAGGAATAAAGCCATTTCCAACCATTACTCTTGCTACCATAACTGCTGCATTTGACACATCAGGGATGGGTGGTGTCGATCCTCGAGATGCATGAATAGTGGACACGAGCTCAAACGATTGGTAACTCGACTCCTCCCTAGGTTCCGGCTCGACATAGGGATGGCTGTCTCATGATAAATCCGATGATCCTCCTCGCCATGAACAATGACTAGCTTTCCTTTGACAACAAATTTCACGCTTTGGTGAAGACTTGATGGCACAAACCCAGCAATTATGAATCCAAGGACGACCTAACAGAAATTGAACCAAAAGGGGATGTCCATTACCCGGAAAAGGACGTTGAACATCACCGGACCTATTTGTAGATCAAGGTGGGTCTCCCTATCACTTCCTTTCTTGTACCATCAAAAGCTCGGACGGAGGTCTTTGCAGCATTTATTTTTGAAGGATCTATTTTAAGGCGATGAAGAGTTGCCAATGGACAGATATTCAAGGCAGACCCATTATCAATGAGTACTCGAGCCACATGAGAAGCCTTGCACTTGACAGATATGTATAACGCCTTCGTATGTCCCCTCCCCTCAATAGGGAATTCTTCATCAGAGAAGGCTATTAAATCTTTGAGAAGAATCGACCCTACAAATTCCTCCAACCTGTTTACCTCGATCGTCTCCGGTACATGAACTTCACTCAAGACCTTCATTAGAGACTTTTGATGCGTAGGAGATGTTTGCAAGAGTTCAAGTAAAGAGATTTGAGCAGGCAATTTTCGCAATTGGTCGACCACGTTATACTCACTCGCTTTGATTATAGCCAGAAATTCTTTAGCCTCCTCATCAAGAATCGGCTTTGCAAGTTGGGTATTAGCTTGAGCATAGGTTCGACTGATCTTGTAATCGTCAACATCTAACTCGTATGACCAAGGGACGGCTTTGTTATTGCTTGTACCGATACAACCGGGGCACTTCAATTATTATCTCCTCATCGCTGAAGGTACTTCCACTAACAATCCTTCGTGGCCTCGGAGGCGTCCTCAAGTGGGGGCATGTCCTCGATCAACGGATCTGGTTCACTCTTTTCGCACTTAGCTCAGCAAATTCTTTCTCCCAATCAATGATGACTTGAGAGATAGTTGACACTACTCCAGCTTGATCAGCATACCCGATCATGCCAGCCTTAACCATTTCTTGAACCCTTTCCTTCATGGTAGGGAAGGGAGGATTTTCATCCGTCGGATAGTAACCAACTCTAACTAATCCGCTATAGATATCTTTGACAGACATCTTCAAGTTCATCTTTTTGCCAGCATTGAACTCAAAGATTGCATTTACGTTTCCCTCATGTTCCGCAACGGATTCTTTTGACATTTGGTTGGGTGGCACGGAAAGAAAATGCCTTAGTATCTAATAAATTTTGGATCTTGTGCTTCAAAGTCATGCATTCATCGTTGAATGGCCCACCTCTCCCATATGATACTCACATTTTTGGAGGGATCATAGTTGGAGAGTTTTTCAGCATTGGGTCGCTTTGGCTCGTGGGAGATCAATCCCTTCTTTTGGAGTATCGGCGGGACTTGAGATAAAGGACCAGAAGAGGAGAGAATTGCCTTTTGGCGAATTGCCGCGGTGCATGCATTCGGCCTCCATCTTGCTGATTCCCGGGGACACGAACAATCGGAGGCTTACTAGGGGCTGCTTGCGCATATGCAACATTAACTTCAGTGATCGGTTCTTTGTCTTTCCTCGTAATAAATCTTTTGCCTGCAGGGGTTGGTTCATTAAACCATCCATCTCTCAGCCCTGTCTCAATTTGTTCACCCACTGGGATGAGTTGATTGAAGTTCTCCACATACGTGCTGGCCATCCGATTACGAAACTCGAATGGGAGGGTTTTGACGAACAACTTCATCAGTTCTTTGTCCGTGGGTTCAGGAGTGATTTGGGCGGCCAAGATTTCGCCACCTTATGGCATATTCTTTAAACGACTCACTCCTCTTTTTCTCCATTCGTTCGAGATCCTCTCGTGAAGGTGCAATGTCCATATTGAACTTGTACTGCTTGAGAAATGCATCGGCCACCTCATTCCAAGTGTCGAGGAGGTTTATGTTTTTCATAATATACCGCCCGGTGCAGGCCCGACCAAACTCATTTGGAATGATTGGATCATAAGGGGCTCATTTTTTACATGCCGAGCCATCCTTACATGGTACATCTGCGCAGTGAGCTTTCGGGCAAGAAGTACCATCATACTTTTCGAACTCCGGCATTTTAAACTTGTTTGGCGTCTTAACCTTCTCATAAACAGACAGGTCAATTGGAAGTGAGTTCTGCGATCCTTGTAATTGTTTCACTTTCTCTTCAAGTTTCGCAAGGCGTTCACCTTGCTCCGTCTTAGGAGTGCTGTCAGACTTGGCTTTCTCGGCGATGATTGGAAGTATGTCATCCTCCAATTCAGGCATGTCATCATCAACCATCTGGACCTTCCTTGCCTGTTTTGGGATTATTAGCTCGGTAGAGCAGGTGCGAAACGGGATTCACCCGGAGGGATTCGATTTGGGCAGTCATAAGTTGCATAGATGTAAGCAACTGTTTGAGCTGATCTTCCATGCTGGTAATACGATCGCGCATCTCGGTTTGGTCAGCCATTTTAGCTTTTGATCGTGTAATAATAGGCGAACGTGGCGGATCCGTTATCACCTAAAAGAAAAAGGGGTAATGTAAGAACCAATGACAAGATAGAAAAAATGGCCCATGACAATGGTCTAAACGCCTGATTTTATTAAAAATTTACTTGAAATATAAAGTCAAACTTCCTAACAATGAACTAAGAATTGAAATTCAACTTCCTAAACATTGAACTAAAAGTTGAAAGCATTGAATTGAAAATTGAAATCAAGATCCCTAAACATCAAAAAAATTCAAAACATTTCATTTTATATGCTTTCGGGATCCCAACGTTTTGCGAAGCTTCTTATTTTCAGCTTCAAGCATTTCCACTTTCCGCTTAAGATGCTCAATTTGTGCTTGCCGAGTAGGCTTCTCGGTCACATCGTGGGACCACCGGACGTAATGCAGCAGAACCGGTGTTGTCGGATGTAGAATGCCGACGCATGGTGGATCTCCTCCTTGCCTTTCAGTCTCTTGGGCACCAAAATCTTTCTAGATGGCATTCATTCCATGCAACAATGATCATCTGGATCTCGTTGAAGTAGTCATAGTCTGTACGAACAAAACGAACTTGGAATAATTCCGTCTTGAGGGGCGGAGGATCTTCTTGAAGAGCTCTGTACTGACGGGCCACCTTATATGGGTAGTAGGAGGTAGCACCAGAAAGGCCCAAGAACGGGATCGGCTCATCATACTTGTGAGAGAAACGAGCCTCCTCAACATGAAGCCATTTAGTATACCATAGGAATGCCTTGGGCCTAGGATTTTTCAAAAATTAACCCAACGGGCATATTGTTTATTTGGGGAAAAACGCTCCAAAACCGCAAATTTTTGTATAGGGTGCCTTAAATCATCAATTTTAAATTGTTTCATTAGGTGCCCAAAACCTTTTATGTGCGAGAAAAACCATATTTGCAAAAGTTCAGGAGGGCGCGCATGGTCTTTTCTTCATTTTGCTTGAAACGGTTCAATGACAAGAATGTTTCGGCTAAAACCATATTAACATAATTTAACCCATTGCAAACACGATTAACCACCCCGGAAATTGAAGGATTAATAGCATTTCTTCGATAAGGAAAATGATTAGTCCGAAAATGCTAATATGAAGATCCTAGCTTTTGAAATCATTGATTGACTTGCAAAACACTCTTCCAAAAATGAAAATGGGCATGCAAAACAATTGGCTTTGACAACCTTCCTTACTCTTTCGGTTTCGATTTCTAAAAATTGTGATAATTCAGAAATAGAATCTATACCGATAGGCGGTCTAACAAGTTCCTTTTCCAGGGGGCATTCCAATGGCAATACTATATTCTTCAAGCGTTGAGTCAGCTCGAACTCACCAAATATGAAGGTGGAAGTTTGTGGACACCAGAAGTGAGGGAGTGCTTGTATTACACCAGAGTGGATGTTGATCTCTAAAAGCGGGAGAAGTCGGGGGATCCTGGCTTTCACATATCTCTGGCCATCTTGATCTAACTGATCCAACCACATCTTGAGCTCTTTTTTGGGAGTGGAAATGAATTGTACGTCGGTTTTCCCCATTGCATATAAAACAAAACTGACGACGAAACCTATCGTCATGGGCCGACAAAAATTACAATAAAGTAAATAAATTGCAAAAATTTAGACAACTTACTTTCACCGGGAAGATAACAATCAGATAGACACATCGCATGAGACGTGAGGCTCGATTTCTATCTAAAAGGCTTAACAAAGTGGAGCTAAGAGGGTGATCTGACCGCTGCGCCTCGCATTAACGTCGTCCTCTTAACTCCGGGCTCGCCGAATGGAATGTCCAATAGTCACGCAGTCTCGCGGATATGGACAAAACACATTTCGACACCATGAAAACTTTCGGGAAGAGAAGGTCAACCTCTACATAGCAATCTCGCTTTAGAGGAAGTATACTTCTCAACACCATCCTAGAAATCCTATCGCAGCCCAGGTCGGACCGCAGGTTGTGTGTGCAAATAGTGTGGTGCTAAAGCAATAAAACATGCACAACAGTTTAAATGCAAACAACACTTCTAATAAATCATTCATCCCACACTTCGACCTGCAAGACAAACATTAGCAAAGACTACTCCCCTTATACCTCCCATCTGCAAGAACATTTAACACCTTAAAAATGTTAGGGACGTACCTGGGATCCTCGCTGCCAAACAAAAACATTTTTCAAAAGAAAAGAAAAATTGGCCTAAGTCCACTAAGTGTTTTAACACAAGAGTCCCCAAAATGAGTCGCCAAGCTGTCGCGACCTAATTTTTCGGGTTCGCCACCTAAAACTAGGTTGATGGACTACTAAGCCTTAAAGCTTAGCTCGGGCTCTCCCAAGCCCATACCAAATCGCGACTTAGGGATTTTGTCATGCAAAAGCTCATTATCTAGGAGTCGCCACTAATCGGTTTAGGGTAGGTCGATTAGACACCTAAGTAAAATAACGGGAGGATTATCTTACTTCTACGAACCAGAGATTTTGGGTACGGGGACTTGGTTACACTAGACTATCCTAGTGCCCTTTCGGTACCATTTCTTTTTAATTTTCAAAAAAGTTTTGCGTGCAGCTTGATTTGATTTTAATTCATTTTCCAAATGTGAGGCGATCATGCATGTGCACAAACCACCAATTTAACACTCAAGAAAACAATAAAATAATGCAAAAAGCATACCTTAAAGCAACGAAAACATCTGTATTGTTAGATCAAAAATCATATAGATAATCATAGATATGATTTCTAATTAACACGCAATTTCAATTTTTTGTTTTCACTTTTTTAATGAAAATCATGATGCATGCTAATAACCTAATATGACATGACGACATGACCTAAACTATATGACATGAAGAAATGCAATAATTAAATGCAATCTAAATGATCTAATTATAATAACATGCAATGCGATGCAATGACATACAAATTATTTAAACTAAAATGACATGCTTTATGCAATTTAATATGTAAGCTATATGTTACGTGACATTTATTAAATGACTTATTCTAATGACATGAAAGTTCTAATTAAATGAACTTAAATAAACTAAATGACGTGCATTTGATGTTCCTATTTTTAAAAATGCAATCTATCCTAAAAATTGAAATTAACTTATGCAAAGACAAATTTTGTATTTTCTTTCATGAAATTCGAATGCAAAAATGATTTAGCTAGATTAAAATTCTATCTAATTTAAACTAAGGATTAAGTCATATTAAATAAAAACTAAGACATTATCTTAATCTAACATGCAATTTATCTAAAAAGATGATTTAAATTAAAGATGAAACATGCAATTCTAACCTAATGTGCACAATGATTTTCTTTTTGCTTTTCTTTATGAAATTCGAAATTAAAACTAACACATAATTAAACGTGCATTTCGGATAATAAACAAAAAAACTAACAACCTAAATGAATGCATTTTTTTGTTTTTATATTTTTAAATTCGAAATAAAACCCCTATTCTAGATATGCAAACTAACAAAAAAACTCTAGAACCAATTGAAATCCTAATTCAAATATCTTTTGATTTTTCTTAATGATTATCTAAAACAAATATTAAATCTAACTAGCAAGATATTCATCAAAATAAAGGATTAAAATAAACGAAAAAATAACCCGTTATCTCACGGGTCAAATTAACGAATATTTTTAACCCCGAACATCGTACAAGAAATCAAAATAATTAAAAATCTAATCCGACATCTTACGGATCAAATTAATAAATATATTGATTCAACAGTTAATATATCATAAACAAATCCCGAGAGTTAATATAATTAAAAAAAAATGACCCGAAATCTTACGGATCAAATTAATAATTAAATTAAACCTTAGGGACAAATCTACGAATAATGCCTACAGAATTCATGAAATGAAAATCACTTCAAGTTCACGTAATAACTACTAAACCTAAAAGAAATAAATAACATAAAATAGAAAAAGAAAATAAAACTACCTAATTTCTTTTCTTTTTGTTTTTCTTTTGTTTTTCTTTTCCCGCTTTCCTTTCCACGCACGTTTGTGGATCTCCAAAGGCGGCAGATCAAACGATCCGGCGAGGGGAACTCCGGCAAGGGGGCAGACGGTGATCCGGCGGCGACAAAGGGGGCGGCAGGCAAGCGGATCGCTCGGACGCCGGGTCGTCCGGAGGTTGGGTCACGGCGGAGGCGCGGGGCTCGTGGGGGCGACGAACGGCGTGGGCGCGGAGCGGGTGTCACTCGCGGGCGCGTGCGGCGGGCGAAGCGGAGCGGCTCGCTGCTTTGGCTTCGGGCGGCGATGTCCGCAAGGGGAAGCTCGGGACGGCTCGCGGTGCGGGGGCGGCTTCGAGCAGCGGGGCTCCTGTGTCCGCAGTCGGGCGTGGCTGGCGTTTGGTGCGGCTTAGGTCGGCGGGGGGGGCTTCGGCGGTGGTTTGGCGCGGCAGAAAGCAAGGCTCGGACGCGACAGGGTAGCAAAGTGGGAACTCGGAGCGGTGGTGGGTGTTTTGGCTCGGCCGGCGTCGGGTCGTGCGGAGGGGAGCAGCAGCGCGGCGTCTCGGGCGTCAATGGAGCAGCGGCGGCGACCAGTGCAGCGAAGGAGGCACGAGCCGACGGATCACCGGCGAAATCTGGGCATCAACGGGCGTATGGTGGCGAGACGTCCGGATCTAGAGATGCGGGCACCGGTCCGGGGTGCGGCGACGGGCGACGGCGTCGGGCTCGTCGGAAGAAGGAAGGTTGCGGGCGGACTCGGGAATGGCGGTGGGTCGTCGACGTCGGGCGCGGAGACGGTGAGGTTGCGGTGGTGCAGCGCGGAGGTGGATCGGTCGGACGGCTGCTCGGAAGGAGGGGCGGCCAGGAGCCGCCGAGTGGAGGCACGAAGCCCCCCCTTGAAGAAGACAACCCCTCTTTTTATTATTGTTTTTTTTTGTGTTCTCTCTCTCTGTTGCCCTTTCTGACTTCACTTTTCTTTTGTTTCTCTCTAACGAGCCTCTCCCATTTTTTTAATCAAAAGAGAAGCCCCTCTCCCTCATTTTTTAATCGCTCGCCCCTTTCTCTCAATTTGTGTCTCCGTACGAACTCTCCCTTTTTTAATCGCCTCCCCCACGGACTCTCTTTTTTAATCGCCTCCCCCTTTGCGTTGTTCCGTCTGTGCGTATTTATAGGTTTGAAGTTCAACCCACTGTAGTGTGAACAGGAGGCGGCCACTATTTCACGTCGTGCTTCTTCAAATACGGACGCCACCGCCTCGACACTCTGCTGATTTTTCTTTGCTTGTTGCTTACTTCAATCTTCAGCGGAATTCTTCTTGTTCCACGCCTCTCCTGACAACACACGCTTGAGAGAGAGAGAGAGCATATTATATAATATAGCTTCTCTGAGGGTTCCCCTAGAGTCTTCACGTCCGCCGAATTTGTGCATGCATGCGCGTGCGTTAATGAGGGAGAGACAACGGACGTGCAAGAACTTCCTTCCTCCCTTTTTTTTTTTTGCGGTCTTTTGCGCGTTTGGACAAGCGGAGAGAGAGACCGTCCCCTTTTTTTTTTTTAATATTATCGACTACAAGCCGCCGCGTCTTGTTGCCTTTTTAATACCGATGCGAAAAAAAAAATGCGACTTCATGAAATGCAATTTTACTTTTTTTTCTTTTTATTATTTTTTTATGCAACTAATTACTAAATGATTAGGCAAAATTTAGGTGTCAACACTTATGCATAGCACTCTGGTTCACCTGCATCAGTCAATAATACATACTCATCTTCAGAATACCTGGTGGAAGGTTGTCGGTCTCTAACGGATCTTTGGACTAGAACATCCAGTGGAACATCTAATTGAGCCTCTGGTTCAGGAATAATATTATCTGTTTCAACATGTTCAAGAACATGTGCGTTATTTGGAACTTTGACTTCCTGCTGCTCTTCATCAACATGTGTAGGAATATTTGTAAGAGGAACTGGGCCCAAATCAACCAAATTATCACTAACCCGTGGTGCTGAAATCATCTCTGCTTTCTCAATATCCTCTATTGTTTAATCTTCCATAAACACAACGTCTCTGCTTCTTACAATTTTCTTTTCAACCAGATCATAAAATTTGTAGCCAAGTATATCCTGCCCATAACTAATAAATATGCACTGTTGCGTTTTCACATCAAGTTTAGACCTCTCATATTTAGGAATATGCACAAATGCTTTGCACCCAAAGACACGTAAATAATTATAAGAAACATCTTTGCCTGTCCTAACTCTATTAGGAACATCAAACTCTAAAGGAATGCATGAAGTAAGATTTAATACATGCACAACTGTAATTAAAGCTTCACCCCAAAAGGATCCAGGTAGCTTTGACTGTGAAAGTAAGCATCTTACCCTTTCAACTAGTGTTCTGTTTATTATCTCAGCTAAGCCATTTAACTGAGGCGTCTTGAGAGGTGTCTTTTGATGTCGAATACCTTGTTGTCTGCAATATTCATCAAAAGGTCCAATAGACTCTCCCCTGTTATCAATTCTGATGCATTTCAATATCTTTCTAGTCTGTCTCTCAACTGAAGCCTAAAATTGCTTAAAAGCATCTAACACTTGATCTTTAATTTTCAAGGTATGAATCCAAATTTTCCTTGAAAAATAATCTATAAAGGTAACAAAATAAACAAAGTCACCAAGTGATTTTATTTTCATAGGACCGCAAACATCATAATGCACTAAATCCAGTATACCTAACTTTCTTGAAGGAGGGGAGCTTTTAAATGCAACTCTGTTATGTTTTCTTGCTAAATAGTGAGCACACTTCTTTAGCGCCGAACTTTTCATTCCTCAAATGAGCTTCTTCTTGACCAATATTGAAAAACCCTTCTCACTGATGTGACTGAGCCTCTTATGCCATAACTCAGCTACATCTTCGCTGTCTACTGCATTAATTTTGTCTGTGGACAACTTTGCCTGCATAATGTACAACGAAGAATTTTTTTCACCTCTAGCCACAACAAGAGAACCTTTGGTGAGCTTCCATTGACCATTACTGAAGGTGCTGCAATACCCCTCGTCATCTAACTTGCCTGTAGAAATCAAATTCAAGCAGATATCAAGCATATGTTTAACATTATTCAATATTAACCTTGTGCCATTGCTGGTTTCTACGCACACATCACCGATGCCTACAGCTTAAGCTAGCCCATTGTTTCTCATCTTCACAGATCCGAAATCACCCGACCTGTATAATGTAAAGAAATCCCTACGAGACGTAGCATGAATAGATGCACCACTATCAATTACCCAACTAGTCTTATGAGATATAAAATTCACCATATTACCATAAAAAAAAAATGAGAAAGTCTTCTTTAAGTACAGCAACACGATTGTCATCACTATCATCATCAATTTTCTTCTCTTTACCTTTCTCCTTTTGTTTCTCCCTTTTTAACTGGCGACAAAACCTTTAAATATGTCCATTTTGATGACAATAATGGCACTCAACATTAGCAAATTTGTTATACTTACCTCTGCTTTTATCTCTACTTTTATCTCTATTTCTCGGACCTCGAGACTCACTTCTTCCCCTTTTCTCAACAACCAAGGCATCAGAATGTGAAGAGGACGATCATTGTGTCTTCTTTCTCATCTCTTCATTCAAAATACTACTCTTGACCAAATCCATGGTAATCGTACCATCCAAGGCAGAATTAGACAAAGATGTTCAGAACGTCTCCCATGAGTCCGGCAAAGTACCAAGCAACCATAGTGCTTGTATCTCATCATCAAACTTGATTCCCATAGCAGCCAACTAATTTATAATTCATTGAAAAGAATTTATATGATCATTCAAATGAGTACCATCTTGATATCTCAGAGCCATCATCTGTTTTATAAAAAATAACTTATTATTCCTAGTCTTTCGAGCATATAACTGCTCGAGCTTATCCCATAAACTGCGTGCATGTGTTTCCTCAATAATATGGTTCAAAACATTATTATCCACCCACTGCCTGATATAACCACACACTTGACGATGAAAAATAGACCATTCAACATCAGTTTTATTCTCCGGTTTCTCCTCGACAAATACGGGCAAATAAAAATCTTTCACATATAAAAGGTCTTCCATCTTCCCTTTCCAAATATGATCATTCGAACCATTAAGTGTAACCATTCTACTCATATTCATTTCCATTGTTTAACACAAGGCAAAAAAATCTAGCAATAACCAGATGCTCTGATACCACTCTGATGGGAGAACGGTAACAATTTGAACAATATCGAATTAACGCAGCGAAATAAAATAATCTCCCCTCTTGTGTAAACCTAATAGGAATTGATATAGTAGAGTAAAATAAATATCAAGCATGCGAATACAAAACGATTTTTTATGTGAAAAACCTCCTAGGTGTGAGGAGATAAAAAAAACCACGGAATCGGAGTCCACCCAAAAATCTTCACTATCAACAAAATTGGGTGAACAATGTTTTTCTCTAGCAAATACTAGAGGTACATAGCAACAAAGACCTCAAGAACATAATTCTTGGCAATACACATGAATTTCACAAGAGATCAATGATAAATCTAACCAAAAACACAGATTTTGATCAATCCACGAAAAACCTGATGTAGGGAGCTTCAAACGAAAATCAAACCGTTCAGATTCGAGAAAATTGCGCCACGAACATGCTGACAAAATTTCAGCTCAATCAGACCACAAATCAACCTCCGATGCTAGCTTGATGTAAATCAGATATTGCCCCAACCCCCAGATTTTCTGCTTTCTCTTTTTCTCTTGTTACTACGTCCTTTTTGCGGCTACCACTCTGAAGATAGTAAGAAACCTTATTTCTTTATATAACTTATCATATGGGCTCAAGCCCTTTTTGGGCTTGCAACTCATTGAGCTTCCTCCACATAGGAGTGGACCCAGCTAACACCAGAAGATGTATTCACTGCGATTCAGGCACATGTTAGGGCTGTCCGAGATGTAGCATGGCTTCTTTGCATATGCCCACTCCCACAGCATGCTTTGTCAATGTTCTCGATGTCTAATTGCAACATAAGATCAAAGATGAACTCAAAACAAATTGGTTAATCAAAAGATAAATGAAAGAAAGAATGAGAAAAATTGTGTAGATGGACATTGATTATATGCTCACCAAAGGTCTCGGGCTCCATAACGATGGTGGTCATGGTCTTTGCATCTCCAAGCGAGTACATCATGCCTTGGAGCTCTAAGCTCAGCTTTTGTAATAAATCTGAGATCGTCGAATAGAAGGCTTGAGCATAATCGTTCAGCTCCATCAGACAGCCCGATCCACTCGTCGTTGAGTTCAGGAGTACACGTAGGGGTAGCACCCGATCGGAGGGATACTCACTATCTGAATTTCCAAGCTCCCAAGTTGTACAAAGCCTGGGATTCCCATTCCATTAATAGGCAAAGTCATTAGCATATGCAGTTGAACAAATCTGATGGCTAGCTCCTGCTTAATAACTCATGAAATAATTGAGGGCATTCTTTTTCCGGGCAACTCAGGGTTATTCTATATGTGAACGGTCCGAAATTTAAGTTTCAAGATTCACGGGAGATCGGTATTAAAATTATGGTTAATGGATCAATGAAAGTCAATAAATTAATATACGTCTTTTCTATTCACATATCTATTGAATTCATGAATTTCATAAACTTTTTTGTTCACGTATCTATTGAATTCATGAATTTCCTAGATTCATGTATCTTTTAGTTCATGTATTTATTGAGTTCACAAACCTCTTGAATTCACTTGTCTATGGATTCACGTATCTCTTGATTCATGAATTTTGTGGATACATGCATCTATTTAATTCATGTATCTCTTTTGTACATGAACTAAAAAGCTCTATAAATAGCTAGGAGCATAGAGCTTCATAACGGCTTTTTGTTTTTCGACTCGATTCCAAAAAAGCTTTGATATGCTTTTCTACTCTTTTAATTTTTCTGGGTGTGCTGGTTCAATTGAACGATTCGACGAGTCCTGTTTGCATAGTGCACTAAATCCAGTATACCTAACTTTCTCGAATGAGTATAGGTCTAGAATCTACTGCGACCTAAATCCCATTAAGTGGGTATCCCATATAGGATAACGTCTATCCGATACAGTTTGGAGACGGCTTCTCTTAATCGGTACACGACCATTCAATTTTGGCTCAGGACACTGTGCATTGCGCTCAAATGCCTCAATTAAAATAGTGATCCTAACCTATTTACTTCGTATTAAAAACACCCGATGAAAATAGTCGTGTGTGAGTACACAATCAAATTGGACCTGGAAAATTCATAACCTTCTATTTTAAAATCCCACTGGTTTATATAGTATATAAAACCATTTTCGGTGTTAAAACCCGACACCCGGGATTTTTCCGAATCAATAACGAATTTTATAAATTTTTGGAATAAATGTCCAAAAATTCAATCAGCACTCAATTTGCATAATTTACCACTCGAAAAATTCTTCTTTTTGGTTTTCAAAGGAATGTTCTTATGTTGCCTTGAACGATGCACTAATCCATTGTAGGAATTAACTACACCATTGCAATCGCTACGAAATTTCGGTCACCAGCTATCCCGGTCTAATTTTCGAAAAATATTTAATAATTAAATAATTTATAAAATTAATTAAATAATTAAATTTAAATATTAAAAATATCAACCTAGGCCAAAATTGCTAAATTAAATACCGATACGGGCCTGGAAAATTCCCGAACCCTTCTAGATAAATAGCACATTCTATCTAGGCCTTGATTAATTTAATCTAACCACCTAACATGCACAATTAACTAATTAAATCACTAATCTAATCTAACTAACCACATAATCCCTAATTTATTAAACTAAACACCCCTTAGACGTCATTAGCCTACTAAGAAGAATTTAGTGCATAAACTCACTGATTTATTGCGGAAAACAGTTCACTGCAACAACGGTGCGACGGCGGCTGAAATTCGAATTTTTGGCGGCGTCGACAGACACTCGGACCGGGCCCAAAATTTTTGCAAGCCCACAGAAATTTCTGGGCTTAGACTTAGGCTTGGGCCTGCTTCTCGGGCTTCAAGTTAATTGGACCAAGGTTAGGCTGAACGAGCTTCGAAACTGAGTTGAAAATGGGCCCAATCATGGGCTGATGAACTCAATTCGCTAGGCCAAAGACGTGCTGGATTCTTGGGCTACTGGAAGTGAATTCGTGGGTCAAGACGCACGACAAGCTGGGCCGAAGACGCTGGTTTCATGCATTGCTGCAGGCCTTCATTGGAAATGGAGGCAGTGAATTGGACAAGGGTGAGAGGCAAATTTGCTGGGGGAGCTACTCGTGTCTTCAAGCGGTGCTAGCAAAGAAAGACACGAATGGAGGCAGCTGCTTTGATTGACTCGAGGGAAGCAGCAAGGAAGACACGACGTGATGCTGGACTAGAGGACTCGGTGAAGTCACGAGGGTTTGCGGAGGCTGGCTTGAGGGGAAAACGGACATGTGGTGTTGTTTGCTAGTGGTCAACAACCAGTTGAAGATGCAGCTCGGGCTTCGCAGGTTTGATTGAGGGAAAGACGTGGCCAAGTTGAGAAGTCATTGGTGGAGGAGAGTAAGCGGAGCTTCGGCAAAATAGGAAAATGAAGAGAAAGCAAGAGCAACTTCAGTGGACCGGCTTGACCAAGGGAAGAAGGTGGACTGGCGAGGTGGCAGCGAAGGAGAAAAGGGTCGACGTTGGTGAGCTGGATTGAGGAAGCTGAAGAAGACAATCGTTGGTGGAGCAACAGGCGGCTGAGAGAGAGAAGCAAAGATGGTAGCGAAAGAAGACTGAAGCAAATGGTCTTCCACGAAGGTTGTCGCACGAAGAAGATGGAGGCCAGTTGGTTTTGGGCGGGCCAGTGAAGATTAGATAAGGGAAGAGGTGAAGTCAACAATAATTATCCTCCCAATTGAATGCTTGGTCCCCCCCTTAATTCTTTCTTGTATTATAATTCCTCAATAATCCAATTTGAAGCCCAAAGTTGCTGCCCCCGCCTAATTTCGAATTTAATCATTTTGGACTTCAATTTCATCCACGGTCTCTCCAAATCGATGTCCAATTTTGCCAAGGAAAAATCTTATAGAATTTTCTACAAGTTCCCAACACCCAAAGGCTCGATAAGGAGGCCAAAAATTCCTTCAATTTGACCCATCCGAATTTCCATGCATTTTCCGAATCGTCTGAATCGATTTTCCGTAAAAATCTCGAAATCTTCGAAAAATTTTCAAAGGATGAGTCGACGTTCTTGAAATAAATCGTAACATGATAGAACTTTCAATTTCTGAAATCGGGTTTAAATTCGCGGTTAATTTCAATCCGACACGATTTTAGCGTGACCTACTTTACCATGTAGCTTTTATGAATTTTTAGTGTAATTGACCGGTGATCGATTTATCTCAAGTCACAAATATCTTTGACACATTGGCGACTCTTGGTTGTCGTGAAAATCTCGCGATTTCAAATACGGACACCAGGTACAAAAATGACAGAAAAATCGGTCTAGTGTCATTCGACAGAAATTTTGCAATTAGGTGGAATTACCCACACACTGATCACATATTTCCATTGAATCAAACTATCTCCGATCTCTGATCGATTTTTGACAGTGCCGTAATGACCCTTCCATATCAACACGGTCGAACAGTTGATTCCTAGTCGAATTCTCTAGTCCATTGCGTTAAAATCCCTTACCGACTTCACCTAATAGGCTAGTTATCTCGTGAGTGGTCAACTCAGAGAAAAGTACTATAGACGCGTCGATAAAAGACCAAACTTATCCAATCGAAATCAAAACCTGAAAATCAAGATGTCACAATTAATTATAAGTGACATCTCTGCTGAAGGAATAATACTTAGTGAATCATTCCAAATGGTGGCCAAGATTGAGAAATTGCCTTCGGCTTGGTCAAATTTCAAAAATTATTTGAAGCACAAACGGAATGAGATGAGCCTTGATGATCTCATTCCGCACCTCAAAATCGAGGAGGACAATAGAAGGAGTATGAACCCTTCTTTTGAGCCAAAGGCCAACGTTGTGGAATCTTCCAAATCCAAGCAAGATAGAAAAATGAAGATGTATTTTCAAGAAAAAGGCAAGCAGAATGAATAGTTCTAAGAATTCCAAGGGACATGTTTTATATGCAACAAGCTTGGCCATCGTGCTAAGGATTGCAAGAAGTGCCCAAAAAAAAGGCAAGAACGATGGTGCAGCCCAACAACTGAATTTGACAAAACATGACAATATTGAGAGATTGTCTGTTATGGCAATGTCCGAAGCATCTCTGGTGTCGAACATTAATGGTTGGTGGCTAGACACAGGTGCCACAAATCACATCTGTGCAGATAAACACATATTCTCATCTTATGAGAATGCTGAAGAAGATGAAAAACTTTATATGGCTAACTCTGCATCAGCAAAGATTGTCGGAAGATGAAAGGTGATCCTGAAGTTTACATCTAGCAATGAGGTCACCCTGCTGAATGTGCTAAATGTACCAAAGATTCGGAAAAAATTAATTTTTGGCTCTATACTTGTCAAGAAGGGTTTCAAAATTATATTTGAATCTAACAAATTTGTACTTTCAAAAGGATGGATGTATGTGGAGAAATGGTACTTGTGTAATGACCTGTTTAAAGCCAATGTGGTTGTCATTGATGTAAACTAGAATTATGTGTTCCCAAAGACTATTAATAAAGAAAAGTCTTCAGTTTACACTATTGTGTCTCCTTATCTATGTCATGGTAGATTAGGACATGTTAATTATGGTACAATGAAGAGAATAGCAAACTTGGGGTTAATTCCAAGATTTGAGTTGGATGCGCATTACAAGTGTGAGACTTGTGTTAAAGCCAAGTTTGTCAAGAAACCTTTCAAATCTGTTGAAAGAACAAGTGAACCTCTACAATTAATGCATAGTAATTTATGAGATTTAATATTTGTAGAAAGTAGAGATAGAAGTACTTCATCACATTTGTAGATGATTGTATTAGATTTTGCTATGTTTATTTACTAACTAGCAAAGATAAGACTATGAGCATGTTTGTCAAGTATACAAATGAAGTTGAAAACCAACTTGATAAACGAATCAAAGTGCTTAGATATGATAGAGGAGGAGAATACAGTTCAAACAACTTCAAAGAGTTTTGTGCTAGTTTTGGAATAATTCTCCAAACGACTGTACCTTATATGCCACAACAAAATGGAGTTGCTAAACGATTGAACATGACACTAAAGGAGATGGCTAACGCCATGCTTTTGAGTTCAGGTTTACCTCAAAACTTGTGGGGGGAGGCAGTTTCAACTGCAAATTATATTCTTAATAAAATACTCCACAAAAAGACAAGTAAAACTCCATACGAGTTATGGAATGGAAAGTTGTCATCCTACAATTTTCTAAAAGTGTGGGGGTGCTTAGCTAAGGTGGTAATTCCTCATTCTAAAGAAACTTGGTTGGGACCAAAAACAGTGGATTGCATATTCATCGATTATGCTCAAAATAATAGTGCATATAGATTTTTGGTTTACAAATTTGAAAATGCGAAAATCCATGTCAATACAATCCTAGAATCAAGGGATGCTGAATTTTTTGAGGATATATATCATGCAAAAAGAAATCAATGAGGACTTTCTCATAAACGGCTTAGAGAATCAGAATATGAAAATGATGAAGTTGTGACCAAAGAAGCCGAACTTTGAAGGAGTAAAAGGTCTCGAATTGAAAAATCTTTCGGACCTAATTTTCTAACATACATGTTAGAAGGTGAACCCCAAACATTTAAAGAGGCAATGTCATCTCCAGATGCTCCTTTCTAGAAAGAAGCTGTTGACAATGAAATCCATTCTATCCTAAGTAACCATACTTGGAAATTGGTTGATTTTCCACCTGGAAATAAACCAATTGGATGTAGATGTATATTCAAGAAAAAACTAAAAGCTGATGGTTCCATTGATAAGTACAAAGCTCGGCTTGTAGCAAAAGGGTTTAGACAAAAAGAGGGTCTTGACTACTTTGATACTTATTCATCTGTCATAAGAATAACATTAGTAAGGATGTTAATTGTTATAGTTTTGCTATACAATTTGCAGATACATCAAATGGATATGAAAACTGCATTCTTAAATGGTGATCTCGACGAAGAGATTTATATGGAACAACCTGAAGGGTTCAAGATCAAAGGACAAGAACACAAAGTATGTAGACTTGTCAAATTATTCTATGGACTTAAACAAGCTCCTAAGCAATGGCATGGAAAATTTGACCGAGTAATGATTCAAAATGGGTATAGAATCAATGAGTGTGACAAATGTGTGTACACTAAATCCACAACAGTTGGATATGTATTTATTTGTCTATATGTTGATGACTTATTAATTCTTGGAGATAACACTAAGGTCATCAAAATCACCAAGAACATTCTCAAGAAGAACTTTGAGATGAAAGATTTAGATGTAGCAGATGTTATACTCGGCATCACAATTTTAAGGAATTCTGATGGCTTAGGTTTAACACAATCTCATTACATTGAAAATGTAATTGAGAGGTTTAAAGGATTCGGTATTAAAGATGCAAACAATCCTTTCCTTCCACACCTAACTTTAAGAAAGAACACTGAAAATAGTATCAAACAACTGGAATATTCTTAAGTAATCGGTAGCATCATGTATATCATGAATTGCACTAGACCGGATATTGCGTACTCAATAAGCAAACTGAGTAGATATACCGGTAACCCATGTCACAAGCACTAGAATGCTCTAATGAGAGTATTACGAATATTTGAAAAGGACAAAAAACTATGTTCTTCAATATGGCAAATATCCAGCTATTTTGAAAAGTTATTGTGATGCAAACTGGATTTCAGATTTTGATGAATCGAAATCGACTAGCGGATATGTGTTCACGCTAAGAGGTGCCGTAGTGTCATGGAAATCTTCTAAACAAACTCTAATAACGCGATCTACGATGGAATCAGAGTTTGTTGCTTTGGATAAAGCTACTGAAGAAGCAGAATGGCTTCGACATTTTTTAAAAGAAGTTCCAGTGTGGCCAAAACCTATGCTTGCAATTTGCATTCACTGTGACAATCAAGCGGCAATTGCAATGACGCATAATGTGATTTATAATGGTAAGTCTAGACATATTTGTCATAGACACAATACCGTAAGGCAGTTGTTTTCAAATGGAATCATTTTTTTAGACTTTGTAAAGTCAAAGGAAAATATTGCGGATCCGCTGACAAAAGGTTTGTCAAAAGAGTAGATAAATTACGCATCGAGGGGAATGAGTTTAAGAGCCTTAACCCAATAAAGAGATTCTAGGGTGGAAACCTAACCTATGCGATTGGAGATCCCATGGTCTAGGTTCAATAGGACAATGCAAATTCTAGAAACTCTAGTGTAAGCACTATCTCCTATTCCTATGATGCAACAATGCTTTCCTACAGCATTATTAAGGGTATGCTATGCGTTTAATGATTCCTATAACTTGGAATGTAACATCCAAGTAAGATATGGTAGGATATCTTTAATATGAATGCACATATATGCGTGGAGCTGGCCAACTCTATGAAAATCTTTAAATGCTAGATTTTCTAAAGCACGCATGAATCTCGAGAGGTTTAGGGTTGAAAGAACAAACACAACTGAGAACCAATCTTGAATTGGAAATACTTTGTGTGAGGTTTATTGTCTAAGTTACACAAACAACTGGCGATTCAAGGCTTAGTCCATCAACTAGTTAAGTGAGTTCGATATGCTTTCACTAAAGAATGTTCAAAGCAAAAGCTACCCATCTTAATGCGGTGTATTTCAACAAGCATGCTCAGATTCTTTCGAGTCAAAAATGTTTTGTTGATCCATTAATGTGGGGGATTGTTAAAATTATGGTTAATGGATCAACGAAAACCAATAAATTAATATATGTCTTTTCTCTTCACGTATCTATTGAATTCATGAATTTCCTAGATTCATGTATATTTTAGTTCATATATTTATTGAGTTCATGAATCTCTTGAATTCACGTGTCTCTGGATTCATGAATCTCTTGGATTCACGTATCTCTTGATTCATGAATTTCGTGAATACATGTGTCTATTTAATTCATATATCTCTTCTGTACATGAATTAAAAAGCTCTATAAATAGATAGGAGTATAGAACTTCATAACGGTTTTTTGTTTTTGATTCGATTCCAAAGAAGCTTTGATATGCTTTTCTACTCTTATGATTTTTCTTGGTGTGCTGGTTCAATTGAACGGTTCGACTGAGTCTTGTTTGCATAGTGCTAATCCAAACAGCTTTGAGGTGTTGTATCTTGAGAGGCATAGTTCGTGAATCTGCGAAGCACTATTGATAAGAACTAATCGCCTTAAGGGGATTTGGATATCCATACCTCACCTCCATTACTTTGATATTCTGATTATAACAAACAGTTTGTTTTCTCTGGATTAATTTCCAACAATCGGTCTAGGCTTTTCACAAACAAGAAGAAATTGTCCCCAGCAGTAAGCGTATGGAGTCGATATCTACTGTCAGCTGGGCTGCGTAGTTAGACTCAATGGCGACCATTAGCTCTAGCCGGGACACGGGGGTTTCGTTGCAAGAGTAGTGATCAAATATGTCGTTGCTTTAGAGGCTGATGACAAAAAGTGTCTTGGCGATGAAGTCGGTGCTTTTATCTTGACCCAGGAGCTATGTGATATCGCCTTGAACCGTTGCAAACTGCTGCCCTTGTTGTGTCATCAATATAACGTGACTCTGCACATTAGGAAGATCCATTATCGATTCAGACTGCTTGAACAAGGATTTATCTGAGTACGAGGTAGCCTTAAATAAAGCTTCCTATTAAATGATTGACTTGGGCTCGGCTTGCTTGAGTCTGATGATTGAGCAATGCCAATGTGTGATTTAGCTACTCAAACTCGGTTTGAATTGATCGTAACTAATATTAACTAATATTTTGAATAGTGGAGCATATGATATGCGCAGCTGCAGTGCACGGACCGCCTTATATAGTCAAGCTTCTGTTACAAAACTGCAAGTCCGATCAACTAGGCTAGATCATTCTCCTTACTTAAATGGCATGGGAGAGCTTAAAATAATGGAGTGAAAGGATTTAACATGACAATACATAGGTTTGAAATCCAGTTGCATCAAGAATTCCAGCACTGGTCGAGGAGAAGAGCCAGAAAGTGCGGTGGACTTTGCTTGTTACCCAACTGCTGCGCTGGTAATTAGGAATTCACGTCTATCAAATTGTAGACCATCGCATGGAAAAATTCAAAGTGGGAAAGGCTTTCTAGTTGTGGAAGAGGAACTCAGGAGTTATCATATACCTATATCATCGGCGACGTTATATCCATTACTAACTCTTCCCGTCGCCTGGGAGTAGGGAAAATTGATCCTGTCATAAGGGAAGTTTGCTCTTGCCCTGGAAGCTATGTAGTTGTTAGTCCCAACGTCAATTGTTGAATCTCCGAATATAAGGACCGGAGGGTCCACCACAGCCAAGATGAGCGTCATGCCGGCAGCCCAAAAAAGAAACAGGGAAGACATTCCGGCCATGTCTCTAGCAGGTTTAGCTCTTTTCAGTTTCTGCGGTGGTGATGTGTTTTGTTCATGAAAACTTGATACCCTGCATCATTATATAAGACTGGCTAGGCAGTGAAGAAGCAGATGTTTCAGCGGAGAGGCCCAGTTCATTAACCCAACATTACATGCTTTTGGAACAAAAGAATGATCTTTCGAAGGTTGTCTGGCATATGCCCTTCTTAAATAAACATCTTCATGGAATTTATGCTAAGCATGCATTGACAGATGGATACATCCAGATCTACTACCTCATCAGTGACCTTCATGATCAGGTAATTCTTCCCTTTTTAGGGTTTCGTAATTGTCTATGAAATGGTTGATATACTTCGCACGCAACCAAATGAAAACTGTACAAATCAAAGATTATTGGACTGCGGAGATTAGGCGCCTATTAATTATGTTAGGCATACTTAACATAAATTCCATGCTCTAACTATGGTTGACGTAAGTCATACAATCACATGAAGATGTTTATGAAGTCTTGTTAATAATGATGATGAAAAGCAAGGTCATCTGGAAGTTGACGTTGATAATAATGACGACGATGCTGATGAAGAAGAAGAAGAAGAAGAGGTGGCGGAAAATGCTGGTGCTGAAATACAAGAGTACAAGATTTATTTCCTGTGCCGCGATACAGCAACCTTGATCCTGGAGATGCCCCTCAGAGGGCGCGTTTTATTATTGGCAGCCGGAATCTGTGGAAATGAAGAGAAAAGAATGAGAGCGCATCGCATCGGTCAACCCTCATGGGCTGGCCTGAGCCAGCTGACTGAAGTTTATTGGCACGACAAAACTCGAGTTTTCGTTGAACAGAGCGAAGGCAGCTAGCCCGGACGCATACCCGGTTGGGTGGTACATGTCCCAGAACAAGAATTCCTTGCGCTTCCAGCACAGGTTCAGGTTGTAATTGATGAAGCAAGCCTTCTCTGCATCCAGCCGCCCTTTTCCGCAGCAGGCCTTTTCAATGTTCTCGATGCCTGAAATGAGACAATTACATATGAACCGCATTGAAATCAGTTAAACATATCTAATTCGAGTTCTAAACCTTTTGCGACGAGTATAACGACGAGATTGAAATTTTCGGCTATTATAGAGTGAATAGTAATGTAGCTCACCAAAGGAGGAGGGGTCCTTCAACATGGTAGAGGTCATGTAATATGCATTTCCGCGTGAGTATATCATCCCTTGGAGCTGTGAGCTCAGATTCGGCAGTAGGGCCGAGACCATCGAATAGAAGGCCTGAGCATAATCGGTCGGCTCTGTCAAGCAACCGGACCTGCTCTTCATCAAGTTCTCACCCGCGCTGCGGGGCAGCACCTGAGCAGAGGGACACCGATGATGCCGAATTTCCGAGCTCCCAAGTCGTATAAGTTCTGGCATTAAATTGTTGAGAAAAATGAAAAAAGGCATGGTTAGCAGATGCATCTTGCAAACGATTCGCTCCTGCATAATATTTCGCCGGTATTATTGTAACATCATGTAGCAAATCTATTTTAGGCGAGAGCTTATTATTGTTCGCACCCTTGCGCCTGCACGATGGACTGCGATCAAATGACATTATTATTACCTATTTGGTCGGCGGTGTTATACCCATTACTGAACCTCCCCGTCCGTGTATGGTGAGGGAAATCGATCCCATTGTAGAGGAAGTTGGACTTTGCCCCGGAAGAAATGTAATCGTTCGTCCCCACATCAGCCGTCGAGTCTCCGAATATGAAAGCAGTAGGCACATCACCTGCCCGAACCGAGGCCATCAGTGCGCCGACGACCGCAGAGGAGACGCAAGAACCGACAAGACGGCCGAGGAGAGGACATTCTGGCCATCTGGTTTCAAGGAGAGATCAAGCGTTTGGTTTTGCTCGTGAATCTGCCCTGGATCTTAATATAAGGAAAACGGGTTCAGGAAGTGAACAAGCAGATGAGGTCCAAATCGGACGTTGTAAAATGGTAATTATTTCGGGGGAGCCCTTGTTTTTAACCAATGAGTAGTGCTCTGTGTAATGAACCAACGTGTTACCGCATGGAAGATAGCCCGATGCCAAGGAGAAACTTTCCCATTCGCTCTGTACCTAAAATTTGACCTTTGCCTTGTCTAGGACCAGCTAATTATTGTATGCCACGTGGACCGAGAAATCAAGCGTAATTGGGTGCTAACGTATTTAAATGGGATAATTAAAAAAAAAATCATAAATTTATTGTACCCTTGTGTCAATTCAAGCACAAACTTTTTAATTTAATCAATTTAATTTTAAATATTTAGAAGATTTGTCAATGTAGTCTATTTAATCGATTTTAACCGTAAATTACTAACGTTGATACCAATCATCCTACGTGTTATCACCAGCGCTAATGTGAAAAGTGTTTATAATCTTTTATTATTTTTTTCAGAATTTTTTTATAAATTATTTTCTTTTCTTTTCCTTCTTCCTTCGGAGTCACTAGCCTCCTCGATTGCCGATGACTAGTTATAAGTGAGAGTTGGCAAAAGCTGACTTCACTAGCTGAGCAAGGCTTGCCTCATAAGGGCGATGTTGCCTAAGGCTAGCAACGGTCAACCTCACCAGCCTCAAGCGAGACTCGGTAGAGGTTGGCATTGAGCCTCACCTAAAGCTAGTGAGATCGGCCCTTGTAGCCCCTAACAAGGTTCGACCTTGCTAGATCTGACGAGGGCGATCATTGCTCAAGGCCAATAGGGTTGACCCTTGCCAACCCCTGGCGAGCTTTCCCTTGCAAGGCGAGGCTCTCTTGACCTATGAAACATCGACACGTTGTCGGAGCTTTCATGTCGTGTCCGACACGCGTCGATGTGTCTTCTCGGTTATCAAATGTCCTCTCAGTTCTTCCTTGGCGTTTTCCTCTAGAGATTGCCAATAATTCATTTGACCTCCTGCTCGACTCCAACTCTTCCACCCTTCTCTGAGAAGCTCCTTTACCATAATATCTATTTGACTGAATTAGCAAGTGTCAATAGAACCATCTTTTTCCATGTTAAAGGTGCATCAGTTTATATATACTCTCTTTATTGATAAGAGGATCGAAGTAGAGAATAGAATGCCGCTTGTTTATCTTTTCCATTTGCCTACTTTCAGATAGAGTATGGTCTGGACCGAGCTCATCTTTCTTGGCAAATCCCAATCTCTCTCGCAATTAACTCAGGAAAAGTCAAGCATACTCCTGGCGTGCAGCTGAGGAGCTTCAAGCAAGATCTTCTTAAGCGTATCCGTGGAACATATTTTGCTCTCCGCCGTTTCTGCTGTGATTTTTTCCAACCCACGAAACTTGACTCTGGTTCACCCCCTTCACAATGCAGTCCCGATCTTAATTCATTGGGTGTTTTCAAGATAGATGAAAGAATGGTTTGTTAGTCAAATCGTCACCTCAAAGGTCTACCCGATTTAGTTCTTCGTGATTGCATTGTTGAAGGTTTTCCAGCCATTAATTGTTGGACTTCTCAAGATGAGGAATTGAAATGGATGTTCCAGTTTATAAGAAGGATCGCGAAATACAGTCACTGGAATTGACGGATGCTGTAACTGAGCTCATCATTCTTGACCTGCCAACTTTGCAATTGAGAAGTAACCCCATTTAGTTCTCTGATAAGAGACTTGAGAAGCAACCACATATATGTATGGGACACCATCCGTTGTACTGCGCTCTCCAAGTGTGCTTGTTCCCCCCTTCTTCCTTACCATGGCAAGTCTTTGTGAAATAACGCCTTCTTTTTTCTTCTCATCGGAGTTACACGGGTTTTAATAAAGTTGATCGACACAATGATTGCTAAAAGTAAGGAAAGAATGAAGATGCATTCATTGAAAAATTGTTACGTGAATTAATCTCATATGATGACAAAAATTCGTAAAATAAATAAGAGAAAATCTCAAATAAGGATCTAAAATGAAGTTATTTTCTCAAAAAAAGAACCTAAAGTGGACACTATTTCAATAAAGACCCGGAATGGCTAACTTACTCTCAATTAAGGACTTGAACTTCTAATTTTATTCACAACCAGGGTACTTTTGTCCAAGAACATTGTTGTTTATTCTTTGTCTCTCTCTTTCTTCTTTTTTCTTTCTTCATCTTTCTCACTCTCTACATCACCTCCATTATCAGCTCTCCATCGCTCTTTGTGTCATCTTGTTGTATGATCAAGATTGAGTTTTCTTTAACACGAGCCATTACAACGTAGTTTAATTTGTTGAAAATTTTAAATTTCGCTCCTCAAAATGGTTTGTAAATAATTCCACGAAACCGAAATAAGCTTTCAAAAATAAGTTCTTTTATTCCAACATTCATTGCAAATTCTGATCTCAAAGCCATAATATGAATTTGCTTTTGCTGAGACTCAACTTCTTGTCCAACTCCCAAGCTATGCAACTAATCCATTTGGCGATGTATTTCTCTCACCTCGAGAGTGCATCAAACTCCACTTATTCCGAGCCTTTCGCTAAACCAGCAACTACAATTGTTTGTGCTATTTTCGGTCATGCTTGCCAACAACAGAGTGGCAATATTCAATAGGGGTGTGCAATGGGAACCGCCCGAACCGGGAACCGGCCGGTTTTGGCGGTTCTCACGGTCAGCGGTCCAATTCCCGGTTCCTAATCTTGGAACCGGTGGCCCGTCGGTCCGGTTCCCAGTTCTAAGGTGGGAACCGGACCGGACCGACCAAACCCGAACCGAACCAAATTTTTTTATATATAATTTATATACATAGAATTAATAAAATATATAAACATGACAACTTATTGCAACTAAAATTGCAATTTGAGATAAGAGGCCAAGAGACCATTAAAACCCTTTTGTTACTCTTTTATTTATAGAAAAAATCTCATTATTAGTTTCATCTTCTACTTGATGTGGGACTAAGGCTCCAAAGATTCACGAGGCACTTCAAGCCTCCAAAAGTCCCATATCGACTAAACATTCAAAGAGTAGAAGAGAGATTATCTATAAAATCTAAGCCAAGCACAACTTTTAGCCAAATTGTTCATGGCCTTCATGGTTAAATTTAAGTGTGAAACACGTGAAGTGTGAATCGCACAAGTTAAGTTTAAATATTTTGCACGTGCTCGAGAACCGAATTGGATTGATCGGTTTGGAACGCGGTCACTCTTTAGTGCAAAAAAGTCGAATTGGATTGATCGGTTTGGAACGCGGTCACTCTTTAGTGCAAAAAAGTAGAGCCAATTTTGTTGGACCGGTCCACGGTTCGCAATTTTAGGAACCGATGCTCCCGGTCCGGTTCCCGGTTCCGAGGTGGAACCAGACCAAACTGGGAACCGATCACCCCTAATATTCAAGCATCGCCGGATCGTCTTGTTTGACTAACGTATGCCTCTATTCAATTAACAGTTGGTGATTAACAATTTCATGTCAAAGAACAATTTTGTTGCAGCCGGCGATTATTTCAACATCAGCAAGAGTTTGCCTCATCAATTTCAAATTTGGGTTTGTCTCTCTTGTGTAAATTCAATCTTTCAAAGATCCCCCTTCCCCTTTGCAATGCCAGTGGCTCCTTTCAATAATCGCTAGTTTGGAGACACCCACTCACACTCTTGCCATTCTCATCGACACAGCTCTTCTCTTCAATCAATACCCCATCTTGAGATTGATTATTAGTCGTATCTGACATCATTAACTGTAGAAACTGTTGTACTTTGTTGCCTCATTGCCGCCATTGACAAGTCCTATTTGAGCTCTCGACCTCATCGACCGCTACCCTTGATAGAAAATCCAACATCGTTATCGTCAGATGGATGTCAATCCGAGCTTTAGGCTAAGCACAAGCGAGCCGAGATTTGATGCATCTTGAGGAACTGAGGATTTTATCATCCAAGAAGGTGGCTTATAGTAAATAACTCCAATCCGACTTCTTGTCACTAGGACCAACTATGTGATGACATGAAGCTCACGAGATCGTTGGTAGGGGTCCTGATTATGGTGTTGAAGAAGGAGGCGATATAGAGCAAAGGAGGAGGTGTGAGGAAGATGAAGAAAGAAAAAATGTTCTTGGACAAAAATATCCCAAGCTGTAAATAAGATTGAAAGTTTGGGTTCTTATTTGAAATAAAATTTTTTTTTTTTTTTTGATAAAATGAACCTATTTCAAGCATTTATTTGAGATTTTCCCAATAAATAATACACCTTTTTTCCCATATTTATATCTAAATAATATTTAGGAAAAAATAGAAGAAATTTTTAGGCGCGGCCTTAATAAATATGTAGAAGCTACGAGCGCCACTCCTAAAGAAAAACAGAATTAAAATAAAATAAAATAATAAGAAAAAGAAAATGGCGATGAAAACCAAACGCGAGTTGTCATCTTCCACCTCCAGCTCCATCGTTTCAGTTTTCTCGCTCGAATCCCCTCTCCTCCCTCCATCTCGATTCTCGTCCAGCGGCTGCCGCCGCTCCTGTTCCGGCAACTCGCGATACTCGCGGCGCGATCGCATGCGAAATCTTGCTCCCGGGAGGACAGGAGCGGACTCCGTTTCCCGGCGGGAAGGAGAGGCGGACGGCCTCGGCGCGTGACGACCGCGACCTGAACCCCGATCGGCGCTCGAATGCGAGTTCGCTCTGGCTCTTTCGGATGCCGACCGACGGAGTATGCGCGCCCATCGCGGAACTGCGCAATCGGGCGCTGGACCGGTGCTCCCGTTGCTTCCCCTGCCTCGCCGACCCCGGTGAGCTCTCCTCCCGTCCCCCGTCGTCGTCGTCGTCGTCGTTTCTGTTGTTGCTAGGAGTGTTTTTTTTTTCCGCGAGGGTTCGTGGTGTGCAGTTTGATTTGGTGAGGTGCGTTTGGTGTTTGTGCCGGTCTGATTCGCTGTCGCGTTCGGCTTGTGATGGCGTGACCTTGCAGCTCGGAGATCTTCGTTGGTGTTGAAGGTGGCTCTGGTGACGCTGCATCTTGTATATGCGGGCATTCTATTTTTGTTTGACGAAGACTTGATCGAGAACACGAGAAGGCAACCGTGGTACGTTGATCACCTCTTCGTTTGTTGTTACCTTCGTGTTGGATAAAGGTTTTAATTAAGATTTTGCAGTGTGATATGCGGATGTCGCAATTCCGAGTTGATGCGGGATTTGTTGTAGTCGGAAGAAGGATGGAACTTTAGAGCTCTAATTTCAGCTCTGAAAGAATATTCGAGCGTTAAATGCAGATTGTTCTTGCAGATGATACTTCTTTGGATTGTCTTTAAATTCAATTTGACCACTGTAGTATTCTGGTTGAATTCGTCTGGGAAAGGGTCGCTTTTACCTGTTAGGGAGTCACTGAAAGGAAATGATGTTCAGTTTTTTTGGGGATTGAGAGCTTGATTGACAACTCATATTGATGTTTCAAAAATTTAAAACTAAGTCTGGTTATGTTGTAAATATTTGAGATTGTTAAAGGCTATGTGATACACGTCTCTCAAATGCTCAGATAAACTAAGAGTTCAAAGCACCACATCAAGTGAAAAGACCATAGTCAAAAGCCACAAACCTGCTGCAACCACCCCAAACATTCCTCGATTCTTTGGTATAGTTTTTTAGTCCAAATTGGGAAATTATACTATGATAGTAGAATCTCATGGAGTTGGGTTAGTAGTTATGGAACAGATTATGTGCATGGATTATGTGCACAGAACATTTTGGTCCCCATACCGCCAAGTGCAAACAATCTCATGTTTAGGCCTTTCCGCTCTGACTTTAGGTTGCACACATGGCCCATGAGATTGGGATATTTCATGAACTTCAGGTTTACCTACTTAAGGTGGGTTTCTTGTCATAAAAAAAATGATTGTAGATTTCACGCATACTTTGAATTGTTTTGGATGAGAAAATTCCCGTATGAAGCTTAAAATTCATAACCATAGTTTCTGTGACCAATTCTGCTCAAGCAATAAGATGGTCATTTTTCTTTTTTTCACTTGCCATGTCTGGAAGATGTCTACCCATTCGACATCTTAAAATTTCTTTAGATATTGCTTGACAATGAGTGTTGAGTCTATAAATGTTTATTCATCTGTGAATAACTTGACTAAAAAAATCAGTTACTTCACATTGCTACTTTTTGTTTCTTATATTGTCAGGTACATTGCCTTGTATTTGCTGCTTTTTGTCGCTGCATTAATCCAATACTTCATCACAGCTGGATCTTCCCCAGGGTAGACGTCAAAACCGAAAGTCTATGTATTGAACGACTTAAAGTAAATGATTTACCCTGGTTTCTTTATAGCTGATGTACTTTCTTCTTTAATGCTTTTAGATATGTCCTTGATGCGATGAAAGCTTACAATGAAGCAAACTCACTGTTTGTGAGGAGTCCAACAGCTTCAAAGTAAGGGCTCAGTTCTTCTTCTGGATTTTGTTATTAAACACAAAAACTCATGATTATGTTATTTCATCTCATTTTGCTGCCTGGATGTCTTTTTAATGTTTAAGTGAAGACATCCTGCTTCGAGCAAGAATGGTAGCTTGACTGTGACTGTGGATATTAGTCAGTCTGGAAGAAACTCTCTTGAAGTAGTTCTTGGTCAAAGATGGTTATGGAATTTTATCCCCTTGGAACAAGGTAGGAAGTTATTTATGGCAAAGATATGTGTGTACACTTACTGAAGTAATATGCTGTGACATTTCGTGTTGAGTTCTTTCAGTGTATTCATTCTTCTTTGGCAGTATTATGATTTGGTATACTTCTGTTGAATTCCTCTTAGTTGTTCAAAAATTAGCTTTTATAAAGGGGATCTCTTTTCCCTTCAGGCAATTATTTCTTCTTCCTAACTTCTTTGTCATGATTATGCAGAACTATGACATGCTCGTACTGTAATATTGAGCAGGTGACTGTCTCTTGATTTTATTATTTAGGCTACTGTATATCTGCATATAATCCAGGCATGCTTCCATTAATGCTCTTTGACAATTGCAACAGAACAGGAGCTCCTGTGTTTCTTATAAAAGTTGATAGCTTGAACAAAACTTCGATTCCTTGTGATACTTAATTGGGGGGATGTCTTACTGGCAAGAAAATGATGTTTACTTCTTTGGTATGGACATATCATTGCAAACTCGTATTTCTCTGGACATCCTTTACTTAGGTAAATTGGCTGAGTTGATTAATCAACCACTGACTTTTAGATGACCATATGGTCGGTCAACCCCTGCAGTGATCCAGTTGTCTCCCCTCCCTTTTATGTTATGAGCAAACCAGACGCCAAAATTCAATACTTAAACATCATCAGTACATGTTTAAATGCTCAGCTCAGCTTTTCTAGATAAGATTCTTGAAGGAATCTGTCTGCATGCATTTTCACTGGACAACAACCTAGCTGTAGTTGGAGAAGCTCAGAGTATTGTGTTGATAATACTGTTGAGCTTTGCCACTCCTATCTCCAATTTCACCTTGATATCACTATAATCTTTTGTTCTTATATGTCAAAATTGTGACAATTTTATGTGTTCTAATTATTAGATAACTTTATCTCTTCTAATTTGGCACTTCATTTTGGTGTCCGTTAGATAACTAATCCTTGGTTTAACTTCACTAAATCCAAATTGCAGCCTCCAAGAGCAAAGCACTGTCATGATTGTGATAAATGTGTTCTTCAATTTGATCACCACTGTGTTTGGCTTGGGACATGCATTGGCCAGGGTAATCACTGTCGTTTTTGGTGAGTTTACATCTCGTCTCCAGTGGCTAGTGCTTTAAATAGACATTTCCTTAGCTAGCACATTATTTGTCATGGAACTTTAACAATGGGACATGCACTGAGGCACTGGGAGGATCTGGAAATGGTTCATTAATATCTTGTGAATTACCATTAAAGCGAAATCAATTATGGCATCAAACAACTGATAGCGTAGCAATGATAGAGAGTTAGCAGCCCCTCTGCAGAATTCATCTCCATCCACAGGGTGGGCTGTTTCCCTTGTTTTTTAGTTATATTCCTAACACTGGCCTTTCAATTTTTATATTCTTTAAAGACTAACTGAAGCATGCTAAGTAACAAACTTTTTTTTTTTTAAATTAACGCATAAAAAACTAGCACAATGAGATACAAGTGACAATCTAATTGAACCATCACCTCCGCTAACAACTTGGGAATGACAAGTTTTTGAGGATGGTTTTCTTCATTAATGACATATCTTTTCTACTGAGCGGTGGTGCTTTATCTTCCCAGGTGGTATATATTTGAGGAGACCGCACTGTGCTTGTGGACTGGCATCTTGTACATTACATACCTGAAGACTAGCATATCTGGGGCTTGGTATGTGTTTTTCTCTTACAGACATTTTACTTCATATGGAATGCAAGGGAAATTACTTAATTGAATTGTTACCAAGGGAGCACTGCCCTGCTTAGAATCATCTGTAAGAGGAAGAATCTGACGTGCGATATGGAAATGTTGTCTCCCTTAAGCAAAAAGCGTACCAACTGTAACCACCTATCTCCTACAACCAAGATTCCTGGTTTCCAAAAGATGTAAAGATTCAAAAGCTCAAAGTGCTCGGTATCATTTATATGCTTCCCCTGCATATGTTAAATAGCTGATATTAGGACCTCTGTGATGGGAGCATTTTTTTTTTTTATTGCCTATTACTGTACTGTCCCTCAGAAGTAGAGTGAATTGGTTTGTGATGGTGGTTCTTTGATCCGGTGTAACTTGTCTTTTACATTATTATATGTTATCTGTTAGTGTCTGAGGTCCTTGTTGATTCTGTTGACAGGTGGAAGGATCTGATAATGATACTACTATTAATTTCTCTGGTGATTTTATTCATCTTTCTTCTCCTACTACTGCTTTTTCATAGGTACGTGCGGAGTTTGCTAATCTTTTCAAAAGAATTTGCTTATCCAAGTTTCGCTTTCTTCCTTGATCATCTTTGGTGTGGTCTCTGGTTTCTTTCCTATGAACGGTCACATGTCCAGATTTTGATTGTTGGCTGTCAAATGTTATTTGAATTGATGACTTGGATGCATGAATATTATCCCTGTCATTGAGGTGTTAACATATAGAATCCTTCTGACCCTCTTATTTTAGTATCGTATTAGAGCAAATTCTTTCTTCTGGTTGACATATGCTTCAGGAAACTGACTTGTACTATGAGGTGGATAAACTTCATGTACATTTCAATCCGCCGTATTCTGTTGTTATCATTGGTCTGACTGGTCCTGGAAGTCTGTGAATTCTCATTCCATATGAACAGCTGAATGACCCGAATGTTTTGTTTGAGATGTTCTTCATATATTTAGTGGATTCCTACCTGTTAATCATTGCTTAACCTTCTTTACAGCTACCTTGTGCTGACGAATCAGACCACCTATGAACTTGTCAGACGTAGACGCATCCCATACCTCAGGTAAGTCATTCACTGCTACAGTGTTTTGAAATTTTTGCTAAATCTCCATTCAATGGTTAGACTAATGGCTAACAGAGGCTTGTTTACAATTCAGTTCACTGAGCAACACTATCTTTTACTCTCGATCAATAGGTTGTTTTTTCTTTTAATCTTCCCTACTCTAGTGACATTCTAAACAAAGATGCTTGGCATAAGGTTTCTTTGGTAAAGACAATGTATAATCAAAGATTTATGTGAAGAAAATTTTTAAGGACATGTACGTTAGCCAATTTATGTTCTTCATATAAGTGTTGAGACAAACATGTGATGACTATTTGCTTGTGTCCAAATAAGTTGCTGAAAACTCTCTTTGACAAGTCCAATTTCATAGAGAATTGGCTTAGAGTAGCTAAACGTAATTCCCCAATTTTTTAAGGTGCACTAATGATGAATTTAGTGCTCTCTCACCTAGGTCCTCTTTGTGAACTTGCAGAGGACTTCCTGAAAACGTTTTCCCTTTTAGTAAGGGTGTATGCAGAAACTTGTACAGATTCTGTTGTTTTCAAAGCACCATTTACGATATGGAAAGGCTGCCCACAGCTTTTGAAGTTGAAGAGAAGTTGAGGCCATATACTTGCTTGGATGTTCTAACGTGCCGTTGCTGCTAAGCTTTTGACCTATTTGTAATTCTACTCAACTATTTTTCTGTGTGCATATTGTATAGTCCAGGTGCTGGCATTTTCACTGTCAAATTGCTTAGGCTTGGTTGTTGATCTTTAGGTGGTATATAGAAAATACTTTGCGGGGGTATATCTGGCTTTTCTTTCATTTGGCCTTGTAATAGTCTCTTGTAGCATCTCGCCAAAGTTGACCAAGAGAATGGGGATTGGGGATAGTTCATTATAACTTTATCTTGAAAATCAATCCATTCACTTTTCAGTCCTAAAGAAACACAATACACAACCACTAATGTGGTTTTTCCTTCCCAACGTTGGCTTCTTGAACAAAAAGCAGCGAAACGCAGTACCTGCACACTTAAATGTAGCTATAGCGGAGCACTCTCTTAAGGCTTTCTAGTGAGGCTTGAAGAAGCTCACTTCAATGCCAGTGTCTATCACGACGTAGACCCCGGCTGCGATCAGCAAGCTGCTCAGCAACATCCCCAGGGTTCCCAAGACCCAGTTGAGCCACCACATTAAACTGTATATCTTCGGTTTCTTCATCTTCAACCACATAAAGCACGGATATGCGAAAGTAACGGGCAGCGCAACCCCTCCAATCAAGCCAGCCATACTCCCAAGAAATGGGATTGCCACCGCCACGAAGAAGCAACCGAATCCGAACATGGCCCGGAACAGCGACCGGAGCCACCATGGGCACGGCCGCTTCTTCCTGCTCGTGTACTTCGACTCCATGTTGTCGAACATGGGCATGCCATATATTTGGAATGAGCTCAGGGCATTGATTATCACGAACAAGCTAGTCATTCCCAGCACAGATCGCGAGACGTCGCGGTAATGGAAGTGGTAAAGGGCGGTGAGCATCCCGCCGTTCGCAGGTATCTGTTGAAAGAACACACTTTTACTCATGTTTGACAGTGATAGATTTTAGTTCAATCGAAGTGAAGTCATTCTGCAGTTCAAAACCCTAAAATTCGAGCTCACCAGGTGGCCATAAGCCCAGAAACCACCAATTGCTAGTGGGAACAAGCATATCGCGATGAGTGTATACGAAACCCTCACTCCTCTCCACATTGGCACATGTGCAGGACGCTTCTCACTTGATGGCATGGTTGCCTGTATAAATGGAAGGGACAAATTAGTCTTAAGAGGCCTAAAAGCTGGTTTGTGACCAATCAATGAATCTTAACTTAAGCAAAGCTTTCCAAGAAGTTCAGTACATGGATTTGAGCGAAGCAGTGGCTGACCTGAATCTCAAGTACGAGGTTGTGGCCTCTGAAGGCAAAAGCAATAATCCCAAGCGCATTAAGCACGCTGTTGACATGGTGAAAACGAGACCCGGTTTTGACTGGATCGTAGGACACTCCTGGAAGCCTGCCCTCCGCCACCGACACCGCCCATATGGACGTGCAGTACCCGATGGCTGTTATTGCTCCGACCAGAGAGACTCCGGCGATTGAGTTCAAGTTGGGCAGCTGCGAAAGCGCCACCGCCCCGCAAGTGAAGGCCAGGTACCACTCCGCTGCCGTCAGTGGCGTCTTCATGGCACACGCGGCAGTCCCGCAGACTATCTGGTAGAAGAGCTTGGACGTGGATCCGCCGATGATGATCAGCGCCACACAAGTGCCACCTACAGGTAGGCGAGGACATATGCATGACGGTTCTGGTCAACCCTGCTATATCATATGCGGTACATGCCTAGTGATGTCCAAGACCACATCTCTGAGGACGCGATCGATCACTATGCATTGAACTAAACGGATTGGCGAGACAATGGAATATCGGGTTTCTATTATACGCAACCAATCACTAAACTGTTACCTGATAAGTACATGATTGGAAACAAGCCAAGCAATTTCCCAAGCCTCTCACCTGTGACAGCGAAAAAGCAAAAGAAACAGACAGAGAACAAGATCATCCTTAAGTCAAACAAAGCAAGTTATTCAATTGAGGCGATTAAGAAGAGACAGCAATGGAAAGTATCGAAGCGACGAACCGAAAGCAGCAGTGCAGAGCTGGATGTATCTGTTGTACCGCATCCCGGTTTCTGGGGATTCATGAAGTCGGACCAACAACCAGAGTGTGTAAAGCTGCCATATGAATGCCAAAGTCAAGCCTATTATTCCCCATGTCCTGAAAACGCAGATCATTCATCAGCACCATATAATTATAAGCCACACGAACAAAAAAGCATGTCTGTGTAGATGAAAATCAACTAAGCTCATGAGGTTATGCTTGTGAAATCGTAAGAATATGAGACTTGGTTGGTGCTAACGTTATAATAAAAAAGACCGGATAAAGGTAATGATATACGCTGATACTGCCATGACTATGTCGAACATATGAGGCGTAGTTTTTACTGTATAGGCTAGTGAGCTGCACGAGTCAAGAGAGATGGTGTGGTCGAGCTCGTCTTACACTACTCATATGGTCAATAACCATGGAGTCACTCTCAAAGTAAACAAGGAAGCAGCTTGAGCTCATACGCAACATCGATCTAACTTCAAGGTCATATGGTTTTGGTGGGTGTGTATATTTTACCAGCCAAGTATAGTGAAGGCCACTGGGAGAACCAGCGCTTGAATGCCAATCCCAGAGCACAGAGTGTGAAAAGCAGCATAGTATTTGTTGCCATTCCTCGACTCAGTTATGGGAAGCCAAGCGTCTTGCGGGTCGAGCTTCGTGAGGCGAAGCGCCTTCCTCATGGGGCTTCCCAGAGGAGTCAGAAACCTCGGCGTCAGAGACAGCCTCGGCGTTCTCGGTGTTTTAGGGGTTTTGCTAGAGGCTAATGCCTCTGCTTTAGGATTGGGATCGACTGTGGTTGGGCTGAACTGGGGGGGCGGGCAAGAGATCGGCGGTGGAGGAGCCGGCCTCGTCGATGGCGCCCGCAGCACCGTGGTCGGAGGAGCTGGATTGATCTCACTAGCATCAGCCATCCTGTGGATTGGGCCTTTTGGGAGACACTGAGACACTTTCTCGGTTGAGAAATATGGTAATGGCACTTTCAATTGTTTTTATGCTTGATTTCCATTGCATGCGGGAACCGCTGTACGTGAACTTTAAAGCCTTGGCCAGGAAAGTGGGTGTTCCAAGAAGGTGCAGGTGATCATGGGGAGAGAACGCCAAGTACACCAACAAAAGTGAAAAATCGTTAGTCAACCTGGGTCATATTTTAGAACCATAAAAATTTGTCTGATTTAACAAATTAATTTTATGAACTTATCTTAATATATTTAGTATTTCTTTATTTTATAATTATATTGCACCACGGATATACAGAAACGAGTCAATCATTGATATTAGCGATTGTATTTTTGAGATCATCTATCGATGACGCGTAGTACAATAGTAATACAGTAGACATATAAGATATTTTTCTCTAGAAATGAACAAAAAAAAGGGAAATAAAAGAGAAAATGCCAGTGGGAGATTGATGGGTATGTGATGACACTAGGTTCTTCTGATGCAGCTCTAGAAATAATGACGGAGTAGGGTAACAGGAGGCTTGAATTCGTTAAGGTGGACCATGATCAACTTTGGCTGCTACGTTCTGTCATATTCATCTCATTTAATAAGCGCATAGACCCGCATTTTCCTGATGTACTTTAAATATCAAAATGCAAAGAATTGATCTGACGAGCTTATCGTACCTTTTAGGTAAATGACTAGAAGTTTACATTGCGAGTTTCACCGAATGATACAACAAGCGTTAATCATGCAATGATTGAGAACTAGCTACGTATAAATGACCAGGTCAATGCGCAGGGGGAGTTACCATTCATATACAGTGACGAAGAGATGATCTGGGTGCGAAGTAGGGTTTTTGTTAATCCAAGCTGTTCACGTGCCAAAGACTTTCGTGTCCAAAAGCTGCATAACATTTTCTACGCGAAAGCTACGTAGATCCTATTTGCCATGTCGTCGACATTAAAAAAACTCGAACTTTCTAACCATGTTGACATATTTGGTTGGGTTTGGTGTGGCTTTCCTTTACTTGCTTTTGGATAAAGAGTTAATGCCAAGATAGTCTTTTGTCGCTATTGTTCATCTAATCGTATTGCTAGTCCATTAATTTTGTTTAAACTCTCTTTCCTTTAGGGTTTAACGGTTAGATGATGCCCAGACCGGACGGACCTCAGCTTGTCCACATACTCTCGACAAGGTTTTCAACCAAGATCATGAAAGAAAGGAGTAAGGAAAGGTTGTAAGATGTCCAAACACGCATGACGAGGTCCGGCCTACAGTAGTTGCGTAATTCTCGCTTTCTTCTTTGCATTGACATAGGATACAATGAAATTCCTATGCAAATATCATCTACTTGTCCAATTTGCTCAACTTGCTATGGTCTTGTCTGTGCCGTGCTGTTGCAGGACGACCGGGTCAAACTCCAAGCTAAAGAAAATGAATGATCAGAGCAGCCGGCGGAACATAGCCAAGGACGCAAGAAGAGAACTCAAGAATTGACCAAAGTCAGCTCATGGGGTCGCTCCATGAATGGCACCTGCACTGTCCCGACCACAGCCAATTTTTTAATATGAGCAGTTATGTGTAGCTTTCCTTCTTCACCTCCTTATCATCCAGTTCACACACGGATTGTCAACTCGTGCATCTCTGATTCCAGTTCATTATTGGATTGTAAATCTAATTTGGATCGACTTTGCTAATCACCTTCTTACGGTACTTTGCTAATCACCTTCTTACCGAGAATCCAAGACAAACCAGTGAACAAACGGGCTGTGTATGGATTAAGAACAAACTGTATCAATTTACATCTGTTTAGTGTCCTCGTAATAGAATTGCTGGGTAGACAAGATAGGAAATCGTAATCGACAAAAGTGGCATGTGAACGGAGCAACCGAGACTGTATTTCAGATCCATCACTTCACTTCCGGTACTTGAGCGCTTTGAAGCGGGCTGCGAGGTCATCATAATCCAGAGGCAATTTTGGATGAACATGAGGGACAGCGTCGCGTGTATCGGATGATGGTGCTAGAGGCGCGGGCCGAGCTGGTGGTGGTGGGCAGGCTTCACTGGAGGGATCTTCCACCTCTTCATCTTCCTCATAGTCTGATTCGTCGAACTTTACGTCTGAACGTGTGGAGGGAGCATTGTAGCTGTGCCTACGATATGTCTTTCCATCGCCAAGGTGGGTAGAGAGCAAGTCATCGTCTCCTGAAAAACGAAACTTTTCGACACTTACTTCATCTTTAAACTTTGACTCTGGATGAGCGAAACTGACACTGTTGTAGCTGTGCCTTCTATGAGCTCCTCCGGTCTCCACATATGGGGAATAACTTCTCTCCTCATTGTTTGCATAATTTTCATAATTTGGATGTCCAAATCTTGCCTGCTGATTGTGAGAAAAGCTTGAAAAATCATTTTGCACTAATGAAGCAGGGGATCGGTGAATGTGAGTCGCTTGATTTGGTTCTTTGTTTGCCAGATAGGCAGCAGCTTGCGCAGCAGCAACTGCTTCCCGGGCAGATTCTGCAGCGGCTTCGGCAGCTGATGTGGAGTCCACATACTGCAAAGTTTCCCTGTTGCTGCCTTTTGGTCTAAGGGGAAAGCAAACAAAAGAGCAATTGTAAGAACGATTCGTGCTTATGAAAATGATAGGAGAAACAAAGTGGGATCCATTTACCTTGCACTATGCTCATTTGGATCAACGGACTGAACCCCAACAGGCTTCACTGGGAAGCTGGCTGCACTAACAAACTTTTGTGGTCCTTCCTGATTAAGAACAAACAGAAGGAACCAGGGAACATAAACAGGTTTTCGACTGAACAGTAAAGTATAAATTTGAGAGACAGGTAGAGAGAGCCCACTATTTTCTCCTCAGGAGGCTTTAGAAGCTCCTGTTCAGACTCTGTAGTATCCCATTCAACCTGGTACTCCTTTGCTATTTCCTTCAATACTTTCAGTTTTGTTTCACCAGATGGGGTTCTAACGGAGAGCTTGTCAATTAGCTAAAAAGAATTCATTCAAGTTAGTATTTTGGACAAGATTACATGTATGACGCACTGTCAATCAACTAAATATCGATGCATTGACCGGAAATAATTAACTTCTTTAACTTTAAAACAACATATAGACAAGGAACCACAAGTAAAGATTCAGTCCATTCGAAGTTTTACCATCCGGTTAACACCACAGCTTGGTCGCAACTCAATCGCGGCAGCCACGAAATCTTTGCCATACTTCTTCTCAAAAAGTTTCCTAATCGCACCCAATTCTGGGATTTCTGAGCACCTCGGTGCGGCAAATATTAAACTTGAAATACCTTCCTTGAGATCTGCTGGGCATTCCCTGTACATATGATTCCCGTCAGGACACAGTAATTGAGGAGCAGAAGTACATATGCAAACTTGCTTAGTTTTCCGAAGATCAGGCATTTCTTTCACCTTTGCTTTGAAATGATTTGAAGTCTGGCAACAATTAACTCGCAGAAGAGCTCAATGAACTCATTTGCAGCCAAAATATTTTGTTCTCTTAGCACATGCTCAACCTGTAAAGCGAACACATGCAAATGGATTACACTTATTTACAGTGAAAAATGATGAAACCTATAACCAGATTGTCTCTTCAGCAATTTCCACCATTTAGAGACTTAATCATGTACATAATGCAAGATACATCTACATAACCAACGACTAGAGACAATTCCCACCCCTCCTTGAGATACACTGCACTGTCAAGAAAGGCCTTCAACAACTATGACTTTGAAATGGTCCAAAAGCTGTGGTATCTCAAAAGGTTATCCCAGAACTCCCACATCTTGTCTTTCTCAGTAAAAACTAACCCAAGTAGTTACTGTCAGCAGTTTTTTTGTTTTTTTTTTGGGGGGGAGAAAGCATGAAGTTGGAAAATCTCATAAGCTCGATCTGTTGATTCCACAATGCTCATTGTTGCGGTTTCATGCAGAAAGTGATAGCAAATATTATCTTTCTCAATATCCTCTATACTAACCTCAATCACTCGTGGCATAAAAGAAGTGATAATTGGGACCTTTTACCATAACATGCTTTTATAAGAGTACAAGACACACAATAATAACGTTAACCCCATTCACATAAGAAGAAAACTAACAGAACTCTTCCAACCTAAGACGCACACCCCAGACCCCACAAGTTGAGCTATGCCTAAAGTTCTTTTCGGCTTCCTGTTTGTTCATTTTAATTCAGACACATTGAACTTCAGCTCAGGTAGCTCACTAGGGACTGCCTCGAGAGCCAATCTGCCATCTCTTAGCCAGGGAATCCAGGAGCCAAATGATTTTTCCAAGTTTATCATAGTCGCATCATTACATCACTGATTCAGTAATCTCTAGACACATTAAGTATCTGCTAAGCGATGCAAGATGAAAAGTTGCACAAGCAGTTAACCAGACCCAAAGGTGCAATCACTACCAAGATTCAGACTTTAGTTTCACAAGCTAACGATACACAGATCACCAAAATGACCATTTCAAGTTCAGCATTCTCAAAGCATTCTAATTATAAATTAGACGTACACAAACCACTGGAAATTCGAGAATAACCCTTTTCCCCAAGACCAAATTTCTCAACACAAACACGAATTCCGTCCAATACAAAAAGCAACAACACCAACTGCCAATGCAATAACCAAAAGCAAAGCGCTGTAGAAGAACCGGATGTACCCGGACACGAGCAGTGGCGTCCTGACCAGACTGGAGGAGCAACGCGATGTCCCGCCTCATCTGCCTCACCACCGCCTGCCTCTTGTTCCGCAGCAGCTTTATCCTCGCCACCGTCATCTTCGCCGCCGTCTTGCTGTTCATTCCCACCAAAACCAAGCAACCAAAAAACTCTCCATGAATATAACCCACGAAAACCCATTTGCTACTACCAGAATGTAGAAAAGGAAAAGCGCCCCCACGTAAACCATTTCTGGGTTAACTAAAAGTCGACATTTTGAGGCCGAAATCGGGAACCGATCCCTCTTCCGCATTCGCTCCGCCGCGAGCGACGGCGCGGCCATTTCCTAGAGGAGAAGCAGAACGGGAGTGGGGTTCGAGGGAAGGTTTTACCATTTGGAGGATTTGAAGCCTCCTCCGAAGAGGGAGATGGTGAACCTCATGAGCTTCTTCGCCTGCGAACCGGCCCCGCTCGCCACCGCCATCGTTCCTCCTCCTCCTCCTCGCTCTTAACGCAGAAGAGAGAGAGAGAGAGAGAGAGAGAAAGAGAGAGATGAAAAGGCAGGCAGGCGCGGCGAGCTGTGAAGCACTTCTTGCTCTGCTGTGGGGAGGACTAAGCGCAGTGCGCAGCGTAACGGTCGGCTCGATCGGCCCCCGGGTCGGTCGATCGGACGGTGGAGGGGCCCCGCGCCGGCCTGGTCGGTCGAGGATCGAGGGGGCGTTGCGCTGGCGGATCCGGTGGCGCCGTACTCTTTGGGATTCGGGAAAGTAGCCGTTAGGGGGAGCACGAGAGCGTGCTCTTGTTATGGGTATGGCATCCTAGGACGGGCTGAGAGGAGCCGTTGCAACCCTCCATTCCTCGTGGGACACGTGGCAGATGCAGGGCGAGAATTCACGCTGGGGGCCCGGCCCCACATGGATCCGATCCGCGGCGACCACCGTTGGATGCGGATCTCGCGTGATTAATGGCCGTGATTGTACTTGCTCCTCCGGACGAGAATCTATCTTTGCCTCTCCGGATCCTCTTCCGTAATTGAAAGAGAAAAAGAGAGAGATGGTTTGGATTCCTAGAGAAAAGATGAGAAAGAGGGTGAGAGCCTGAGTGAGAAAAGGATAGGTTAGTACAGTTAAAAATATCATATAACTAAAGTTAATCTTCATATAGCTAAAGTTAATCTTCGTATTACAAAGAATCTCAACTCGATATCCCTAATTCAAATCTATCACGAGAGAGCATTTTGCTCAATATCCCTTCAAATGTTTATGTGACAACAATTTTCCTCGTTTAATCTAACACTCTCCACATTAGATCCATCCTGTAGTCATCTATTATTTTCCACATTAGATCTATCTTTCTCAATGCTAGATCCATTTTGAAGGCATTTGTCACGTCCGTCGGCACGTATATAATTACGAGATATTGAAAGGAGTGCTAATGAAAGGTAAGTTTGGGTACCACACTCTCCACGTTAGATCCATCTTGTAGTTGTTTGTTATTTTCCACATTGAATCTATTGTTCTTAACACTAGATCCGTTTTGAAGTCATTTATCACGTATGTTGCCACGTATATAACTAACGAGATATTGGACGGAGTACTAACGAAAGATAAGTTTGGGTTAGATACCCATAACTAATTGCCATTCCATACAGAAACTAACTTGGGCTTTTTTTTCCTAGAACTAACCCAAAAAGAATGAGATCAGGTGAGAGAATTGAGGATTTGGGATTTTCAATTTATGTTTCACTTTTCGAATTTGAATTTTATCTTAAAATAAATTTCCACGTAAGTGCATTTGGTTCAGCATTCTCAAGAGGCTTTTTAGTCTCCAAAGCCTTTTGAGAAAATGTTAGACTGTTTAGCAATTATTTTGAAGAAACTTTAACTTAAAAGTCAGTATTGGGAAGACTGAAAGCCTACTAGCATTAAACTTTCAGTATTTAGCCAAATGTTGAACTCATTTTTTTCCTTCCAAAATTACCCTTACCAATTCTTCAAATTTCGGATTTTATTTCTCATTATTTTTTTTATTAAAAAAGGACTAAACCCTTTGCTAGTTTGACGAAGGGCTACGGCTGCATTTGGTTCGGCTTTGGAAATGGGCCTTGAGGAAATGCAAATACCTTTGGCCTAAAGGACTTTAAGAAAATGTAAGTTGCGTTTGGTAAAAAAATTCTTTCCAAAGCTACTTTGGCATAAAGAGTACTTGGCAATTTTATTTTATTTTTTATAAAGGGCTTTTGGGTTTAATTTTTCTTTTTTATTAAAAAATATTAAACTCTTTGTCAACTCTAGTGAAGGTGACGGTAGTTTTGGAGCAATGAGGTTTAAAACTTACAATTAAAGAATTTGTGGGGGTAGTTTTGAAAAAAAAAAAGTAATTTCAATATTTGACCAAATGTTGAAAGAACAAAACTGGTCTTTACTAGCATTGGCTTTTCAAATTTTCCAAGGCCAATATTTGACTAAAAACCCCTTGGAAAATTTTGCCAAACACCTAACATTTTCTTAATGGGCTTTGGAGGCTGAAAGCCCCTTGGAAAGTTGAATCAAACACACTTGACAGCCATCAATGAGCCAAATCTGGTGCTAGTGGCCCTCGGGCAACCTCTGGCTAGGGTCACACGAGCCACCCGAGGTTGTGCGACCTCCAACGGCCCTTGCTAAGGTTGAAGGGTTTAGTCTTTTTTTTTTTTTAAATGTATATTTTATTTTATTTTTCAATTTTTTTTGGTAAGGTTATTTTTTTCAATTTTTAAATAAGAAAAAAAAAAAAAAAACTAATATTAATTACCCAAAGGGCTTTTAATTACCCAAATTCAACCTCAAATGTGTTTTCTATCAAATTGCATTTTTTCTCAAAATTGTTTTTCAAATTATAATTTACTAAACGACCTTTACATTTGCCTAAAGCCTTTTATGCTAAACTATTTTGCATTTCCCCAATGGGCTTTCAAAATGCTGAACAAATGCACAAATTGCATGTCAAGCCGACATAAAATCACAATCCCACCAAGTGACTTTCCAATTCATCATCGAGTTCAAAAGCTCTTCTCCCGATCTCTTTAATAAATATATTTTTGGAGATTTGATATTCCTCTATTCTATTCATTGAAAAATTATCTTCCTTTAGCTTTAATGATAATCGCAAAATTTTTGGCGTATTCAACGAAAATTTGCTCCTCCACATGTATGATATATGTTTGTTCAACCTATTTTGATTGTTTCCTGATGGCAATGGTGTAGAGGAAGTTAAACCTAGGTGCGCACTACCAACTGACAACATCGTAATTATTAAAGAAGGAATTTTCGACATATGCTTGTCATCCACAAAGACATAAGATCTAGTGACTAACCGTAAAAAATTTTGCTCCATAGATTCGGTCTTATGGGACAATTGTGTAGTTAACTTTGTTGGTGGGCCATTGATCTTTCTTGTTTTCTAGATTTGGCTTTACTTTTTCAATATTCTTGTTCTATTTTGTTATGTTTTGCCATGAAAACTCCCTACTTTTTATGTTTCCTTTTGAACAATGAATAAAATTTTCTTTCAAAAAAAATAAAATTTACAATAGTTGGTAGCACGAGGGATAAAACAAGCGTTAAACTTATCGTGAATTAACATGGAAAAAGTATAATAAAAAGTCTTAAACATGTTGCACTTGTGTCAATTTAATTCTAAATCTCTCAATTGTACCAATTGAGTTCTAAACCTTTTGAGATTTGCCAATGTAGTCTATCCATCCAATTTTAGCTGGAAATCGCTAATATACTAGCCATTCTACATTGCACGATCGGCCCGATACATACATAAATTATAATTTTTTTAATATTTCTTTTTTGAAGTTTCATTATTATTATTATTATTTTAATATTTCCTTCTTTTTTTTACAACTATGGGTTGACAAGGGCGTCACAACCCTTGTCAGCCAACAAGCGAAGGTTGTAGCCCTCTCTTGGATTTGGATGAGAGCTTGATGCCTTTGCTTGTGGCCAATGAGGTTTGAAGGCCCTCACCTAGACCTCCCTTGTGGCCAGCGACCTCTTTAGCTCACTTTGGGGGAAAAAAGAAAGGAAATAAAAGAAAAAATAATAAAAAATTCAAAAATTTAAAAAATTCATTCTCATCATTGCCAACCATACCACGTAGAATTGATAGCATTCATGTCAGTGATTTTGGGAGAAAAATTAGTTGGATGGAGTGCATTGGCAAATTATCAAAAGGTTTAGAACACAATTAGAACAACTAAAAGATTTGTGACTGAATTGCACAAATGTAATAAGTTTACGACTTTTTTTTGTACTTTTGCCAATATGCATGTTCTAAAAAGGTTATATTCAAGGTCAACACAACACAAATCTGCTATTTAAACGTATGGACAAGTCAATATCATGCTTTGCAAGTTTGACATGAACACAATCCGATTATTAATCATGTATGGCGGGTCGATACAAAATCAACCCGAAAATGATGAGACTCAATCTAAACCCTCTATTTAGGGGTGAGCATGATTCCAAGGTAGAACTAGCAATCTGAGAATTGGATCTGTAAGAAGCTGTAGGTTTTAGGTTCTAAGGTATGTAGGGTAGGTTATGCACTCCAAAAAATAAGGAACCTATTTTGATGGGTAGGTTCTAAGTTCTTAATTGGAGGAACTTGGAACTTGTAACCTATATCCTATAACTTATAACTTGGAACAAGTTTTAATTTTATTTTTTTAGTTCATGTCTTCACGCGATATTGTGATATTTTATGCCATTCGATGATGAATGTATAATCTAAGAGCACTAGTTTGAGCTTCAATTTTATGATCAAGACTTTTACTTTATTAATGTTCATATTTTTTGCGAGTCTATAAGTTATAGTCAATGAATTGTAGCAACAAGTGATGGTACAGTCGTTCAATTAATAATATAGATGAAACTTGAGTAGACGTTGGAACTTATGATAAGGTAAGTTTTTAGGTTCCAAAAAATAAGAAACTTGTTCCAATGGGTAAATTTCAAGTTCCAAGTGGAACTTGTATGGAATCTGGAACCGCTTACTCCTACCCTTATTAGCTTGTTATGTTCGTGTCTATGTTATCTTTTTATTAAAAATTACCACCCCATTTCATTTTTCTTGCGGCAAGAAATTCTTATTCATTTTTTAACTATTGTCGGGTGCTCATCATTAAAATCCACAATGTGTCCTATCTATTCACAATATATACATGTGATATGAAGGCCCATGGAAAATCAAGGAGGGGGATTTCGTATGTTGGCTTAATATACTAAATAGAGAGCTCTTCGCTTGGTATATGATTGAAAACGTCCAGTCTCTTTCAAGTAACACCATCATCCGTCACACTATTTTCCTTTGTTTTTTTGCTCCCATTGATTGCGTCGAGTTTTGCTCAATAAAAAGAGGAAATGTGGGGACATCGCCTTGATTCGAGGAAATATGATATGATTTTGTTATTTCATTATCCTTTTAACCTATTCTTAAATATGCCTGAGGTCGTTTCGATTGAATAAACATGATAAAGTGAACCGACAATCATTTAGATAATCAAATTTCTCGAAGCAATAGAAAAAAGGGTTAATACCCTAAAAAACCCCAAACTGGTACACTTGTGACAAATTTACCCCAAACTATTTTTTTGACCACCAAAAACCCCAAATTGGTACATACGTGACAGATCTACCCTCCGTTAGCTTTCGTTTGATTTTTCCGTTAATTTTGCTGACGTGGCAAGTCATGTGGAAATTCATAAGTTTAATACCATTAAAAACCCCAAACTGGTATATTTACGACAAATTTATCCTAAATTAATTTTTTCGATCATAAAAAACCTAAATTGGTACACGTGCGGCACATTTACCCTATTTCAATTTTCCCAAATTTGACCGAGTTGTGATGTCCAATCAATTTTATTTTATGGATTACTCTAACATTGCCTCAATATCATTAATACTTGATTTTTTTTTCTTTTTATTGGAATCATTATTAGAAAACTATTCAAAGGCTACCAAATGTGCACTTCATTCTTGTGCCGAGAAGATGCCCATTAACTAAAAGATGGACAGATCGCTTGCGCACATATACAAAAGAATCACACTCAAAGCACACCTAAAATTAGCGACAAACATAAGTGATTTTGGTTCCGGCATTTCAACGAGCATGTGATGTACGAGTCACTCATACCATGCTCGTTGGCGTTACGTAGTATTTCCTACCTTGAATCGTAAGTGTGTCAAAATTTTAACATGGAACTAATTTTAGGTGTGCTTTGAGTGTGATTCTATTGTATATGTGCGCAAGCGATCTGTCCATCTTTAGTTAATGGGCATCTTCTCGGCACAAGAATGAAGTGCACATTTGGTAGCCTTTGAATAGTTTTCTAATAATGATTCCAATAAAAAGAAAAAAATCAAGTATTAATGATATTGAGGCAATGTTAGAGTAATCCATAAAATAAAATTGATTGGACATCACAACTCGGTCAAATTTGGGAAAATTGAAAGAGGGTAAATGTGCCGCACGTGTACCAATTTAGGTTTTTTATGATCGAAAAAATTAATTTAGGGTAAATTTGTCGTAAATATACCAGTTTGGGGTTTTTACTGGTATTAAACTTATGAATTTCCACATGACTTGCCACGTCAGCAACCACGTCAGCAAAATTAACGGAAAAATCAAACGGAAGCTAACGGAGGGTAGATCTGTCACGTATGTACCGCTTTGGGTTTTTGTGGTCAAAAATAGTTTGGGGTAAATTTGTCACAAGTGTACCAGTTTGGGGTTTTTTAGGGTATTAACCCTAGAAAAAAAGAAAAAAACATAGTGGAGGTTCCTTTTTTTGACCTTGTCATTCTCTTTTATCAAAATCAAATTAAAGGTTCTTTGTCCAAATAAAGGAAAAAAATCATGATAGATCTCTAGAAGCAAGGCAGATCATGAAGCTTCTTCGGGAATGTGTTTTTTAGACTCTTCAGACAAAATCATGCGCTTGGTAAACTTGGGTTTGGCATTGTTTAGGAGATATGTGGAAGTATCTTAAGATCCATCTTATTTGAAAGAAAATTATTTTAAAAAAAGAAATATTTTTTAACTTTTCGATATTTGGATGATAGAAAATTAGTCGATCTATGGATAGCATTTTTCATGAACCGAAAAACTTAGATTGAGAAAGATGATTTCCTCTTTCAATAAGAAGAAAATCACTTTTCCTAAACCACAAAATGTATTTTTAAATTGCCGTTTGTTCTTGAAGTAAATCTAACTCATGCATATATTCAAATGGATAAATGAATCTATATCATTAATTTTCTTCACGTACATAACCAGACTATACATGAACAAGAACAATTGGTAAAAACTTTTCAACCGGAAAATAGATTCAGGAGGCACACTCTTGTGTGGATCAAGTGCCTGAACAAGCCCTCTAATCCGCTCTCAAGGCCTTCAATGCAATCGCTTAAAGCCTGTAACTTCAAGTTTGCTGACTCGATCCTCTCGCTCTCGATGTGTTTGCTTGAAGTGGACTCCAGCAACTTGGTAAGCTCCATGTCCACACTCTCTAGCTCATTAGGTCCTGTGCTCTGCCGGCGATCGTCATCGCAGACTATCACCCGTTTGATTACCGACCTTGAAACCGTCGACCATCTACTTGGCTTTGGTTTCAAGACTGACGATGATAGGAATGACAGTAGCACGCGGAAGACAGAGCCAGCGACAGCGTTCGCCTCGCTCAGTACACTTGTTACTGCACAGAGGTCATTGTCGAGAAGTAAGGGAGCGATTGCCTCGAACATGCCGTGTTCCTGTTGCTTAAGCATTGCTTGAGACCTTGCAATTTCCTTCCTCATCCCTTTCCTGAAGGAAACATACGCATTGACGTCGTTCTCAACGTCAAGAATTCTGACTTTGCTTCTTCTGAGGATAGATTGAAGCTCTCGAACACTTCCTTTCAACGATGAGATCGCATCCTGGATCCTGCCGCACATCTCTAGGTAGTTTATGGAGCTTCGGAGCAACCCGTCAAGCCACACCTCGTGCCGGTTTTGTCCTAGAGCCCTCCTGGTGGACGGCAAATCGAGGAAATCTGCAATGCACGTGTACAGCTCGCCGAGCCCAAGTAGGCCTTGGAGCAATTCCTCCGCCTTATAGGAGCACAACAGTGGTGCCCCCTGCCAGGACCTGAGCTTGTCGAGCTCTTCCTCAACTTTTCGGGCACTTGGATGCGACCGAGCAGGCAAGCTTATGGAACGATTCTTGTACCGGCACTTAGCTACGGGCGAGAAAGTGGCCATTCCTGATTTTTTCATGATGCACTAAGAATTGTCAGCTCAAGTTGCATTAATCAAATGCCACCATCCGTCATAACGATGTATTTATACCCAGTACGGATTCTTGAATGTGCATAATCTGAATCCCTCAATCAACAAGAGATGGTCATGTGAAGATGGTGTGGGTTTCTAATGGCATGAGCTTTGTTGTCATTTCTTCCACCAACAAGGCATTGAATGTGCGGAATGGAGCAGCACTATATCTCAATTATTTCCCAGGTACACTGCATCTAGAATCGTGCACTTCGTACAGAATCACTTGATTCATATTCGAATTCGGCAATATCTCGCCTCTTTCTCTTCACCCCACGGGTGGTCCCGTCACCGACTGCATAGGCTTATCTGTGGGAGCTGGCGGGCACATTAAAATAGTTTGTGCATTCCTCACCTCAAGACAAAAGAGGAGTCTTGAGAGACTGGAATCTGGAGATCTGGAGAGATCAGGAACCAACGTTTTTGTTAAATGCGGTACTAATTATTGCAGAAGTAGGCGGTGGATGATGATGAGATAAATGAAGGAAGCAGATAATATTAGTATAGTCGATGCACGAGTGGCATAATTAATTGGTGTCTCCTTTCAGGACAGCAACCTGCCAATCCAGGATCCCTCAGTTAGGTACGTAGATCACATACATGTATTAGGTACCATATCCAGGTCCTTGGATATGTCATGTCTGTGAGTAATCTCTAAGAATCCGCCAATCCCTTATGTGAACCGACTAGTTTTGGCTCTAATTGATCAGGCTAGGAAGGGGGGTCAATTGATCAGACATGACCAAGTTCATGGTTCTTTAAATATCAGAGGGATGGAAAGTAGAAATCCTTGCTGGTTTTGATTGCTCTTTACTATTGTTTTCTATTGTTTTTCACAAATTATCCTGTTGTCAAGGCTGGCTTTTTCTTTTACATGATCGACTCAACTCGATGAGTCGGAACTGTTCATTGCCTAATGAAAATCAACTCATCTGTTGTCACAAGTAATGTGGAGAATTTTCCATACCGAATGTTGTTAGAACAAGTCAAGCAAATGCCTTGCCCAAAGATCTATATAGTGATTCCACGCTTGATACCAGAGACAACTTCTACTGATAGAAGAAGCACAGATGAAGAAGCAAATCTTGGCTGTGATTCATGTCTTCCAATCAGATCTGATTTTTCGAAATTTCAGGCAAATTAAAAAAGCAGAAACTTCACTCTATAATCAAACAAGTGCCATTAACTAAAACCTTGATGCTTGTGGTTAGTCATCCATGTATGACCTTCTAAATAAGAGGTTAAACGAGCATCATTTTTTAAGCAATTTTTTTCAAATGAATGACTGCAAATGTGTAAATACATAGTAATTTATAACCTCGAAAATGGACAGCCTTCTAAAGATGCCAAGGCAAATAGCAAGAATATGGCTAAAAAATTTTCGCCATCTGCAGTTAGATTCTTTTCATGTCCGTCTTTCTTATCCGTACTAAAAGATTACAACTTTAACTTTTGCTGATTTGAAACATTTTTTAAGTATCGAAAGCACAAATGCAAAAGCAGGTTCTCCTTCTGCGGTTGTCCTCCTTTCTAGCAAGAGGGCACTAGAACAGAAATTCTATGAGTGAATTGTTTGTGTGCGGGATGCGCGTTTGCATGGGCAAATTTCTTGAGCATTCGGCAAAGAAAAAAACAGGAACAGATGTGCAGTAAGACACCAAGGTTTTTGTAGATTCTCATGTTTCATCAATGTACATGTATGGATTTTGACACATAAAAAAAAAAAAAAAACTGAAAATCCCTATACAGATCCACCAAAAATTTGGATTCTTTCCAGGATTGAAGGACAAAAAACTAAGGGCCGACTGAGCTCTCCCACTATTGGGAGATTATGTTCAAAAGTGAGGCCCTTGATCTAATCAGTTGCCTGAAAATGCTTTCAAGTCCTTCATCGAGGCTTCCGAGGCTTTTCTCCAGATCCTTCAATTGCTTCTGTACAATTTGTACATTTTCGGCCCCAGGTTCATCCCCCGAAAGGTTCTTTAGTAGAACGCTTAAGGCATCATCAACGTATTGTAACTCGTTCTCACTTTCTTGCCTCTCTTCGCATGTTAGCACTCCCTTGTGGATCAATCTTGAGATCAGCGACCATCTCGACTGTTTAGGACTTGAGACGGGTCCTGACAATGGACTGAGTACGGACTGGAATATGGAAATGCTGAAGTCGCTGGCTTCTCTCAGAACTCTCATCACAGCCAAGAAATGGTCATCTTGATTGACGAGAGGAGCAAACCGGCTTTCCATTTGCTTCAGAGCCCCGCTCAATCTTTTGGCGTCCTTCTTTGCCTTCTTCCTGAAGTTCGTATAGTATGAGAGACACGTTTCAATGCTCAAATCTCCCTTCCTTCTCCGGAGTGCAGATTGGAGGATTTGAACATGTTCCTTGACTTGCGAGACCAGGTCCCTGGCGATGCCACAGACATCCAATAGCTGAACCGAGGAATCCAACAGTTCATTGATGCACTTCTCTTGCTTGTTCTGAGAGAGGACTTGTCGGGTGGCCGACATGTTGAGAAGCTCATCCAAGCACCCATACACATCCTCGAGGCCTGAGAGCCCCACGCCGATCGACTCGAATGACAGAGTCGATGTCAACTCCCACGACTTGAGCTTGTTGAGCTCCTCTTCAATTTTAAGGGTGGTTGGGTGGGATCTGGAAGGCAAGCTAATCGATCGAACATGGTACTTGCGATTGAACATGTATAAAGGGCTGGCCATCTCTAATGGTTGCTCTTCTTTTTGTGTTTGAAGCTTTGAGTTTTCGGATGGTGGATCCAATTCCATCACTCTATATATATATACAGGCAATCCGGGACAGGACTTATTCATTTCGATGCGTCACCATGTGGTTCGAAATGGCTTCTCCTAAGAATTCGTCGAGCTGTCACATCCATTACCAGCACGGTCCTTGACAATTCAGCTGTTAATTTAATACGGAAATGAGTTGTCACCGCGAATCTGTCGTTCGTTCGTGCGGGCGTTTGTTGCAGAAATAAGTAAAGAGCATCTCCATTCCTTGCCTCCTTTGCTGCCACATTACCCTGCCATGGACTTAGAATACTGCAGCATGGCAAAGTTAAACAAATTGGGTTTTTGCAGGACTGTCTTGAACTTCAAGAACATCGGGCTCGGCAAAACCTGCGAACAGATCAAGATCTAGATCTGATTAGGAGGTGAAGACATAGAGTTTCTGATAAATTAAGGGTTGGTTGACACTCCTAGAGGACACTTAGGACACAATTCCAGCAGGTTGCTCAATAGATTAGTGCGCGCACGAGTGGCTTGTTCCCCTGTTGCTTCCGCTCCCGTGGGTTTCTCCTCAAGCTATGTTATTGCTTTGATGTGCACGTAATCGATTGGAAAAAACTTCAGTCATTATTGCAGTTGTCTTTCATCATGCATTGCGACAGAACCATTTATTGATTAATCGTAGAACAAGTCTTGCGCATCAAGCAGTATTTGATGAACCGAATTGCAGATACTCAACGAAAATAGTATCTCCGCCACCCTAGAAAAGAGAGTTTTGTCTGTATTATATGGGCCCATAAGCCCAGCCCATTAAAAAGCCCAAACCCAACCCGTTTTATTCCTCTTCAACAGATGAAGCGTTGAAGCCAGTGCAGAAAAAACAAAGAAGAAGCAAGAAGCTCGCCCGTTAATAGGAACAAGAGGGAAAGGAGAAAGAGAGAAATTTTTCGGGCGCAGCCGTTTCAAAGGCCCGACAAGCTGAATTGATTTCGAATTGCAACGCTTAGTAAGTATTTAAGTCCATTATTTGTTTAATTGAAATAATTTTCGAAATTAGGTCATAATCTGAAGTTATGTGAATTTTGATTTGTGAAGTCCGATTTTGAAGTTATTTGGCTGTAGATTTATAAGGAAATGATAGTTTAGAGAGTTGTGGAGCCGTAAGGTTTGATCGAAGTACGGTTCGATCATAATGAAATTCTTAACTTTCGTGTGTGACTTATGCGTAATGGGCAAGGATAAACATTTGTTATAAATGAATTTAGCGCATAGAAGTTATTTTATCAACGGTTAAGTGTAGTTAATAGAGTTGTTTGTTAGAGTAGTGTATTGCACAGATTTTAATATCATTTTCGATTACTTGATAGGAACATAAGCTTGTTAGTTTGAGTAACATTTGTAGGCTAGTTTTTAGCCTATCTAGGTGAGTGGTATTTTCTTTTCTATGAATTTACAAACTCATATCTTGAAAGTGGTAGAGGTTTAATATAGTATGAATTATGAAATAGCATATTTCTTACATAAAATTGAATTAAGTTTCAACTATTTTTTTAGTCAATTGACATGACATTGGAAGGCATTACATGAAATAGTTTTTTTTTTTTTTTTTTTTTTTTTTTTTTTGGGTCGAAATAGATATCGCCATCCATTCTTACTTAAAAGGAGTCTTACAAGACAAATAAGGACTAATGTCCGAACATAAAATATTCCATAAAGGCAAAGGAGGAGTATTCCACCAATTAAGAGGAAGCTTGTTTGCTCGATGGGTTCGTGCTATCCAATCCGCTGCATAATTCTCTTCTCGGGCGCAACAGTTTACCTTAACATTAGGGCATTGGTCCAGTTCACGTCTGCACCGGAGAATAGTTTCTTTTAGATTCCACTGGATTTCGGCCCGGCCCAGAACCTGTTCAACGGCAGGGGAATAATCATTTTCGCAAATCCAGCGAAGTGGTTGACTCCCGAACCCTCCCACGTGCGTCTTCTGAAGTTCTTTAATATAACAAAGCCCGTGTAAAATCGCTTCGACTTCAGCTTCTTGCGATGAAGAAACCCTAGATGTACAAGCGAAGCCTTCGAGCACCGCCCGACGAATCACACACGATACCAAAGAATGAGCAAAGAAACTCACCCGAGTCCAAGAAGCATCAAGGTTCGCCGGATCTTGTCGATCCGGCGGTTTCCATCTAGCGGTATGTTTCGATTAGGGTTTGATCGTTTCTGGGTTGACTGTCCTCGGGTGAAATGGAAGTGATGATCTTGTACAATACTCAGGAGATCTGCAGAGTTCGGGGCTTTTGCTAGAAAAATCCATCCATTTCTTGCCTTCCAGATGTTCCAAAGAACCAGGCTAGTGTATTCTCGTTCAGGTAGGTCCATGTTCGTTTGGAAAGCTTCCATAAGCGTCTGGTCCGTCCTTCTGATTGTGCTTGTGGGACTGAGACCATCGAATGTTGGGATTTCCCATATGCCTTTTGTCCATTTACATAAAAAGAACAGATGCTATGTTGTTTCTACCTTTGTGTGACAAACTTGGCATAATGGGTCATGAACGATTTTTCGTTTGTATAGGTTGTCTCTCATGGGAAGGGCGTTTTGATAGAGAGCCCAAAGGAAAGTTTTGATTTTTGGTGGCACAGCGAGGCTCCAGATCGTGGTCCATAAGGTACGGAGTGGTTTGAAAGAAGAGGAGGCCCTATTGTGGTTTTTGCTTGCAGTTTCTGAATACGCCCTGTTGTATCCACTCTTTACAGTATATTTCCCTGTATTATTACTTGTCCAGACTAGGTAATCTGATTGCGGTTGCGGGCTCAGTGGGATAGCTAAAATTTCATTTACGATATTTGAATTATAGATCTGTTGAAGCTTCTGTACATTCCATTCTCGAGTCTCTGCATGTATTAGCTCAGATACCATCAGAGGTTCTGTTGGGTTTAGTTGTCCTCCAATGACCCCTTGCATTAACCACTTATCTTCTCGAATGCGAATAGATTGACCATCCCCAACTGACCATTTGATGTTTTCTTTGATTGTGTCTCGGCCAAATAACAAACTCCGCCATCCCCATGAGGGGCGTCGGCCCGTGCTTGCTGTCCAGAGATCCCCGTTGGGAAAGTAAATTCCTTTCAGCACTCTACTCCACAGGCGCGGGAGAATTTGATAGCCTCCGGACACGCTTACCCAAAGATGGCACAATTAAAGGTAATCAAATCTTTGAAACCCATTCCTCCTTCGTCCTTTCGGGTTTTCATCACCCCCCAATTTTTCCAATGAATGCCCCTCTTATGATCACCCTTTTGCCACCAAAATGATGCAATTCATTGTTCTATGGCTCTGCAGATAGAGACTGGCAGCTTGAATATGGACATCGCATGCATAGGGATGGACTGAACAACACTTTTGATCAGCACCTCCTTCCCGGCCTTAGTAAGTAGTTTCTCTTTCCACCCTTCTAGCTTTGTATTGACCTTGGCTAATATCCATGTAAACAATTCTTTCTTAGATTGACCCCAGTCTGTGGGGATGCCCAAATACTTCCCTGTTTTTTCAAACACAGGGACCCTTAATTCTGTGGCCATATTTCTCTTCAAAGGTAAGGGACAGTTTGCACTAAAATACACCCCTGATTTGTTTAAGTTGATTGCTTGTCCCGAAGCATAGCAATAATGTTTAAGTATCAATGCCAGGTTCTGACATTCCATTATAGTACCGTCCAGAAAAAATATAGCATCATCCGCAAACAGTAGATATGAGAGTTTAGGACAAAACCTGTTTATCTGTATGCCCTTGATGCTGCCATCTGTGATAGCTTTGTTCATCAGCCATGTTAGAACATTTGAAATCAGTATAAATAGATAAGGCGACAGGGGATCGCCTTGTCTAATGCCTCGCGAAGGGTGGAAGAAAGGGGTAGGTTCTCCATTTAACTTCACACTAAAGGACACTGTAGATACACATTGCATTATGAGTGTTACCCATTTTTCACAAAACCCCATGTGTAGCATGCAATCCCGCAAAAAATCCCATTCGATTCTGTCATATGCTTTCTGCATATCTAATTTAAGTATGGCCTGATGTTTTTTCCTCTTTTTTGTGATGCACAGCTGGTGCAATACTTCCTGCACAATGAAGATATTGTCTTGTATCTGTCTGCCTTGAACAAATGCACAACGCTCCGGTTCAATAATAGATGGCAGCCACTTCTTCAGTCTGTTTGCTAGAAGTTTTGAAATTACTTTATAACTGAAATTGCATAGACTGATAGGTCTGTATTGGCTAATATTCTCAGGGTTTTTCACTTTAGGGATTAAGGAGAGATGTGTCTGGTTGAGGAGGGGATCAAGAATACCTGTCTGGAAAAAATTTTGAACTAACTGCAACATGTCAGTTTTCACTGTATCCCATGATTGTTGATAAAATGTGCCACTAAAGCTATCTGGGCTAGGTGCTTTGAGTGCTCCCATCTGAAAAACAGCTTCCTTAATTTCCTCCATCAAAGGTACAGCCACCAGATCTTCATTAATGTGTTGTGTTATAGGTGATGGACATTGGATGAGAATAGGATGGTACCGCCTTGGGCCCTCTCGATTTATATAGCTGTCTCGTAAAAGGACAAAATATGGTTGCGGATCATTATAGGATCTCTACACCAGTTGTTATCTTCGAATTGCGGCATAGTGATTCTATTTCTCTGCCTCCTCTGTATAGTTGATGCATGAAAAAAACTGGTATTCTTGTCACCCCATTGCAGCCACTTAATGCGTGACCTCATACCCCAGAATTGTTCCTCCTGTCGTTGCAATTTCTCTATCTGATCGATGATGCTCTATTTTTGCTTTCTGCTGGTGTGCTGGTCAAGCTGATTAGTAAGCTCTGTTAGGGCCATATTTAGCTCTTTTATTTGCGGCCTTGCATTGGCAAACTTCTCTTTGCTCCATTGTGCCAACGCTTTAGATGTCTCCTGTAATTTTTCTGAAAAAGTGCGTGGTTGGATAGTTTTAGTTTTCCATGTTTGTTGGATAACTTCATAATACTCCTCATGCTCTGTCCAGAAAACCTCTAGCTTGAAAGATCTTTTTGTCTTCTTCTTCCCAGGGTAGAATCGAAGAACCAGAGGGCTGTGGTTTGAGCCAATAGCTGGGAGGGCTTGGACTTCAGCTTCAGGGAAGGTAATTCGCCACTCCAAGGTGCATAATACTCGATCGAGTCGTTTCTTAACGAGATCCTCCCCCTCTCTGTTGTTTGCCCATGTATATGTACACCCATGACTGTCCATATCCATTAAAGAGAGTTCATTGATCATGTTTCGAAATGCTGCGATACGGCTGTTATCAGCTTCTTTTTTTCCAACATTCTCCCATACATACAAAATCTCATTAAAATCTCCCATGCAGATCCACGGGCAGGAATTATGGGGTTTAATGTTTCCCAACATTTGCCATAAGGTTAGTCTCTCTCCAAAATTGGTAGATGCATGAACAAACGTAATTTGCATATGTTGCTTGCTATCTCGGATCAAGATACCCACATCGATAAAGTACTTTGAACTAGCTTTCACCTTCAAAAATACTTCCTCATTCCACATTAGAGCTAAACCCCCACTATGCCTATGGATTCACTAGAAAAACATTCGGAAATGTAATTTTTGCAAACTTTTTCCACCATTGCTTCTTTATTCTTAGTCTCCATTAGAAAGAGTAAACTGGGCCTTTCTTGAGCCGTTAAGGCTTTTAGTTCTTGGATTGTCAAGGGGTTGCCCAGCCCCTGACAATTCCAACTAACGATTTTCATGGCGTCACTGATGGCTTATTAGAGCTAGCCACCAAAGCCCATTCTTGCCCTTCTGCTATCAATTGCACAGGGGTATCCAGGAGGTCATTATCATCAATCAAGAGAGGGGTTTTCTCCGGTATACACTTCTGTTTTTTAGCCTTCTGAATCATCATGTTCTTCTTACTACATTTCCCAACTTTTGATAGAACCTGCTTGCCATAGTCTCTGACTTCATTAGTATACACTTCATTTGCTTGGGCTGTCTCTTTGCCGTGAGAGCAATCTAGTCTTCTTTTGCTGCAGGCTCCTAGTTGTTGATCAGGATCTGCCTCTTGAGCTGTTATATCCATGCCACTAGATTGGGAAGGTGTAACAGGTACCGCCTCTTCCACAATAATTTCTTCTTCAATTTTACCATAAAATGTTTCCCAATAAGGACTGTGCTCACATGCTTCTGCCTTTAGCCAGGGCCCGTATGGTCCTATTTTGTTATTTGCCCAAGGTGATTGCGCATAAGGAATTTCCACATAGTCAGAAGCATAGTGCCCTATTCTCCCACAAGAATAGCAATGATGTGGGAGACGCTCATACTTGAATTCCACCCAGAGCCATGTGGAACCAATATTAAGGATTGCCCCCGATTTCAGTGGATCATTCAGGTCAACTTCTATTCTCACTCTTCCTCCTTTCTGTGGATGGTTACCTGTTGTATCAAGGTGAACTTCCATAACATGTCCGAGTCTGCTTCCCAGATCTTTAAACACTTGCTCTTCTCTCCAGCCAGGGGGAATACCTCCAATACGCACCCAGAAAGTAGCTTTAGTAAAATCATAACGGTGCTCTGGAATTTCTGGCTCGCATTGTCTTCAAACTAGCAAATTACTAGAATAAGACCAAGGTGATGTCTTCACGACCCTCTCTTTTTCCTCATCCGTTTGAAAGACAAAAGTGAATAACCCAGGTTCTTTTTGTGAGCAGGTTACAGTTTCAGATTTCCATGCTTTCTTCATTGTGGAGAAGAAAGCTGGGTAATTGACATTAGGTTTGGAGTAGAGCTTACCAAAGAGTATACGTTTACATTCCTCCCTTTTTTGCTGAGAGATTTCAGTGGAGACTTCAACAACATCCTCCTCAGACCAAAGGTGACCCAGGCGTTTACATAATGCTGCCACTCGCATTTCATTTTCTTCTTTGCTCTCCATAGATACTGATTTAAGACATTACTAGATCAACACTGAAGATTCGAGTATACTCATCATCCTTAAGACCAGGTCCGGGCATTAACTACTTCGTCACCACAATAAGGACCATTGATTCAAGAAAACCAGCCAGAGACAGAGGATCCAAGCTAATCGACTAATATCTAGAGAGACCCAAAGTGATTGCGAAGGAGAGCTGCGATATCCAACCTGTACAAGACGACACTTGGTAGATCGGTGCAACCCAACTTCTCGATTGGCGTCTCGGATCTCAACCGATCAACATCAGAAGGGATTTCAATTTTTTTTTTTTTTTATGGGTTACTAAAAGGGGAAAAAGGTATGGAAGGACAAGTGGATCTTAGGGTTTGGGGAATGGGAGCGCTACCATGGCGGTAGAGAAACGCTCATGGAAGAGCAGGTGGATCTTAGGGTTTTGGGGAAGGGAAGCGCTACCATGGCGGTAGAGAGACGCTCGCATAGACGAGAGAATCATTTCAACGACCGCCTCTTATTACATGAAATAGTTGAAATGATCATTTATGAATGTCTTGATTAAATATTTTGTGGAAGAAATTACCATAAGCTATATGGATTGATTTGTGAAACACTTTTCAAAATGTATTCTATTTGATAAATGCAATTGAGAAAGATTATATGGTTCGATTTGTGAAACCAGTTTATGAGATGGTTTATGGTTTTCATTATAAGTTATTGGAGATTAAGATTTGTGGATTATGTTCATGTCGCTATGATTAGAACCCATTAAGGGGTAAGTATGCCCGTCGTTATCAGGAATCCTTCTAGGCTAAACCACTGAATGATATAAGTGAAAACCTAGCTAAGGGGAGAAAACTTGGTCGCCTTTGTAACAAGCGTTATACATGACTATAGTTAAATTCTAAATATTATAGTAATCATTGGAATAGATCATTAACGTTTGACATAATTGAGATTGATTAATAAAATAGACCATTGATGGTTGATTTTTAATTTACCTTATGCATAAAAAGTTTTGTTAGAAAAATATCATCCATTTTTTTTAATGTTTTACATATATTTTATATTGAATTTGGATTGATGAGTCATTATATTGGTTTATAAAGATACATAATGAATTTGATCCGCTTAGAAGGAATATACTACTTACTGGGACTATGGTTGTTCATTCCATTCATCTTACTTGCTTTTTAGAAGCAAGATGAGAGCGTTGTCTTCAAGAGGACATTTTGACTGTGGGGATTTATGGGTATGAGTATTTTATGGCTAAAACGAGCATCCAAGTTAGTTATTTGTTGGATTTGTTTATATGTCTTTATAAGGGTTATAAAAACTCCGATATTGTATCCAGATGATTCTTTTATCATATGTACACACATGTATATTTCGATAACCGGTCGATGATGATTATATTGAGATCGCCTTTTTCCATTAACAGGATGGCCATGTCATTGCCCTATACTTGGAGAGTTCGGGGGTGTGACAATGTCAACTCCAAGGACCAACTAATCTTCACGGGAGCAGGAATTTGCGGTTCGATACAGTTAACTCATACTTGAGATTGGTAACGATATTTTATTATCTCTCTCTTCGCCCTTAATCTGCATTTTCCCATTTTGAATTTTTCTGTCTTTTGTTCCCTTCTATTTGGTAATCGTTGATATTGTGATCGGATAAAGATCAGGCGTCACAAAGAAAAGCCTCGTACTTGCCGTCCATGCTAAACAATTCATTTTGAAAAGCAGTGTGGTTTTGGGTGCAAGCAAAGGGCCACGAGGGAAATGTTGAACAGAGACGATGCATCACATTCATCGAGAGAATCTCAGTAAAAAACGAATTGTTTTCCTCGTCGACGTGTGCGGTTTATCTTCATATCCCAGTTTCGCGTAAAATTGTAAATCTGCAGGATCCTCTGCCTGAAGACTCGTCTTTCCAGCTCTATTCTCGATGACATAGTGGAATTCGATGCATCGGCTTTACTTGGACATGAGAAATCATTTGCAAGAATGTTGTAGGACTTTCTCACCCGACTGATCAAGGACAGATAAGCTGCTGAAAAGGACACGAATTTCATCATTCTGATTGTGAAGCGCCTCGAAATGCAGGAGCAAAAGAATAAACAGGAAGAAACTGAAGGTGTATGTTGAACAAGAACATAGGAGCCCATACCATTCGCAGAAAGAAAGTAACCAACTGCCAGTACTACTTAGACATCATCGTGACGCGAAAGATTGGTGTATCGACATTTTCACATAACTATGTGCTAGAACTTTACAGCATGAGAGCTACAAGACTAACCGGAAAAAATAGGTGAAAAATTGCAAAGGCACACTTTGCAGGGTTCTAACCATTTTCTTGATCTTTTTGTTTTGTTCCATAATGTTGTGAGCCGGCTTAAGAGACTAAAATGCATAGGCCATTTCATGCACAGTGCAGCTTCAAGATGAGGAGAAAAATGCTGTTTCGGTGGTTCCAGGATTTTCAGGTGGAACTAAGAAAATTCCTGATGATATGAGGAACTTAGAAGTACCTCAGCATCTGTCCGAAGATTGTAGGTTGGTGTCAGGTTTATTCTTGTTGCACGCAGACAAAATTGTACTGATAATTCGGAAAACTCGTATCAGATTAGAAGGGAAACAGAAACAGAGAGGGAGATTGTCCGCAACATTTTTGCGTATCATTTCAAGTTTTTTTGTACATGAATGTGATACAACTTCTGTACATTAACATTCGATTGCCCTTAGCAGATCCTTGGAAAAAAAACGGGATGCATCAGGGGCCAAAATTGGCTAGCAAAAGAAAACAATCTCTTCCTAAGAGACGATGTTCAAAAGAGAAGCCCTAGTCTTGATCAAGTGCCTAAACAAGCGCTCCATGTCATCCTCAAGGCTTCCAATGCAGACCTCTAGGTTCTCCAGCTGCTTGTTTGTGATCTGCAATCTCTCAGCACCAACTCCTCCACGGGAGAGACATTTACTGAGATCGCTCAAGGCGACATCGACGCATTCAATCTCGTTCTCGTCGTCTTGGTTTCCGTCACAGGCTATCGTACCCTTGTGCATCAGTTTTGAGATCAGTGGCCACCGAATCTGCTTCGGTTTTGACGTTGGTGGGGCTAGGAACGACATGAGAGACTGAAATATCAAAATATTTGAAAACTTGACTTCCCTTAGGACCCTTACAATGGCCAGCCAATGCTGATCAGCGGGATTCTGAACCGAGAGCGATGAGGCTCCGAAGTTTGCTTCCATTTTCTTCAAAGAAGAAACCAATCTTTTCACATCCTTCTTTGTTTTCTTCCTCAAGTTATTGTAACTGATGATCTCGGCTTGGATGTTTGAGTCGCCCTTTCTCCGCCGGATCGCGGATCGAAGCACTCCAACATTTTCCTTAATACGTGACAAAATCTCTCTGGCAGAGCCACAAATATCGATGAGCTGTACAGATCCATCCAAGAGTTCATCGGCGAACCTCTTGTCCTGATTGCACGAGAGGACATGCCGGGTTGAGGCCATGTTGAGAAGCTCATCCATGGAAATGTACAACTCCTCCAAGGCTGAGATCCCGGCCTGGATTGACCCAGAAGACGAAGTCGAGCTAGCTTCCCACGACTTGAGCTTGTTGAGTTCACCATCCACCTGGGCGGTGGTGGGGTGGAATCTGGAAGGCAGGCTAATGGATCTAACAGAGTACTTGGCATTGTTCTTTGCTGAGAAGGAAGCCATTTTTTTTCTTGTTTCGGTTCGTGCCTCAGAGAGCTCGAGTTTGAGTTGTCACAACCAATTCAAGAACCCAATATATACACATACGAAAACATGTAAGAGAGATAAGATTGTCCATGGCATGGCATGGGTGCAACCACGTGGAGCCCTGAATCGGCTCTCTTATTTTATATTTTAGCCATGAAAACGTTGAAGAAATAGATATGAGGTGTCTCTGCCCAACATGTCCGCAGCGTGTTCGTTGCAGAAAAGAGTGAAGAGTCAGCTCCATTCTTGCCCCCAAAGCCAGCCACGTTACCACCATCCAAATATAATAAAGGACGGCGGCAGATGGGCTCGGCCATGGCTTGTCTCGAGTTCTGCAGACCCTCGAGGCATCAATAATGGCGAAGACCCATTAAAGAATTGATTGGGAGAAACCAAAGTTTCAGATCTTCCAAGAAAGATTTGGACGGCATGGGATTCTTTTATTTGAAGGGTGATTAAAGTTTAAACAGACAATGGTTGAGTCGAGTCTACATTTGTGTAGACAACATTGTCTATCATGTACACGAGCCGGTCATTCCTCTAGTATTGCCAGACTAATCCACTTGTTGCAAGAAATATGTTGGTCGTAGAGTAATTCCGTCGCCTGCATTTCATCCGATGATTGAGGATTCACGGACACCTCGTGGACTGCTCGACTCGATGCCTTACCATGCGGGGAATCTGCCAGCTGATTTTAGGTACTCTTCCATTTTTAAAACCGCATCTCTTTCCGTGCCTATAGACCTTCTAATGGAGTTGGTAAGTGTCAAAAAGCACGAAGATGACTTCTTAGGCATGTAGCTAGTAATTGTTCACTGAGCTAAACTAAAGTCAGGGAGCCGTTTTAGCTTTCAATACTTGCCTTTTCTTATTGTAAGTTATTGTCCTGAAGATGAAAGCAGAGTTTTCGCAGAGCATGTGCTTCGATGCACCATTTGCCACCAAGTTGTCACCGGTACCATACCCTGCCACTGGGAACACCACCCCAACACAGCACAGACCCAATCAATTCTCACATTCTTGCTGGTCTTCTGTCTTCAGAAGGAACCAAAGTGACACCAGAACAAGAATCTGAACATGTTTAGGTTTGCCTAGAAGTACAGCCCCCGACGTGGAAAGAAAATTCCAGGCCATGAATCTAGTCGTCTATGGAGGGAATATCTATACATTTCATGCCAATATGACCAGCTTTCGTGTATCCAAAATGGGCTATGATGAGTGATGTGCTTGTGGTGACAGTACTGTTGGTGTCCTTGGTAGACAAGGGGACAGTAGATGGACAAATGAGAATTGTGACCAGTAATTGTGAGGGGCTTACGGTTAGGACAAGAAAATTCCATCAGCAGAGAAGAGGCATGGCCGGAGATTCGTAGGTCCATGTGGGAATTATTCCACTTGCTTCCCTGTTCACCAGCATCCTTCTAAATTTAAATGGGAAGAGCTAAATAAGATTGATATCTAAATTAGACATTCGTTTCCTGAATTAAAACAAAAGGACGAAGGATGTATCAGTAACAGACTTCATAACTGAACATTGAGACCTCAGTAATTCTAACCTCAATGCGGGCCGAGCGGGGCTGATCTTTGACTTATCAGTGGGGATATGTACAGAAGAAATACTTGTAGTAAGGGTAAACTCATGTAAATAGGCGCCTCCCCGCAATCAACAGACATAAGATCAGCAACATACAAGGCTTTCACATTTCAACTTGCTCTTTTTAGTCGTAGCTATATGGCTCATTGCATTTGAGCGTCAGTTCCGCATAAAGAGATTAATTAGTCCTAATCCCCTAATATACGTATTGTCAATGTGAAAATGTCGAAATTCCATGACAACTTCTGCATTGCTTTAATTTGAAGTACAGGATTCAATACAATGATGTGAATCAACTTAGTATGCTCTGCTAGTGCTCGTACAGGAAAGTAAGATAGCATTCTTCCAAATCTAGTGACTTAGAAAGGTTGATGATCATATGTAAGGATTTAGAGCTTGTCAGCATTTGATTCACAAGATGTCCTCTCTTATCATGGATCAGGGGAAAAAATTCCAAGATCATTGTTCATGAAATAAAGCCGAAGTTCATCTTGTCATTTTGGTTCTTCCGCAATTGAGGAAGGATTGCCAAGGAGCGATTTGGAATCTTTGGTAGTTCACCTAAAACTTAGTCTTGAATGGGTTGGTTTTTCAAATTATCAACCTGTAGTCTCTTTTCAGCGTCTGTTAACCTATAAATCGCTGGGCAGCATCAGCTATGCACTTGGCATGTATCTGATATATTCGTTGTATAAATCGAATGTGAAAGAAGCAGCTGCATGAATGACTTGTATAATAAACTGTATACATGTTTGTATTCATTGTATAGTGGGAATGTCTGAACTATCCGTACATCTCAAAATTGGGGTTTATGAATAGAGGCAATTGCTCCTTTAATGGGAGATAATGTTCAAAAGAGAGGCCCTTGTTCTAATCAGTCTCCTGTATAGACCCTCCAAGGCATTCTCAATGCCGCCAATGCTCATCTCCAGAGCCCCTAACTGATGTTGTGTGCTCTGCAACTTCTCGTTATCAAACCCGTCATTCGCACCGTGTTTACGTAGAGCAAAGAGCGATGCATCCACATATTCAAATTCATTCGCATCTTCTTGGTTTGCGTCTTCACATGCTACCGCTCCTCTGTGCACCAACCGTGACATCAGTGACCACTTGCTTTGCTTGCTCCTTGGCACTGGCATTGCCAAGAATGATACGATAGACTGGAAGACTGAAGTGCTCACAGCATCGACTTCACTTAGCACTCTCGCTAATGATGAGAGTTGGGGATCATCAACGAGAAGTGTGGAAGCTCCACGCAAGCTCACTCCCATAATTTGCTTCAACCTTCTGGCATCCTTCCTCATTCTCTTCCTGAAGTCGGCATAATCAGAGAACACCGCCTCAATGCTCGAATCACTTTTTCTCCGCCGGAGCATGGATTGGAGAGCTTGGACATGCTCTTTGATCTGCATCAGCATTTCCCTCATGGACCCGCAAACGTCAAGAAGCCGGATCGATCCTTCCAATAGTCCATTGGTGCAGCTTTGTCCATGGACGCAAGAGAGAGCTTGCTGGGTTGATGACATGTTGAGGAGATCACCAAGGGAAATGTACAGCTCCTCTAGGCCCGATAGCCCGGCCAGGACCGACCTGGAAGACGGTGTCCGGTACTTCACCTCCAATGATTTGAGCTTGTTGAGCTCAATATCGATCCTGTGTGTCGTTGGATGAGTTCTTGAAGGGAAGCTAATTGACCTGGCATTGTATTTGCAATTGCTCTTGGCTGAGAAGCTAGCCATTTGAATTTTGCTGCTGCTGCTGCTTCTTCTTCTTCTAACTGTTGCTTTCAATTTTTCTTGCTTTCAATTGGGACTAACAAGACACAGCCAACGCCACGACCCTATAAATAAAACCGTCTTCGAAGAACCTTGAGGAGACACAAGACTGTGACGTGGTGTAATTCAGCGATGTCGTGACCACGTGGATCAAGAATGGGCTATCAATAATGCTAACAATTAAAGAAAAGGGCGTTAGGTGTCCGTGCTAATTCGTCGTTTTGCAAGTTTGTGCAGTGAAAAGATATAAAGCAAGAAATAAAAAGTGAAGAGTCAGCTTCATGTCTCGCCTCCAAATTTGCCACATTACCCACCATGGCGGATACAATAATGGAGGCTGCAAAGGTCTCCGGACATGGCTGTCGTTGAATCACGGCAGAATCCCATTAAAGAAAACCACGCAAGAAATCGAAATTCCAGTTTAAAGGGTAGATTAAGAGGTCGAGGAGGCCATGATTAAGCACTCGTCAGTACTAAATCCACGCTGCCGATGTGCACGAGCGGGGTTGTTAATCTACTGTTTCCGAGGTCATCATCAGGGAGGCCCTGGCCAGATCATCGTGTCCCTGCATCCGCCCTCAGTGATTTCGAAAGATCCAAGGGGAGACAGCGACGCTAGACACCTCAACACGTGTACGAAGGAGCATGCTCTTCTTCACGTCCATGGCAACACGTGGCGATCGGGAATGGGGTTGGCGTGGCAAGGTGCAATGATCAACGAGCAGAAAGCTAGGAGGTAGATCTGGTTGGTGAGCTCGCACGCCATTCGCCCATCATAAAGAGGACAGAAGGTGAATATCTTTTATGACATCCTTGTCCTTTTCGCCTTGAACCGACGTAACAGCCCCTCCAAAGTGACACGTGTTCTGCAGTGGAGCACCACCGGGTGATGGACCTGAAAACTCAGGGATATATGGGGGGATATTCTTTGTTTGGTACAGAATGGTAGATTAAAATCTTGTTGATATTTCCGAGATTGTTGAGCTGGACTTTCTCCATCAATGGAATGTGAACCCAAAAGCTTAAACTCATTTGATGAAGGAGATTTTGTAAAGTTTAGATCTTGACAGTGTCTCCATTGCGCACACCAGATTTGGGCTCTGATCTTTATGGAGAAAATTATCTAAAAATCTTAAATTAATTATATTTTTAACAATTCAATTATAAATATTTCAATTTTATCAATTTAATCATAAATATTTTTACTTTTTCCAAATTGAGTTCATCATATCAATTTTTCCGGAAATTGCTTGATGTGTAGGTCGGCACCGATATGACACTTTTAAATAATATTTTAATAATTTTTTTGAATTTTGAATTTTTTTTTTTTTGTAATTTTCTCTTCTTTTTAGGGGGGGTGTTGGGGTTAGGGCTGGTGAGGCGTCGCCGCCACAAGCGAGCCACCCTCACCCTACTCGCTTGTGGCTGGCAAGGGTTCAATGGCAACACTCGCCGGCCCTAACCCTAACCCTAACCAACCCCCCCAAAAAGCCAAAAAAATAGGAAGAGAAAAAGTAAGAAAAAAAGAAAAAAATTAAAATTCAAAAAAATTATTAAAAGGCACCATGTTAGTGCTAATCAGCCACGTTAGTAATTTTTGGTCAAAATTGATCAAATAGACTCAATTAACAATAAATGAAAAATGTTTAAGATCAAATTGACAAAATTAAAAAAATTAAGATTGAATTAGCAAAAGTACAATAGATTTATGATTGTTGGATAATTTTCTCATCCTCCAAACCTTATCACCACGACAAGCCTCGTCAGTGGCAATGACAAGAAGCTTGGGCTCACTGTCAGAGCCCATCGCCACCTTGTGAGTTTCATAAAGAAGGAGCAAGTGTCTATTAAGGACACACGGGAATATTGTTACCATCTGCCGTCTCGATTGCCCGCGTCGGCAGCAGCAATGGTGAGTCAAAATCATTGAGAGAATGATGGTTGGATGCATGGAAAACGGTGGTTGCGAAGGCTGCGGGCACCATAAGAGGAAGAGGGGAGAGACAACAGATAAGTGTTAGGGCTTAGTGGGGTAGTTTTTTGGTGAGGGCATAAACATCTCTATTTTGAAAATCAATATACTCACGGACCAACTTCCAATTGAATAGGGTCCGAATAAATGAATGATTTCTCTGGAAAAGTTCTACAATGTTGATGGGCTCAAGACCCCAATAGTGTTCCGCACTGTGGGTCGATATATCTAGGCCATGGTGCAAGGAGGCACGAGCACGATTGGCCTGGGCCTTGGACTCAAGTCCACAAACGCCAAACTCAAGACCAAACATAGAAAAATAAAAGCACATCTATTAATATATATATCCTTTTTATTTCATATTTCAACCAAATACCGGAAAACGACTTCTTGAAAAATATTTTTCAAAATTGTCATATTTTTCGCAAAACAAACAAAACATAAATATGTACATAATCATGTCATAGTTTCAATTCTTTTCCTCGATCTTTTTTTTTTTTTTTTGTAGTAACATCATGAACTTGGTAGTGGTTAATTATTATCAATTAGAGATATCGAAATGCCATGTTGGAAGCATGAGCTATCTATGTAATATATTTTTCTATTGTTTTCACTATATAAATGATGTGTATCTCCATGCATATTACAAGGAGCAAAATTGGGCAACTGCAAAATTTTCCTTTTATTGTGACACGATGTTCAGAAGAGAGGTCCTGGTTCCAATCAAGCATCTATACAAGCCCTCTAAGGCATCCTCAATCCTTCCAATCCCAATCGCTAAATCCTCCAATTTATATTGTGTGACTTGCAACTTCTCACCAACCATACCTTCTCTTGAAATGTGCTTGCAAATTGTGGTGAGGGCAAAATCCACACATTCCAACTCATTCATATCCTCTTGCTTCTCTTCTTGATCACATGAGAATTCCCCCTTTGGATGCACCAGTTTGGAAACTACGGACCACTTGCTAATTTGCCCATTGGACCTTAACACTAGCGTTGCCAAGAATGACAGCAGAGATTGGAAAATTGAAGTGCTCAACAAATTAGCATCTCTCACCACTCTCAACACTGATGAGAGGTGGTGATTTTTATTCTCCAGTTGACGATCTTCAAATTTGGTCACCATCTTCCTTCGTGCAGCTATCAATCTTTAGGCATCCTTCTTCATTCTCTTCTTAAAGTTAGCGTATTCCTCAACACCCGTCTCAATGCCTGGTGCGCTCCTTCTCCGCCGGAGAGCAGATTGGCGCACGCGCATATGTTCCTTAAGGTACAACAAGGTTTGCCCCGAGTAGTCACAAACATCTAGTAGCTGGATTGATCCAACAGCTCATTGACGAATCACTCCTGTTGGCTGCAAGAGAGCAATTGTTGGATTGATCTCATCTTGAGGAGATCATCCAAGCAAATATACACTCCCTCGAGGCCCAAAAGCCCGGCGAAGACCGACCCAGATGACGAAGTCGAGGCCTTGTCCCTTGATGATTCTAACGTATTGATCAAACCAACGATCCTGAGAGTGGGTGGGATGGGATCTTGAGGGAAAGCAAGTTGACCTAACATGGTAGTTGCATTTGCATTTGGATGGAGAAATAGCCATTTTTTATCTTTCTTTCTTTGCTTCCGCAGTCAAGGCTCGGGATGCCATTAAAAGTTGAAGTTCAGCCTACTCATACGAACAACGTCCTCTCTCTCTCTCTCTCTCTCTCTCTCTCTCTCTGTGTTTTGTAGTCACATATTTAAATAATTTACCAAAAAAATCAATTTAAATATTGGAAAAGAGTGACTGACTCATCCCCATTCTTTGCCTCCTATATTGCCACATTACCCCCATCATTGGAATATTAAATTAAAGCTAAATTAAATATGGATCTGCCATGGCTGTCTCAATTTCCCAGACCTCCCATGAGAAAACAAATGCATTAAAGATGTCACGATCGCAGATTTTGAGCAGGCAAAGAATAATTTACGGCGCAAGATTTTTGTTGAGGGTAATTAATAAATTGGAACGTCGTAATCAAGCCACGGTAGGTCGTTCAACTTTTTTGTTTGTTGTGCGCGCGAGTGACGTGCTTTCTAATCATTGTTAATGAGAAGTTCGGTGAATTTAATTTTCTTTTCGGGGTTTTTCTGTTTCTTGAGGAAACACTTGGAGCTTTCTCATTTTAGTTATTGACAACCCACATGAAACTGAAAGGTAACTAATGATCCCTTTTTGCCTAACTTTAATCAACGATCTTATTAAAGGAAAGGGTAGCTGGCTCCTGAAGTTGCCGAGCCGTCGTGATTTGAGACTAGCGCCAAAGTAGGCGAAAAGCGCTAGAATATAGCCTAGTTTGGTGTGGCCAAGGCAGGAAGTAACATGACGAATTACTCTAAAAAAAAAAAAAATTAATGGGATTTGTAACATTTTGCATTAACTCATTTGAAGTATTATCTACTTTGACTAATTTTATACTGAAACTCACGACTTTGTTTTTTGACATACAAATAGACACTCTTCAAGAGATTATTTATTCTGATAGTGTCTTAGCCTAAATTCTTAGACATGAAGTTTCGAAGCAAATCTAGCCATCACGTCAAGAAGCACTTTCATAAGTTAATTTCAATTTTTACATATATTCTAGAATCATTCTACCACACACCTATTAAAGGGGGTCCCGCTCTAATACCATATTATGATATTCCTAAATTAACTTACTTGGGTTATTATTGGCTTTGTCATATCCTTACTGAACCTTGCGGTCTTGTCCTTTGACGTATAAGCAGACACTTTCCCATAGGTCACCCATCTTAATAGTACTCTAATTTGAGTGCACTTAATTTTGAGTTAATTCCAATTTTCACGTATATATCCAAGCAAGCTCTTCCTCTGTTCGGTGTGCAATTCAGTTCATTTTTGCCCTCTTCACCTTCTTGTAAACCTGCTAAGAGCCTCTCATTCTATAAGCCCTCTGCTCTCGATGATCGCTCTCCACCCTCTTAATCAATTAGTTTTTTTTTCTTTACTAGTCATCAATTTTCTTTTAGGATCATAAATGAACTTCTCATTTGAAAGGATGTTGCATTTTAATAAAGAAGAGAGTGCAAGTGATAGCTCTGGCACACGAGAAAGTATGAACAAGATAAGACTTTGGATGATAGAAGGGCGAGATTGAGGTGGGAAATAGGAGAAGTATCATTGAGCGGTATGAGTTAACACTGACGAGGACGTCGTTTTATTGAGTGAGTTTATAATATACCTGGCCTTTCATCGGTTGGGCTGTACCCTCTTCGGCGATTCATAGTGCAACACCACTCCTAAATAGTCATCATTATTCACAGTACTTCTTTCGGAAATTTTGCCCACTTTTGTATGGGCCGAGTCCAACTAGGTTTGCCAAATAAAATTCAAGACATTTCCAACCGTAGTTCATGGAGAAGGAAATAAGCAAATAAAATAATTATCCTATTGGTTAGAGTATTTTATGTTGGCCCGACAATTTCTATTGTGTGATTAAATATTACATGTCAATAATCAGTGTCATCTTGTGTCATCAAAGTATCTCATGGTATTGATAAATTTCCATTATTAAAATGGATGAAACATCAAAGTCATAGAAGTTGTTGGAAGATATGCAGATTATTCTCTGGATATATTGGGAATTAATTGATCCATATTCTGATCAATTAAATATTAGATTGATTTGTAAAATATTACATTGCCTTTCTTAGTTTATACACTCTGTATTATAAACTGCAAAGTTATGTACATTGATTACATATCGAATACAAGAAAATATTCTTCCGTAAAAACTTCCGACTCTTCTCTTCTTCTCTGTCCGATTCTTGCTTGCCTTCAACTTCGACATGGTATCAGAGCTTTGGCTTTAAGCTCCATCTTCCGCAATTGATTGCTTTCAAAGCTGCAAGACAGATCAAAGTCTTGATTACGAAAGAATCAAATTCTGTAAGAAGGAAGAAGAAACGGAATTCTTACCATGAATCCAGAGAATCTAATCCCTGGAACATCTGTTGCTCCTCCCACAGGCGATCTCACAGTAACGGGAGAAACACAAGGCCACAACATCCAGGTGATACCTACAATTTCCACAACCCAGCAACCAATCCAGACTCAACGGCTGATGTTCCCGGCTCAGGCGAATATGGGGCAACCCATTCCGGGCCATCCTTACCAATGGGTACCTTATCCATGGTACGTCGGGCAAGGCTCGAATCCATCATTGCCGGGGGTAACGAGTTACCAAAGTAACGTTCAACTTGACGGGAGTCTACCAGCCGCAAATGGGGCAAACACAGCCGTCGAAGCAGAACGCACAAACGGGTCTGGAGAAGCGGGTTCGGGAACAAACCCTCATCCGAGACTCTTTAATGCGGGTCATGGGACTGGATTCAATGGTTCGGGTACAGGGACGAATCCCTACCCGAACCTCTCACCCGGATTCTTACCGTTTTCAATTGCGGCCATCACCAGCCGACCGAAGCCAGGCGATCCCTTGCACGTATCAACTGCCGACGGCCCAAAATTGCGACTAATCAGTCTGCAACTGACCGGGCCAGAAAAATACAACAAATGGTCGCAAGACTTCCGGCGAGCCCTGGTGACCAAAGATAAAGACGGTTTTCTCGACGGAACAATACCTATTCCGTCGGATGAGAGGCTGGCGAGGCACTGGCGAAAGTGCAATCACCCGATCCGCACATGGATCAGCAATTGCGTCTCTCTAGACGTCGCAGCAGGCCTCCCACCGACGGAAGATTCGAAAACCATGTGGGACAACATAAAAGAAATGTATGGGAAGCTCGATCGAGCAAATTTTTTTTGTCTCATGCAGGAACTCACAGATCTCAAGCAAGGGAATCTATCACCACAACAAGATACAACAAACTTTCATCGCTCCGGAACGAGCTCGAAGGCACAAGAGAAACTCGAAGGACCCCCGAAACCCTCGGGCAGTACAAATCCATGAAGGAGAGGGAGAAATCCACCCGATTTCTTTTGATATTGAACGAAACATACCTAACATTTCGTTCACAGATTCTGGCGATGGAACCCATGCCGCCCCTCGGCCGGATCTTCCAGTTGGCTGTCCAAGAAGAGAGCCAACGGCTCACGGCACCGGAGACGACACGAGGGAGCGAATCTATTGCTCTCGCCCTTTGCGGAGACCGCCGCGGAAGAGAATCAGGGGCGAGAACCCTAGCCTGAGAGAGAGAAAATCGAGAGGCTAGGGTTCGAAAATGTAGAGAGAACCCTTAAAAGGGAAGGAATCAACGGTGGAGATGCAATCCGGCGATCTGACGGCTCGGATTTCTCGCAAAGATCTAACGGTCTTGATTTTCCACGGAGATCCGACGGTCTTGATTTCCCGCGAAGATCCGACGGTCCCAACTTCTTGCGGAGATCTGACGGTCCGCAAGTCGATCCCTATGCTGCATCGGACGGTGGAGATTATTCCACGATTAAATCATCTGACGGCCAGATTTATTCCGCATCAATTAGGAATTTCGGTCAAAATTCCAAGGGAAGAGGTAAATTATACTGTGAGCATTGCAAACGTCCACTTCATACCATAGATAATTGCTGGAAATTACATGGAAAGCCAGGAGAAAAGGCAAAAAGAAGGAATATTCTCGTAGCTTACTGGGTAACTGGACCTACTGGACCAAGTACTGACCGACCAATTACTTATGGGCAATATCAGCAATTGATGCAGGCATTGTAGAAAACAGATATTGGAAATAAGGGAGGAAGTTTCTTAGGTATATCCCATTGCTTGATTAATTCAATTTCAAAAAGGGCATGGATAGTTGACTCATGAGCTAGTGATCATATCATTTGTGATATCAATTTTTTCTCAAAAATACATAGGCAATTGGCCACACCTATTTCTGTGCAGCTTCCAAATGGGAATATTACCCATGTCACATTGATAGGGACTGTTCAACTTAGCCCTCAAATTATCCTGCACAATGTCCTTTATGTCCCACAATTTCAATTCAATCTCATTTCCGTATCCAAAGTCTGCAAGGAAAATTCCTGTCAAATACTCTTCAATGCTGACACATGTTTTTTTCAGGCCCTTTCGACTGGGAAACTGATAGGCTTGGGTAATCTTTTTGAAGGTTTATATTTCTGGACCATTATTCCAAGTCATCTAGATTTGAATTCAATTCCTTTCAATAAATTGTCATTGTGTAACGCCATTGCCAATGATAAAGACTTTCTTTTACATTCAAGGATGGAACATAGTATTTTTGTTCCTTATTCAAAATGTCCTATTTGTTCCCTTGCAAAACAGTCTCACAAATCTTTCCCTTTGCATACAACGCGTTCCACCACTGTTTTTTCTTTAATTCATATGGATGTCTGGGGACCATATCACACAGCACATCGTGACGGTTCACGATATTTTCTAACAATTGTGGATGATCACTCTCGGGCCACATGGGTATTCTTGATGCAATCAAAGGCTCAGGTTCCATCTCAATTGAAAACGTTCATCACCATGACTAAAAATCAGTTCGGGAAGTCGATCCAGCGAATAAGAACTGACAATGGGAAGGAATTTTTTAGTCATGATTGTAGATCACTTTTCTTGCTCCATGGCATTTTACATGAAAGCTCTTGTGTTTATACTCCACAACATAATGGAGTAGTCGAACGCAAACATCGTCATTTGCTGGAAATTGCCCGAGCTTTGAAGTTTCAAGGATCTATTCCGGCTATATATTGGGGAGATTGTGTCCTCACTGCAGCCTACCTCATCAACCGAATGCCTACTCGGATATTAGTTGGTAAATCACCCTTCGAATTACTTTATGGAAAAAAACCAGCAATAGATCATCTACAAGTTTTCGGTTGTCTTTGCTATACTACAACTGTGGGACCACGAGACAAAATGAGCCCACGTGCCAGGAGGTGTATTTTCATGGGTTATCCTACCTTGCAGAAGGGTTATTATGTTCTAGATCCATCTACAGGAGAATTTTTTTGTGAGCAGGGACATCATTTTTCATGAAACTATCTTTCCATTTTTGTGAATCTCCAGAGGATTTGGATATCTCCACCAGTCCTCATTGCTCCACAATTGAGGAGAATATATCTACTAAATATTTTCTCGCAACATCACCAGGCCAAGATATTCCATCTTCTTCTGTTGATCAATCAAGTCAGCCAGCAATATTGGAAAGTGCTCCTGTTATTCCAATGAACGTTGAAGATGATTCTGGTGATCAAACAGCCACTAATGCTGCGGAACTTTCTCCACCTCCACCACCAATGGATCACCCACGACGTTCGGGGCGAGCTACGAAACCACCAACGTGGACCAACGACTATGTCTGTGCCTCCTTTAATGGACCAGGTATTCACTATCCAATATCCTCTTATGTCTCTTTTGACCAACTTTCGTCGGAGCATAGATGTTGCATTAGTCGTATATCAGATGAGAAAGAACCATCTAGTTATGATGAGGCATACAACGACCCACGTTGGCAAAAGGCCATGGAAGCAGAATTACAAGCCTTGACTGATAATCACACTTGGGAGATAGTTCCTTTGCCCACAAATAGGAAGTCCATCGGATATAAATGGGTATATAAAGTTAAGCATAGAGCTGATGGATCCATTGAACGATACAAAGCTCGATTAGTGGCGAAGGGATATACGCAACGAGAAGGTTTCGATTATCATGAAACTTTCTCCCTTGTTGCTAAAGATGTCACTGTCCGATCATTCTTATCAGTTGCAGCCATCCATGATTGGCCGCTACACCAAATGGACGTTCATAACGCCTTTCTTTATGGTGATCTAGATGAAGAAATTTACATGGATATTCCTCAGGGCTTACGGAGACTGGGGGAGAATAGAGTATGTCGTCTCCGCAAATCCCTTTATGGGCTGAAACAAGCTTCCAGATAGTGGTATGCTAAATTTGCTAATGCTCTTATCAATGCAAACTTCAAACAATCCAAGTATGATTATGCCTTATTTACATGGACCAGAGGTACGTCATCCATTTACTTGATGATCTATGTAGATGACATTCTTATCATGGGAAATGATGAAGTTGCAATAAAGAGCCTGAAGAAATATTTGCACACTACATTTCATATAAAAGATCCGGAGCACCAAAATATTTTCTTGGGATTGAGATCGCTCGATCTCATAAAGGAATTTCCCTCAGTCAAAGGAAGTTTGTGTTGGAAATTATATCAGAGGCTGGTTTATCAGGATGCAAGCCATATGTTATTCCAATTGAGCAGAATATCATGTTAACTACGGCAGATCACACTAGAGGAACTTCTTAGGATGATCCTATATTACAGGATCTAACGAGTTATCAAAAGCTTGTTGGAAAGCTTATTTATCTAACCATGACCAGGCCTGATATATTATATGCAGTGCAAAATCTCAGTCAATTTATGCACAAATCGAAGGAATCTCATATGAATGCCGCTCTAAAGGTGGTGAAGTATTTGAAGGGATGTCCAGGACTCTGGATACTTCTATCTAGAAGATGCAACATGGAAATGACAGCATATTGCGATGCAGACTATGCAACGTGTCCTATGAGTCAAAGATCTATAACTGAGTTTTGCATTAAGTTGGGAGATTCTCTTCTTTCATGGAAAACCAAGAAGCAAGCAATAGTTTCTCTATCATCAGCTGAAGCGGAATATCGGGTCATGGCAAAGACCACGTGTGAAATTGTGTGGATACGAGGATTGCTTGGTGATCTTGGAATACAGCTAAAAGGGCCGACGAGATTATTCTGTGACAATGAATCAGCTCTGAAACTTGCAGCAAATCCTGTAATGCACGAAAGGACTAAGCACATAGAAGTGGATTGCCATTTCACTCGGGAGAAGATTCAAGAAGGGACAATCGAGACAAGAGGGATTGGAACTGCTGAACAACTTGCAGATGTGTTTACCAAAGCCCTATGTCAAAAACAACATGCATATCTACTGAGCAAGCTAGGCGTCTTAGACATCTACAAGCCACCGGCTTGAGGGGGGAGTGTTGGAACATATGCAGATTATTCTCTGGATATATTGGGAATTCATTGATCCATATTCTGATCAATTAAATATTAGATTGATTTGTAAAATATTACATTACCTTTCTTAGTTTATACACTCTGTATTATAAATTGCAAAGTTATGTACATTGATTACATATCGAATACAAGAAATATTCTTCCACAAAACTTCCGACTCTTCTCTTCTTCTCTGTCCGATTCTTGCTTGCCTTCAACTTCTAACAGAAGTTACTAGTTAGTCAATTGTTTTATGTCGAATTTAAAATTTCTTAACAAATTGTTGTCTTTTGAAATCCTACTCTTGCATCGAGTTAAAAAGGGGAAGGTTTTGTTGCCGCCTGTGTTGCAAAACTATAGAAGAAATAACGTATTGGAGGAAAAATATGTAATATTGTTTATTGCAATAAAAAAATAATATAACTCCAAAAAAATGATAACAAAAAATAAACAGGAAGTGAGGTACAGCTAACTAAATCTCCTTAACGACATTAGTTCCTGCCAATGATATTAAACAACTTTAGGAACTATGTCTCTAAAGATGCAGCACCTTGAATTTGTCTGAATTAACACTATGTAACATGACTCTGTTGAACACTTCTTAAAGTTAATACACTTAGAGAAAAAATTGAAGTGAGGATATGCAAGTGATTTAGGTGATACATGGATTGAAGAATTTTAAATCTATTAATAGAGATGAAAAATGCACATAAGAAATACATGAACTAAAAAGATATAAAATTAAATAGACACAAGAATCCAAGAGACACGTGAACTCAAGAGATACATAAATTAAGAAGATATATAAATTCAAGAGATACATGAACTCAAGAGATACATAAACTGATGAGGTGTATATCATTTTGTTTATTCTCATTAATTCATTAACCCATCATAATTATAACAATTTGAGCATCACGGCAGACATTTATCCTCTTTGTTGTCACTCTTGTATAACAACAACTCGCACGTAAAACCTAGATGAGAAGGCATAATTAGTAAATTGCAATAATATAGTCGTGCACCTAGTCGCCATCAAGTTAACATTATAATAATAAGAAATTATATTGCTGATTAAGATAATAATAATCATATTGAAATTTGAGAATTGGAGTTACAAATCAATAAGGGCAAGACAACAATGCATCCACAACGATGAAAATTATACCAGACCACTAAAAAAACGAGTCATTACTACATAAACTCGGTGCATGCTACCTCAAAACATGTGCATCGAATCATGTCATAAATTTTTCTTGCAAGGCACGTGTATATTTCCATCAAATTTATCGCAAATTCACCTTTATAATTAAACTGAAGTTGAATTGCCTAAGCGATAAAGTCTATATGACCCTCGACTAAACGCTATACAAGGAAGCACTCCGCACGTTATGTAGTAATTCCTCTGGACAATATTAGAGAGACAACACACTAAATAAGACGTTTTAATTACCCAGTCATGATATACGTTGAATCCGTCCTTTAAAACAAGTCTGTACAACATAATACTAATAATAATTATAATTATTATAATAACTTTAAAAAATTTCTTATATCTCATCAATCAACCAACACAAGTTTTATGCGAATTTAGCTAGCGTAAAATCCAAATCAGCTAACAAATGTATATGTGTCTCATGAAAAACATCAACTATCTTTTTGGTCACTATTAGACTCATTGAATCTTTGTTTAATATGGTACTTGCTTCTGTCCTTTGGGGACAAGAACCCAACAGGCCGAATTTATTCGAATACTTTAGTTATCTTTAGAAAACTACATGCAGATGAATAAGACAACAAAAACATTATATACATATATATGTATATATATTTCTAAAGATGTATAATAATCATGTGCATCGAATCATGTCATAACGTATTGGAGGAAAAATAACTCTAATTCCATTAATCAACCCGCGAGGATTTGATTCTCTTTGTCTCCCAGGATTTTCCGTGAAGAGCTCGTAATGCTATCGTTAAAATAGGCGACGTGGTCTAGTTTTACAATATGAGCACTTCATGCGGTAGAAGTTAATTATTGGAAATTATTGGTAACGAAAAAATTAATTTCTTAAACGCAAGCACACATAAATAATGCCATATAAACTTCAGTTATTACTTTCAAAATTATTGTCCATATATATATATATATATATATATATATATATATATATATATATATATATATATATATATGTTTCATGCAAATCCCGAGGAGATGTACATTAACACGTAATCAAAATATATAATTGAATCAATTACATCTTAATATTTCAATAATGTTGGTTGAGCACGACCAAATATGCTGGACGATGGGTATATCCTTTATATGGTAAAGAATAGAAGAGTGGATTTATCATCACATAGTATAATAAGGACTAGTATTTACTTAATTACGAATAATGGTACAGCCCATTTCCCAATTTATGTAGGATTTTATTATCAAGCGTAACGAACTCCCCCATTAAATACTGAATTCTCTGTTGCTTCGTGCGTATTGCAAGTGGGGATTCGTCTTATTCCGATTTGCATTGCGTCAAAGTGAAACTTGAAATATCCGTATAATCGACCTACTCGACAGTTCTAGCGGAAGTTGAGATATGATTTGCATAGGTGAGTAAAAGTTGAGGGTCTATATGAATAGAACTAAGTAGGCGAATAATGAAAATTTGTATAATTGGTGGTATGAAAATTTATACGTTAATGTTTAATAAATTTGGATGGCAACCCGTCCCTCACAAGTTAAAGCAACAGTTTAAGAAGTTTTGTAGTTTAATCTAAACGTGAGTTTTTTTATAAGAAAAACCCCTCAAGATCACATGTTAACATATTAATTGTATGTCCATGGATACTAAAGCTGTGTTTGGTAACATTTTTTTTTTCCTAGGAATAGTTTATGAGTAATTTAAGGCATTGGTAACTATATAAAATTTTTGTTTTCGAAACAAAAACACATTTGATATGACTCAAAATATTTTTGTGACTTAGAAGTTAATTAATAATTTTATTACATTTTCTTTTTTCTTTTTCTTCTCCTTCCTCTAGCCAGTTGCTAGCCTTGGCCATGGTCGGCCGGCCACCTGCCATATAAGGGTTGGCGAGGTCGCTGACCTCAAGGGAGCCTTAGCTAACCAGGCTCTACCTCACTTGGCCACCGTGAGGTCAGCCTTGCCCATCTAGGCGACATCGACCTCACGGTGGCTAGGCTAGGCTCAACCTCGCCCAGATCTGTGAGGTTGGGCCTCGCCTGGCCATTGCAAGGTCAAGCGACGCCATTGCGGGCGACACCGACCTTGCGGTGGCCAGGCGAGGCTCGGCCTCGCTAGATTTGGGCTAGGTCAAGCCTCACCTAGCCATCGTGAGGCACGAGGGGGCCTTGCCAATGGCCGGCAAGGTTGTCACTTGCAAGCTTGGGGCGACCTCACCGAGGGCCGGCGAGGCTCCAATGAGGTTGTCGCGCCTCATCTGGTCAGTCGTCGGCCATTGCTGAGGCCAGCGATTGGCTGGGGAAAGAAGAAAGAGAGAAAATAAAAATGAAGAGAAAATAAAAACTTGTTTCTTGAGTTGTTCTTGAGAACAAGAAACAATTTTGTTTTTGTTTTTTATTTCTATTCCAAATCTATTTCCATGAATAAAAAAATTACCAAACGCATTTATGTTCTAAGAAACAAAAGAACATAAATACTTATTTCGGGGAGCGTTATCAAATGCTCCCCAAGAATGTCCAAAATCATGTCACAGATTCAATTCCTTTCCTCCATCTTTTCTTTTGTTTGTTGATGGAGTAAAATCATGGACTTGGTTGTGGTTAATAATTATCAATCGGAGATATTGACATGCCATATTGGAAGCATGAGCTGTCTTTAAAAGTATCACTTTCTATTTTTTCATTGTATGAATGCTGTACATCTCAATACATATCAAGGGAACAAAATTGGGCAACTGAAAGAGTTTCCTCTATTGTGACATGATGTTCAAAAGAGAGGCCCTTGTTCTAATGAAGCACCTGTGCAATCCCTCCAAGGCATCCTCAATCCTTCCAATCCCAATCTCCAAATCCTCCAATTTACATTGTGCGACCTGTAACTTCTCGCCATCAACCCCTTCTCTTGACATGTGCTTGCACATGGTGGTGAGTGCACAATCAACACATTCCAACTCATTGACATCCTCTTGCTTGCTTATCTTCTTGATCGCATGATATTGCTCCCTTTGGATATACCAATTTGGAGACTATGGACCACCTGCTAATTTGCCTGTTGGGCCTTGACACTGGCGTTGCCAAGAATGACAATAGAGATTGGAATATCGAAGTGCTCAACAGATTAGCATCTCTCACCACTCTCATCACTGATGAGAGGTGCTTATTTTCATTCTCCAATTGACCATCTTCAAATTTGGCCGCCATCTTCCTCAATACAGCCATCAATCTTTTAGCATCCTTCTTCATTGCCTTCCTAAAGTTGGTGTATTCCGTGACACCTATCTCAATGCATGGTTCGCCCTTTCTCCGCCGGAGAGTGGATTGGAGAGCGCGCACCTGTTCTTTAAGGCTCAACAAGATTTGGCTAGAGTAGTCACAAACATCTAGCACTTGGATTGATCCATCCAATAGCACATTGATGAATCCCTCCTGTCGGCTGCAAGAGAGGGTTTGTTGAGTTGATCTCATGTTGAGCAGATCATCCATACAAACGTAGACTCCCTCAAGGCCCGTGAACCCGGCGCAGACCGACCCAGACAATGAAGTGGAGGCCTCGTCCTGTGATGATTGGAGCTTTTTGATCAAATCAAGAGTCCTGAGAGTGGTGGGATGGGATCTGGAAGGCAAGCTAATTGACCTAACATGGCAATTACTTCTGCATTTGGATGAAGATATAGCCATTTTTGCAATCTTTCTTTCTTTCTTTGCTTTTGCGGTCAAGTTTTGGGATGTCCATCACAAGTTGAAGTTCAGCATATATATAGGAACACTTAAAGAGACATGGTTGTTCCATGTGAAACGTCAGCACTCTCTCTCTCTCTCTCTCTCTCTCTCTCTTCTCTCTGGGTTATGTGGTCAGAAATGTGGCCAACATGGTCGAAATGATTTGATGTTCAATTCACAATCAATTTAAATACTGGAAATGAGTTATCTTTGCCGGTATGTCATATTCTCTACGCTTTCTTGGCGAAAAGAGTGACTGACTCATCCCCATTCCTTGCCTCCTATGTTGCCACCTTAACCACCTCATTGGAATATGTTAAATTAGAGCTAATAATAAATTTGAATCTGCTATGGCTGTCTCAATTTCCAATACGCCCCTAAAAAAAATGCATTCATTCTTTAGGAGAAAACAACCACGATCGCAGATGTTGCGCAGGCCAAGAATAATTTACGGCGTGAGATTTTTCTAGAGAGTAATTAATAATTGGAACATCGTAATTAAGCCATGATAAATCATTTATTCTTTTTGTTTGTTGGGCGCACGAGTGCCTAGTCATAGTCATCCTAATCCGTTTGTTAATCATAAGTTCGGTGAATTCAATTTTCTTTTCCGGGTTTCTTTATTTTTCAGGGTGACACGTGGAGCTTTCTCATTTGCAGCTAGTGACGACCTAAATGAAATGAAATGTAACTAATAATCCCTTTTTGCCTAACAACATTAAATGATCTCTATCGCTAGCGGGCATCAAAAGTTGCCGAGCCATCATCTGAGACTAGTCTCAAAGGCGAAAAGCAGCGCATGCTTGGCTAGGCTATGGCCCAATTTGTTGTGGCTAAGGCAGAAAGTGCGGTGACGGATTTCTCTGAAAAAAAAAGACTTTGATGTGGTTGCAAATCAACATCACATTTGAAGGGAGTTGCTTTGTAATACAAAGGGTAGTAGAAAACCAGTTAACTTTGAGGCTGTATTTGTTTCGCGAAAAATGCTTTTCAGAAAAACTTTTTTCATAATTTTTGGTGTTTGGGGTATGAAAAATGCGCAGTTAAAAAAATATTTCAAATTAAAAGAAAAAATTGGGGAAAATGATTTTCTCTTTCTCCCGCTAAGGTTTCTCTTTTTTTCTGCTTGGCCATAGCTTCATTGGCATTCACGCATCACCACCTAGACCTCCGAGTTGTGCCACCACTTCCAACAACCCCTCCGCGACCTCAGTTCCTCATCATCATGTCGCGCGAGTGACCCAAGATCTAAATATGTGATCACATCTAAGCTCAATGATGCTGAATTTGATGTCACGATCTCAACCCAAGATCTGAGGTTGTCTAGAGAGTGGGAGGTGTTGTTGGAGAGAAAGGAAGTGCCAATGCCAGCGCGGGTGTCGGAGGAGAGTTTGAGGAAGGAGGTGGAGGTGTAATAGCCGCCACTAAAAGAGGCGAAGGCGGAGGGATCGGAGGGAGTAGAGAAGGCGGGGGCCAATATGGGGGTCTAGGACAAGGAGATTTTCGAGAAAGAGGAGGATTTTCTTGTGGGAGAACGCACACAAGAGATAATAAGTAAGCGATGAAAAGAGTTTTCATTTAGTAGAAAATTTCTACTTCTTATTTATATTTCAAATTTATTTCCGGACACAAAATTGTCCTGAAAATAGAAGAATGCATTTGCTTTATCAAATGGATTTCTATACCAAACTTTTTTCCAGAAACAAAAATATAGAAAAACAAAGAAATAAAATAGTTATCATGCGTATTATCATCCTCTTTTTAGTCACTCTTGAATAACAACAACACACACTTGAAACCTAGACAAAAAGGCCGGGAAAATTGTCCAAAAAGTCCTAAACCTATTGCATAAACTTTTTAACTTTGCTAATTCAGTCTTAAACCTTTTCACTTCTTGCCAATTCAGTTCATCCGGCCAATTTTGGCCGGAAAATGTTGACGTAGACGCCGGCGATGCCACATAGAACCGTCGGCACCGACGTGAATAAATTTTAACAATATTTTAATATTTTTTTGAATTATTATTTTTTTCTATTATTTCCCTCTCTTTTTTTTTTTTTTTTTGGCTTTCTTGGCATTTTCCGGTGGCCATCGGCCACAGCGACGGTTGGCTGTGGCTGGTGGCTAGCCACCGGAAAAGGCAAAGAAAAAGCCAAAAAGAAAAGAAAAAAAAAGAAAAAATTAATAAATAATAAAAAATATTACTAAAAATTGTCCACGTCAACGCCGGCAGTCCTATGTGGCACCGCCGACGTCCACATTGGCATTTCCAACCAAAATTGGCTGGATGGACTGAATTGGCAAGAAGTGAAAAGATTTAGGACTAAATTGGCAAAGTTAAAAGGTTTAGGACTGAATTGGCAAAAGTGCAATAGGTTTAAGACTTTTTGGACAATTTTTCCCAAAAAGGCCTAATTAGTAAATTATAATCATATTTTCATGCACTTAACTGTCATCAAATTAACATTATAATTTTAAGAAATTATATTATTATTGATTAAGATAATAATAATCGGATTGAAGTTTTAGAATTTGGACTTACTAATCAATAAAAGTGAGATGACAATGCATCCACAACGATAAAAAGTATATCAGGGAACTTAAAAAATGAGTCACTATTGCATAAACTCAGTGTATACAACCCTAAAACATGTGCATCGAATCATGTCATAATTTTCTCTCGTGAACAAGGTCACAAAGTGAACCACATATTTGTGTTCATTAATTTGATCGCGAAATCACCTCTATAATTGAACTGACTCTCGACTAAACGCTATACAAGGAAGCACTCCACATGTGATGTAGTAATCTCCCCTCAACATTATTAGAGAGACACTACATACTAGACAATACCTTTTAATCAATCAATCATTACATATATTCCGTACGTTGAATCCGTCCTTTTTAACTTGTCTGTACAAGATAGTAATGATAATATCGCTCTAAAAAATCTCATTTGTCTCATCAACCGAACGACACAAGATCTATGCGAATTTTGCTGATGTAAAATCCAAATCGGCTAACAAATGGATCTGCGTCCCATGAAAAGCATTAAACTATATTTTTGGGCATTGTTAGAGAGGGCTAATTATTGAATCTTTGTTTAATATGGTATTTGCTTCTGTCCTTTGGGGACAAGAACCCAACAGGCCGAATTTATTCGTATACTTCAGATATCTTTGAAAAAACTACATGCAGACGATAAGACAAGTGAAATATACATACATATATAATATTTCTTGAAATAAATGGCTCTATCGTTTAAATAGGCTACGTGGTCTAGTTTTACAATCTGAGCACTTAATGAGGTAGTTAATTATTGGTGATTATTGGTAACAACAAAATTAATTCCTTAAAGGCACGGACCCTTAATTCATGCAATATAAACTTTAGTTATTACTTTCAAAATTATTGTGCATATATATGTGCAAACACCATTGAGGATTGAGGATATTCTTCATGCAAACAAGAAGGAAATGTACTCTGCCACGTTTTCAAAATATACAATTGAAACGGTTCCATCTCAAAATTTCAAAAATCTTGGCTGAGCATGACCTGATGATGGTTTCCTCCGCTGAGGATTTACGTGTATATTCTTCATTCCGTAAAGAATGGAAGAGTGGATTTATCGTCACATGGAAGGATGGATGTTTACTTAATTACGAATAATGGTACAACCCTCTCCCTATTTATGTAGGATTTTAATTCGAGGCATAACGAACTCCACCATTTAAATATTGATTTCTCTCTCGTTGCGCGCGTATTGCGAGTGGCAACTCATGCTATTCCAGTTTCCTCTGCGTCAAAGTAAAACTTGGAGTAATTCGTAGAATTTACCTACTCGATAGTGCTTGCAAAAGTTGGATATGATGTGCATAGGCAAGTAAAAGTTGGGGGTCTATATGAATAGAACTTTGTAGGTGAACAATGGAAATCCGTGTAATTGGTATTATGAAAGTTTATACGTTAATCTTTAACATATCCAGATGGCAACCCGTCCTTCACAAGTTAAAGCAATAATTTCAAAATTCTTGCGGTTTGATCCAAAGATAAGTTCTTTATAGGCAAAGACCCCTCAAGATCACACGTTGATATAATCATTGTCTAATGTCCATGGGCACTAAGAATGTACAAAATCATGTCATAGATTCAATTCTTTTCCTTTATCTTTTCTTTTGTTTGTTGACGGAGTAACATCATGGTTAATAACGAGCAATTGAAAATATCAAAATGCCATGTTGGAAGCATGAGCTGTCACTAAAAGTATCACTTTCTATTTTTTCACTGTATGAATAATGTACATCTCAAAACATATCAAGGACAAATCGGGCAACTGAAAGTGTTTTCTTTACTGTGACATGATATTCAAAAGAGAGGCCCTTGTTCTAATCAAGCACCTGTACAATCCCTCTAAGGCATCCTCAATCCTTCCAATCCCAATCTCCAAATCCTCCAATTTACATTGTGTGACTTGCAACTTCTCGCCATCAACCCCTTCTCTTGACATGTGCTTGCACATTGTGGTGAAAGTACAATCCACAGATTCCAACTCATTCACAGCCTCTTGCTTATCTTCTTGATCACATGATATTGCCCCCTTTGAATGCACCAATTTGGAGACTATGGACCACTTGCTAATTTGCCTGTTGGGCCTTGACATTGGAATCGCCATGAATGACAATAAAGATTGGAAAGTGGAAGTGCTCAATAGATTAGCATCTCTCACTACTCTCATCACTGATGAGAGGTGGTGATCTTCGTTCTCCAGTTGACCATCTTCAAATTTGGCAGCCATCTTCCTCAATACAGCCAGCAATCTTTTGGCATCCTTCTTCATTCTCTTCCTGAAATTGGTGTATTCCGTGACACCCATTTCAATGCCCGATTCGCCTTTTCTCCGCCGGAGAGTGGATTGGAGAGCGCTCACTTGTTCCTTAAGGCACAATAGGGTTTGCCTAATGTAGTTGCAAACATCTAGTAGCTGGATGGATCCATCCAACAGCTCATCGATGAATTCCTCCTGTTGGCTGCAGGAGAGGGTTTGTTGAGTTGATCTAATATGGAGGAGATCATCCAAGCAAACGTACACTCCCTCGAGTCCCGAGAGCCTGGCGCAGATCGACCCAGACGATGGAGTGGATGCCTCACCCCATGATGATTGGAGCTTGTTGATCAAATCAACAATCCTAAGAGTGGTGGGATGGGATCTTGAAGGCAAGCTAATTGACCTAACATGGCAATTGCTTCTGCATTTGGATGAAGATATGGCCATTTTTGCAATCTTTCTTTCTTTCTTTGCTTTTGCGGTCAAGTTCTGGGATGTCTATCACAAGTTGAAGTTCAGCCTACTTATAGGAACACTTAAAAGAGACATGGTTGTTCCGTGTCAAACGTCAGCTCTCTCTCTCTCTCTGTTATGTGGTCAGATATGTGGCCAACATGGTCCAAATTATTTGATGTTCATATAAAAAATCAATTTAAAAATTGGAAATGAGTTGTCTTTGCTGGTCTGTTATATTCTCTGTGCTTTCTTAGGGAAAAGAGTGACTGACTCACCCCCCCATTCCTTGCCTCCCGTATCGCCACATCAACCCCATCCTTGGAATATATTAAATTAGAGCTAATAACAATTATTGTCGCGACTCAACATTGGGCGCACCACTTAGAGTTTGGCTAATAGACTACCTAGAGTTTGGTTAATGGACTACTAAATCTAGACTTAACTCGGGCTCTCCCAAGCTTATACTAACTCGCGACTTAGGTTCAAATTCTTAACATATAAATTTTTTCAATTAAGAATCACCATTAATCTATTTTTGGTAAGTCGATTAGAAACCTAAGTAAAGTAACAGGAGATTTACTTTACTTATGTGAACTAGAGATTGTGAGTTCGGGAACTTAATTACGCTAAATTTCTTTAATGCCATTTTGATACCTTTTATCTTTCATTTCGAAAAAATGTTTTTCAGACAGCTTGAATTGATTTTAAGTTACTTTCCTAACATGGAGGTGACTTTGCGAGTGCGCAATCCACCAATTCAACATCCAAAAAAGCAATAAATAAATTACGGGACTTACCTCATAGCAATGAAAGTATTTGCAATGTTAGATCAGAATTAATATCAACAGTCCTAAATAGGATTTCTAATTAACATGCAATCACTTTTTTTTTTACTTTCACTTGTTTAATGAGAATCATGCTTTATGCAATGCATAAATAAACATGCAATCTATCATAAAACAGTCAATATTCTAACATGAACCTAATCCAACTCAAATATATTTATTTTTTTTTTTTTGGGTTTTCTTTTACTGAAACAAAATCAATTCAAGTAAAGGCAAAAAAAAAAAAAAAAAAACACGACAACAAATTAGGCAAGATATCATCAATACCCATCTACTAAATTGACGAATCGCATCTCATGGATTGGCCATCTCGAGCATGAGATTGGATTGGCAATTCTATGCGATTGCAAATCATATTTTGGGCATAAATTCGGATTGTCAAGTGTATGCACATCGTGAGATTAGGGAATAATCCCTAATTTAAAAGACTTTTCGGGAAACTTTGGATAAAATGTATCACTCAAAGATTTGAATTTAGTGGCGATATCAACGAATTAAGTAAGGAAAGTACCAAATTAAATTCAGATAATATCTTTACCTATTTTGCGGATATCGTTCTTGAATTTGGACTTGCCGGATGGTGGCACCGGCAATGACTTATCATGACGCTTGACAATGGCTCGTGACGTTCAATGATGGTAGGTCGGATTGACAATCAAGAAGAGTGTAGCTCGGTGGCAGCGGCGGCTGCGAGCCAATGGACCTACAAAATAGAAACTTCACAAGGATTGTACGGTCCAAGGGCGAGCTCGATTGCAGCTTAGGCTCAGCGTCAACGTCGATTGGGTGGCTTGCGTCGGGACAGCAGCTCATCGAGGCAGTATGGTGGGACGATGATGGTATCATCGAAAGAAAAGCTCATCGTGACTATGTAAACATCGGATAACTGGAAAACCTGCAATGGAAAGATTGATCACGATAATAAAGAGACAAGCTTGCTGGAAGTGCGATGGTGTGAGGAGCTGCTGCAACGTCTTCAAGGAAGATCCATCGAATGATCCCAAAGGAAATTTCCTTTGGTCACCTTGCTGACCCCTCAATGACCGAATTGACTGGTCTCGTGAAGGTTTCCTTTGACTATCAAACTTTGACTTCCTCTAAAGAAAAATTAGCATTGCTTGAGTTCTCGCTACTTGGGTATTGTAGTAGTACTGCGGTTTTGAGCAACGCGTGGCTGCTTCGTCGTTGATGTGGGATTTGTGGTGTAGGAACTTCTCAGCCACTGGTCAGCAAGTCGTCATTGGTATAGCAGGGATCGTCGCGGGTCGAGACAGCAACAACATTGCCCTGCGTTGATGCAAGAGGCACCGGTGCGAACTGGAAGCTGCAGCGTCTAACTCGGGTCAGGCGTGGACAGAGGGTCGGCGAGGATCAGTAAGCAATAGCTCGTCACGGACAAGGCTCGGCGTGATGATGACGCACGGAGAAAAAAGCATTCGCGGTCACGGAGATTGAGCGGGCCTCAAGGAAGACAACTCCCTTTTTTCCTCTCTCTAGTTTATTTTCCCTCTGGGAGAATTACCAAAAAAGTCTTAAACTTATTGCAATTGATCATAAACTTTTTTTTTTTTTTTTTTTTTGGCCAATTTAGTCATAAACCTTTTATAATTGTGTCAATTCAATCCATTTGGCCAAAATTGGCAGACCGACGCGGATGTGGATGCCGGTGGAGGACGGTTGGCCGGGCAAACGCCGATGTGGTAATTTTTAAATATTTTTTTTTTTTTCGAATTTTTAATATATTTTTAATTTTTTATTCTTTTATTCTTTTTTTTTTTTTCTCACTTTCTTCTTCCTCTCGGCTGGCGCCGAGGAAGCGGGGCAGGCGAGGTCGGCCTCGCCGGATCCGGCGAGCTTGGCCCTCGCCAAGGCTGGTGGGCTGCCGTCGCCAAGGGCTACGGCCGAGGCGGGGAGGGAGAGGATGAGGAGGAGGAGGAGGAGGCGGCGGAGCGGCTGCGGAGATGTGAAGAGGAGTGTTGCGGCTACGGTGGCGGCGGTGACGGTGGGGAGAGCGAGGTGGGGGCGGAGATCGTGTACGAGTGCAAGGACGATAACAACAACGACAACAACATGGATGTCGGGTTTCTCTAGCATTGGAGCAACACCCCCACCTCGCTCTCCCCACCGCCACCGCAGCACCCCTCTTCGCATCTCCGTAATCGCTCTGCCGCCTCCTCCTCCTTCTCCTCATCCTCTCCCTCCCCGCCTTTGCCGCAGCCCTTGGCAACGGTAGCCTCGCCTAGCCTCGGCGAGGGCCGAGCTCGCCGGATCTGGTGGGGCCTCGCCCTTGCTAGGGGTCGGCGAGGTTGACCTCGCCAGATTTGGGGGGGCCTCGCCTCCAGCTGACGGGGCGAGCCTCGCCAGTGGCCGGCGAGGCTGATCTTGTTGGCCCTTGCCTCTGGCCAGCACTAGTCAGAGGAAGAAGGTGAGAATAAAAAAAAAAAAAAATTAAGAATTTTAAAAAATATATATTAAAAAATTCGAAAAAAAATATTTAAAAAATTGTTACATCAACATTCGCCGGCCGGCTGTCCCCTACTGACGTCCACGTCAGTGCTGGCCAGCTAATTTTGGCCGGATGGATTGAATTGACACAATTATAAAATGTTTATGACTAAATTGACAAAAAAAAAAATTTAGGACTGAATTGGGACAATTGCAATAAGTTTATGATTTTTTTGGTAATTCTCCCTTTTCCCTCTCGATTGTGGCCGTTTATTTTCAATCGTGTGGCCTCCCCTCCTTGCTTTGGTCGTGAAGAGTTCCTTTTATAGGTCAGAGAGCTGGGTTACGAAGAAAGGAAGCAAATCTTATTTCCTCTTCTGAGTGCTTAAAAGATATCATCATTTTCTTCCTCCTTTTGACCGTGAGTCCATCTTTTGGCGAGTCGTCCATATTTCTTTCCTTTTGATCGTACATGCTGAATATTCTCTATCGATTTTATTTCTTTCAACTAAATATCAGCTCACGAGTTGGTCGATTCCATATATTGTGCTAAAGATAAACGCTCTATTTGTAAAAAGAAAATATTCATATTTTTAATTGTAAAAAATTCAAGATTGTGCAGACACAACTACAAAGGAATCGATGAAGTATATTCCACAATCTTGTAAGAAAATATTTAGAGTCTCATTCTCCTTCACAAACTTATGTGAAACTTCTGGTTCTAGTCGCCATTCATTGCCCAGATATTCCTATAACATTGCTAGAATAAGAATATCCAAGGAAATTACTTTTAATGCTCCGCTTTCTTCATTGGACCAGATTCAATTTCGATTTGACAGCCTATCATGATTTACGTCGTAATTGAGATTGCAATATACACAGCCTCCATTGTTTCTAAACATTACCCATGTGCAATTCTCAACTCCACTAATAATGTCCATGGGCCAGGCCAATTCGCTCTCTCCATAAGCTTAGTCCAACTCGTCAAATTAAAACTTAGAACTATCAAGTTACCCATTTGTCACCGGTCCAATCCAATGATGATGATGATGATGATGATGCTCTTAAAATTATTTGTTATGCAATTAATTCTAATATTTTGTTTAGGAGTTGAAAAATTAATCCCTAATTTTTAATGCGATAAACAACTAATCAGGTTAAATCAGGTTATCAAAATTTAGGTGTCAACAAATATGAATATGCTTTGGCTGTCTCAATTTCCTAAGACCCCCCTAATATAAAAAAAAAAAATACATTCTTTAGGAGAAATAAATCATTATCGCTGATCTTATGCAAGCCTAGAATAATTTACGGCATGAGATTTTTCTAGAGAGTAAATAATTAATCGGAACATCGTTATTAGGCCATGATAAATCAATTTATCCTTTGGTTTATTGGGCGCACGGGTGACATGTTTCCTATTCATTGCCATTCTAATCCGTTTGTTAACCAGAAGTTCGGTGAATTTCATTTTCTTTTTCCAATTTCTTTGTTTTTTAAGGGATAGGTGGAGTTTTCTCATTTATAGTTAGTGACGGCCTAAATGAAATGAAATGGAACTAATGATCCTTTTTCGCCTAATGACATTCAATGATATTATTGTAGGAAAATCTGAGCTGGCTAGCTGGCCGAGGCGGGAAGTGACGTGACGCATCACCCGAGCAAACTTCGATTTGATGGCGAATTAACTTCTCATTTGAAAGGATTGTTGGGTTTCAGTACAAAGGATTGTAGAATTCAGTTAAATTACGTGCTTCTTTTCATCTCTTGAAAAAAGTCTTTATAGGATGATTGAGGGTTGAGGTTGAGTCGGATCGCATATTTGTATACAAGAAATATCGATGAGCAATACAAGTTAAAACTCAAGGAGAAAATCACCTTTTTAAATGGAGGAATTTGCAATATCTCAAGTTCCATAATGATCGGGATGTTATTCTTCTGTCACCACTTTGTATAGTTGTTTATAAAAATAAAAATTCAGACATTATATGTTCAAATTTAGGTTAAAATTTAGGGATAATAATGAATAAATTAAAAGTTTTTATCCAACAGAAAGAAAATTTTCTAATTTTCCATTTGAACTTGTACGTGTCACCACCGCCCCCAGCGCCACACCGTTTGTCGACACATCCCCGCCTTTGGCGTGAAGTGGCCTCATCGCTAGGGTAAATCGATTTTCAGCCGGATAGGTTCCCAGCATATAATCGGAACTGATCCTGTGTCTTTCGGCTCTAAATTTTTGGATTTGGAAAGCAAATCGGGCGATTCTAGAAATCCCTGTTCTGATACAGTTCCTCGTTATGATTCTGGGGTAGAATTAGGAATCGATCCACTTTCTATTTTGTGTGAAAATCAAATTCAATAATAATAAAAAAGTTAGACCATTTCTCTATAAAATCATATATTGGTCAAGTGATTATATTATAATTTATTCATATAAATTTTTTGATTCTTGATGAGTGCAAAAGTATTACTTTGTACTAAAGAATTGGTAATTCCAGCCTTGAAATCAAAAATCGAATCAGTTCTCCTAAGATTCGGCCATGAACTGATTTTAGGTTTGCGGGGCATAAAGCACATGGCATCAGGATCCTTTTCCATAAATTTCATCGTGCGTATCATAAATTTTCCCTCAAAAAGAAGGTAACAGAGTGAGCCACGTATCTTTTTCCATTAATTTCAAACGCCCAAGCGAAAAGTCCATATGATTCTCGACTGAACGCTATACAAGGAAGCACGCCGTATGTTTGTAGTAATTCCACTCAACAAAATTGGGGACATCACATACTAAAATAATACCTTTTCATCACCAAATCGTTCCATATATTCTGTACCTTGTATCCGTCCTTTAGAAGATGTCTGAACGAGATAATAATATTTATAATATGACTACAGAAATCTCATATGTCTCTTCGATCGACCAACACAGATAATTATATGAATTTTAGCTAACGTGAAATCTAACTCGGCTATCAAATGGACCTGTGTCTGATTAGAAAAGATTAAATATGTTGTTGGGCATTATTAGAGGAGGGGCTGATCATTGAATCTTTGTTTAAAACAGTACTTGCTTCTGTCCTCTGGGGACAAGAAGCCGACAAGGCGAATTCATTCGAATACTTTACATATATTTGAAAAAAACTACATGCAGATGAACGAGACGAAATGGCTCTAATTCCATTAACCGGGAGCACATAAATAGAAAAATACCACCTCCTTGTCGACCCACGAGGATTTGGTTCTCCTTGTCTCTCAAGAATATTTACGAAGAGCTCGTACCATACGTTAAAACGGGAGGCGTTGTCTAGTTTTATAATTCAAGCACTTCATTTAGTGAAAACTAATTATTGGTAACAACAAGATTAATTTCCTAAGCCTGGACGCACTTAATTAAATGCAATGCAAACTCTAGTTATTACTTTCAAAGTTGTGTGTGTATATAAACACACGCACAATGAGGAATGAGTTCTCGGGATATATTATAACAATTTATATCTCAATATAAATATGATATTTCATGAATGTAAATCGTAGAATTCTATTGGGAATGACATTTCTGTAACCCCAAAGAATACTCGAGTTGATAAGATGACTAAGAACTTGTGTTTTAAAAGGGATCAAGTGTCTCAAGTCAATTCTCCCTCAATGAAGGCTTTTGAAGACTAATGTCAGGAAATTATCCCTCGAGTTCCTCTCATATCTTTTATATCAAGATAAATAATCACAACTGATTATTAAAGTAAACTTAATTTCATGTAATAAATTATCCAGAAATACAATCACTCGGCATGAGCTATTATTCTTATGTTATTATTCGCTTACAAGTAATTGTACTACTCTATTGATCTGATTGATGCTTGTTTAAGAAATTAATAGTGAGATTTATATTGGATCTCATGGAAATCACAAAAAAAATTATGCAAATTTCTCGTATTGCAACTGTTTTTCTTTTTTTCTTTTTAATTAAACTCTCCACAAGCCGAGTCTACAACTTTTTTTTTTTAATTCCCATTATACCCGAGTTGCCTCGCCATGTCCTAACTCATGATTTGCTTTAACGTTAAGGAGTCATGGTGACACAAGTGAGACATTTTTATGCCTTTTATCGGTCTATGTAGTGTCTCCTCTTGCTCCATGTGATCATATGACATTGCACCTAGTCATTGCCAAGTTATCACTGAGACTGCAGGATTGCAAAGAGCGACCTCATTTCAGTGATTTCACATAATAATGCTCAATACACAAATATCAAATACAATTCATAAAATTAATTCATAAAAATGATATGATATAGAGTATTATTATTACCAAACATGACATGCTTGTATGAATTTACACACTTATAATTTCTTTTTCTCGTTAATTGAGTTAATTAGTTGGTCTCATCCATGTCTAAACTTAACATTCATCGGTGTTCCCAAGTCTTCTGATTATTTGCGCATTACTTGGCTTTAATGTCAGTGCTATGATGTGTTACCTTGTTTAATAAGAACTTCAAGTGAAAGAATACTGAACGATGTTGACACTGATTCAATCGATAAACGATCAAATTTTTATACAAAAATTCAGTACAAAAAATAGGTTCTAGACAGTCCTTTAATATTCGGATGCCATGACCATTGGGAGACATGAAGCTGTCACATCCTCAAGGAGCAATCGATGCATTGAGAAGAGACACCCGGTTTCGAATCAAGCATTTGTAGAGTCGATCGAGTCCATCTTCGAACCCTTCCATGCAGCGTTCGAGCGTCTGGAGTCTCTCTGGCGCCACCTTTAGAGCTTCAAACCCGGCGTCGGCTTTCCGGGTTAATTGTCCATGGATGGAGCTCACGGCACAGTCCACACTCTCCACTTCATTGAAGACTTTCTTCACGCCTTTCTCGCTTGAGAGGATCAGCCTTGAGACCAATGACCACCCACCGGTCCTTGTATGGGTCCTTGCCGGAGAGGCAAAGATCAAGAGGGACTTCAAGATTGAAATGGTGATGAGGTTCAATTCTTTCAACACTTCGACAACCATGACTAGATGGTCATCCAGATTGAGAAACTTTGATGAACTTGTAGGGTTTTTGCTTGACAGGGTCTTGAATTTACCAAGATGTTTTGCTATGTCTCTTTTGGCTTTCTTTCTAAAACTCATGAAACCCTGAGCATGGCTTTCAATGCTCGAATTTATTCCGCCCTTTCTTCGGATCGCGGACTGTAGATCCTGGATTTCATCTTTCATCCTCCCCATCAAGTCTCTTGCGAACCCGCAAGAGTCTAACAACATAAGCGACTCGTCAACTACCTCCTGCATTGCTTTACCATTTCGGTCTCGAAGAATAGCTTGCTGGGTGAGGGGCGCGCAGATGAGCTCTTCGACGCTGACGTACAGCTTGGCAAGCCTCGCCATGTTTGCTTGGATGGTTTCGGCTCTAAGGGAGGACGAAAAGCAATCTGAGGCTTTGAATTTGGACAATTCCGATACGATTTTGAGAGAGCTTGAAGGTAATCTTGAGGGCAAGCTAATTGACCTAAGAGGAAGATGCACACCTTCCATGAAGGATGAGTTTGCCATTTTTGATTTCTGCCCTCCTTTTGTTTTTCTTTTGGTGGGCTTTTTTATCGGTGAAACTAAACTTGAATCTCGGAAATGAGGCTTGAAGTGGACTGTGACCCTTCCTTCTCTTCATATATATAGAGGACGCTGCAAACAGAAACTGGCATATGATGAGAAAATTTTGCAGAATTTGCATGTGCTGGGAATGTGGGTCACCCTAACTATTTTAATAACCATGTAATTGTTTTGGCCAGCAGAAGGTGAACACATCAAAACCCATTTCGATAGGTTTTGTTTTAATTAGTCCTATGGCCTATGGTCATTCAACATGCAACGTATGGCGGTTTCCCATAATCTTTTTTAAAATTGAGAGATAGCTGTCCTAAGGAGAGAGGAAAGGAACAGTAAGTATTGGGTCATGGGTAGCTTGATGCTCTCTTGCCTCCCAATCATTGTTTGTGATTTGGTGTTATCTTTGATCTATGTCGTCATCATGCGTATTCATCAATCTTCGGACAAGAATCTAAATCTGATCAAAGATTAATTTGAGAGGTGGTTTGTGGACAGTCGACGGCTGGCACTGAACGTTTTGTCTGCTTTCCAGGGGCCATAGGAATGGGGTTCAAGCAATTTGACTGCATGTGGAGAATGCAGATTGAGGAGCCAAAGAAGTGTTTCTTATAAAAAAATACATAATAATAATTTAATGGGGAAGAAAGGATAGAGTGCGAATGGAGACAAAACAGATTGTCAGCAATCTAGCTAGCTAGAAGTAGCTAGGCTTGCCGTTGGGAGAGCAAAATGGGTTGAATTGCAAAAGCTAGTGGAGGGTATTGATAGGAATGTGAATTTGGCTAATATTTAATATTTCTTTCAAAATCTGTCTGGCTACATTACCACTAGATAGGCACGATGCCTAAACGGAGACAAAAGAAAACAATTTAAGTAAATATAACAGGGTAATTAATGATAGGAATGTGTATTTGTGCAGAACAGTCTAATGACCACAACATTATGGTTTCGTATTTTAAAGTTCTTGATTCTAGGCATTTACATGATTGTAAGAAGAATTTGTCCATATGACATGACCATAATATTATGGTTTCACAATTTAAAGTGCATATTTTTGTGTGCTTCAAAATTGTAAGGCAAAAGACTCAATAGTAAAACCCCATGACAAAAATGGACCGTAAGGGTAAGTGATGCCCATCGCCATTCCTCAGTCTCAAAGCTCAACACTACTTAAAACATGGGGCTTGTGGAATGATTTATACATATTTTCTCATGAGGCAATATTATAAAAAACTTTCGTCTCGCTCCCTCAATAACTTTATGTTTGAACATTTGAATCCATGCTATGTGCGCAAAAAAAAAAAAAAAAAAACATTTGAATCCATGCAACAATAACGTGAAAAGGTGATTTTTAGCCTGATGTATTCAAAATATCTAAGAAATCTTGCATAGCGATTGCATGTTCATCATGAATCTCTTGCATTGAAGACAATGAAACCCATTGGACGGTTAAAGATGATGTTCAATAGCCCTATAGATGTCCACCAGTTAAGTTCTCAGAGACTAAAAATTTTGATTATAAGAATCTTGTGATAATGTTCATCGACATTGATTGAGCAATTAATTGACAAAATTTAGGTTTTAAACGCAATAATTCTCGCAAAACCTTAGTGCTTCTTTCTTTATTTCAAGTCTCTTGACAGTATTCTGACTATCAATGACTTCAGCAGTGAAATCAGGCTTTTTTTCAACAGTAATCATGAGCAGAGACACAGCAAGTGAAAAAGGATGGTATGGCCCAAGTTTCGTGTGAGAGTTGAGACAGGGGGACACTGGACCATCATCCCATGTTTTGAATATTGAAGTGAGCCTGAAGAAATAATGACACTGGCAAGCACGAGCAGAGTGCCCTGATAGACAGGTTTGTCTGCTCTTGCTGGTTGCTGCGCTGATTCTATGGCCAAAATACTCAGAAAGCACATTGCAGGGGACACACTCAAAAAGAAAACAGAGAACATCTTCTGTACTTATCTACCGCAGCAGAAATACACCTCTAAAATTATTCTGAGGTTACAATACCGGATCCGGTCAAAATCAAAAGTCCCATAACGGGACCATTTCCTAAATCTCTAAAAGGCCAGCCCATAATGTTCTTGAATAGACGCTGAAAACATAATTTCATGTACAGACCTCACCAGAGAAGAGAGTATATAAGGTGGACAATTTGTTACCAACATGTCATTTAAAATTTGATAGAAGATAAGAAGACATTACAGAACCGCTGGCCCCCAAACCCAATTGTTGGGCACAGACAAGTGATGATTTATTCCTCTGCCATGGTGATATTCGGTGGCTGAATGCAAAAGGGATGGTTGGTAGTGATCTCCTCATGGAACACCCAATTCTTGCTCTTCTTCAAAGTAGTTCAGCTCCCCTGTATCCTTGTAAAAAAGATAATTGGAAACTTGGCACAGACATGGAGTGTCACAACAATCATCTGTGTCCGAAAGAGTCCATTGTAGAGATTCCATTACAAGCGTCGTTCGGCTTCGGAGATACTTCCAATGGTTACATAATGCTCCAAAGTTCTGCATACAGCTCTTTCAATGTTAGCTGTGACGAGCGCCAAATCAAAGAGAGCCAATCGCGGCGATATTATAGAGAGCTGGAATGACATACCAAGAAAGAAAAGATCATCTTAAAGAACCCAATTACCACAAAGTAATACACAGCGTCAACACAGTATTGGTTCACCTATATTAGAGTAGAAAATTATTAAAGCAGATGGACTCCCATACATATGAAAAATACATCTTTTGTTCATGTTATCCAGCCCATCCCCGAGTTAGGGGTGGATGAAATAAGAGCAGAATGGAAAACAATCTGCCGAGGCCAAAATGTTTAAATGATCCTAATTGTATCATATCAAATATTATCAGAATCAAATTTCTCATCTCATACTCCGCACCACTGAAAGCATAAATAACCAGCGACCATCTCCATCATTTGATGACTCAACTTAATGGCTATAAGATAAAGTGTCTCTCATGCAACAGAGAAGAAAAAAATATTGACTTTTGAATTACTCATGAACAAATTAGTCGCCAAACCATTTTAGTCCAATCTAAACTAAAAACTCAAGTTTACTGAAATCTTCAGTGGCAACTGTTCTGTATAATTGTGAAATTCAAGGGAGTAGTGCTTTCATTAGATAATGTGCCACTTATTAGCAAATATGGTATGGTTTGGGAGAAGAAAGAAGTTGGGTGCTTTCTTGACAGCAAGCGAAGTGCTCTGGTTACAATCTAACAGAGCAGTTAAGTCACGCAGTTACACACATTTCTGTCCATCAAGTAAACAAGATAGAAATGAATAATAGGTATTCAGATACTAGCAGGCAAGACAAATTTGCCAGATTAGAGAAAAATGACATACCAGTTAGACAGCAAGACCTTGTTCTCTTGCCTTCTTCAACCACCTGAGGGTACTCTCAAGAGTAGTGTAAGCAGCAACATCAGTCAAGCTCTTGCTCTCAACAGCATAATCAAAAACCTCATAAGCCTCAGCCACCCTACCGTCTCTACAGAGTGATCTCACAAAGGTTGCATAAGCAGCTGTCTCGAGCTTCATATCCCCAGATTTTATCATCTGATATAATTCGATCCCTTTTTCCACTAACCTCGACTTACACAACCCATGAAGCAACGTATTGTATGTGCAAGAATTCGGACTACACCCCTTAGACTCCATCTCCTCCAACAATCTTAATGCTCCAAGCGCATTCCCCTCTCTGCACATTCCGTTCATCAACGACGTATACGTCACCGCGTCAGGAAAATGGCCCGCCTCCACCATTATGCCCAAGTATTTCCTAGCATCCTTTACCCTCCCCGATTTTGACAACCCAAAAATCAAAGTATTGTAGGTCACAAGATCAGGCTCCACACCTTCCTCCTCCATCTTCTTATAAACCCCAACCACCTCACTCCCTCTGCTCAACATACAATACCCCTTCATTATCGTATTGTAAACAAAACAGTCGGGCTTAAACCCTTCCTCGCTCAATACGCTGACCAACCGCATCGCCTCTCTCAGATTCTTAGTATTACAGACATTATCAATCAGTATAGTGTACGTGACCAAATCAGGCTTCACGCCTAGAGACTCTCGCATCTCGTCGATGAAATTGTACGCAGCACCCAAAGCCCTGGTCTTGCACAAATGCTTGACAACAAAATTGTACGTGTAAGTGTCGGGAGGCGATTGCTTCGAAGACAGCTCTCGGATCAACTCGACGGCCTCATCCTCGCGGCCGGAAGAACAGAGGGAACGGACAGCGACATCGGCGGTGGCCTGGTTAGGGGCGACCCCCCTGTTGACCATCAAGTTGAGGACTTGGCGGACGGAGGCGAGCGAGGCGTCGGGGGCCTTGCAGGATTGGGACAGCAGGACATGGTAGGTCGACCGTTCGGGCGAGAAGGTCGGGGATGCCTTGACCATGTGGTTGAGGAGCGCGATCGAGTCGCGGACGGTGGCGACCTCGGCGTAGGACTGGAGGAGGGAGTTGTGGAGGCGGGGGTCGAGCTGCGACCTCGAGGCGGCGACAACGGAGCTGAAGACCTTCTTGGCCTCCGACAGGTCCGGGGACTGGAAGAGGGATCGCAATTGGGGAAGGGCGGGCGCCGGCTCGGGGAGGGAGTCCGGGTTTCGGGTTTTCCGGGGAGCCCTGGCGGGTTTCCTGGGAAATTGGAGGAGGGGCTTCGGGGAATCGACGGCGGCGAGGGAGGACGGCGGCGGCCGCGGCGGCTTCCTCGCCGCCAATGGAGTGGAGATAGCGGACCTGAAGGATGGCGGGATTTTCCCCATTGTCGGATTGGTTCGAGCTAGGGTTTACAGAGGGTTTTTGAGCCGAGGCGAAGGAGAAGGCGGAACGAAATTGAGCAATTGAATATGTGCTCTGGAATTTTGCATCTTGCTCCCTCGAGTTTTTCTGGCCCTGGCAATTCACCCCTTAATGAATCGAATTTTTGCGATAATGTTCGACAAATTCGAGGGGGTTTACATTTTGGTCTTAGTTTTTACTGAATATTATGGATTATCCCTTCAGGTTTCAACTTTTCTTGCAATTTGACCCAAACTTTTTGAAATCCTTGGCAATGCTCCTATGAAGCAATTATAAAATCGAAATGAAATTAAACTAGATTGTCCAAAAATTGCTATCATGGATGTCAATTGTTTAATGTAGACTAATTGGTGCTGACATAAATAATTTTTTTTAAAATAAATTTGGGCCTACAAGGGCCACATCACCCTCCCCTACCAAGTGAGGGCCTTTGCAGACTCACTAAAATCTGAGCAAGGAAAAATCCATGTGACCACCGTGATGCCCTCATTGGCCATAGCTAGGGGCTCGCGACCCTCATGTATGGCTAATGAGGGTATTGTGACCTTTTGCCCAAACCAGGTGAGGGCATCATGACCCTTGCTAGACAACAAGATAGGTTGTAGCCCTCTCTTGAATCTAGGCGAGGCCCAATGCCCTGGTTCATGATTGGTGAGGGCTTCTAGTTGGGAAAACAAAAAAGAGAAGGAATGGAAAGTAAAAAAAAAAAAAAGGGAAAGAAAATTAATAAAACAAAAAAGAGAAAAAATTGAAAGAATTTATTCACGTCAACATCGGTTATACCACATAAGACAGTTGATATTCATATTGCGGCCAAAATTGGTTAGATTGACTATATTAACAAGCCATCAAAAGATTTAGAATTCAATTGGCACAATTGATTTGAATTGATACAAATATAATATGTTTATAATTTTTTTTAAAAATTTTCCCCAATATCTACTCCATTATTATATATTTCATTTTCTTTGTTGTTGTTGTTGTTGTTGTTGTTGTTTTCTCTTTAAGTAATTCACTTCTTCTTTTGATTTTTATAGAAGGGACTTCGTAGCTAATTTCGAAAAGAAATCTATAATATTGAGGGGCAATTTGCAACAATCTGAAAAATCTAGGGACAAAGGGTACTGGAATTTGCTCGACGTTTTTGCCCTCTATAATGGGAACAGCCTCAGTCACGTGAAAAGCACGGGATTCATGTCAGGGTGAGTATGTTGGCAGATTAAACGCTAGGGTCACGTCCGACGTGACGAATTTTGAAATAATAGAGTGAAGATTACATTTCAACTTTATACTACAAGGCTTCTTTTGCAAATATTAGAGCCACGTCCAAGGACGATTTTATTCACTCGATTCATTTCAGATACAAGACAACATAGCACAACATGACATACCGATTATTTTCATGCCATCTTTATTTTACGACACATAACATCGTCCACATCTAAGCATAAGGCTTTTGGTTGTAGCAGTCGAGGTTGTTGACGTATCCGACCTTCAGTATGTCACTGTACCTCTTGTAGAACCCGATCCGGTCCTCAACAGCCTGGTTGGGTCCCTTCCCGCACTCCTCCCTGCCGTTGATTATGTTGGTGATGATGCCGTAGCCCGGGACCCTCCCAGCGGCTAGGTCCGCGGGGGACGGCCTCCAGCGGCCGGTGATGACGTCGTGGCTCGAGGGCTTCGGCGGCTGCGGGGTCATCCAGAACCAGAGAGCCGTCTTGAACGAGAGGACCGGGTCCTTGGCCACCGCGTCCGGGTTCTTGATCAAGTCAGCGTGCAGGGAGCGCCCCGCCTGGCCGTAGTTGTAGTTGCTGCAAGTAACGAAATCACCGACAAAATTTCAAACCACGAGGAGAAATTATAACAAGAATATAAAAAATCTTAGAATGGACAATAGGGTCAACTTTGAGGTAAATATATATCCTTGTTATGTCCTTGCATAAATATTATTTTTCTCTTATGATTTCATTACTTTGGTCCTTCAATATCATGAAAATGAGACGGTCCAAAATCGTCCGATCGGTCCACAGGTCCAAGGATCTCAGTCCACAGGTGGTCAAAACTTGCTCGTCCAAGCCATTAGGGAAATGAAGGATGTCTTGTCAAGTATATCAACATTTTAGTATCCACTTCGATCGATATCAATTAAGTGATTATGTCCAACGTTCATTTTATCGATTTCGCCAGTGATCCTTAGCGGAAATGAAGCGTTTGACTATTCTTTTTTGCATGAACGCATGCACCGGAGGCAAAGAAAGCATCGAAACGAAGGGGACTTACTGCGTGATCTGAATCGGACCTCGACCGTAGTATTTCCTGCCGGGAGCGCACGGCCATCCAGATTTGGGATGGCAATAGTCTCTCGACCTGTCCCGCTCTTCCACGAAGCAGTATCCCCACGCGTAGGGTCCATCCGGTGCGCCCTTCGATCCTCCTGCGAGAGCCGACAGTGTCGATATCATGCAATGTTTTACGTACATGCGGCGGCCTTATTGCAGACTCGTTAGCTTCGTACCTGTGGTTTCGTGGGAGGTCTGAGCCAAGAAAGCCGCGACTTCCTGGTACCTGGTGTCCCGGGTGCCGCTGGTGCCAAACCCTGGGAAGGACCTCGCGGCAGCAACGAACGCGTCGTAAGTGTAGAAGCCCTTGGCGGGGCAGGCCTGGTCGTTCCGGTGCTTGAGGAGCTGGTTGAACTGGGCTCTGCTGATGACGGAGCTCACGTCGCCGCCCTGTTGTGCGCTGGCACCGAGGACGGCGAGGCAGGAAGCTAAGAGGGCGACCGCCCAGAGTGACCTCATCTTTGCCGGAGCGATTGCTTCAGGAGGGGGGGAGAGGGGGAGAAGGGCTCGATTATGTGTGGTTTGGAGACGAAGTGAGGTGGTGGGTTTATATAGAAGTGAAGGAGTGGAGTGGGAGTGCGAGGGAGAGTGTTTGGTGAACGATTAATTCTTGGCTATTTTTATTTTTTTGTTCTCCTAAATAAAATAATAATAGAAATCCGTTTAATAATGTCAATAATCTTTCTACTAGTGGGAGCAAATTTATTCCTCGAATAGATTTGAAATAAAATTAAAAAAAAGTAACTTTTTAATTTTGGGAATAATGTTATAATCAAGCCATTTTCTTTTTTTTTTTTTTTCTTTTCTTCTTTTCTTCTTTTCCTCCTTTAGCCGGTTGCCAGGTTCGACGATGGCCGACGACGATCGACTAGAGATTGGCAAGAGGAGTAAGAAGAAGAGAAGGAAAAAAGAAAAAATTCATTAAAAAATTTTAAAAAAATTCTACGTGACAAAAAATTTGAGAATTGTACCGAATGCATTTATGTTCTTTTCTATTTTGGAAATCTAATTTTTATACAATTACTAAATGCATTCGAATGTTCAGAAACTCAACTATGAAATATAATAAAAAATTATCCTCGAAAGTAGGATAATTATCAATCAGGGAGGGATTGTACGTAGGTCATTTTCATCGATGCGATGAGGAGATAAGGCTAAGGACGCAGGAAAGCGACGTGGGTTTTGTAAGGTTTCGAGATTTTTCATGTAACGCGGGGAAAAGAGATGACACCTTGGTGTCCTGGCGTCCAGAGCTAGTGTCCAGAGATGCATTTGAAATTTCTTGATGCGCCAGTGAATGGGACCAGGGATCCAATACCGATGGTGAATTTCTCGTGCGCGATAAGCGTCGGGGTTTCGTTTCTGCAATCATGGCGACCGTGATTGAAGTCGGGACTGTTCAAAACCTCGTCACGTGGAGGGCTAACGTTGAATGATTTTGAAGAGGAAGCATCCGAGACAGAATGTTCTCTCCCTCGCATGAAGAGCATATTCTATCTCTGTCCGCTTTATCGCATGCATGCACAAGAAATAATAGAGCAAAGCTGTACGTAGGTACTAGGTACGCACGTATGTGTGCATAGTATTTGGGCTGATACCGTTCCGCGTGTACCTCCAAATGCCAAATAGGATAACTTTAATATCATTTGTTTGACCGACTACATCCTATAGATTTTTCTGTATGGAATATAAAGGTTGCCCGTTTATCAAAAATGGATACTCAAAATGATTCGACTACGATTTATTAGGATCTCAAAGAAACCGTGACTGACGAGATGCTAATATAAAATTATTGATGACATTCGTTACCGATTTGGAGATTTAACCATAGGTATATATTATCTCCATTTTAATAATCTCTTGGATTGATAATTTGATTACCCAAACATCCGGCTCTGTCATGTATTGATGGCATGTGAGCTTAGAACAATTAATCTAGCAAGCTAGAGGAGTTTTTTTTTTTTTTTTTTTTTTGGGTGAAGATATTTTGCTTGTGGTGGCGACAGTGCACACTGCACATACAGCAAAAGCTTAGGAAAACTCTCTTTTGAACTGACTGACCAGTAGGGTTGGGCCTATGATAGTAGTTAGGCCTTATGCCATAAGCCTGAGTTCATTTTCCTTTTAGGCCCAGGAGGTGAAACTGTGGGGATATTCTCTGATTGTCATAGTTGGATATGGAAAATACGTATCTTAGATGTTTACTACAGCTATTTGCAAAGCATTATTTTCACGTTAGGCTCCATTTATTTCGTGAAAAATATGACGTTTCCAAAAAATATTTTCTAAGAAACTATTTTCTAGGAAAATAACTATATTTTCTGATGTTCGATTGAAATTTAAAAATTAATTAAAAAATATTTTCCACCAATCCTGCACGCACTCAATTTAAATAATTTTTTATTATTTTTATTCTTATTATTTTTTAATTTTTAATTTTTTCCTCCCCTTCATTTTCTTTTCTTTGAGGGTTCGCCTCGCCTAATTTTGCGAAGCCGAGCTTGCCTTGTGAACCTCGGCTTCGCCAAATCTGACAAGGCTTGAGCTTGCTAGCCTCGGGCGAGCTTGGCTTCACCAAATTGGGTGAGGCTCGAGTTGGCCCGCAGTCGATCGCTGGCCATCACCATGGCCAATGACCAGCCAAGGTCAAGGAAGAAAATGAAAAGGAAAGAATAAAGAGAAAAAAAAAAACCAAAAAATTCTACACTATTATTAAAAATATTCATGTCAGTACCGATTATGTCATATAGGATAGCCAACGTCCACATCAGTAATTTCCGGCTTAATTTGGATGGATAGACTAAATTGGTCTAATTAAAAGGTTTATGACTGAATTAGTACTAATGCAATATGTTTATGACTTTTTTAATACTTTTCCCATTTGCCAAACTTGAATTTTTTGTATAGCATTGAAAAAGAAAAATTGTTAACTCCTCTCACTCCCAATCCTAGGCATGGCAAGGTGGCCCAACTAGCTCATGCAAGATTTTTTTTTTGCCTGAATCTAGGGTTTGAGCAAAATCTTCGCCTCCAAGGGGTGGCACATTTAGTTGGGGGAAATTATCAAAACAACCATAAACCTATTGCAATTTTTCCGATTCAATCATGAACTTTTTTTTTTTTGGTCAATTGAGTCCTCAATCTTTTACAATTGTGCCAATTCAGTCCATCATGCCAAATTTGGCTGACCAACATCAGTGATCAATTTTTAATAATATATTTTTTTTCAAATAATTAATGTTTTAATCTATTTTCCTTTTTCCCCCCTCCCTCCTCCTTTGGCGATTGGCCGAGGGGAGGGCTGGTCGGCCGAACCGAGGTGGCTGGCTAGGCCAGACTAAGCAAGGGCAAGCTTGCCTCACCATCATTGGGCAAGAGTGAGCTCGCCGGATTTGGTGAGGCTCACTTAGGCCTTGCAAAGGGCTGGGCGAGGTCGACCACACCCAACGACGATGAGGTGAGCTCACCCTTACTTAATTTGGCTTGGCCAGCCGCCTCAATTTGACGACTAGCATAGTTGTCGGAAGAAGGAGAGAAGGAAAAAAGAGAAAGAAAAAAAAGGAAAAAAAAAAAGAGATAATTTTTTTTTTTGAAAAAATGAAATATTATTAAAAAATTGTTCGCCAACGTCGGTCGATGTCCACGTCAGCATCAACCGGCGAAATTTAGTTAGATGGACTTAATCAATACAATTGCAAAAGGTTTAGGACTCAATTGATAAAAAAAAAAAATCAAGACTAAATTGGCACAATTATAATAAGTTTAGGACTTTTTTTGTAATTTTTCCCATTTGGTTGGGGTGTTAGAGAATTTCAAAATAAGGAACTAAAAATCATTTGTTCAGGTTCAACAGTGAATTACTTACAAACTACTTTAAGTGAGGGTCTTATGCATAGGCCAAATGCCTAAGCTTAATTAATTCACAAAACTTGTAAGGTGTTTCATGGATCACCAGGTGATCTAATCTCCATGCCTGTGTCCCAAATTACAAATTAACTATATACAAAGTTATGTTGTCTTTTATTTTTTGTCTTTTTTATATTACTTTTCTAGTTATATTTATGTCTTCTTCAATTGAAAAAATAAATTTAAAAAATATATGCTCTCATGATTTCTCATGTTAGGTGCACTTAAGTACTTAACTTAAGCCAATGAGTTATTAGCCAATTAAGATATATTAACCGCTTTATATCACATCAATTCTCTAACGTGGTATAATTCTAACGCAAATCACTTACATGTGCGCTTAACAATCTCTCTCTCACGTGTGAGCTCAATGTTAAGCCTCTTATCATTTAATTTACGTATCATTCTACATCAACTTATGGGTCCGTGTTGTTATACTACAACATTCACCTACCCAAAAATCGCAACACCATTGGTTCTAATACCATTTGTTAAAGGCACGCACAGTAGATATTTTATCCCTTCATTTGGGAGATCGCTAAGAATGAGCTTAAATCTGAACCTATCAATATATTTAGTTGAACTCACATTCATTTAAAAGCTTAAGCCAATAAGTTAAAGGCTAACTATGATATATTAATTGCTTTACATTACATCAATTCTTCGATTTAAGATTTCTCTAACACAACTTACTCACATTTGCATCTTAACAACACATGGGTTGTGGCTGTGGAAAAGCTCAAGCCCAAGTGGAGCCAACCTGAGCATGCATGCTGAGTCTACTCACTTCTAAGTCAAGATAGGTCATCGATATCATTGACATGATGTATCGGTAACAAAACAATGTGCCTACCTGACTCGAGCTTGCCAGATAAGTATACTTGTACCATTTGAACTCCTAATTCTAGTTCAAATTCAACACCTCAATCTTTATAAAGATCATGACTTTTGACATTTAGTCTTCGTGGAATTCGCGCAACTACAGGGAATGGAAGCGAAAATTTCTAAATATCCTTTGTTCACTTTTGATTCCGACCCGACCAGTTGCCATTTTCATCATGTCGACTTGTAGTGTTCAGAAAAATGTTTTCCTCTACCCTCACTTTGTTGGAGGGTGAAACGATTATATAACAAATCGACGACTCGTTCTCATCTTGCTCTATCTTAAGCTATAAATGGGAAAATTACCAAAAACTCCCAATAAATCTATTGTATGGATGCTAAGTCAATCCTTAACATTTTGATTTGGTCAACTGAGACATAACTTTTTTGACAATTTACTAATAGAATCCATCTAGCTAATTTTTGGCTAGCAATCGATGATGTGAACGCCGGGCGTCTTGTGTGACATAACCGGTGTTGATGTGGACGATTAATTTATATTTTTTTAATTTCTCAAAATATATATTTATTGATTTTTTTTTTTTTTCTTCTTCTTTTCTATCATTCTTCCTCCATTGGTCACTAAGCCTTGGTGAGGGTAGACAACTGGCCTCGGGTGATGCTAGCCCTGGCCAAATGGTAAGGCCAACCCTCGTCAGTCGTTATCTATGGTCGGTCGTTGGCCACGACAACCAATCCTTGTCTATGGTTGGTCCCTAGCCATGGCAACTAGGGAGGAAGAAGGATAGAAAAGAATTAAAAAAAAAAAAGCCAGAAAAATTAAAAAGAATTGTCCAGGTTTGCGGTTGCCGATCAAAATTGACTAGAAGAGCTACATTAACAAATCATTGAAGGTTTATGAGTCACATGGCTAAATGGAAAATAATTGATACTGGCATCCGTACGGTGGGTTCAAAACATTTTTTTGGTCATTATCCTGCTCTAAACTCTTATCACATTCGTGATATGTCTTTGATTTATCATTTACCAAACTCGCCACTGCTCGATAATTGTAAAACGCCAATAAGGGAGACCTTTGACCTGTCGCGGTCTCCTTTTATTCTTTGCTTGTTGTAATAGTTACGCTGTGATTGTATAAAAAGTATGGAAATTTAGAACATTTTTAACTGTGATTAGTCACGTCTTATGAGATCTGTTTTGGGCTAATTTTTGAAACTTCAGATTAATGATATTTCGTCAAATATCAATCTAGAACCATCCACAACAATATGATGAAATTTAATAGTGCTCTTTTGCTCGTCATACTCCATGTTCCTCCACATTCTTGCTGTTTCCTGGCTCCTTCCTCCTTCTATCTCTCCGTCCCTCCGTCCCTCCGTCCCTCTGTCTGATATACACATGCACGTTTAGATAGATATATAAACTTTCATTACAGGGATTAGCAGCTTATTTTATGCAAGATATTTTGGGAGGTATCCAACGCGCATCCTTAAAAGGCCTTCATTAGTGCATAGTCTCTCCCTCCATTATAATTCTCGCAGTGATTCCCGCTTCTTTCTTATTTCTTAGCCTTTTATACATATGGAAAATGGTCCAACTCAAATATTCATTTACTGGGCACGGCGACATAAATTCTCTATGCAAATGCATATAACCATGCTCACTTGTCTCGCAGGCTAGAGATCCCAAACAGACGTATAGAGAAGGATCATGGAAGGTTTGCTCCAGTGCCCTGCGAACTACGTGCCTTTGACTCCCATAAGCCTCTTAGAGAGAGCAGCTTTCGTCTATGGCAACAAGGTTTCCATCATCTACGGCAATACGAGGTACACATGGAGACAGACCCACGAAAGGTGTTTGAAACTCGCCTCCGCTCTGACGAGATTGAAGATCTCACGTGGCGATATCGTAAGTCTCTTTATCTTGTTTCCCTCGCTTTTCATTATAGCCTTGTGTTTCATGCAAATGAAAAGGGATCCTCGCTTTCTTTCTCTCTTGCTTCCATTAGCTTTTAGTTTTCTTGAAGCTCATCGTCTCAAATGGAGGGAGTAAGGTAGTTGTCAGGGTCATCCTGTGAGAAGCTATAAGCCTAAGAAAAGTGGGAAGGACAAAGATCTTTCTATATGTAGATTGTTCGTCACGGTACATTCTCGTCGAGCTATTATTTACAGTTTTGAGTTCATGTGCATTTGGTGAACATGAACTGTCATTGGATCAAGCGAACGTCACACTAGATATGCATGCACGAAAGATGCCATCTAGGGTGATCGGTTCTTAGTTTGGTCTGGTTCCACCTAGGAACCAAGAATTGAATTGAGAGGATTGGTTCCCAATTTTTGGGACCAGGGACTGAACCAGACTATTCAGTTTTGAGTTCATGTGCATTTGGTGAACATGAACTGTCATTGGATCAAGCGAACGTCACACTAGATATGCATGCACGAAAGATGCCATCTAGGGTGATCGGTTCCTAGTTTGGTCTGGTTTCACCTAGGAACCAAGAATTGAATTGAGAGGATTGGTTCCCAATTTTTGGGACCGGGGACTGAACCAGACTATTCAGTTGGTCCAGTCCAATAGAATCGGTCATTTAGCCAAAAAAATTAAAATTTTTAAAAAAAAATACAAGAATTATTACTATTTTAGGGCTTATTGCTATTTTTGAGAAATAAATAAATATTTTAAAAAAATTGAGTCCGGTTTCCAATTCCAAAGGGGAACCGGACCGGACTGAAAATCATTGGTTCCATTTCTATGGAACTAGGAATTAGATTGATGCCCTCGGGAATCGGATCAAACCGGCCGGTCTGATTCAATCCGATCTAGGCGGTTCCCGGTTTGGTCGATCTGATATGAGCAGTTCTCGGTCTTTTTTTCTTTCCTCGTCCCTTTTGATAGTATATCAAGAGAAGGAGAACCCATGGAACTGTTCAATATGCCAATTAGGTTAAGATGAACGAGGTCAACCCCGAGCTCCTCCATTGTCTATGTTATTTCATAAATGTCCGTATGCCGTGTGGGACAAACCATTAACATAAACAAGTGGAATGATTGGAAATACAAATACAAAACTATATTCCATGGACCAAAAACTTTGAAAAAAAGAAAAAATCTAGCCTCGCAAAGGAAGAATTTATAATACGTAACCGTGTTCATGTTAGTCCTACCTACGACTTGCCAAATTGAAGAGAAGGGTTTGTTAAAAAACACATTATTGTTTGTATGAAGTTAAAGAAACGAAGTGAAAGGATTAAAAGAGGTTGGTAAAGTCAACTATTGGGTAAAAGGTCATGTTTTGTATTAAAAACAAAAACATAATGTAAATGTTTTTTTTTTTTTTTTTTTGCTTTCGTGCCAAAATTTGGAATATTATTCAAATTTTAGAAAATTATGATCAAATTATTGTGAAGTTGTGTATCAATACTTGAGTATTTGGAAGTTTCAAGAGTTTCATATTCGAAAATAGGTCAAAGTGCATGAGTTGCAAGATTTAGATTAAGTGAAGGGAGAGAAATATAAGTCAAGGCAAGCCCTAAATACATAAAAGATATAATGAATGCATCTCTGCCCTCTCTTTTCCCTCACTCGTATCCTTCAGATTCTCTCTTCTTTTCTTTCTTAATTACCTCACAAGTCCATTCTTTTCATTTGCAATCACCCCAACCCAACATAGTATCAAAGAGCACTATAATCTGTAAATACAAGAACCCCTATTTTATATGCTTGTAGAAGAAAAACTAAGACCCGTTGATGTTTGGGTTTAAACTTGAGAATCCTCTCTTAATATGGTAATCTATAACATGTATAGAGCTAACAGTACAAGACCTCCGATGAAACTAAACGAGTGAAATACTAATATTATAGCTAATTTCTTGTATCTGAAAAGGATGAAATATCTAAAATGACTATAACTTGCGCCACCGACTCAAATTATTGTAATAACCTTTAGTAAAAGTGAAATAATATAAATTATTTCACTCTTTTATATTAATCCATTATAACCAATATTTTCTCTACACAATATAATAATTATTAAGTAAATCATTTGAGCACGTTGGCCCCTGCGCCTCTCCGCTTTGGAATTCTAGCCTCGTCAACCTTGACTATAAGGGGACAAACTCTCATTATCCACTTGGAAATCCTTTTCATCTTTTTAATAATACGAAAACCCAAGAGCTGCCATCTCATTCTTCACCCACCGACGAATAGGAGTTCCACACGTCATGAATTTTGGGTCTACAGCTAACTTCCTATTCAACCATTTTTGCTAAAACAATAAACGCATTAATCCCCCGGTTAAAAAGGTTTGGTTAATCGAAAGGCATGTTTATTTTCTTACTTAATTTATAAAAAAAAATTGGGTCAAAGAGAGTCCTACTTGATATCTGAATGTAAATAAATATTTTTGCACATTTTCTTGCGGTAATGTGTTCCAACAACGCATTCACTCTGTCATATTAAACTAGCGTGAAATAAAAGGTAGTGGGCCCTAAATTTTGGTGTACACTCTATCATATTAAACTAGCGTGAAAAGGTACTGCGCCCTAAATTTTGGTGTACGCTCATGTGCAACATATTATAAACAGGCGTGTGAACCGGGGAAGATGGGCCCCGCTTCCTTGATTTGTTGGGGGCACAATTTACAAGTTAGAAGAATTAAATAATCACGTTATATATAATCCGCGTGATTGAATGAGTATAAAATGGGGCCAGATGTCATCATGTCCCAATCAGTCTTTTGACTGGAAGGAGTTAAAAAGGGAAAATGGGGCCAGATGTCGTCATGTTCCAATCAGTATCTTTGACTGGAAGGAGTTAAAAGGACTCAACTTTTCCATCCTTAACTCGTAGGCAGTTTATTTCTCTTGTGAGAGAAATGGTTAAAGGGGAGTCTTACAACTTATGTGGGTCCGACACTCTAGTCCTAAATTCTTCTTTTCATTGCAGTAAATCTTACAAATGATTTGGTGAGCATGATTAAAAGGCGAGCTGCAATACTCTAAGTCAATGCTGCCCATTGTTACCCGCCGATTCATTTGTTAAAATTTGTATAAGATCATCATCAATTGATCTAAAACATTTAAGCTATTATATAAAAGCATGATGTATTATTTAACTATTGTAACATTTCCCTTCATACTTAGGCTTGTATTTCACTTGAGACCAATGTGTGAAACAATAATAGGCAAAGAAAAAGTTTAAAAATATTTGAACTCAAGACACCCTCTAGAGCCACTACTATGTAGAATTCAGTGCACAATAATTTACTCCAAAAACCTTGTGGAATATGGTGCTTGTGTTAGAATATTTAACTAGCAAATCACGAAGTCATTTAACAAGTTATACTTTTAGAACAATTAGGTATGATCCACAAAATCTCAATATAGTAGCAAAGTAGGAGGGCTTGAGTTCACATATTTCAAACTTCTATTTACCTCACAAATGACATATTTGCAAGCTTTACACTTAAGTTAAAGTCCAAACTACACATGATAGGGAGTGTTAGAATAATTAAAAAATAAATCATGTTTTCATCCAATTGCTTAAGTTTTTAGAAAATTGTTTATAGTCCCACAGAATCTCAACATACTATATTTTATGCCTTAAAACTCTCCCTTACGCAAAGGTTGCGTTCGATGATAAAGGCCTTTAGCATAGATCCCAACATGTGAGTCCCATGGGCAAAGGATTATCAAAATCTAAGGCTTATAGATAAGGGAACCTGTAAACGAGTGAAAAGGGCATGGTGCTGTTTTACTATAAAATCGCTCTCCTTAAATCGTCTACCGGACAATGAAAATTATCACATGTATCGGACTCCTTGTATTTCAAATTGACAGATGATCGAGAATCAAGAAAGGAACACAAACTTGATGATTAGGCTCTAAAACTAACGAAATAAATCCACTAATTACAGCACATTATTTTCGAAGGATAACCAGAACAAGAACATGCATAATTGAGTAGAAAGATTAACGCACCTGTTTTGGAATTCATCGATCTTGAAGCGGAAGCGGAAACACAATGTTCCATGCGCAAGTCCTTCTCCTCTATTGCTCTCCGTATCACTGGCTCAATAAGGCGGCCCCCTCACATTTAGCATTAAATAAACGCCCCTTAGGTGAGGATACATGTGAGAATTAGGGTTAGAGGAGAGACTTAGCGCTATTTATAGAGTTTCCAGCTAGGCCCCCTCATTACGGGCTAGGCTCAACTCGGCCCACACTAGCCAGCCCATATTAGACTAATTAAGAAACCTTCTATCTCACCTTAGACCAATCCCCGTAAAACGGTAAACGTTAAACGGTAAATTACAATATCAATTAATGTAGTCCACATCAGGAAAACTCTTACATTCTCCCACTTGGACTATATTAATTGAAATCGTACTGTATGTGCACACATTGGTCTAGAGATAATTCTTAATAGTCAATCCTATCCTATAAAGTCTCAAACACCGAATCATGGCGGTAACTGCATGTATACACACAGAGCCTTCCATGGTCACGAGTGTTCTCAACTCTATTGATATGGATCCAATATGGTAGTGTGTCAAATGGATAACATCTCTCATAGAGAGATCTCATTTGTCGATCACATTCTCTTACCTTAAGCGTCACAAAAACTTGTGCCACTAGAGAATGTCCATTCTCTTACCTTAAGCGTCACAAAAACTTGTGCCACTAGAGAATGTCCATTCTCTTACCTTAAGCGTCACAAAAAACTTGTGCCACTAGAGAATGCATTTATGGTTCCATGAACCCACATATGTCTTGTCCTTACGGTTAACCATTCTTTATGTATAACAAGACATATGAACAAGGCTAATAACCGGATGCCCCTAGCCTTCACTCGAGGTTTATACAATACCTTGAGACTTTATCAATATGTATACAACATAATAACAACACATTCAAAAATACTTTATTGAATGCGAAAGTTGATACATATCAAACCATTACAAAATGTAACGAACACAGAAGAAACCTTTATCAGAATAAAGTCAAAATAGCTCCCACTAAACAGCAGCATCTCATGATGCTCTTAGACCCATGCTAATGACATGTCGCTTAAAATACACATGGGTGTAGACCTTTAGTTAGTGGATCTACTACCATATCATATATGGAAATATGTTCTATTAAAACGTCACCTTTCTGTGCCGTCTCCTTTTGGTCAAAAGTTTTGACCACCATATATTTAGACCCCTTGAGACCTTTGTAGTAAATAAATAATACTACAAATTTGTTATCTCAATACAACCGTATAGGTCTATCAATAAAATTTAAAACGGTCAACTCCTTCATGAGGTTTCGGAGTCTAATAGCCCAAGTAACAACCTAAAAGAATGTTACTAACACTGCTTTCATAGTAAAAGATGACATAGAACTTTATTTACTGCACTTCTTGCCAACATAAATATGTATTTCGTTATTGATATTATATCATCCTAATAGCCAACAAAGTTTACATCTAAATATCTCACTAACTGCAAGAATTGAACATATCCACATATTAACATATAATCTCTTATTCTCTTTAAGTACCTTAAAACCTTCTTGGCAGCAACGCAATAATCGCGTCCCGAATTTGATTGATGTCTCGCCTAGAAGTCCCGTCACAAAGACGATATTTAGTCTAGTGCAAATTTGAGCATACATTATACTTTTAAGTGCACTGACACAAGGTACACCTTTTAATTAGATTTTCTCAATATCTAAATAAGGACAATGTGATAAATTCAGTCCATCACCCTTAACAACAGGAGCAATTCCTAGCTTGCAATAATGTATATTGAATATTTCCAATATACAATCAGCAAATGTCCTCCGAGAAAATCTAATATAATATGGCAAAATAATTCTTACAAACCTTAGTACAAAGGATAAAAGATGCCTCAAGGTCATTACTTGTAAACAAAATATCATGTACATAGTGAACATAGTGTATGAGAAAAATAAATTTCCTCCCACTGACCTTGCAATACATTGAATTACTTTGTTCTTAATTGAACAAAATAACAACACTATGAAACTTTAATAATATTGTCTGGAAACTTGCTTAAGACCATGAATTAAAATTTTTCAGTTTATACACAAGTTTACTTGAATCTGCTGCAAAATTCTCCAGTTGCACTTATATAGATTTTATATCTCTTTGATGTAACTCCATATAAAACTATCAATGCCACGCTCACTCGAAAGAATTAGTAAATAAATAATTATTTCTTCACTAACTATCCACCCCTAATATGATTTAAGTAATCTATGCCCAATCTATAACTCAAAAGAAGTTTATAAAACAACTTTGATAAGGACACTTTTTGTATGCGAAAAAGTTGCTTTCATAATATCAGCCCACAGTAGACCGATAAATTAGTTTTACTCATCACTATGTTAATTATGGTGCAATTATGCATTTTGGCAAATCTTTTTGTCAGGAATTTTAGGCATAGTAATTAAATTACCACCCATAATTTATCAAGTATTTGACAAATGACCCTTTAAGCTATTCCGCATTGTCATACTTGCCAAAATACTCACTATCACTATTAAATCTGACAACTTTTAAGACTAATTCTAACCAATTTATTCTTTATCTCGGTCATTTTCCTTAAATAAAAAAAAAAAAAACTTTTGGAAACAATCTTTTAACCATATACGAGATGTATATGTCATTAGGGCTTAAACATAATCTTAGCAGATATGTCCTAATTTCAATATTATACAAAACATAATTTCAAGCAACTAAGGCTTCCATCATATTATAACAGTGCAGTCCGCAGGCAAACCTCTTTTCAAGTGTTCCAAAATGGAACGCTTCATGGACATAAGCAAATTCTATTACATTCTCAAGCAACAAATCATATGTCCACAATTTAAAATTTGAAGCAGTAAAAACCTCAATAATAATGGAATTATTAATTACAGAAAATGTGACTGAAAAACAAGCAATGTATATAATTAGCATCATGTGAGCACCGTGTAACTTGACAAACAAGTACACATCCAGAGAATTACATACGTAATCATATAATCACCTTTGGGCAGAATACATGACATGCAGTTGTACACTCCCCACATGATAGCGGTTATGAGAATATATTCCAATCTTCGTGAATTCATCACCTTTGGGCAGACGAACCACTAGAATCAGTCACTCTTCCACCACATAATCATGTATCCCTCCATGAACTAATATATAATCACCCCTTTGGGAGTATAACTACACATTAGAGCAGAGACATCCCAATCAATATACGAGACCAAAATTTGTCAAACCCAATCAAGCGTGCCACTTTGGCGGTCACTACTCAATTGAATCCTTGAAACTCTCTCATACCGGGGATATAAATTTTACTCCTCACATACACCATATACATATGATTTTAGCTTTAGTGATAGGGGCAGCATATCACCAAAATCACATATCATGCTAATTACATTGCTTCATAAAAATAAACTTTATTGTAAAATATTGATGAATAACACTCACAAAGATCATGACATAACATACCAGTAACCCAAAGACTTGTATTTCGAAAATCACAGAAAAATACAAGAAAAATACGCAAAAATACACTAAAAAAAATACGTGTATTTAGGGCTTTGTTTGTATTTTAACATCCATAAAATCATCAAAAAATTAATATAAACATACCACGACGTAGAAAATCATCATACAAGTCGAATGCCACCAGCCACGCGCCGATCAGAGACCCCACGCGCCCGCACGCGCCGCCTGAGTGCGCGGCGTGTGGAGCCCACGCGCGGGTCGTCAAAGGGCCAGTCAAACCGGTCCGACCGGTGGCGGTTCGACCGGTTCCTGGTCCGACCTTCCGGTCCTGCCGCTCGGTCCGACCGGTTGATCAGTCAGGTCAACGGTTGACCGGGTCGGGTCGGGTCGGTCGGTCGCCATCCGGGTCGGGTCGGGTCAGGTCGGTGCGGTTTGGGTCGGTCACTGACGTCAGCGTGACGTCAGCGTCGACGCAGTGGATCGAATCAGAATCGGAATCCGAATCCGAGTCTGGGTCCGGGTTTGGGTCCGGGTTGCTGACGTCAGCGCTCGCGTGCGCCGCACGCACGTCCAGCGCCCCGCGCGTGGGGGCGCGTGAGGGAGCGTGAACGCGCGTGAGCGCACGTCCTCGACGCCCGGCGGCGCGTGACTGCGCGTGGGGGCGTGTGGGGCCTCCCTCGGCGACGCGCCGCCCACGGTTTTGATCATCTCGTCGAGCCCAGTAATAATATGTGATTTAATTTTACTTTTACGTCTTTAAAAAATTCGAAAATCACAAATTAGGGCAAAATTCAATGCGTTCAAGTTCTAGGGTTATGGAGGCTCGATACCACATGTTGGACGCAAATTGCGCAATCCCAAGATCTCCATAACCAGAACAAGAACATGCATAATTGAGTAGAAAGATTAACGCACCTGTTTTTTGGAATTCATCGATCTTGAAGCGGAAGCGGAAACACAATGTTCCATGCGCAAGTCCTTCTCCTCTATTGCCCTCCGTATCACTGGCTCAATGAGGCGGGCCCCTCACATTTAGCGTTAAATAAACGCCCATTAGGTGAGGATACATGTGAGAATTAGGATTAGAGGAGAAACTTAGCGCTATTTATAGAGTTTCCAGCTAGGCCCCCTCATTACGGGCCATGCTCAACTCGGCCCACACTAGCCAGCCCATATTAGACTAATTAAGAAACATTCTATCTCACCTTAGACCAATCCCCGTAAAACGGTAAACGTTAAACGGTAAATTACAATATCAATTAATGTAGTCCACATCAGGAAAACTCTTACATGCATTGTATTAAATAATTTATGCTCACGATTCGTTGTAATGTTCTTGCAGGTTGCAGCTATGGCACCAAACGTCCCTGCGCTGTATGAGCTCCATTTTGCGGTTCCAATGGCCGGCGCGACTCTGTCCACGCTTGACATCAGCCTTGATGAGCCTGCTTTGACGAACATTCTTCAACGTTTGCAACCCAAAGTCATCTTCGTCGACTATGAGTTCGCACACCTCGTCTCCAGAGTCATCAACACGCGCCTCCAAGAGGGCCACCACGATCACAAGCCAATCCTTGTCGCAATCCACGACGTCTCACTGGACCGTCGAATCCAATGTGATCTTGAGGTTCGAGAGTATGCACAAATCCTAGCTATGGAAGAGAGCGATTTCCAAGCCATGAGTCTGGCCGATGAGCGTGACCCCATCTTGGTCAACTTCACTTCGGGTTCGACAGGGATGCCCAGGGGAGTGGTGCACAGCCACCGGGCAGCGTACTTGAACTCTCTAGAGCTGATCCTCCGATACGAGATAGGGGAGTCGCCAGTGTTCCTGTGGACGATGGACATGCACAGGTGCAAAGGGTGGTGCTTCGCGTGGGCGGTGGCAGCGCTCGGCGGTGTCAATGTGTGTACTCAGAATGTATCCGGGACGATCATCTTCGACTCCATTCAGCACCACAAGGTCACTCATCTTTGTGGTAATGCTCCATTTTGTTGTCTTTGATGTGGAGAGTCCTCTTACATCATTAGCATGACATATTAAACGGAATCAATCGAAAACTAATATTCATTCCATGTGAATGATAACTTGAAATATCATAAGTAAAAGTTAAAAAGCACTCGTATCCTAGAAATTACTGCTCATACTTCTTTTCTTTTTTTTATTGAGCACTCGTCCTTTGTTAATAGCAATTCATCAATTCCTTTATAGTACTATTAAATTTTTGTAGACCGTAGCCGGACCTACTTCTTTTAGTAAATATAAGCAAGTAATTGGGAGGATGCCTGCACTTTTTGATGTATGTAATACGATTCAACCCAAAAAAAAAAAAGTACGTAATATGAAGTACGTATAATGTTAGGTTCACGCAAAATCACCCATGAAAATGTAGAATTTTATATTTTTCCCTTTTTACAGGTGACTACACTATCCTAAATTTGATCGCTGAAACACCGCCCCTCGACCAAAAGCTACTGCCTTCTCGGGTGGATGTAATCGTCTCCGGTACAATCCCGACGAACCAATTCCTCGAGAAAATACACGATCTTGGGTTCAACATTATCGGCGGATATGGCATGACAGAAGCCCTTGGGCCCGCCCTCATCAGCCCCCTGAGGTCACCACAACACCACCATGAAGAGGACGACGATGACCATGACGATCATAACCTGAAATGTAGAGAACGCCACGCCGATGTCAAGGACCCGACCACCATGCTGAGTGTTCCAAGCGATGGGAAAACAATCGGAGAAATCATGCTCCAAGGGAACAACCTCATGACGGGCTACTTTCGCAACCCGGAGGCGACGCAGGAGGCCTTTTCTGACGGGTGGTACAGGACCGGGGATCTTGGTATACGGCATGCGGATGGTAGCATAGGGGTGATTGACCGAGCTAGGGACATCATAGTCTCGAGGAACGAGTGGATCAGCACATTGCACATAGAAGCCGTCTTGTGGGCCCACCCGAAAGTTGTGGAAGCCGCCGTTGTCGCTCAAAACGACGCGGTTGCGGGGCAAGTCCCATGCGCATTCGTTAAGTTGAAGGAAGGGAGTATTCCAACGAGAAGGAGATAGTAAAGTTTTGTGCGGAGCGGCTGGAAGAGGCGGCGATGGTTCCGAAAACAGTGTTTTTCGGGGACTTGCCGAAGAATTCCACGGGAAGGTGCAGAAGTCTGTGCTGAGAGAGAGAGCCAATGCTGGTCCATAGAACGAGCACAGCTTCATAAGAACCAAAACATCGGTGGAACGAAAGTAACTAGAACTATAACTACTTGTGTATTTCTGTGTTATTTGTCCTGTAATCGCATAATTCGGATCATCAGCAGCTGCGTTTTGTTCAGCTTTGAAAATGTGCCTTGAGGAAATGCAAATATCTTTAGCCTAAAGAATTTTGGGAAAATACAAATTGCATTTGATAAAAAATATTTACAAAACTATTTTGGCGTAAAGAATGTTTGGCAAATATTTTTTTATAAAGGGCTTTTGGATTTCATTTTTCTTCTTTATTAAAAAATATTAAACTCTTTGCTAGCTCTAGTGAAGGTAAAGGTAGTTTTGGAATAATGAGAGGTAAAATCCAAAAACTAAAAAATTTATAATAGTAGTTTAAAAAAAATGTAGTTTTAGTATTTGGTCAAATGTTGAAAGCCCAAAACTGGTCCCTATCAGTATTGGGCTTTCAGCTTTCTCAATGACGGTATTTGACTAAAAGTCTCTTGGACATGCTTGCCAAATACCTCAGTATTTCTCCAAAGGGTTTTGGAGGCTAAAAGCCTATTAGGAAAGCTGAACCAAATGCACAAGGTAGGGCTTAGTTCATCAATATCCCTAACTTTGATTTAAACAAAGCGTTTCATTACTTTCTATTTTTAGTCGACCTTTCCAGCTAGAATTTAACCATTAATTCGTAGTTACTCTATGAAAGCAATGGTTTTAGGCTTATATATTACTGACATAGCAATCCTCCTATCCAAAAGACACAATCTTGTACAAATATCAAGTTGTGATACTATGGGATAAGCAAATTAGATAATAGATTGGGCACTAAATTTACGTGGTTTGATCCAGATATTGATATCTATATCCACGGAGAGAGCAATGCATAGTTCCACTATGAAAACAAGTAATACAATGGAGATTACAGTCTCTCAAGCACTCAAATAATCTCTTGATATTTCTCAATCCCTAATCACACCTGATAACTCACTTGATATTTAGCCCATCATAATTTCTAATGAAATCTCACCCAATTCCTAGGTAAATATATCTCATCAAGTAGGTTACGCGTCGCTCCATTCATTACTCATCACGTGTCCGCTTATTTGTCTTCGTCCTTCGTCCTTCCTCCTTCCTATTCCTTTCACATGCGGAGCGTTTAATGTATGAAGTACGGCCAACATGCTAAAGAAAATCGCAAGCGATCACAAAAGTCCAACTTGGACTTTATTTATTGAGGCAGGCTCGCATGCTTTAACTTTAGTATTTGTTTAACGGACTCAAAATCGAAACATATTTTAACATAAATCAACATTAATATATTGTCAGAATGTATAACCATCTATACATAATATAAAATAACAAGCCAATAACAGGATCGAGTTCCAAAGTTCACTAAAAAGAATTTATACATCTCCAGTGGCTAGCAAACTAAACCCTACAAATATTGTTTCAAATACATATTCAACTATCTCAATGTGTACCAACTCATAATCTCAACCTTACGCGCAAGGTTTGGCTTAATGTTTTATTGGAGAACACTTCTCTCCAACTTTATGCATTATCGTATTGTAACTCAATCGAGCTTATACTAATTCAATCGATTTTGTTTTTTTTTCCCATAATGACAGTTCGATTTATAAATTGCTTCCATAACATCTCTAGACTAAAATAAGTCAGAATATTGAACAGTCTCGCGTAAAATGGAAATGTACCCGACTACATCTTCATGGGCCAATACTCACGAATTCGAATTATAAATCGGCCCGACCATTTTGTTATAACCAAATGGGACAGCTTTCGAGATTACCTTCTCTCGTGGGCATGTCTGGTGATGGTAAACATACTTAGGTATCGAGAATGCCCGTTGCTCTTCGTTGCAAAAGAGTAAATTATCAATTAATAATAAAGCAATTATAGCATTTACAGTCGGTGTAAAAGTAATTTTTTACGAGCGCCTTCAGCCACCCTTAATTTGATGATTAGTGAGATTGTGCATGGTCAGAACCCTCGTATCGATGGTGGCCAAGATCATCTGTGAAAAGTTTTCTGAATGCTTGTGATGTACACACTGATTTCGCTTGACAATCGAAGGGCTTGAGTTAATTTGCGCAGAACACTTTCTATGACAGATTTATAATCTTCACCGGACAGCGAATTTATCGTGGCCAACGCCGAAAGGGTTGGTAACTCGACTGTTGATGCCTAAATTTTGCTTTAATTAATTAGGTTTTTATTTTTTATGTTGCCTTTTCGGATGATAAATAATAATAATAAAAAAAGAAGAAGCAAAAACAGCCCGTCGGGCCGGGCCTTCGAGCCCAGCCCCTCTTTTTTCTCGCGCAGGCCCATGACTCAGCTTGGCTCGCATGACTTGGCCCGGCCCCCTTTTTCTCCTCTTGTCTTCTTCCTCCATGGATGAGCAGCACGCGCAGGGAGCTCGACGCGCGCGATGCTGGACGGAGAGACCGACAGCGACGAGACAAGCAAGTTGGTGGCTTGGAAGGGACGCCGGTTCGGCCGCACCTGGGGCCGATCGACGTGCGCCGACGGCGGCCAAACTTCCACCGACCGGCCTTCCCCTCGCCTATAAATAGGGCGTCGGGGAAGGCCAACGGAGGGGGGACACACAAGCGAAGAGAGATCGAAAGCTTGCAAGCACCGGAATCTTCCCTCGAGAGACTTCGAGGGAGGCCCGAACGCTCGCAAGCCCAGATCTAAGGGAGAGGGGAAGAGATCAGAGCCAGAGGAGCTTGTGGGCGGAGCCAAGGCCGAGCGGCGAGCAAACTCGGAGAGAGATGGAAAAGTGCCAGATCTGAGAAGCCGAGGACCCACCGTTGTTGCTGTCCCTCCTGACGCCGTCGACCAAGCTCCGCCAAAATGTGGCACCTCCAAAACCCGGTAGGGTCGCCATAGATACCATGCGAATGAAAACAAGACCAAAAACAAATTATACAGCAATAGAAGAAAGATTTAGGCCGACGCTTAGGCGTGAAAATTTTTCTTTTCTTTTCCTTTAAAAAGGCTTTAAGGATTTGCGCAGCTCATAGCGGAAAATAAGAGGCAAGTCTCACTAACACTTCACTTCCCTCACGACAGCACAATGCACACCAACTAAATTTTGATTGAACGAAAGCACGAGGCCGAACCACTTTTATTTACATATATATATTTACGAAGGGCAACACGGGTCGGTACAAAGGTAGGCCAAGACTCATCTATGCTCGGCCTTTAACCTCAAAAAGAGACACACGACCCTCAAAATACGACGTGTAACGATCTCCCTTCGGACTACTCGTGTCGGCCATCCCAAAAAGTTGCTAACCCTAACTCCACGTGCGCAGGCTGTCACACCCATCCCGGTGCGTCAGGCGGTGGGGGTGGCAGCATCCCCATCATGACACCGTCGCGGCGGATGTGGACGGAGATGTACTCTGGATGATGGGCCTCCGATAGGCCCACGTCATAGGATACGATCGCACGCACATGTATGAAAGTCGAGTCCCGGCGGGGGGACAGATCTATCTCGGTCGGCTCGACCTCCACGTCGATGGAAGGCCGTAAAACACTCCCCGCGTAACGGCGGGGAGAGGCATCGTGCGATCTGAAATGTTGGTCCCCGAAGGGGTGAGTACAACCACTCAACAAGTAAAGAGATCCAATCAACACTCAATGCATTTAAACAATACAACAGTTTCAATACACAGGTCATTCATACATTGTAGTGTACTTACCTCGAAGCCATGTACATGCCATCATACCTCATCATCAAAATCATAATACGTACATAGCATCAATTACAAATGATCATCATCATCATACCATATGATCCATACACGTCATCATCATGCCATAGTACACATGCATGTCAACATCATGCCATAGTACACATGCATGTCATCATCATGCCATAGTACACATGCATGTCATCATCATGCCATAGTACACATGCATGTCAACATCATGCCATAGTACACATGCATGTCATCATCATGCCATAGTACACATGCATGTCATCATCATGCCATAGTACACATGCCCGATTAAATTCTCACTTGGAATTCTCAATTGATCATCACATCACCCTTCCTCGGGATCATCCATCCCATACTTTACACTCGCACCCTATTCGGGCATTGCGAAAAACCTCCGGAATTATGCCAATCATGGCCACCGGGCATCCGGCACCCCCGCATCCCGGGCATCTCGCATCCCAATTGGCATCACGAGGCATCCCCTCGGGCAAAGACCTCCGAGGCTTCCGGCACCCATCTCATTCCGGGCATCCTGATACTCCCAGGGCCATCCGGTCATGTATCTCTATACGTTTCCGGGCATCCGGCACCCATCTCATCCGGGCATCCTGATACTTCCAGGGCATTATCATCCGCCACAAACAACTTTCCCATTTACCATTTCTCATGTTTGGCAATTTAGGTCTCAATATTCCATGCACATGATGTAATGACAAAACAAGCTTACCTTTGTTCTTGTACATGCATCATCAAACATTTGCATACATACAGTAATTGCAAACACCCATAGTAATTTAGTTCTTATGGAATTATATGCAACTAATAACAATGCACTTACCAAATGCATTTATAATTTATTTAAATTCCAATTTATTCTACTTTGCAATTAATTAAATTAATTAATCACATAAATCCCAAATTCATGAAATCAAAGCATACAATAATTTAATGCCATAAGATAGAAATTTCTGCAGAAAACACATAGCCAAACAATTTCTACACAATAAACAATATTTCCACAATTTCAATATTGAATTTCGGATAAGGGCAGAACGCACAGTTTTCTAAGTAAATAGATTAAAATATCCATACGACCTCAGAAAATTATGAAATTTCACCAGGTTATATTTAAGACATTAAACTAGACTTTTAATGAAGAAACTTAGGCCAAATTCATTATAGATAAATTTTTACAGATCCACAAAGCTTCTGGTCAGGTTACCGAAACGCACAGGGGACTATGTCCGAAATATGGAGATTTGACCCACCTAAACTTCTTCGTTTTCTCTGAAATTTGGATATGTTATACTTCTAAGGATCCCCTACAACTTTCATGAAGTAACTTAGGCCAAAAAACCAAAGGAAGACCTCCAAAGGGTTCCACAAAGTCTCGGGTATCCCACATCGCGACTCCAGTTTCATCGTCTTCAAGATCAGGTTGGTTTCCTAGTCTAAACTTGTTCATTTTGCTTCAAATTTTATTATGTTCATCCTTAAGATGTTCTCTACAAGTCTCATGAAGAATTCGAAGAGAGATTCTTAGTAAAAATCAACATGCAAACACAAATCCACCACAAGGTCAGAAAAACAGTTCCAGATCTAGGGTCTCCGAAATATGGGGTTTTTTCCCCTCAAATATCCATCATTTTTCACGAAATTTTAGTATGTTATATTTCAAGGTGTTAGCTACAACTTTCATGAAGATATCCAAGCCAAAATAGAACTCCAAACATACATGCAAGCCCTCACAAGTTTCTGACTTCAGTGATCCGTGCGAAAACAGCATGCATCTTCAAGAACAAACCACCCTAGCTCCGTTTTTGAACATTCAAGACAACAAAATAGCCTAACCAACATACAAAAACACACATGCAAAGGGATGATGGACCCTAAACTTGCCTCAACGCAAGGAGAAACGACGACGAACGGCGGCGTGCGGCGGACGGACGGCTCCCTCTCCCTCACGCGAGCCTCCTTCCTTCTTCCCTTTCTCTCTTCCTCCCTTTCTCTCTCTCTCTCTCTCTCTCTCTCCCTCTCTCTCTCTCGCACGACACTCTCTCTCTCTTCTCCCCATCCGGCCAACTCTCTTTTCTTTTCTCCCCCAAAGGCAATGATTGCCTTAAAGACTCTAATGCATGGGTGCCAAATGGCCCATGCATTAGGACACTTGGGGAGGGGCATGCAAATTCGAATTTCCCTCCCCCTCTTGCCCATCCGTACGGTCCAATGGCCTCATGGGCTTGGCCCACATGGCCCACTTTAGGCCCTCCATCCATGGGCCTAAAGTCCATGCTATTGGGCCTAAGGCCCAATCCAACTTCCTTTTCTAATTTAATTAAAACTAACAATTAATTACACCTAATTAAAAACCCATAACATTAATCTATAACAAACATGACAACACATAATTTATACTTATTAAATACCTTAGGTTTAAATTAAAAACACAAGGCACAAAGCACAAAGCCTTAAGAAAGAACTAAGGCTAAAACACAAACCAATAGGTAAATTCATTACCTATTTAAAGCTTTAGGGCACCTTAGGACTTGCTCTTAATTTCTAGGATGCCACACGAAACCCCCAGCCGCCTCGAGTTGTGCCCGACGCTGTTGCGGCGATCGATCCGCCGTGCCACGCCGGATCTAGAAGGCTGAAGGGGCTGCTTTGTCGCTCCCCGTTGTTGTCACCCGCACCTGCAGCCCCTTGTCACCACCTCCATTCACCTCCTTGTCGCGCCACCGCCGTAGAACAAAACGGTGGCGCCGACCGCCACCTCCAGTCCACGTCGAGTCCGTCGTTCCCCTTTGCATCTCGACGCCTCAGCCGCCCTCACCAGCGCCGCGAAGACGCAGAGATAGGTTCCCACCGGGTCTGAATCGGGTCGAGCGAAACCCCCATCCGGGTAGGGTTTCCCCGAGTTGGGCTTGTACACGTGGGCTGGGTAGTGTTGGGCTGCAATTTTTTGAAGTGGGCCAAATCCAATTTGGGTTGTTTTTTTTAAAAAAATAAAAGAAAAAAATCTAAGTCGGGCCCGCGTTGTGGGCCCGTCCGGGTCTGGGGCTCGCGGCCCGGGTCAGACCCAACTTGGGGATCCGATCCGGGTTGCATTTTAATATTATATTATAATATAATATTTAAAATAATAATAATAATAATAACAATAAATAATTTATTTTCCAAAAAAATCAAAAAATAGAAAACATCCATAATTTGATGATTAGTGAGATTGTGCATGGCCAGAACCCTCGTATCGATGGTGGCCAAGATCATCTATGAAAAGTTTTCTGAATGCTTGTGATGTACAAACCGATTTCGCTTGACCATCGAAGGGCTTGAGTTAATTTGCGCAGAACACTTTCTATGACAGATTTATAATCTTCACCGGACAGCGAATTTATTGCGCGTTTCTATGGCCAACGCCGAAAGGGTTGGTAACTCGACTGTTGATGCCTAAATTTTGCTTTAATTAATTAGGTTTTTATTTTTTTTTATGTTGCCTTTTTCGGATGATAAATAATAAAAAAAAGAAGAAGACGAAGCAAAAACAGCCCGTCGGGCTGGGCCTTCAAGCCCAGCCCCTCTTTTTTCTCGCGCAGGCCCATGACTCAGCCTGGCTCGCATGACTTGGCCCGGCCCCCTTTTTCTCCTCTAGTCTTCTTCCTCCATGGATGAGCAGCACGCGTAGGGAGCTCCGACGCGCGCGATGCTGGACGGAGAGACTGACAGCGACGAGACAAGCAAGTGGGTGGCTTGGAAGGGACACCGGTTCGGCCGCACCTAGGGCCGATCGACGTGCGCCGACTGGCGGCCAAACTTCCACCGACCGGCCTTCCCCTCGCCTATAAATAGGGCGTCGGGGAAGGCCAACGGAGGGGGACACACAAGCGAAGAGAGATCGAAAGCTTGCAAGCACCGAATCTTCCCTCGAGAGACTTCGAGGAGGCCCGAACGCTCGCAAGCCCAGATCTAAGGGAGAGGGGAAGAGATCGGAGCCAGAGGAGCTTGTGGGCGGAGCCAAGGCCGAGCGGCGAGCAAACTCGGAGAGAGATGGAAAAGTGCCAGATCTAAGAAGCCGAGGACCCACCATTGCTGCTGTCCCTCCTGACGCCGTCGACCAAGCTCCGCCGAAACCCCCAGCCGCCTCGAGTTGTGCCCGACGTTGCGGCGATCGATCCGCCGTGCCACGCCAGATCTAGAAGCTGAAGGGCCGCTGTCGCTCCCCCGTTGTTGTCACCCGCACCTGCAGCCCCTTGTCACCACCTCCATTCACCTCCTTGTCGTGCCACCGCCGTAGAACAGGTAACGGTAGGCGCTGACCGCCACCTCTAGTCACGTCGAGTCCGTCGTTCCCCTTTGCATCTCGACGTCTCAGCCGCCCTCACCAGCGCCGCGAAGACCTGAGCAGAGAGAGGTGCCCATCGGGTCTGAATCGGGTCGAGCGAAACCCCCATCCGGGTAGGGTTTCCCCGAGTTGGGCTTGTACGTGTGGGCTGGGTAGTGTTGGGCTGCAATTCTTTGAAGTGGGCCAAATCCGATTTGGGTTGTTTTTTTAAAAAAAAATAAAAGAAGAAAAAATCTGAGTCGGGCCCGCGTTGTGGGCCCGTCCGAGTCGACCCAACTTGGGGATCCGATCCGGGTTGCATTTTAATATTATATTATAATATAATATTTAAAATAATAATAATAATAATAACAATAAATAATTTAATTTCCAAAAAAATCAAAAAATAGAAAACATCCATATTTTCTCAAAAAGGCCAAAAAGTCAGAAAAAAAGCCAAAATGATTTGTATTTTCAGAAAAGATCAAAAAAATGCCTTTTATGTTAAAAAATATATAGAAAAGACTCCTAATTTTTTTTTTTTTTTTTTTTACAAATGCGTGGAAAACCCCTCAAAAATCCAAAAAGCCTTAGGGTTTAAACAAGATTAGGTACCGAAAGGGCATTAGTGATTAACTAGTGTAATCAAGTCCCCGATCCTAATTTCTCTCAGTTGCGCAAGAGCGAGTACTTCTCCCAATACTTCGCTTGGGTTTCTAATCGACCCACCCTAAATCGATTAGTGACGACTCCTTTTTAAATTAACTCACAGGTTAAAAACTTGAACCATTAAGTTGTGAATTGGTGGACTTAGGAGAGTCAGGGCTTAATAAATTTAGCCGAGCCATTAGCCTCCGCGAGGCGCCCTACCCAATCGGGCGCCGAAAAAACGAGGTCGCGACATCGACTCGACTCTTTCCCAAGTTCCTGATCAATTTCGATCACGATTGCTTGCTAATTGCTGTACGTCTCTTGAGGGTCGGTCCATCCTCTCACGTTGGAAGTCACCGGAAAAGACAACTATGATTGTAATCTCCTCAAATACCTAGAAATTTTCGTAACATACATGATTCGACCATCATTACAGGTCTTGAACATTTAATTTTCGTACTTCATGTCAATCCCGATGTCATATATTTGGACAATAACATAAATAGTATCAGGAATTTCACGAAATTTCACATATATCACATCCTAGACGAGAAATGTACTCGAAAAACCAGGATTAATAGGTCGTCCAAAGGCTGCTAAAATTCGAATAGGGGAAGACAATTCAGCCCCATCTTGGAAAGAAGTTCATGAGCTTCGATCCCATGACCAGGACACCCGAGTGCTCGTCCGTGACCTCTACTTCTCAAACGGGGTCGCAGATTCACCCGATCAAGATTCCATCCAGTCCTTCACATCGGCAACTCTATCTTAAAATGGTCCCCCGTAGATGTCGAAAGCATTGGAACCATTATTGACGCATCCAGATGAATAGAAGGCAAGTTTAACTTGTCAATGGGTCGACAATTGCAGGCACATATGCAGAATACATTACCTAAGCAGCGAGAGGAACGGAAAGGAAAACAAATTAATCGTCTACACAGCATGCCAGATGAAAGCCACTATGACGGACAAGGCCAATACCGGATTGCTATAGCGGCAGTAAGTTCTTAAGCAGAGACGTACGATTCTTTATTCAATGTGACGAATAAGCGAACGAGATTTATACTGAGCAGGCGTTCATTATCTCCACCTGCTGCTTTGGCAGGCGAAGACGGCATACACAGAGCTGGCGCTTTAATACCTTCCCATTCGAAACGTCATGGCGATGCTGGAGAAGTACCTGCAGCAACCCTGCCTCAAGAAGAATGGGGCGGTGCTCATGGTGGATCTGGAAGGAAATCCGGTTGCGCACTATTACGGTCTTTGACTGTCATTGACCAGCAGAGTGAAGAGGACACTACTTGTATTGCAGCTCAGTACCCTACATAGTCCGCCAAGATTTAAATCAGCACAGGGCGGGAGCATCTGCATGAGCTAAAAGATTACACAGCAAAACTGCCGAGGCAAAAGAGATTAATTTCCTCTTAGTACAATGAAGTGTAACAGAGAAGAAAGCTGGCCGGTAAGCAAGACGCCGCATTCATGTCGATGTATTCATGTAATGCATACCAGGAGCAATTTGAGACACCTATTCTGAGCTCCCATGTACTGTATTCACGTTTTTCAGGGTCAAAATGATGAATTACGCAAATTGGTCACCTCCAAAAACCTTTTGTGAACCATCAACTCTTGAGAACTTTGTTAATTATGAGACACTACAAAAGAACAATCACATAAACTGTGGGGATAGATTGTGTAATGTTTGGCTCATGAGAGGCTGCCCACGGCCTTTGCTTTTTCCCTCAGAATGAACTTTTGGATCTTTCCAGTCGAAGTTTTGGGCAAATCCTCGAACATGACTGTCCGAGGACACATGAAATGAGGCAAATGATCTCGACAATATCCTATGATCTCCTGAGCATCGACGTGACATCCCTCCTTTAACTTCACGAATGTGCAAGGCGTTTGGCCCCAATGATTATCAGGACGCGCAAGCACCACGGCCTTTAGAACTGCCGGATGGCTGTACAGAACCGTCTCTACCTCCACTGCGCTTATATTTCCTCCCCCCAAAATTATAACGTCTTTCAAACGATCTTTTACTTCGATGTAGCCATCAGGATGCTTCACGGCGAGGTCTCCACTATGAAACCATCCACCCTCAAATGCCTTGTCCGTCGCTTCCTGATTCTTATAGTAGCCGCGCATGACAGTGTTTCCTCTGGACATGATCTCGCCTAGAGACTTACCATCACTAGGAACGGTCTCCATTGTGACCGGATCTCTTAAAATCGACTTCCTCGAGGCCAAGATGTTGCATCCCCTGTCGAGATTTGATGTTTGATCTTTGGTCAGAGGGCAGAGAGTCCCACTCGGGCTTCCATGCACAATATGTCCCCGGACAGTAAGTTTCTGTCAAGCCATACAAGTGTGACACACTGAACCCGGGCTCTTCCATCTTGGATAGGATTTGTGGTGGCGGCAGCGAACCGCCTGTCATGACTTCCACCTTGCGAGGAAGAGGTCGATCGTCCACCGCCGAGTTAACAATCATATTCAAGACAGTCAGCGCTGCTCCCATGTGAGTCACGTTATGCATAGCAATACTATCAAATATTCCCTTCGGATAGACTTTTAGGAGGCACACGTTGGTGCCGCCTTGTGCCGCTACTCCCCAAGCCAAGCACCATCCGTTGCAATGAAACATGAGCACCGTCCACAGGTACACCGGCATCGAGCCCATCCCATGAAGAAGAAATGTCGCAATCGAATTTAGATACGCACCTCTATGGCTATAGACAACTCCTTTGGGCTGCGATGTTGTCCCGGAAGTATAGTTTATGCTGATGGGGTCCCATTTGCTGCGTGGTCGCTGCACCTCGAAATCGCCGGACCCCGAGGCCACGAGTCCTGCGTACTCACAAATGCCCGAAGGATGCAGAGGAACAGATCCATCCAATTCAGAAATAAGGACTAGAATCGGCAGTTCTGTTTCTGTCTTGTTGAACAAATCAATTGCCTGGCGAGCAACTTCGAGTAGCTGATAGTCCACGAAAATGACCTCGGCTCTCGAGTGTTTCAGAAGTGTCGACACCATGAACAGGTCGTGCCGGGCGTTTAGCGTGCAGAGGATCGCTCCAGCCATGGGGACCGCGAAATGCGGCTCGTACGCTGCGGGGACGTTGGGAGCCAAGGTGGCTACCTCTTCAGAGACACAACACCCAAAGCTTAATCCTCTCTCATCTCTCATCCGTTAATCAAATCACTGCCATGAACTAGATGAATCTTTATCACGCTCTAACAGAGAAGACACTTCCTAGGTGGCTACCTGTTCAGAGACGCAACACCCAAAGATTCGCGGATCCCGGAGTTGATTCGAGCAAACTAGGAAGTTTGAGTGCATCCTTTTTCGGTCCATCGACTCTGGCGACCGTTACCAAGGATGAAATTTTCCTTTTTGCCGGGGCATATTCGAGAAGGATGAACTATTGAAAGTGCGAGTAATGCGTTGGAAAGTAACACACGAATTTTGGAAATAATACATGCACACAAAATTCACGTGGTTTGTTAGTGTCCCTAACCCTAGAAAAGATTGATCAGATGATTCTACTATGGATGGTAAAGAGAGGATTACAATCATTCATAATACTCAAATTCAAGTGGTTCCCTATCGTAAACACACCCAAACGCGCAATAAATAATCATAAAAAAGGAGAGTATTCACTTGCCGTAATTCTTTTGGAGGAAGCTCTCAAAATCTCTAGGTTTTCATAATTTTCTCTGCTAAAAACAAGCTTTGAAAATAAATTTTTAACAAATCCGGAATGAAGCTAGGCTGTCGCCAAGATAGGCCCGAGCGTCTGGGTAGTGCTTTGAAAACCACAATAGATATTGGACACTATCCAAGAGCTCGACCAGCTTTTCTGAGCCTAGCGGCCGAGTTCATCTAGGCATCACGCGGGCCATTTCCTCGCATTTTCAACTTGACTTTTTTGTACACTAGCATTGAAAAAGCAAAATTGGTTACAAAAACAACTCCTTCTCTCACATCCACACCTGTGTGTGGCGGGGCTGCCCAACTAGCTCACATGAGATTTATTTTGGGCCTGAATCCAGGATCTGGGCGGGATCCCCGCCTTGGAGGGGTGACACATCTAATTGGGGTGTTGAAGAATTTTCCAAATCATGAACTGAAAGTCATTTGTCCAAGTCCAACCAATTATATGCCAACTACCATAAATAAGAGTGATCTATACAGGCCAAAGGCCTAAGTTTAATAAGTTTATAAAACTCGTAAGGTGTTTTATGAACCTCCAAGTAGCTTGATCTCCATGTCTGCGTCGAATTACAAACTAAGTATTTCCCATTTGTTTGTATATATATATATTCTCTTATGATCCATACAAAACTTATATTTATGTCTTGTTCGGCAGGAAAAAAAAATCTAAACAGTATACACGTCATTGCTTTCTCATATTAGGTGGACCTAAGCACTTAGCTAGGCCCGCAAGTTCATGTCGGGACAAGCAAGTTGTCGTCATGGAAAAGCTTGAGCCCACGTGGACCCGACCCGAGCCCGCATGCCGAGTCTACTCACTTCTTGCACGAGACAGTTCATCGATGCCGTTAATGATATGACGTATATGAGCGCCTAGTTCTAGCTGAAATTGAATACCTCATTCTTAAAGAAAATCTTGAATATATATTTTTTTTTGGTGACCCAGAATTCGCCGAGCTTGACGTTCACTTACGCTAATCGCCAACTCACGGCCCGTATAGTGCACGGTGCACCTCGGAGCAAGCGTCAATACTTGGGGGTAAGCTAGCATAAGACCCTATCACCATGGCACCCCACTTAAGACGTGTTAGTAGCTGCGGAGTTTTGATCCTGGAACCTTTGCGGTAAAGTACCCAAAGCCGAACCAACTCAGCTGCCCACCGGTGGGTAAGAAAATCTTGAATATTGATATTTAGTTGTTGACACCTAAATTTTGGCTACCCAGTCATTTATTTATTGCATAAAAATTAGGAATTAATTTTACCCCTAAAAAAATATATTATAATTAAATTGCGTAGCATATAGTTTTAGGAGCATTTTTTATTATTATTATTGCATTTGCATCGGACTGGTGGCATATGGGTTTAAATTGGTAATTATGAGCTTTAATTTGATGAGTTGGACTAAGCCCACGAAGAGAGCAAATTAGCCCGAGCCCGTTATTATTATTTTTTTTTTTATGAACGAAAGTTATCTTGTGAGAAATGGAGATTTGATATTTTCGGTGATATGACGGTGGATTTTTCATTATCCTCAGTAAAGGCAAGCATGCGGAGGAGATATTGCAAGCTCATCTTTAAAATATTCAAAATCCGGGAAAATTTTATTACGATCTTGAACTTTTGGCAACGTTCAATCAATCGTGGGTTGGTATTTGGAAAAAATGAATTTTTGTTGATCTTGTGAAAGTAAATGTGCGGACAAAGACATCAAAAAGGGCAAGAAGGATTAGCATTATTCATGGATAGGAAAGAATGTTAAAAAATATATATTCAATGAGGATATATGGATCTACCGTGCATACAAAAAAAATATAAACCCTCACAAAAGAGGGAAGTCAATATGTGGACTTCTTCCCTATATTCAAATTTCCTCTTTGGAAGTTCAGATTTTGCCAGTATAAAAGCATGACAGTTTAAAGGAAAAAAGAGGCCACACATTGAATACACGGCACACAGAGGGGGCCACACTTATGGATACACCCGGCCACAAATATAGATGGTGTGAGAGAAAGAGAGAGGGAATTTGTCTTCATCCATGGGAGCTTTTCACGTAAAAGTGGGCAGAAGAGGGGAGAGAACTAGCCTTCATTAGAGTTGAACGGTGCTTCATCTTTTGCCTTAATATTCCTTCCTGCAGGTCTTGTATCGCCAGAGGTCACCAAGTGTTCCCACTTGACCGGGCCACGTTTGTTTGCTTCTCTACCTCGCCGCCACTGCCCACCGAGTCCCCACGCTTTCGCCGTCCCGATGTTCCATGCAGAATTGCCAATCATCTCGTAGCAGTGACAACAGCCTGCGAAGACACCGACAATCCCCGCAGCCGGTGGGCTGATCGTCGACGGCCACGCATATTGGTACATACGGCCACAAAAAGAGAGTTTTCTATTGTTTCTTCTTCTTCTAGGTTCTGAAAGTACAAGGAGAAAACTCGCTCACCTCATTGGAGAGTACGCCAAAAAGGGGCCATAAATTCGGAAAGGGAAAAATTCGATTCTGAGAGCACAAGAGGGAAATCATGTGAGGGGAGGGGCTGGCTTCCTCTTTGTGATGGTCTTTACATTTACATGACACATGCCGCATGTTGCGTTCCATGTGTTCAGTCAAGCTTTGACTCTACTTGCGCCGTTCCTTTTTTGCTTTTGTCGTTGAGTATCTCGGCACAATTTCGAGCAATTCTCAGCAATAGCCACCGCGATCTAGGCAAGTCTTCGGTCCTCACAGCATTCTTGCCGCTGCACCTTGTGGCCATTAGCGGACTTTGCTATCTCGGAGCTTCATCATCGATCTAAACCAGCCCATCGGACGCCCACAGCAGCCCCATTTGCTCTGCTGCTCGCCGCCGCCTTTCCACAGTTGCCGTTCATTGTCGAGGAGCCGATTGCGATCTTGATTTGATTGCACTTAGTCCAAATTTGGAAGCCAATATTCGGATTAGGTAAAAATTTTGTCTAATTTGATTTCCAAATATTCCGTTTCCTTATTAAAAAATATCGTTGATGCACATGATCGAAGTTCATGATATATGATTCTATATGTAATCTCGAGTAGCCTTCTAAATTGGGAAATCTTCCTAATTTCGCAACATGCATACGATTGATAGTCCAATTTTGTGACATCCTGATTTTCGGGTTCTAGTTTCAATTGAATAAGATGGGCATTTCATCGACGCGCCGATAGTTCTTTTCTCTAAGCTGATCACTCACAAGATAACTAGTCTATCAGTTGAAGCCGTTAAGGAATCTAAACGCAATAGACTTGAGAATTCGACCAGAATTCGACTGCTCGATCGTGTTTATCTGCAAGGGTTAATACGGCACGGTCAAAATCGATCGAAGATCGGAGATAGGTCGGTTCAATTGAAGTATGTGATTAGAGTATGAGTGATTCCACCTAATTGCAAAATTCTCATCGAACGGCACTAGACCGATTTTTCTGTCATTTCTGTACCCTATGTCCACATTTGAACCTCGAGATTTTCACATCAACCGAGAGTTGCCAATGTGTTGAAGATGTACAATGTGGCTACAAAATAATCGACCACGGGTCAATTGCACCAACAAATTTCTAAAAGTTACCCGGTAGACTAGGTCACGCTAAAATCTGGAAATCGCGCCAGATTGAAATTAACCGCGAATTTAAACCCGATTTCAAAAATTGAAAGTTCTGAACGTCAACTCATCCTCCGAAGATTTTTCTGTAAACCCAAGATTTTGGCGAAATTTCAAAGTGGGGCCGTTTTGGACCGGGAAAATTGGAGGACCATTTTTAAGCGCACCGTTGGCCGTCAAGTTGGTTCAATTGACGAGGAAAAATCATCGGGATGGCCAATGGTCCAAATTCGTAGGCCAAAGGGGAGACAACCTTTTAGACCCTTTGGGAAGCTTGTTTGGGAAGCTTGGCTACTGCAAATTAACTAAAGAAGACAGCCATGCATGGTGGGGCATAGAACTCAAGTGTTTTGGATATTTTGTGGCCCCTCCTCATCTTCAGCAGCCTCATTCTTCCTCCTTGCTCCTCCTTTATCCATTGTTAGGACATTTGAAGCTCCAAAAATTGCAAGAGAAATCAGCCCTCACTTCACTCTCTCTCCCCCTCTTCGGCGCCAAAGAATTCATAGCCTTTTCTCCCATATTTTCCTCCTCTCGCCTGTTTCTATTCCAACCGACATTTCTTTGAAAAACTAAGTTAATAGTTGCCTTCCCGTAAGAACCAGCCTTCGTGTCACCCACCATTGTGCTCAGAAGGTCCAAACTGTTCAGGAGGACCCAGCTGCTCGCTGAACGGAGCCACCGGCCGACCCGCCTGGCGACTGGAAGAAACCACTCGCCGGTCCGTCGATCCGCCTGGCAGCTTGCACTACTTCACCTGTTTCACTCGTTTCAGCCATTTTTCTTCCATTTCAACCCTCCCTCTGCCCATACCAACCACCAACAGGTCCCCCTCGACCCCTAGCAGCCGCTAGTCACTGGCCAACCCCTCACCAAAGCTCCGGCCAAGCCCGTTCAGCTCTATTTCTCCTCCGACAGTCTAGTTTTCAGTGTTTTAGTGGGAGTACGGGTTTGTGGTTGCTGTTCCAGCCTCGGGACCACCTTGGATCGTCATGGTCGAGGTTCCCGAGCGTAGCCACCGTCGTCGCCGTTGCGTTCGTGTCTCCGGCCCATTTAATGGGTGAGTTTAGCTCCTAATTCTTTGATTAGTGCCTAAATTTGCTTATGAGGTTAATTATGCTTAAGTGTTTATTACATTAGCTTAATTATGGATTAATGATAATCTAGAATGGTTATATTAGCCTTATAATGGATTAGTGATAATCTAATTAGTGAGATTAGCACATTTGAGGATGGATTAGTCCAAATTAGTGGACTTTCTGCAGTTCTTAGTTCTGGACCTCGTTGTTTGTCATTTTTGTAGATCGAAATGGGTTGTGAATTTAAAGTCGATTCCTTCTTGAGAAGTGTTTTAGACATCTTGATCTACAACATATATTTTATTAAATATTTTTAAAGATTTAAAAGTATGATATTTCAGCTCCATCATTTGCAAACAGAATCTCGGACTGTGCTGGAATTTGTGACCTTTTGGGATTCTAGGGGTTTTTATCAACTTTTAGGGTTCGGATTTCGAAATGGTTTCTTCACAAAAGTTGTTTACTACATTTTATAGTTTAATATAGTCAAATTTCAGATCAAATGAACAAGTTTTGGATATTGAACAAAATTGATTTCTGAAAACAGACTTTCTAGAAACGGACCTAGTTTTTGTACTAGATTGAACGATTTACTGGACTTAATCTAGAAGGATCTGGGTTAAGGTATCCGCGTAAAAAATCTTCATTTATGTGTCCTTTACAAAATATTTAAATTTTAGAATTTTCTGAACTGGGTTGATTAGATTTATGGATTTAAACTCAGAGACGCACGAGTGGACCGTTTCTGCCGGTTAGGACCAGTAGTAGTTTGTGATTGTTCTTGATGCTTTGCTTGCTTTAATTAGTGTTTTTAATGAATTTTGGATTTAATTTATTAGTTATTAAATTCTGAAAATTTACTGGTCACGCGACACTGTTCACAAGTTACCATTCACGAACACCATTCACGCACACTGTTTACGTGCACTATTCACCTGAGAATGACAGTTGTCCGATTTCATGTATTTTGATCTTATGAGGTGATTTGAGTGTATACATGCATGGGCATCCGCATGAATTAAGCGATTTTCACAAAAAGGGAAATATGCCTTGTCCGAGGGACGTTGGAAATGGACCTCCTTTAGGGGAAAATGATTTGAAATTGTACTTGCAAGTATCGTTCATTGGTTAAATGCTCAAAGTTAAGAAGAGAGTCTTAGTAGTGTGCTTGTATGATTAAGAAGTGGAATCTGTCACCCAACGGAAGTTTGGGGGCGATACTGACGGGAGTCGGGAGTCGGAAGCCAGTCGCAGTAGATTCTGAACCGATGTCCCTTTTTGGGAAACTGTCTGAACGGGAGTTCTGGACGTAGCCGTGCCCGACGGGGCAGGACGAAGCCCGATCTTTTTATCGGTAGCCCGGCGAAAGTCGGATGAGCGCTGATTGGAAAGTTAGCCATGGCCGGGAGGTCATTATTATCTGGAGCAAAGTGGAGGATGATAAAATTGAATAGCATATAACTAGAAATTCATAATCATTGCTCATGTTGTTGCTGCTGAAAAATCTCTATGATACTGAACTACCTTCATCACCAAACACATGACCTACTTGTAATAGTCATATGCGGTTCTTGCTGTGCCAAGATGACAAACAAGCAATGCCACCACTTTTTGACCAAAATCGTAATATCTCCATTGCTTTATGCTGATCTGGCAAAAAGAAAAAGATGTCAATTCGGTAGCTATGAAACAACAAAATGCATGGAATTTTGCTAGAGCAAGCTGAGAAGTTGGGGCTCAAAGGTGGCATCTGAACATGGGAACTTTAGCTTAGAGTACGAGGACAGCTAAGGACAATAGATAAGCTATACGAAAATTGACCAAAAGAGCAAAGTAGTACTCTTGAAGATTTGAATTCATGAATGTTACATGAAGCTACTTGAAGCATCAAGTTTCAACAAACTGTCAAAAGAAAAAGAACTCCGTAACTTCCAATATAATCGATGGATAAAGGATCTCCCATAGCATCAAGCTACTATATATGACCCACAACCCTGACATTAAAAGGAAATGACACCATTATATCAAAACTATCAAATGTCCATTAATTTGTAAAATTGGAAATGTGTAAGATGTCAAATACTCTATGGAACTTTACTAGGGGCATGACATGCTACAAAGCATATTACGAAGCAAGCATATGTTAAAACCATTGTAAGCTATAGAACATCTAGCATTAGTCACTTGATATCTTTGCGAAACTTGAACCCGATATGATGTTATATGGTATATATATCATTACCCTCATTTTTTCATCTCGACAGCTGATTTAGTACAAAGTCACATGGTAAGAATAACTAAACTCTACATCATATCATTATTGCAGAGGTCATTGCCAAACACAAGAACGATTCATAACCCGGGCTTTGTAGTCCTGTTGCAATAGCATTAGATCAGAACCTGACATAATCAAACAAAACACAAAAAAAGGGGGTTGATTTGAGCAACCAAGTGGTCAGCATCAAATGGTTGATCTATGAACTTTCGAGAACAAAAAGAACATAATGTAGAGACAGAACAATTCTTGCCAAATATAACTATCTCACCAAAGTCATTACTATGTGAACACGCCCAGTTCTTGGGCCTAATCTTTACCACAAAGAAGAAACTTTAGAACTCAACTAGACTAATTGAGCAAAAAGCAATAACGAGCAGAAGAATTTCCATGTCACAAGTAGTAAACCAAACACGGCAAATCAAGAATTGACCAAACTAAAAGTAAAAAATGGAACCCAAATGCCAACATCCAAGCGCACGCACAAACAACACGAAACTAATCGCAAAAACAAACATGGCAATTCCAAGCTTATGGGTTCACAGAACATCCTAAATAGGACATTGTCCTGTTTTGTAATCAAGAGATTGCCAATCCTTTTGGCTTAGTGTAAATGAAAAAATGGCTAGCTTGTACACTCACATATAAAGAAAATCGAGGAATCCTGAAGTGGCAACCCAAGACACTCCACAGAAACAAGATATGACCTACCAACTCGATGCGCAGAGAACAGAAACAACATTCCAGAAAGCACATGCATCATAAATTTTAGGCTAGAGGATCTACCCAATATTTTCGATCCTTCCAACTAAAGAGCTGTTGAAAGGCAACTGAAGCGCCTCCTTGACGCCGCACTTCCTTTTAGCTTTCGTCTCTTCGATGGTAAACAGCACAAGGCTCGCCTACCACTTTATTACCATATCCTAGTAAAATAACAAAAAGGTCGTTGAAGAACTAACAATTACAAGAAGTAATGTTCATTAAGGTTAGGAATTTGGAATCAACTCACATTTGGGTAGCAATTACATGGTCTAGCTCTCGCAACTGAGCTGAGTCGCGACCACTGGCAGTAAGTCGATGACGGCAAATAGAACCAACATTTGGCGAGCTTGGGGTTTAATTCTAGGTTGAACCAACGTTCGGCAACCTCAAGTAACGTTAGGCGCGATGTGGGCAATGCTAGATTCGGCACGGATTGGCAACAAGGACGTCAAGGCGGCAGCTAGTTCTGTCCAAGTTGCGATGCGAATAGCAGCAGCTCGTCGTCGAGAGGTGGAGATGCAGTGGCTCGTCATTGAATTCTAAATAGCAGTGGCGTCATCACTGACAAAATGGCAACGGTGGAACAACAGCAGCGTCGGGCAGTGGCCCAACAACAGCTTGTCATTGGGAGGCGGCAAGCGTGATGGCGATAGCCGGCAACGTTGTCAAACAAAGCAGCGATGGCGTCGATGGCGACATCATGGGTCATGACGGTGGCATCGAGGGTGGCGAGTAGCGTCGAATCATCGTCGGGAGCATGGAGTGTTGCAGAGAGGAAATGGAAAGAAAAGGGAAAGTGAAGAATGAACATTGAAGAAAACGTTAGTGTTTTGGAGAGAGGGAATCCCAATTTCGGCTCCCGATTCTGGTTCCGTTTCTGATTGGAACCGAGAATCGAATCATGAACCGCCGGTTCTAAAAGAAAAGGAACCGAGAATGGGAACCTTTCTCTTTAGAACCGGGAACTGAAACGGACCCTCCAGTGCGGTTCTTCGGTTCCCGGTTCTACTCGGGGATAGTGCTCACCCCTAGTCAGCAACATGTTCTCATCTTGCTCGATCTTAAGCTGGAAAATTACAATAAAAAAATCATAAACGTATTGTATGGATGCTAAATCAATTATAAACCTTTTGATTTGGTCAACTATGACCTAAATATTAACAATTTGCAATGTAGTTCTCCTAGCAAATTTTGGCCGGCAATCATTGACTTGGACACCGGCTATTTTACATGATACAACCGACATTGACATAGACAATTTCTTTGATTTTTCAAAATTTTCAAAATATATAATTATTTTGAATTTTTCCTTTTCTTTTATTTCATTCTTCCTCTACTGGCCACCGAGCTTCAGCAATGGCCTACGACCAACCTTGGGCAAGGCTCGCCCTAGCCATATGGTGAGGTTAAGCCTTTAGAGCTCAAGGTTGATGAGGTCAACCCTTGCCAACCCTTCTCTATGTTCTTTTGTTCGTCGTACTCCATGTTCCTCCACATTATTGCTGTTTCCTCGCTCCTTGCCCCCCCCATAGGAAACAAACGGTGAACCCTCCACCACACATTTCCCCATGCTTGTGCTTCGCTTGGCAAGTTTCCACTTTCCACTACTCGATAATGATAAAGCTTTAAGGGAGACCTTTGATGCTTGTGCTGGAGAAAGAAAACTTTTGTGGCTTTCTTTGAGACTGTCAGCGTTCAGACCTTCATGCTAAATGGACCCATGCACATTAAGATCGATATGTAAACTTCATTACCGGCATTAGCAGCTTATTTTATGCAAGTTATTTTGAGGGGCATCCAACACGCATATCCTTCAAAGGCCTTCATCACTGCATGATCTCTCCCTCCATCATAATTCTCGTAATGATTCCCGCTATATATATATATATATATATATATATATATAGATAGATAGATTTACTAGGTACGGCGATATAAATTCTCCGTGCGAATGCATATGATCATGCTCCCTTGTCTCGCAAGCTAGAGATCCCAAACACACGTATAGAGAAGGATCATGGAAGGTTTGCTCCAGTGCCCTGCGAACTACGTGCCTTTGACTCCCATAAGCTTCTTAGAGAGAGCAGCTTTCGTCTATGGCAACAAGGTTTCCATCATCTACGGCAATACAAGGTACACATGGAGACAGACCCACGAAAGGTGTTTGAAACTCGCCTCTGCTCTGACGAGGTTGAAGATCTCACGCGGCGATATCGTAAGTCTCTCTAGCTTGTTTCCCTCATCCTTCATTGTATCCTTGAGTTTCATTCAAATGAAAAGTGGTCCTCGTTCTCTTTCCTTTTTGCTTTTATTAGCTTTTAGTTTTCCTAAAGCTCGTGGTCTCAAATGGAGGGAATAATGTAGTAGATCAGGGTCTTCCTGTGACAAGCCATAGACCCAAGAAAAGTGGGAGTGACAAAGATCATTCTATAGACAGATTGTTCTTCACGGTACATTCTCATTGAGCTATTATTGATGGTTTCGAGTCTAGGGATGTGCAAAACGGACTGCCCAAACCAAAGTGTGGTTCCCGATTCCTCAAAATGGAACCGGTGTCTGGGCGATCCGATTCCTAGTTCCAAGATGGAACCAGACTAGACCGGGCTGAGCCGACTACATTTTTTTTTCTTTAAAAAAATTAGTAAAATGTGAACTAATGCTTTCTCATCCAATGGTACCAAAAGTTATGGCACAATAACTCTTCACTCATCGTCACTTCTATCAATATCTTAAGATTTGTCACTTTACCTTGTTGTGCATGGCCACTCTTTAATAGGAAAAAAAAAGTGCCCACTTCCACTGGACCAGACCAAAATTAATGGTCTGGTCCAATTCCCGATCCTAGGACCAAATGGTCCGGTCCCCTATTCTTGGTTTCACTTTGGCACTAGACTGGAATGGGAACTTATCACCACTAACATGAACCGTCGTTAGATCAGGTGAACATCACAGCGGATATGCATGCACCAGAGATGCTATCTCGAGTCTCTTTTTCTTTCGTCATCCCCTTAGATGGTATATCAAGAGAAGGAGAACCCACGGAACCGTTCAATCTGCCAAATTAGGTAAAGATGAAGGAGGTCAACTCCCGAGCTCTTCTGACAAAAAAAGAAAAAAAAGAAAAAAAACCGAGCTCCTCCATTGTCTATGTTTTTTCATAGATGTCCGTATGCTGTGTCGGACAAACCATTAACATAAACAACTGGAATGATTGGAAATACATATACAAAAATATATTCCATGGACCAAAAACTTTAAAAAAAAAAAAAAAAATCTAGCCTCGCAAAGGAAGAATTTATAATACGTAACCTAGTTCATGTTAATCCTACCGAAAATGAATAGTGAGTGACTTGCCAAATTCAAGAGAAAGGTTTGCTAGAAAACACATTCTTGTTTGGATGAAGGAAAAGAAACGAAGTGAAAGGATTAGAAGAAGTTGGTAAAGTCAACTATTGTGTAAGAGGGCGTGTTTTGCATTCAAAACAAAAGCATAATGTAATTTTTTTTTTTTTTTTTTTTACCACCAAAATTTGGATTATTATTCAAATTTTAGAAAAATTTGATCAAATTACATGTGAAGTTATGCATCAATACTTGAGTATTTGAAGTTTTGGGAGTTTCGAATTCGAAAATAGGTCAAAGTGGGTGAGTAGCATGATTTTAATTAAGCAAACGGTGAAAAGTATAAGTGAAGACAAGCCCTATATACGTAAAAGATATAATGAATGCATGTCTGTCCCTCTCTTTTCCCTTGCATCTTTCAAAACCTCTCTTCTTTTCTTTTGTAATTATCTCACAGTCCCTTTTTTTTTTTTCATTTCCAATCACCCCTACCTAACATAGTATCAAAGAGCACTATAATCTCGATATATAGGAACCCCTATTTTATATGCTAATAGTAGAAAAACTAAGACCCGTTGGTGGTAGGTTAAAACTTGAGAATTTTTCTCTTAATATGGTAATCTATAACATGTACAGTACTAACAGTACAAGACCTCTGATGAAATTGAACTTTTTTAAGTGAAATACTAATATTATAGCTAATTTCTTTGAATATGAAAAGGATGAAATTTCTAAAATGATTATAAATTGCTCCACTACCTCAAATTATTGTAATACCCTTTAGTTATTTTATATCAGTAAAAGTAAAACAACATAAATTATTTCACTCTTTTACATTATTCCATTACTCTACACACTATAATAATTGTTAAAGTAAATCATTTGAACACATTGGCCCCTGCACCTCTCCGCGTTGGAATTCTAGCCTCGTCAACATTGACTATAAGGGCATGACAAAAAAAAAAAGACTTTTAAGGGGACAAACTCAGAAGGTCCCATCTCAATCTTCACCCACCCACGAAGAGGAGTCCCGCACGTCATGAATTTTGGGTCTACAGCTAACTTCTATCAAACCATTTTTGCTAAAAAATAAACGCATTAATCCCCGATCAAAAGGGTTCGCTTAATCGAAAACCATATTTATTTTTTCACTTAATTTTTTAAAAATAAAATTGCGGCAAAGAGGATCCTACTCAATCTTTGAATGCACATTAATGTATTTGCGCATTTTCTTGGGGTCATGTGCTCCGACAACACATTCACTTTGACTAGATTGAACTAGAGTGAAATAGAAGTTAATGGTCCCTAAATTTTGGCGTATGCTCAAGTGCAACATATTATGTCGTCAATCACCGCACGTTTCCATATCTAGAAAAAATTGAAGTCAACGAGGCCTGTCAACCGGTGAAGATGGACCCTGCGAGACGTTCTCCTTGATTTACTGGGGCACAGTTCACACGTTAGAATTTTATCCATCACGTTATATTTACTCTGCGTGATTGAATAAGTATAAAACGGGGCCAGATGTCATAATGCTCCAATCAGTCTCTTTGACTCGAAGGAGTTAAAAGGGGAGCCAACTTTTCCATCCTTGACTCAGAGGCAGTTTAATATTGTCTTTCTCTTGTGAGAGGAAAGGTTAAAGGGGAGTCTTACAACTTACGTGGATCCGACACTCCGGTCCCAAGTTCTTTTTATTGCAGTAAAACTTACAAATGATTTGGTATGCATGATTGAACGGTGAGCTGCAATCCTCTAAGTCAACGCTACCTATTGGTACACACCGATTCATTCGTTAAAATTTGTATAAGATCATCACTAATTGATCAAAAATATTTAAGCTATTATATGAAAGCATGATGTATTATTTAACTGCTATGACATTTCCCTTCTTACTTAGGTTTGTATTTCACCTGAGACTAATGGGTGAAATAATAATAGGCAAAGAAAAAGTATAAAAATATTTGAATTCAAGACACCCTCTGGAGCCACTACTATTTAGAATTCAGTGCACAATAATTTACTGCAACAACTTTGGAATATGGTGCCCATGTTAGAATATTTAAATAACAAATTACGAATTCATCTAACAGTTTATGTTTTTAGAACAATTAGCTATAATCCCACAAAATCTCAACATAATATCAACATAGGAGACCTTGAGTTCACATATTCTAGACTTCTATTTACCTCACCAATTACATATTTCCAAGCTTTATGCTTAAGTTAAAGTCCAACTTAAGCATTATGGGGATTGTTAGAATAATTAAAAATTAAATCATTTTTCATCTAATAGCTTAAGTTTTCAGAAAAATTAGTTATAGTCCCATAAAATCTCAACATATTATATTTTACGTTTAAAAACTCTCCCTCACGCAAAGGTTTGGTTCAATGATAAAGGCCTTAAGCATAGATCCCAACATGTGAGCCCCATGGGCTTATAAATAGGGAACCTACAAACGAGCGAAAAGGGCATGGTGCTGTTTTACTATAAGATAGCTCTACTTAAATCGTCTAGTGGACAATGAAAATTATCACATGTGTCGGACTCCTTGCATTTCGAATTGACAGATGATTGTGAATCAAGAAAGGAACACAAACTCGATGATTAGGTTCTAAAACTTATGAAATAAATCTACTAATTACAGCACATTATTTTCGAAGGATACGATCAAGCATTTCATTAACATAAACAACTGGAATGATTGGACATAAATTACTGGGAAATGAATAGAAATAAGTAAGGTGCATTGACAAAAGTAAAATCTTGAACTTCTGATTTTTGTGCATATCTTTTCCTCTTTAGTTTCTCCTATTTATAGTCCATGGGTAGCCGGCCTATTCTAATAAGTGTTCTCGCTCATTGAAATTTAATTTTGGTTCCATTTTATGGTATAATTGTTCCCGCCTCAGAAGCTCGATTGCAATAACTAATTGACTCAGCTATACAAATTTATTGATAGCAACTATTAGTTAATACCTTTGATAATTGTTCCTATCTGAGTTTGACTGCAACAATCGTTTCTGGTATTTTTATCCTTACAGTTGATTTGATTTCGGCCAAGTTTTGCGAGTCGATGTTAATGTTTCTCAATTCCATCGACATTGATTTGACCAACATCGGCTTGACTCTTCCCACCTTGTCCACTTAATTCCGTTGGCTTCTCACAATCATTGTTGTCGTTTAACCACTGACTGTATTTATAGTGAATATCATATTGCATATGCTCATCAACATACTGTTTACTTCTTCCTTAATGACATCCTACATAATCTATTAATCGGTCAATATTCATAATCGGCCTTGACCTTGTTTAGTTGACTACAGCCCGACTTAAAAGATTGCTCTTCGTCTCAATGTGTTTAGCACTTCCTCGTCAAAGCCATAAAGCCATAGGTGATGTATAGTTAAGGGCATCAATTCTTATGAAATTAACATCAAAGTTGACATTTTTAGGCTGCTAATAGTCACAGACTATATTTAATATTTTAACAGTTTTACATATGTCTGATCTTCTTCTTTTAATGGACCCATTACACTAAGGAGTTTCACCCTATATGGATGAAAACCACCATTGCATTTCGAAGACCCAATAACCTTGCTTTTCCATCCAAAATGACACAATCCAGGAGTAGCATAATAAGGCTTTCGGGGAGTTTTTTTTCCTAATGATCACAACTATCGAATTTCTACCTTTTCTCCTTTCGTTTTATGTGATCATAATGCAGAAATTATCAATATAATAATCATGTTGAGTTAGAAGTCGTGGTTTCAAAAGAAAGAAAGTAAAATTGGTTTTCAGTTGGTTAAAGCTAATGCGCATGTGTCACGGGTCAGTAGTTCCTTGGCCACGGAGTAACCTATTCGATGCCTGGCAAGCAAAATTCGCCAGGTCAACCTTCCTTCTATAGTTGTTCCAGTGAGCAATACGGTGAATAGCTCTTTTATACAATATCATACCACGCCCAGCTTAGCTTGGGCGTCTAGTCCATCGAGTGAGACAGCAGATCTCTTTAGGCTCAACAACTGGTTTTGGCCTACCATGGCCTCATCAAGAGAGCGGCATCATCTCTCGATCAATTTGTACACGGGAGGCCAACCCCACCTTCAAAGCTCCTAAGTAATATAATCATTATATCATAGAATTCATAACACCAACCATCCTGACGCCACTCTAACGGACCAATTGTGTTCATCCTCTCTATATCCTCACTCTTCACTCGACAACCCCAAACTTCACTCCCAAGGGTTCATGGGTACGGGAGAATCGTGGACCGTGACAAACTCAGCCACTCAATTCCACAACGCTCTCGTTGCGGGCTGTTCTGTCGCTTCCTTATGTTTCCCTAACCATCAATGCCACTTCCTGGGACTTACATAGATGGCAACGCTCGCCCAACTGAACAATTCACTCCACTCCATTGCTTGCTCCCCCTGATCAAAGCTGTTTGTGAATATCCAGTCACTTGTGCTCCTCAATAAGTGTTGCACCCCTAGCCAACTACACCCCTATGGCAGCACCTTCTTTCGCCTACTAAGCTCCTCCTTATCTCAGCAAGCCAATAGAGGGTCCCCCTTGGTGGAAACGTGCTCACAGACCTATTCTTAAGATTCGCCCATTGATCTAGAAACGTTATCCCCATTCAACGAGCAATTCGGTTCCTTCCTATACCTCCATTGCCATCCCAGAAGCTAGACGAGAAACACACATTATCCAAGCCCCTTTTGTCCCCGGCAATCACTCTCCACCCTCATAGGACAGGGAAGACCACAGGTTTTTCCCCAAATCACCTACTTACTAGAGGGATCCCTGCTCTGATACCATTTGTCACGAGTCGGTAGTTCCTTGGTCGCGAAATAACCTGTGTGGCGCCTGGCGAGCGGAATTCGCCAGGTCAACCTTCCTTCTATAGTTATTTCAATGAGCAATACAACGAATAGCTCTTTTATACAAGATTGTACCACGCCCAGCTTAGCTCGGGTGCCTAGTCCATACAGTGAGATAGCATATCTCTTTAAGTTCAACAACTGATTTCGGCCTACCATAATCTCATCAAGAGAGCGGCATTAGCTCCCAACCAGTTTATACACGGGAGACCAACCCCGCTTTCAAAGCTCCTAAGTAATATAATCCTTCTATCCTAAAAATCTTAGCACCAACCGCCCTGACACCACTCCTACGGACCAGTTGTGTTCATCCTCTCTATGTCCTCACTCTTCACTCGATAACCCCAAGTTTCATTCCCAATGGTTCACAGGTACAGGAGAATCATGGACCATAACAAATTTTGTCGTGGGTCAGTAATTCCTTGGCCGCGGAATTACTCGTGCGACGCCTGACAAGCGGAATTCGCCAGGCCAACCTTCCTTCTATATTTGTTCTAATGAGCAATACAGTGAATAGCTCTTTTATACAAGATCGTACCATGCCCAGCTTAGCTAGGGCGTCTAGTCCATTAAGTGAAACAACAGATCTCTTTAAGCTCAACAACCAGTTTCGGCTTGCCATAACCTCATCAAGAGAGCAGCATCAGCTCTCGACCAATTTGTGCACGAGAGGCCAACTCCGCCTTCAAAGCTCCTAAGTAATATTATCCTTCCAACCTATAACTCTTAGCACCAATCGTCCTGACGCCACCCCACGGACCAGTTATATTCATCCTTTCTACATCCTCACTCTTCACTTGATAATCCCAAGCTTCACTCCTAGTGGTTCACGAGTACGGGAGAATCATGAACCATGACAAACTCCCCCACTCAATTCCGTAATGCCCTCGTTGTGAGCTATTCTGTCGCTTCCCTACGTTTCCTTAACCATCAATTCCACTCCCTGGGACTTACATCAATGGCAACGCTCGCCCATTAGAATAACTCACTCCACTATATTGCTTGCTTCCCCCGATTAAAGCCATTCGCGAATCTCCAATCACTTGTGCTCCCCAACAAGTGTGGCACCCACAGCCAACTGCACCCCCGTGGCAGCACCTTCTTTTGCCTACTAAGCTCTTCCTGATCTTAGCAAACCAATAGAGGGTCCCTCTTAGTGGAAACGTGCTCGCAGACCTCTTCTTAAGATTCGCCCATTAATCCAGGAACGTTATCCCCATTCAACGAGCAATTTGGTTCCTTCCTATTAACCCATTGCCATACCAGAAGCTAGACAAGAACCACACATTATCCAAGCCCCTTCTGTCCCCGGCAATCACTCTCCGCTCTCATAGGACAGGGAAGACCACAGGCTTTTCCCCAAGTCACCCACTTATTAGAGGGATTCCTGCTCTGATACCATTTGTCACGGGTCGGTAGTTCCTTGGCCGCGGAATAACCCATGTGGCACCTGGCGAGCGGAATTCACCAAGCCAACCTTCCTTCTATAGTTGTTCCAATGAGCAATACGATGAATAGCTCTTTTATACAATATTGTACCACGCCCAGCTTAGCTCGGGTGCCTAGTCTATCAAGTGAGAGAACAGATCTCCTTAAGTTCAACAACTTATTTCGGCCTACCATAGTCTTATCAAGAGAGCGGCATTAGCTCCCAACTAGTTTGTGCACGGGAGGCCAACCCCGTTTTCAAAGCTCCTAAGTAATATAATCCTTCTATCCTAGAAATTCTAGCACCAACCGTCCCCGACACCACTCCTACGGACCAGTTGTGTTCATCCTCTCTATGTCCTCACTCTTCACTCGATAACCCCAAGTTTCACTCCCAATGGTTCACGGGTACGGGAGAATCACGGATCATAACAAATTTTGTCATGGGTTAGTAATTCCTTGGCCGCAGAATTACCCGTGCGGCGCCTGACAAGCAGAATTCGCCAGGCCAACCTTCCTTCTATAGTTGTTTTAGTGAGCAATACAGTGAATAGCTCTTTTATACAAGATCGTACCACGCCCAGCTTAGCTCGGGCGTCTAGTCCATTGAGTGAAACAACAGATCTCTTTAAGCTCAACAACCAGTTTCGGCTTGCCATAACCTCATCAAGAGAGCGGCATCAGCTCCCGACCAATTTGTGCACGAGAGGCCAACTCCGCCTTCAAAGCTCCTAAGTAATATAATCCTTCCATCCTATAACTCTTAGCACCAATCGTCCTGACGCCACTCCCACGGACCGCCTTGTATTCATCCTCTCTATATCCTCACTCTTCACTCGATAATCCCAAGCTTCACTCCTAGTGGTTCACGAGTACGGGAGAATCACGAACCGTGACAACCTCCCCACTCAATTCGTAACACCCTCGTTGCGAGCTATTCTGTCACTTCCCTACGTTTCCCTAACCATCAATTCCACTCCCTGGGACTTACATCGATGGCAACGCTCGCCCATTAGAACAACTCACTCCACTCTATTGCTTGCTTCCCACGATTAAAGCCATTCGCGAATCTCCAATCACTTGATCTCCTCCACAAGTGTGGCACCCACAGCCAACTGCACCCCTGTGACAGCACCTTCTTTTGCCTACTAAGCTCCTCCTAATCTTAGCAAACCAATAGAGGGTCCCCTTTGGTGGAAACGTGCTCGCAAACCTCTTCTTAAAATTCGCCCATTGATCTAGGAACGTTATCCCCATTCAACGAGCAATTCGGTTCCTTCCTATACCCCTATTGCCATCCCAGAAGCTAGACGAGAACCGCACACTATCCAAGCCCCTTCTGTCCCCGGCAATCACTCTCCGCCCTCATAGGACAGGGAAAACCACGGGCATTTCCCCAAATCACCCACTTACTGGAGGGATCCCTGCTCTTATACCATTTGTCACGAGTCGGTAGTTCCTTGGCCGCGGAATAACCCGTGTGGCACCTGGCGAGCGGAATTCACCAAGCCAACCTTCCTTCTATAGTTGTTCCAGTGAGCAATATGGCGAATAGTTCTTTTATACAATATTGTACCATGCCCAGCTTCACTGGAGTGCCTAGTCTATTAAGTGAGACAGCAGATCTCTTTAAGTTCAACAACTTATTTCAGCCTGCTATAGTCTTATCAAGAGAGCGGCATTAGCTCCCAACTAGTTTGTGCACGGGAAGCGAACGCCACTTTCAAAGCTCCTAAGTAATATAATCCTTCTATCCTAGAAATCCTAGCACCAACCGTCCCCGACACCACTCCTACGGACCGCTTGTGTTCATCATCTCTATGTCCTCACTCTTCACTCGATAACCCCAAGTTTCACTCCCAATGGTTCACGGGTACGGGAGAATCACAGACCATAACAAATTTTGTCATGGGTCAGTAATTCCTTGGCCGCGGAATTACTTGTGCGGCGCCTGACAAGCGGAATTCGTCAGGCCAACCTTCCTTCTATAGTTGTTCCAGTGAGCAATACGGTGAATAGCTCTTTTATAAAAGATCGTACCACGCCCAGCTTAGCTCGCGCGTTTAGTCTATTGAGTGAAATAACATATCTCTTTAAGCTCAACAACCAGTTTCGGCTTGCCATGACCTCATCAAGAGAGCGGCATCAGCTCCCGACCAATTTGTGCACGAGAGGCCAACTTCGCCTTCAAAGCTCCTAAGTAATATAATCCTTCCATCTTATAACTCTTAGCACCAATCATCCTGACGCCACTCCCACGGTCCAATTGTATTCATCCTCTCTACATCCTCACTCTTCACTCAATAATCCCAAGCTTCACTCCTAATGGTTCATGGGTATGGGAGAGTCATGAACCATGACAAACTCCCCAATCAATTCCGTAACGCCCTCATTGCGAGCTATTCTGTCGCTTCCCTACATTTCCCTAACCATCAATTCCACTCCCTAGGACTTACATCGATGGCAACGCTCGCCCATTAGAACAACTCACTCCACTCTATTGCTTGCTTCCCCTAATTAAAGCCATTCGCGAATCTCCAATCACTTGTGCTCCTCAACAAGTGTGGCACCCACGGCCAACTGCACCCCTGTGGCAGCACCTTCTTTTGCCTACTAGGCTCCTCCTGATCTTAGCAAACCAATAGAGGGTCCCCCTTGGTGGAAACATGCTCGCAGACCTCTTCTTAAGATTCGCCATTGATCCAAGAACGTTATCCCCATTCAGCGAGCAATTTGGTTCCTTCCTATACCCCCGTTGCCAACCCAGAAGCTGGACGAGAGCCACACATTGTCCGAGCCCCCTCTAGCCTCGGCGATCACTCTCCGCCCTCATACGACCGGGAAGACCATAGGCTTTTCCCCAAATCACCCACTTACTGGGGGATCCCTGCTTTGATACCATTTGTAACGGGTCAGTAGTTCCTTGGCCACGGAATAACCTGTGTGGCACCTGGCAAGCGGAATTCGCCAAGCCAACCTTCCTTCTATAGTTGTTCTAATGAGTAATATGCCGAATAACTCTTTTATACGAGATCGTACCACGCCCAGCTTAGCTTTGGCGTCTAGTACATCGAGTGAGACAGAAAATCTTTTTAGACTCAAGAACCAGTTTCAGCCTACCATAGCCTCATTAGGAGAGCGACATAAGCTCCCAATCAGTTTATGCACAGGAAACCAATCTCACCTTCAAAGCTCCTAAGTAATATAATGCTTCTATCCTAGAACTCCTAGCACCAATCGTCCTGACGCTACTTCCACGGACCAGTTATGTTCATCATCTCTACGTCCTCACTCTACACTCGATAACCCCAAGCTTCACTCCTAAGGGTTCACGAGTACGGGAGAATCACAAACCGTGACACATGCATATGTAAGTGTATGACTTAAGAACACACGCATGCATGGCATCAACATCGGCTGCACATTTTCTCCAATGTACTCTCGTCTTATCTTTTAAACTTCCCCGTGGGGCACTTTGCCACGTTCACTCTGAAAGAATTAGTAAATAAATAATTATTTCTTCACTAACTATCCACCCCTAATATGATTCAAGTAATCTATGCCCAATCTATAACTCAAAATAAGTTTATAAAACAACTTTGATAAGGACACTTTTTGTATGCGAGAAAGTTGCTTTCATAATATCAGCCCACAGTAGACCGATAAATTAGTCTTACTCATCACTATGTTAATTATGGTGCAATTATGCATTTTGGCAAATCTTTTTGTCAGGAATTTTAGGCATAGTAATTAAATTACCACTCATAATTTATGAAGTATTTGACAAATGACCCTTTAAGCTATTCCGCATTGTCATACTTGCCAAAATACTCACTGTCACTATTAAATCTGACAACCTTTAAGACTAATTCTAACCAATTTATTCTTTATCTCGGTCATTTTCCTTAAATAAAAAAAAACTTTTGGAAACAACCTTTTAACCATATACGAGATGTATATGTCATTAGGACTTAAACATAATCTTTGCAGATATGTCCTAATTTCAATATTATACAAAACATAATTTCAAGCAACTAAGGCTTCCATCATATTATAACAGTGCAGTCCGCAGGCGAACCTCTTTTCAAGTGTTCCAAAATGGAACGCTTCATGGACCGTAAGCAAATTCTATTACGTTCTCAAGCAACAAATCATATGTCCACAATTTAAAATTTGAAGCAGTAAAAACCTCAATAATAGTGGAATTATTAATTACAAAAAAGGTGACTGAAAAACAAGCAATGTATATAATTAGCATCATGTGAGCACCGTGTAACTTGACAAACAAGTACACATCCAGAGAGTTACATGCGTAATCATATAATCACCTTTGGGCAGAATACATGACATGCAGTTGTACACTCCTCACATGATAGCGGTTATGAGAATATATTCCAACTCTTCGTGAATTCATCACCTTTGGGCAGACGAACCACTAGGATCAGTCACTCTTCCACCACATAATCATGTATCCCTCCATGAACTAATATATAATCACCCCCTTTGGGAGTATGACTACACATTAGAGCAGGAGACATCCCAATCAATATACGAGACCGAAATTTCTCAAACCCAATCAAGCGTGCCAGTATGGCGGTCACTACTCAATTGAATCCTTGAAACTCTCTCATACCAGGGATATAAATTTTACTCCTCACATACACCATATACATGTGATTTTAGCTTTAGTGATAGGGGCAGCATATCACCAAAATCACATATCATGCTAATTACATTGCTTCATAAAAATAAACTTTATTGTAAAATATTGATGAATAACACTCACAAAGATCATGACATAACATACCAGTAACCTAGCACCTGTATTTCGAAAATCACAGAAAAATACAAGAAAAATATGCAAAAATACACTAAAAAAATACGCATATTTAGGGCTTTGTTTGTATTTTAACATCCATAAAATCATCAAAAAATTAATATAAACATACCACGACGTAGAAAATCATCATACAAGTCGAATGCCACTAGCCACGCGCCGATTAGAGACCCCACGCTCCCGCACGTGCCGCCTGAGTGCGCGGCGCGTGGAGCCCACGCGCGGGTCGTCAAAGGGCCAGTCAAACCGGTCCGACCGGTGGCGGTTCGACCGGGTCCTGGTCCGACCTTCCGGTCTCGCCGCCCGGTCTGACCGGTTGACCGGGTCGGGTCGGGTCGGTCGCCATCCGGGTCGGGTCGGTCGATATCCGGGTTGGCTCGGTGCGATTCGGGTCGGTCACCGACATCAGCGGGTCGGGACCTAGCGTGACGTCAGCATCGTTGACGCAGCGTCGACGCAGCGGATCGAATCGGAATCGGAATCCGAGTCCGGGTCCGGGTCCGGGTCGCTGACGTCAGCGTGAGGTCAGTGCCCGCGTGCGCCGCACGCGCGTCCAGCGCCTCGCGCGTGGGGGCGCGTGAGGGCGCGTGAGCGCACGTCCTCGATGCCCGACGGCGCGTGGGGGCGCGTGGGGCCTCCCCCGGCGACGCGCCGCCCACGGTCTTGATCGTCTCGTCGAGCCCAGTAATAATATGTGATTTAATTTTACTTTTACAGTTTTTAAAAAATTCGAAAATCACAAATTAGGGCAAAATTCAATGCGTTCAAGTTCTAGGGTTATGGAGGCTCTGATACCACGTGTTGGACGCAAATTGCGCAATCCCAAGATCTCCATAACCAGAACAAGAACATGCATAATTGAGTAGAAAGATTAACGCACCTATTTTGGAATTTATCGATCTTGAAGCGGAAGCGGAAACACAATGTTCCATGCGCAAGTCCTTCTCCTCTATTGCCCTCCGTATCACTGGGTCAATGAGGCGGCCCCCTCACATTTAGCGTTAAATAAACGCCCCTTAGGTGAGGATACATGTGAGAATTAGGGTTAGAGGAGAGACTTAGCGCTATTTATAGAGTTTCCAGCTAGGCCCCCTCATTACGGGCCAGGGTCAACTCGGCCCACACTAGCCAGCCCATATTAGACTAATTAAGAAACCTTCTATCTCACCTTAGACCAATCCCCGTAAAACGGTAAACGTTAAACGGTAAATTACAATATCAATTAATGTAGTCCACATCTGGAAAACTCTTACATGCATTGTATTAAATAATTTATGCTCATGATTCGTTGTAATGTTCATGCAGGTTGCAGCTATGGCACCAAACGTCCCTGCGCTGTACGAGCTCCATTTTGCGGTTCCAATGGCCGGCGCGACTCTGTCCACGCTTGACATCAGCCTGGATGAGCCTGCTTTGACGAACATTCTTCAATGTTTGCAACCCAAAGTCATCTTCGTCGACTCCGAGTTCGCACACCTCGTCTCCAGAGTCATCAACACGCGCCTCCAAGAGGGCCACCACGATCACAAGCCAATCCTTGTCGCAATCCACGGCGTCTCACTGGACCGTCGAATCCAATGTGATCTTGAGGTTCGAGAGTATGCACAAATCCTAGCTATGGAAGAGAGCGATTTCCAAGCCATGAGTCCGGCCGATGAGCGTGACCCCATCTTGGTCAACTTCACTTCGGGTTCGACCGGGATGCCCAGGGGAGTGGTGCACAGCCACCGGGCAGCGTACTTGAACTCTCTAGAGCTGATCCTCCGATACGACATGGGGAAGTCGCCAGTGTTCCTGTGGACGATGGACATGCACAGGTGCAAAGGGTGGTGCTTCGCGTGGGCGGTGGCAGCGCTCGGCGGTGTCAATGTGTGTACTCAGAATGTATCCGGGACGATCATCTTCGACTCCATTCAGCACCACAAGGTCACTCATCTTTGTGGTAATGCTCCATTTTGTTGTCTTTGATGTGGAGAGTCCTCTTACATCATTAGCATGACATATTAAACGGAATCAATCGAAAACTAATATTCATTCCATGTGAATGATAACTTGAAATATCATAAGTAAAAGTTAAAAAGCACTCGTATCCTAGAAATTACTGCTCATACTTCTTTTCTTTTTTATTGAGCACTCGTCCTTTGTTAATAGCAATTCATCAATTCCTTTATAGTACTATTAAATTTTTGTAGACCGTAGCCGGACCTACTTCTTTTAGTAAATATACGCAAGTAATTGGGAGGATGCCTGCACTTTTTGATGTATGTAATATGATTCAACCCAAAAAAAAAAAAAGTACGTAATATGCAGTACGTATAATGTTAGGTTCACGCAAAATCACCCATGAAAATGTAGAATTTTATATTTTTCCCTTTTCACAGGTGACTACACTATCCTAAATTTGATCGCTGAAACACCGCCCCTCGACCAAAAGCTACTGCCTTCTCGGGTGGATGTAATCGTCTCCGGTACAATCCCGACGAACCAATTCCTCGAGAAAATACACGATCCTGGGTTCAACATTATCGGCGGATATGGCATGACAGAAGCCCTTGGGCCCGCCCTCATCAGCCCCCTGAGGTCACCACAACACCACCATGAAGAGGACGACGATGACCATGACGATCATAACTTGAAATGTAGAGAACGCCACGCCGATGTCAAGGACCCGACCACCATGCTGAGCGTTCCAAGCGATGGGAAAACAATCGGAGAAATCATGCTCCAAGGGAACAACCTCATGACGGGCTACTTTCGCAACCCGGAGGCGACCCAGGAGGCCTTTTCTGACGGGTGGTACAGGACCGGGGATCTTGGTATACGGCATGCGGATGGTAGCATAGGGGTGATTGACCGAGCTAGGGACATCATAGTCTCGAGGAACGAGCGGATCAGCACATTGCGCATAGAAGCCGTCTTGTGGGCCCACCCGAAAGTTGTGGAAGCCGCCGTTGTCGCTCAAAACGACGCGGTTGCGGGGCAAGTCCCATGCGCATTCGTGAAGTTGAAGGAAGGGGAGTATTCCAACGAGAAGGAGATAGTAAAGTTTTGTGCGGAGCGGCTGGAAGAGGCGGCGATGGTTCCGAAAACAGTGTTTTTCGGGGACTTGCCGAAGAATTCCACGGGGAAGGTGCAGAAGTCTGTGCTGAGAGAGAGAGCCAATGCTGGTCCATAGAACGAGCACAGCTTCATAAGAACCAAAACATCGGTGGAACGAAAGTAACTAGAACTATAACTACTTGTGTATTTCTGTGTTATTTGTCCTGTAATCGCATAATTCGGATCATCAGCAGCTGCGTTTTGTTCAGCTTTGAAAATGTGCCTTGAGGAAATGCAAATATCTTTAGCCTAAAGAATTTTGGGAAAATACAAATTGCATTTGATAAAAAAATATTTACAAAACTATTTTGGCGTAAAGAATGTTTGGCAAATATTTTTTTATAAAGGGCTTATGGATTTCATTTTTCTTCTTTATTAAAAAATATTAAACTCTTTGCTAGCTCTAGTGAAGGTAAAGGTAGTTTTGGAATAATGAGAGGTAAAATCCAAAAACTAAAAAATTTATAATAGTAGTTTAAAAAAAATGTAGTTTTAGTATTTGGTCAAATGTTGAAAGCCCAAAACTGGTCCCTATCAGTATTGGGCTTTCAGCTTTCTCAAGGACGGTATTTGACTAAAAGTCTCTTGGACATGCTTGCCAAACACCTCAGTATTTCTCCAAAGGGTTTTGGAGGCTAAAAGCCTCTTAGGAAAGTTGAACCAAATGCACAAGGTAGGGCTTAGTTCATCAATATCCCTAACTTTGATTTAAGCAAAGCGTTTCATTACTTTCTATTTTTAGTCGACCTTTCCAGCTAGAATTTAACCATTAATTCGTAGTTACTCTATGAAAGCAATGGTTTTAGTCTTATATATTACTGACATAGCAATCCTCCTATCCAAAAGACACAATCTTGTACAAATATCAAGTTGTGATACTATGGGACAAGCAAATTAGATAATAGATTGGGCACTAAATTTACGTGGTTTGATCCAGATATTGATATCTATATCCACGGAGAGAGCAATGCATAGTTCCACTATGAAAACAAGTAATACAATGGAGATTACAGTCTCTGAAGCACTCAAATAATCTCTCGATATTTCTCAATCCCTAATCACACCTGATAACTCACTTGATATTTAGCCCATCATAATTTCTAATGAAATCTCACCCAATTCCTAGGTAAATATATCTCATCAAGTAGGTTACGCGTCGCTCCATTCATTACTCATCACGTGTCCGCTTATTTGTCTTCGTCCTTCGTCCTTCGTCCTTCCTATTCCTTTCACATGCGGAGCGTTTAATGTATGAAGTACGGCCAACATGCTAAAGAAAATCGCAAGCGATCACAAAAGTCCAACTTGGACTTTATTTATTGAGGCAGGCTCGCATGCTTTAACTTTAGTATTTGTTTAACGGACTCAAAATCGAAACATAGTTTAACATAAATCAACATTAATATATTGTCAGAATGTATAACCTTCTATACATAATATAAAATAACAAGCCAATAACAGGATCAGAGTTCCAAAGTTCACTAAAAAGAATTTATACATCTCCAGTGGCTAGCAAACTAAACCCTACAAATATTGTTTCAAATACATATTCAACTATCTCAATGTGTACCAACTCATAATCTCAACCTTACGCGCAAGGTTTGGCTTAATGTTTTATTGGAGAACACTTCTCTCCAACTTTATGCATTATCGTATTGTAACTCAATCGAGCTTATACTAATTCAATCGATTTTGTTTTTTTCCCATAATGACAGTTCGATTTATACATTGCTTCCATAACATCTCTAGACTAAAATAAGTCAGAATATTGAACAGTCTCGCGTAAAATGGAAATGTACCCGACTACATCTTCATGGGCCAATACTCACGAATTCGAATTATAAATCGGCCCGACCATTTTGTTATAACCAAATGGGACAGCTTTCGAGATTACCTTCTCTCGTGGGCATGTCTGGTGATGGTAAACATACTTAGGTATCGAGAATGCCCGTTGCTCTTCGTTGCAAAAGAGTAAATTATCAATTAATAATAAAGCAATTATAGCATTTACAGTCGGTGTAAAAGTAATTTTTTACGAGCGCCTTCAGCCACCCTTAATTTGATGATTAGTGAGATTGTGCATGGCCAGAACCCTCGTATCGATGGTGGCCAAGATCATCTGTGAAAAGTTTTCTGAATGCTTGTGATGTACAAACTGATTTCGCTTGACAATCGAAGGGCTTGAGTTAATTTGCGCAGAACACTTTCTATGACAGATTTATAATCTTCACCGGACAGCGAATTTATCGTGGCCAACGCCGAAAGGGTTGGTAACTCGACTGTTGATGCCTAAATTTTGCTTTAATTAATTAGGTTTTTATTTTTTTTTTATGTTGCCTTTTTCGGATGATAAATAATAAAAAAAAGAAGAAAAAAAAAACAGCCCGTCGGGCTGGGCCTTCAAGCCCAGCCCCTCTTTTTTCTCGCGCAGGCCCATGACTCAGCCTGGCTCGCATGACTTGGCCCGGCCCCCTTTTTCTCCTCTTGTCTTCTTCCTCCATGGATGAGCAGCACGCGCAGGGAGCTCCGACGCGTGCGATGCTGGACGGAGAGACTAACAGCGACGAGACAAGCAAGTGGGTGGCTTGGAAGGGACACCGGTTCGGCCGCACCTAGGGCCGATCGACGTGCGCCGACGGCGGCCAAACTTCCACCGACCGGCCTTCCCCTCGCCTATAAATAGGGCGACGGGAAGGCCAACGGAGGGGGACACACAAGCGAAGAGAGATCGAAAGCTTGCAAGCACCGGAATCTTCCCTCGAGAGACTTCGAGGGAGGCCCGAACGCTCGCAAGCCCGGATCTAAGGGAGAGGGAAGAGATCGGAGCCGAGGAGCTTGTGGGCGGAGCCAAGGCCGAGCGGCGAGCAAACTCGGAGAGAGATGGAAAAGTGCCGGATCTAAGAAGCCGAGGACCCACCATTGCTGCTGTCCCTCCCGACGCCGTCGACCAAGCTCCGCCGAAACCCCCGGCCGCCTCGAGTTGTGCCCGACGCCTGTTGCGGCGATCGATCCGCCGTGCCACGCCCGGATCTAGAAGCCGAAGGGCCGCCGTCGCTCCCCGTTGTTGTCACCCGCACCCGCAGCCCCTTGTCACCACCTCCATTCACCTCCTTGTCGTGCCACCGCCGTAGAATAGGTAACGGTAGGCGCCGACCGCCACCTCTAGTCACGTCGAGTCCGTCGTTCCCCTTTGCATCTCGACGTCTCGGCCGCCCCTCACCGGCGCCGCGGACCCGAGCGAGAGAGGTGCCCATCGGGTCGAATCGGGTCGAGCGAAACCCCCATCCGGGTAGGGTTTCCCCGAGTTGGGCTTGTACGTGTGGGCTGGGTAGTGTTGGGCTGCAATTCTTTGAAGTGGGCCAAATCCGATTTGGGTTGTTTTTTTAAAAAAAAATAAAAGAAGAAAAAAATCTGAGTCGGGCCCGCGTTGTGGGCCCGTCCGAGTCAGACCCAACTTGGGGATCCGATCCGGGTTGCATTTTAATATTATATTATAATATAATATTTAAAATAATAATAATAATAATAACAATAAATAATTTAATTTCCAAAAAAATCAAAAAATAGAAAACATCCATATTTTCTCAAAAAGGCCAAAAAGTCAGAAAAAAAGCCAAAATGATTTGTATTTTCAGAAAAGATCAAAAAAATGCCTTTTATGTTAAAAAATATATAGAAAAGACTCCTAATTTTTTTATTTTTTTTTTTTACAAATGCGTGGAAAACCCCTCAAAAATCCAAAAGCCTTAGGGTTTAAACAAGATTAGGTACCGAAAGGGCATTAGTGATTAACTAGTGTAATCAAGTCCCCGATCCTAATTTCTCTGGTTGCGCAAGAGCGAGTACTTCTCCCAATACTTCGCTTGGGTTTCTAATCGACCCACCCTAAATCGATTAGTGGCGACTCCTTTTTAAATTAACTCACAGGTTAAAAACTTGAACCATTAAGTCGTGAATTGGTGGACTTGGGAGAGTCCGGGCTTAATAAATTTAGCCGAGCCATTAGCCTCCGCAAGGCACCCTACCCAATCGGGCACCGAGAAAAAAAGAGGTCGCGACATCGACTCGACTCTTTCCCAAGTTCCTGATCAATTTCGATCACGATTGCTTGCTAATTGCTGTACGTCTCTTGAGGGTCGGTCCATCCTCTCACGTTGGAAGTCACCGGAAAAGACAACTATGATTGTAATCTCCTCAAATACCTAGAAATTTTCGTAACATACATGATTCGACCATCATTACAGGTCTTGAACATTTAATTTTCGTACTTCATGTCAATCCCGATGTCATATATTTGGACAATAACATAAATAGTATCAGGAATTTCACGAAATTTCACATATATCACATCCTAGACGAGAAATGTACTCGAAAAACCAGGATTAATAGGTCGTCCAAAGGCTGCTAAAATTCGAATAGGGAAGACAATTCAGCCCCATCTTGGAAAGAAGTTCATGAGCTTCGATCCCATGACCAGGACACCCGAGTGCTCGTCCGTGACCTCTACTTCTCAAACGGGGTCGCAGATTCACCCGATCAAGATTCCATCCAGTCCTTCACATCGGCAACTCTATCTTAAAATGGTCCCCGTAGATGTCGAAAGCATTGGAACCATTATTGACGCATCCAGATGAATAGAAGGCAAGTTTAACTTGTCAATGGGTCGACAATTGCAGGCACATATGCAGAATACATTACCTAAGCAGCGAGAGGAACGGAAAGGAAAACAAATTAATCGTCTACACAGCATGCCAGATGAAAGCCACTATGACGGACAAGGCCAATACCGGATTGCTATAGCGGCAGTAAGTTCTTAAGCAGAGACGTACGATTCTTTATTCAATGTGACGAATAAGCGAACGAGATTTATACTGAGCAGGCGTTCATTATCTCCACCTGCTGCTTTGGCAGGCGAAGACGGCATACACAGAGCTGGCGCTTTAATACCTTCCCATTCGAAACGTCATGGCGATGCTGGAGAAGTACCTGCAGCAACCCTGCCTCAAGAAGAATGGGGCGGTGCTCATGGTGGATCTGGAAGGAAATCCGGTTGCGCACTATTACGGTCTTTGACTGTCATTGACCAGCAGAGTGAAGAGGACACTACTTGTATTGCAGCTCAGTACCCTACATAGTCCGCCAAGATTTAAATCAGCACAGGGCGGGAGCATCTGCATGAGCTAAAAGATTACACAGCAAAACTGCCGAGGCAAAAGAGATTAATTTCCTCTTAGTACAATGAAGTGTAACAGAGAAGAAAGCTGGCCGGTAAGCAAGACGCCGCATTCATGTCGATGTATTCATGTAATGCATACCAGGAGCAATTTGAGACACCTATTCTGAGCTCCCATGTACTGTATTCACGTTTTTCAGGGTCAAAATGATGAATTACGCAAATTGGTCACCTCCAAAAACCTTTTGTGAACCATCAACTCTTGAGAACTTTGTTAATTATGAGACACTACAAAAGAACAATCACATAAACTGTGGGGATAGATTGTGTAATGTTTGGCTCATGAGAGGCTGCCCACGGCCTTTGCTTTTCCCTCAGAATGAACTTTTGGATCTTTCCAGTCGAAGTTTTGGGCAAATCCTCGAACATGACTGTCCGAGGACACATGAAATGAGGCAAATGATCTCGACAATATCCTATGATCTCCTGAGCATCGACGTGACATCCCTCCTTTAACTTCACGAATGTGCAAGGCGTTTGGCCCCAATGATTATCAGGACGCGCAAGCACCACGGCCTTTAGAACTGCCGGATGGCTGTACAGAACCGTCTCTACCTCCACTGCGCTTATATTTCCTCCCCCCAAAATTATAACGTCTTTCAAACGATCTTTTACTTCGATGTAGCCATCAGGATGCTTCACGGCGAGGTCTCCACTATGAAACCATCCACCCTCAAATGCCTTGTCCGTCGCTTCCTGATTCTTATAGTAGCCGCGCATGACAGTGTTTCCTCTGGACATGATCTCGCCTAGAGACTTACCATCACTAGGAACGGTCTCCATTGTGACCGGATCTCTTAAAATCGACTTCCTCGAGGCCAAGATGTTGCATCCCCTGTCGAGATTTGATGTTTGATCTTTGGTCAGAGGGCAGAGAGTCCCACTCGGGCTTCCATGCACAATATGTCCCCGGACAGTAAGTTTCTGTCAAGCCATACAAGTGTGACACACTGAACCCGGGCTCTTCCATCTTGGATAGGATTTGTGGTGGCGGCAGCGAACCGCCTGTCATGACTTCCACCTTGCGAGGAAGAGGTCGATCGTCCACCGCCGAGTTAACAATCATATTCAAGACAGTCAGCGCTGCTCCCATGTGAGTCACGTTATGCATAGCAATACTATCAAATATTCCCTTCGGATAGACTTTTAGGAGGCACACGTTGGTGCCGCCTTGTGCCGCTACTCCCCAAGCCAAGCACCATCCGTTGCAATGAAACATGAGCACCGTCCACAGGTACACCGGCATCGAGCCCATCCCATGAAGAAGAAATGTCGCAATCGAATTTAGATACGCACCTCTATGGCTATAGACAACTCCTTTGGGCTGCGATGTTGTCCCGGAAGTATAGTTTATGCTGATGGGGTCCCATTTGCTGCGTGGTCGCTGCACCTCGAAATCGCCGGACCCCGAGGCCACGAGTCCTGCGTACTCACAAATGCCCGAAGGATGCAGAGGAACAGATCCATCCAATTCAGAAATAAGGACTAGAATCGGCAGTTCTGTTTCTGTCTTGTTGAACAAATCAATTGCCTGGCGAGCAACTTCGAGTAGCTGATAGTCCACGAAAATGACCTCGGCTCTCGAGTGTTTCAGAAGTGTCGACACCATGAACAGGTCGTGCCGGGCGTTTAGCGTGCAGAGGATCGCTCCAGCCATGGGGACCGCGAAATGCGGCTCGTACGCTGCGGGGACGTTGGGAGCCAAGGTGGCTACCTCTTCAGAGACACAACACCCAAAGCTTAATCCTCTCATCTCTCATCCGTTAATCAAATCACTGCCATGAACTAGATGAATCTTTATCACGCTCTAACAGAGAAGACACTTCCTAGGTGGCTACCTGTTCAGAGACGCAACACCCAAAGATTCGCGGATCCCGGAGTTGATTCGAGCAAACTAGGAAGTTTGAGTGCATCCTTTTTCGGTCCATCGACTCTGGCGACCGTTACCAAGGAGGAAATTTTCCTTTTTGCCGGGGCATATTCGAGAAGGATGAACTATTGAAAGTGCGAGTAATGCGTTGGAAAGTAACACACGAATTTTGGAAATAATACATGCACACAAAATTCACGTGGTTTGTTAGTGTCCCTAACCCTAGAAAAGATTGATCAGATGATTCTACTATGGATGGTAAAGAGAGGATTACAATCATTCATAATACTCAAATTCAAGTGGTTCCCTATCGTAAACACACCCAAACGCGCAATAAATAATCATAAAAAAGGAGAGTATTCACTTGCCGTAATTCTTTTGGAGGAAGCTCTCAAAATCTCTAGGTTTTCATAATTTTCTCTGCTAAAAACAAGCTTTGAAAATAAATTTTTTAACAAATCCGGAATGAAGCTAGGCTGTCGCCAAGATAGGCCCGAGCGTCTGGGTAGTGCTTTGAAAACCACAATAGATATTGGACACTATCCAAGAGCTCGACCAGCTTTTCTGAGCCTAGCGGCCGAGTTCATCTAGGCATCACGCGGGCCATTTCCTCGCATTTTCAACTTGACTTTTTTGTACACTAGCATTGAAAAAGCAAAATTGGTTACAAAAACAACTCCTTCTCTCACATCCACACCTGTGTGTGGCGGGGCTGCCCAACTAGCTCACATGAGATTTATTTTGGGCCTGAATCCAGGATCTGGGCGGGATCCCCGCCTTGGAGGGGTGACACATCTAATTGGGGTGTTGAAGAATTTTCCAAATCATGAACTGAAAGTCATTTGTCCAAGTCCAACCAATTATATGCCAACTACCATAAATAAGAGTGATCTATACAGGCCAAAGGCCTAAGTTTAATAAGTTTATAAAACTCGTAAGGTGTTTTATGAACCTCCAAGTAGCTTGATCTCCATGTCTGCGTCGAATTACAAACTAAGTATTTCCCATTTGTTTGTATATATATATATTCTCTTATGATCCATACAAAACTTATATTTATGTCTTGTTCGGCAGGAAAAAAAAAATCTAAACAGTATACACGTCATTGCTTTCTCATATTAGGTGGACCTAAGCACTTAGCTAGGCCCGCAAGTTCATGTCGGGACAAGCAAGTTGTCGTCATGGAAAAGCTTGAGCCCACGTGGACCCGACCCGAGCCCGCATGCCGAGTCTACTCACTTCTTGCACGAGACAGTTCATCGATGCCGTTAATGATATGACGTATATGAGCGCCTAGTTCTAGCTGAAATTGAATACCTCATTCTTAAAGAAAATCTTGAATATATATTTTTTTGGTGACCCAGAATTCGCCGAGCTTGACGTTCACTTACGCTAATCGCCAACTCACGGCCCGTATAGTGCACGGTGCACCTCGGAGCAAGCGTCAATACTTGGGGGTAAGCTAGCATAAGACCCTATCACCATGGCACCCCACTTAAGACGTGTTAGTAGCTGCGGAGTTTTGATCCTGGAACCTTTGCGGTAAAGTACCCAAAGCCGAACCAACTCATTTCCGCCCACCGGTGGGTAAGAAAATCTTGAATATTGATATTTAGTTGTTGACACCTAAATTTTGGCTACCCAGTCATTTATTTATTGCATAAAAATTAGGAATTAATTTTACCCCTAAAAAAATATATTATAATTAAATTGCGTAGCATATAGTTTTAGGAGCATTTTTTATTATTATTATTGCATTTGCATCGGGCCGGTGGCGAGATGGGTTTAAATTGGTAATTATGAGCTTTAATTTGATGAGTTAGACTAAGCCCACGAAGAGAGCAAATTAGCCCGAGCCCGTTATTATTATTATTTTTTTTTTATGAACGAAAGTTATCTTGTGAGAAATGGAGATTTGATATTTTCGGTGATATGACGGTGGATTTTTCATTATCCTCAGTAAAGGCAAGCATGCGGAGGAGATATTGCAAGCTCATCTTTAAAATATTCAAAATCCGGGAAAATTTTATTACGATCTCGAACTTTTGGCAACGTTCAATCAATCGTGGGTTGGTATTTGGAAAAAATGAATTTTTTGTTGATCTTGTGAAAGTAAATGTGCGGACAAAGACATCAAAAAGGGCAAGAAGGATTAGCATTATTCATGGATAGGAAAGAATGTTAAAAAATATATATATTCAATGAGGATATATGGATCTACCGTGCATACAAAAAAAATATAAACCCTCACAAAAGAGGGAAGTCAATATGTGGACTTCTTCCCTATATTCAAATTTCCTCTTTGGAAGTTCAGATTTTGCCAGTATAAAAGCATGACAGTTTAAAGGAAAAAAGAGGCCACACATTGAATACACGGCACACAGAGGGGGCCACACTTATGGATACACCCGGCCACAAATATAGATGGTGTGAGAGAAAGAGAGAGGGAATTTGTCTTCATCCATGGGAGCTTTTCACGTAAAAGTGGGCAGAAGAGGGGAGAGAACTAGCCTTCATTAGAGTTGAACGGTGCTTCATCTTTTGCCTTAATATTCCTTCCTGCAGGTCTTGTATCGCCAGAGGTCACCAAGTGTTCCCACTTGACCGGGCCACGTTTGTTTGCTTCTCTACCTCGCCGCCACTGCCCACCGAGTCCCCACGCTTTCGCCGTCCCGATGTTCCATGCAGAATTGCCAATCATCTCGTAGCAGTGACAACAGCCTGCGAAGACACCGACAATCCCTGCAGCCGGTGGGCTGATCGTCGACGGCCACGCATATTGATACATACGGCCACAAAAAGAGAGTTTTCTATTGTTTCTTCTTCTTCTAGGTTCTGAAAGTACAAGGAGAAAACTTGCTCACCTCATTGGAGAGTACGCCAAAAAGGGGCCATAAATTCGGAAAGGGAAAAATTCGATTCTGAGAGCACAAGAGGGAAATCATGTGAGGGGAGGGGCTGGCTTCCTCTTTGTGATGGTCTTTACATTTACATGACACATGCCGCATGTTGCGTTCCATGTGTTCAGTCAAGCTTTGACTCTACTTGCGCCGTTCCTTTTTGCTTTTGTCGTTGAGTATCTCGGCACAATTTCGAGCAATTCTCAGCAATAGCCACCGCGATCTAGGCAAGTCTTCGGTCCTCACAGCATTCTTGCCGCTGCACCTTGTGGCCATTAGCGGACTTTGCTATCTCGGAGCTTCATCATCGATCTAAACCAGCCCATCGGACGCCCACAGCAGCCCCATTTGCTCTGCTGCTCGCCGCCGCCTTTCCACAGTTGCCGTTCATTGTCAAGGAGCCGATTGCGATCTCGATCTGATTGCACTTAGTCCAAATTTGGAAGCCAATATTCGGATTAGGTAAAAATTTTGTCTAATTTGATTTCCAAATATTCCGTTTCCTTATTTAAAAAATATCGTTGATGCACATGATCGAAGTTCATGATATATAATTCTATATGTAATCTCGAGTAGCCTTCTAAATTGGGAAATCTTCCTAATTTCGCAACATGCATACGATTGACAGTCCAATTTTGTGACATCTTGATTTTCGGGTTCTAGTTTCAATTGAATAAGATGGGCATTTCATCGACGCGCCGATAGTTATTTTCTCTAAGCTGATCACTCACAAGATAACTAGTCTATCAGGTGAAGCCGTTAAGGAATCTAAACGCAATAGACTTGAGAATTCGACTGCTCGATCGTGTTTATCTGCAAGGGTCAATACGGCACGGTCAAAATGGATCGGAGATCGGAGTTAGGTCACTTCAATTGAAGTATGTGATTAGAGTATGGGTGATTCCACCTAATTGCAAAATTCTCGTCGAATGGCACTAGACCGATTTTTTTGTCATTTCTGTACCCTATGTCCACATTTGAACCTCGAGATTTTCACATCAACCGAGAGTTGCCAATGTGTTGAAGATGTACAATGTGGCTAAAAAATAATCGACCACGGGTCAATTGCACCAACAAATAAAAGTTACCCGGTAGACTAGGTCACGCTAAAATCGCGCCAGATTGAAATTAACCGCGAATTTAAACCCGATTTCAAAAACTGAAAGTTCTGAACGTCAACTCATCCTCCGAAGATTTTTCTCAGTAAACCGAGATTTCGGCGAAATTTCAAAGTGGGGCCGTTTTGGACCAGGAAAATTGGAGGACCGTTTTTAAGCGCACCGTTGGCCGTCAAGTTGGTTCAATTGACGAGGAAAAATCATCAGGATGGCCAATGGTCCAAATTCGTAGGCCAAAGGGGAGACAACATTTTAGACCCTTTGGGAAGCTTGTTTGGGAAGCTTGGCTACTGTAAATTAACTAAAGAAGATAGCCATGCATGGTGGGGCATAGAACTCAAGTGTTTTGGATATTTTGTGGCCCCTCCTCATCTTCAGCAGCCTCCTTCTTCCTCCTTGCTCCTCCTTTATCCATTGTTAGGACATTTGAAGCTCCAAAAATTGCAGAGAAACCAGCCCTCACTTCACTCTCTCTCCCCCTCTTCAGCGCCAAAGAATTCATAGCCTTTTCTCCCCTATTTTCCTCCTCTGCATGTTTCTATTCCAACTGACCTTTCTTTGAAAAACTAAGTTAATAGTTGCCTTCCCGTGAGAACCAGCCTTCGTGCCACCCACCATTGTGCTCATAAGGTCCAAACGGTTCAGGAGGACCCGGCTGCTCGCTGAACGGAGCCATCGGCCGACCCGCCTGGCGACTGGAAGAAACCACTCACCGGTCCGTCGATCCGCCTGGTAGCTTGCACTGCTTCACCTGTTTCACTCGTTTCAGCCATTTTTCTTCCATTTCAACCCTCCCTCTGCCCATACCAACCACCAACAGGTCCCCCTCGACCCCCAGCAGCCGCCGGTCACTGGCCAACCCCTCGCCAAAGCTCCGACCAAGCCCGTTCAGCTCTATTTCTCCTCCGACAGTCTAGTTTTCAATGTTTTAGTGGGAGTCCGAGTTTGTGGTTGCTGTTCTAGCCTCGAGACCGCCTTGGATCGTCATGGTCGAGGTTCCCGAGCATAGCCACCGTCGTCGCCGTTGCGTTCGTGTCTCCGGCCCATTTAATGGGTGAGTTTAGCTCCTAATCCTTTGATTAGTGCCTAAATTTGCTTATGAGGTTAATTATGCTTAAGTGTTTATTAGATTAGCTTAATTATGGATTAATGATAATCTAGAATGGTTATATTAGCCTTATAATGGATTAGTGCTAATCTAATTAGTGAGATTAGCACCTTTGAGGATGGATTAGTCCAAATTAGTGGACTTTCTGCAGTTCTGATTTCTGGACCCTCGTTGTTTGTCATTTTTGTAGATCGAAATGAGTTGTGAATTTAAAGTCGATTCCTTCTTGAGAAGTGTTTTAGACATCTTGATCTACAACATATATTTTATTAAATATTTTTAAAGATTTAAAAGTATGATATTTCAGCTCCATCATTTGCAAACAGAATCTCGGACTGTGCTGGAATTTGTGACCTTTTGGGATTCTAGGGGTTTTTATCAACTTTTAGGGTTCGAATTTCGAAATGGTTTCTTCACAAAAGTTGTTTACTACATTTTATAGTTTAATATAGTCAAATTTCAGGTCAAATGAACAAGTTTTGGATATTGAACAAAATTAATTTCTGAAAACAGACTTTCTGGAAACGGACCTAGTTTTTGTACTAGATTGAACGATTTACTGGACTTAATCTAGAAGGATCTAGGTTAAGGTATCCTGTAAAAGATCTTGATTTATGTGTCCTTTACAACATATTTAAATTTGAGAATTTTCTGAACTGGGTTGATTAGATTTATGGATTTAAACTCAGAGACGCGCGAGTGGATTGTTTCTGCCGGTTAGGACCAGTAGTAGTTTGTGATCGTTCTTGATGCTTTGCTTGCTTTAATTAGTGTTTTTAATGAATTTTGGATTTAATTTATTAGTTATTAAATTCTGAAAATTTACTGGTCACGCGACACTGTTCACAAGTTACCATTCACGAACACTGTTCATGCAAACTGTTTACGTGCACTATTCACTTGAGAATGACAGTTGTCCGATTTCATGTATTTTGATCTTATGAGGTGATTTGAGTGTATACATGTGTGGGCATCCGCATTAATTGGGCGATTTTCACAAAAAGGGAAATATGCCTTGTCCGAGGGACGTTGGAAATGGACCTCCTTTAGGGGAAAATGATTTGAAATTGTACTTGCAAGTATCGTTCATTGGTTAAATGCTCAAAGTTAAGAAGAGAGTCTTAGTAGTGTGCTTGTATGATTAAGAAGTGGAATCTGTCACCCAACGGAAGTTTGGGGGCGATACCTGACGGGAGTCGGGAGTCGGAAGCCAGTCGCAGTAGATTCTGAACCGATGTCCCTTTTTGGGAAACTGTCTGAACGGGAGTTCTGGACGTACCGTGCCCGACGGGGCAGGACGAAGCCCGATCTTTTTATCGGTAGCCCTGCGAAAGTCGGATTAGCGCTGACTGGAAAGTTAGCCATGGCCGGGAGGTCATTATTATCTGGAGCAAATTGAATAGCATATAACTAGAAATTCATAATCATTGCTCATGTTGTTGCTGCTGAAAAATCTCTATGATACTGAACTACCTTCATCGCCAAACACATGACCTACTTGTAATAGTCATATGCGGTTCTTCTTTGTGCCAAGATGACAAACAAGCAATGCCACCACTTTTTGACCAAAATCGTAATATCTCCATTCCTTTATGCTGATCTGGCAAAAAGAAAAAGATGTCAATTCGGTAGCTATGAAACAACAAAATGCATGGAATTTTGCTAGAGCAAGCTGATAAGTTGGGGCTCAAAGGTGGCATCTGAACATGGGAACTTTAGCTTAGAGTACGAGGACAGCTAAGGACAATAGATAAGCTATACGAAAATTGACCAAAAGAGCAAAGTAGTACTCTTGACGATTTGAATTCATGAATGTTACATGAAGCTACTTGAAGCATCAAGTTTCAACAAACTGTCAAAAGAAAAAGAACTCCATAACTTCCAATATAATTGACAGATAAAGGATCTCCCATAGCATCAAGCTACTATATATGACCCACAACCCTGACATTAAAAGGAAATGACACCATTATATCAAAACTATCAAATGTCCATTAATTTGTAAAATTGGAAATGTGTAAGATGTCAAATACTCTATGGAACTTTACTAGGGGCATGACATGCTACAGCATATCACAGAAGCAAGCATATGTTAAAACCATTGTAAGCTATAGAACATCTAGCATTAGTCACTTGATATCTTTGCGAAACTTGAACCCAGATATGATGTTATATGGTATATATATCATTACCCTCATTTTTTCATCTGACAGCTATGATTTAGTACAAAGTCACATGGTAAGAATAACTAAACTCTACATCATATCATTATTGCGAGGGTCATTGCCAAACACAAGAACGATTCATAACAAGGGCTTCGTAGTCCCGTTGCAATAGCATTAGATCGAACCCGACATAATCAAACAAAACACAAAAAAAGGGGGTTGATTTGAGCAACCAAGTGGTCAGCATCAAATGGTTGATCTATGAACTTTCGAGAACAAAAAGAACATAATGTAGAGACAGAACAATTCTTGCCAAATTTAACTATCTCACCGAAGTCATTACTATGTGAACACGCCCAGTTCTTGGGCCTAATCTTTACCACAAAGAAGAAACTTTAGAACTCAACTAGACTAATCGAGCAAAGAGCAATAACGAGCAGAAGAATTTCCATGTCACAAGTAGTAAACCAAACACGGCAAATCAAGAATTGACCAAACTAAAAGTAAAAAATGGAACCCAAATGCCAACATCCAAGCGCACGCAGAAACAACACGAAACTAATCGCAAAAACAAACATGGCAATTCCAAGCTTATGGGTTCACAAAACATCCTAAATAGGACATTGTCCTGTTTTGTAATCAAGAGATTGCTAATCCTTTTGGCTAAGTGTAAATGAAAAAATGGCTAGCTTGTACACTCACATATAAAGAAAATCGAGGAATCCTGAAGTGGCAAACCCAAGACACTCCACAGAAACAAGATATGACCTACCAACTCGATGCGCAGAGAACAAAAACAACATTCCAGAAAGCACATGCATCATAAATTTTAGGCTAGAGGATCTACCCAATATTTTCGATCCTTCCAACTAAAGAGCTGTTGAAAGGCAACTGAAGCGCCTCCTTGACGCCGCACTTCCTTTTAGCTTTCGTCTGTCTTCGATGGTAAACAACACAAGGCTCGCCTACCACTTTATTACCATATCCTAGTAAAATAACAAAAAGGTCGTTGAAGAACTAACAATTACAAGAAGTAATGTTCATTAAGGTTAGGAATTTGAAATCAACTCACATTTGGGTAGCAATTACATGGACTAGCTCTCGCAACTGAGCTGAGTCGCGACCACTGGCAGTAAGTCGATGACGGCAAATAGAACCAACATTTGGCGAGCTTGGGGTTTAATTCTAGGTTGAACCAACGTTCGGCAACCTCAAGTAATGTTAGGCGCGATGTGGGCAATGCTAGATTCGGCACAGATTGGCAACAAGGACGTCAAGGCGGCAGCTAGTTCTATCCAAGTTGCGATGCGAATAGCAGCAGCTCGTCGTCGAGAGGTGGAGATGCAGTGGCTCATCATTGAATTCTAAATAGCAGTGGAGTCATCAATGACAAAATGGCAACGGTGGAACAACAGCAAGGTCGGGTAGTGGCCCAACAATAGCTTGTCATTGGGAGGCGGCAAGCGCGATGGCGATAGTCGGCAACGTTGTCAAACAAAGCAGCGATGGCGTCGATGGCGACATCATGGGTCATGACGGTGGCATATGTTAGGACTAGAATTAGCACCTAGAGGGGGGGGGTGAATAGGTGTTTAAAGCGATTTTAATAAATTAAACCGAATGAGATATAAATAACTTAAAACCAACAATTGTAGCAAATGAAAACAGTTAACGATATAAAGGATTAGGGATAGAGAATCAAGACTCCAGATTTATAGTGGTTCGGCTTAGACCAAGCCTACGTTCACTCTCCCGCACAGACAGCCCTTCTGGCTTTATTTCACTAAGAATTAATAAGAGTGATTATAGTCTCACGCTCTTGAGTCCACAGTGTAGATTACTCTACTACACTTCCTCAAGGTCTCACTACAATATGATCTCTCTTTTGATTACATGTAACGCTCGAAGAATGATATCGCAAAATAGAAAAGGAGATTCAGACTTTGGAATTCTTCTATCCGCACCCTTCAACAACTAGAGCATCTCTCTTATATACTTCTTCATGCCTTTAATACCGTTGGCACATTCCAAAGAAGTTCTTCCAATCAACTCGTTAGACAGAATCAATTAGAGAGATCTCGAGCTCTTTAAGGTAAGTGTTGATAGCCCATCAATCCTACTCGCCCATACAATCAGGATCTCGGTTTCCATAAGTAGATCCTTCCAAATATAAGTTGCGAAATCTTTAGAGAATCTAAACATATTCCATATGAAAGTAAGATTGTTTAGTGCTGAATCCAGTAGAAAGATATCCATTAGTCGTTAGAATAAAGATCATAAAAGATCGAATAAACGTCTTTCGAAACTGTCCATGTGAGTAGACTTTGAAATATAAGTCTTGAGTCTTGCTAGCTTCAAACTTTGATCTTCGACTTTGTCAATAGAGTCTCGTAAGTCTTCGACTAGACTGATAAAAATGTTTTATCAACTTCAAAATACTTCAAGAGAATTTATCCAACAATCTCCCCCTTTTTTATGGTGACAAAACTTTCCCGCAGATTTGAATATTATCGCCCGCAATACAACTTTTAAGCAAGCATCATAAAAGATTAAATAAGATAGTAGAAGTTATCTTGTACACAAATATCCCGTACACGTACTTTCCTTGTACACATATCCGCATTCACCGAAACCTCATTAGTCATAAACGAGACACTATCTAATTTACGAAGCTTAAAGTATTGCCATAGAGAGCACACATTCAAAAACTGCACACATTTAAAAACTCAAGTCAAAGTTAAGATAGCAACAAAAATATAAAAGATAAGATTTGGTTTTGATTTGGTTTTGAGAACAGAAAATCTTCGAAAATTTGCAAAAGTCTTCTCCCCCTTTTTGTCAGCATTAAAAAAATCAAGGAGCTCGAGGAATGCGAACAAGTTGAAAGTCCTCCATAGATTTGACAGTGTCTTCCAACTTCCTCAAATCTTCCGTACTTGGGTGAGAGTAGTGCCCTTTGCGGTATCCCGAATCGACGCCGAACATCTTTAAGCCGATCATGCAAAGTGATGAACATTGCATGATTTTCATTCTGCAAGGTCTGAAATTCATATCCCATGACATAAATTTGACATTTAAGTTCCAAGATGATCTCAAGCAGCCTTTGAAAATCTCCAGAGTTGTTAGTCTGAGTGCTTGTTTCAGCTCGGTCTGAAGGTGGAGTCAAGCCAGTATGAATGTCAGCAGGAAGTTCAGTGTGTGGAGATGATGCCTCTCCTTCAGGAAACTGTGCAGCATGAATATCCTCAAGCATCGGAGGTGATCGACTAACACTGCTTGTGCATCCTCTTCTAAAAGTCAGTAGAAGAGGTGTGTGTTCTCTTTCTGTATCTCCCCCTGTTTCCATGTCTTCTGGAGGAGAAAAGAACTCTTCTTTCTGAGGAGTTTCCTCAGTGACAGGCTGTTGTAGATCCTCCTTTTCTGCTGGAGAATCTGTTCTTTCTGGTTCATCTGCTTGTTCTTCTTTTCCTTCTTCCTCTTCCTCTCTTTCTTCCTCTTTCTTCTCTTCTTCTTTCTCTTTCTCTTTCTCTTTCTCTTCCTCTTTCTCTTTCTCTTCCTCTGCAAAGTGATGTTCTGGAACAGTTGGAATAGATGCAACAAATTGAGAAATAAGAGTAGAGATGGGTATAGCATCCTCATCATCTTCATCTTCCAGGATGATTGCCCTTCTCTTCTTGGTAGAACTAACCACGGTTCTTTCCCTTTCCTTTTGGCCGCTGATGAGTCTCGGTCCGAACTTGATAGGAGTCTTTTCCTTGAATTGCTCCAGCTTTCTTGCTAAGCTCTTTCGACGCATCTTGGTAATCATCCTCAGCCCGATGACCATTTTATCAATAGTCTTCACTGTGAGAATATGAGGAGGTTGAATGTTTAGATGTCCAAGAGACGAGTAATGAGAGCAAAGATAAGGAAGTTTTCCTTTGTCCTTTGCCATGCATCCGTACATGTGAAATATGATGGTATGCGGCAAAGAGAAGTTTAGACCAGCTTGATGGCAAACATCAACTTAGCTTCGAAATTGATACATCTGTCTTGGATGTCGATTTGGGTCTCGACATGCTTAATCACAATCTTGTGCAGCAAAGTATTTGTTGCATTCATTCTGGAGTAGGAGAGTCGACCTTCTGCAATTCTGTCCCTTGCTAGTTCAAGAGTAGCATGGCTTACGGACACACTGATTGATTGGAAAGCCCCTCTTTCCACACCAAGTACATCAGCCAAAATGTCCTTATCAACGACATACTCTTTATCCCTCACGCTAAAAGTAAAGCTGTTTGCATCAATGAAACTGAGATTGGAGTAGAAATACGCCGTTAATTCAGAATGTGCCGTGTCACAGTCTGTGCATAACTGATAAAGTTGAAGTTTTTCAAATTTCTCTCGCAGATTTATGCTCAATAAGTCCAGAAAAATCGAAATCCACAAATCCGTGGGTTCATCACCCCACGCTTTAGCAATTTTTCATACTTCTTTTCCGTGTCCGTCCGAGCGGAACAATTCATCCTTCTTCCCTCGAAGGTTTGCAGCCACACCCATCCATGGTTTAAAGTGTATGAACATCTTTTCATCATCATCCTTTCCTCAGCCGATTCATACTACCAAACCTAGGGTCACTAGGGAAATTTGCAAATGCTTTTGCAGCTCGTCCTTCAGAGTACAACTCTAGACCTTTCCATGACAGTAAGAAAGTGCGTCTCATTTCTATAACCCTTCTCTTTCAGAAACTCATCCACGAATGTCATAGCAGAACCACCTTCCTTTAATACAGAGTAAAGCTTGTAAACAAAGGCAGGCTTAAGAGTTCTTACTGGTTCGATATCTTCATAAACCGTTTCTGCATCTTGAGGGCCATGTCCTTGAGGTCTAGTTGGGGATGACCGTTGTTGAGATCGTTGAGGAGTTTGCTCGCAGGGAAAGTCGCTTTCTTCTGAGATCAAAGTGCGTAGGCCCTCACTAGATCCCCGTGGTCCCCGTTTGCTATTCCTCGGATGACTTCCTTTGATACGACATTGTGCTTTCTTTGGAGAAGTTTTCACTTGTGTCGCAAGAAAGTTGAGAACTTTGAAACGAAGAAGTTTTGGAGAGAAAAATACAGAGCAATGAAAAGCTTTTGATCTAGGGTTTCGGGTAAAGTGAAAACGAAGGAGAAGAGGTGTATAAAAGATAACAGTACGGGGATAAACCAAGCGTCGTATATTTTGGAAATCTTAAAATTTCCTTTTTGAAAAATAACTCGCCTTAATAAATCGATAACCACTCTCTTTAAATATAACCGCCTTAAAATAGACAGATAATCTTACCTTATCGATAAGACAGTTTAAGTAAATGAACTTACAAATCGTGTCGATTCGTATTCTCGCCTTTTAACCTTGAGTCTCGATGCTCGTCGACTTTAGTTACTGAGTCTGAGCTTCAGCATTCTTCAAGAGATAAAATATTGAGTCATGAGCGAATAGACTCAAACAAGCATTTCTCAAGTTGTCTGCCAGTTGACTCTTTGTTATGAACATGATCTCTTATAAAGTGATGTCGAATCTCAATATGTTTTGCTCTTGAATGTAGGATAGGATTCTTTGTAAGATTGATTGCACTGGTGTTGTCACATCTTATTTTTATGCAAGAGTCTTCAATGCCAAAGTCTTGCGCTTGTTGTTTTATCCACAATATTTGAGAACAGCAACTTCCAAGGGCTACGTATTCTGCTTCAGCCGTTGAAAGAGCCACAGTACTTTGTTTCCTTGAAAACCAAGATACCGCCCTGTTTCCAAGCAATTGACAAGTACCTGAAGTGCTTTTTCTTTCAACTCTACAACCTGCAAGATCTGCGTCTGAATAGCCAAGAAGTGTAAAGTCTCATTCTTTGGGATACCAAAGACCAATCTTAGCAGTAGTAGCAACATATTTAATAATACATTTAACAACACTTAAGTGAGATTCTCTAGGATCGATTGAAACCTAGCACATATGCAAACACTAAATAATATGTCGTCCGGATGCGAAGTAAGATAAAGAAGTGAACCAATGATACTCTTGTATAACTTTTGGTCAATTTTCTTCCCTGCTTCATCTTTGTCTATCTTCAAGGAACTTGACATTGGTATGTCGCTCTTTTTGCAATTTTCCAGACCGAACTTTTTAACAAGTTCTTTTGCATATTTCTCTTATGAATGAATATTCCCTCCTTTAGTTGTTTGACTTGTAGACCAAGGAAAAAGGATAGTTCACCCATCATGCTCATCTCGAATTCATCCCGCATAGACTTAGAAAATTTCTTGCACAAAGTCTCATTAGATGATCCGAATATGATGTCATCAACATAAATCTGAACAAGTAGAAAGCTTTTACCTTCCTTTTTAATGAACAAAGTAGTGTCTACATTTCCTTTAGAAAAGCCACTATGAATTAAGAAATTACTTAGCCTTTCATACCAAGCTCGAGGAGCTTGTTTCAATCCATATAAAGCTTTCTTCGCCCGAACACGAGTCTGGGTTTCTTTGAATCTTCAAATCCAGGAGGTTGTTCCACGTAGACTTCTTCTTGAATAAATCCATTCAGAATGCGCTTTTGACATCCATTTGAAACAACCTGAAATTCTTATAGCAAGCAAAAGCAAGTAGTAATCTGATTGCTTCTAACCTTGCTACTGGAGCGTAAGTCTCATCATAGTCTATCCATTCTTCTTGCGTGTATCCTTTAGCCACGAGTCTTGCTTTGTTTCTTGTTACTTTGCCTTTTTCGTCAACTTTGTTCTTGAAACCCATTTAGCTCCAATAACTCGATTTACCTTTTGGTTTGGGAGTCAATTCCCATACGTCGTTAATACCGAATTGTCCGAGCTCTTCTTGCATTGCTTCAATCCAGCTTTCATCAAGCTAAAGCTTCTTCAATATTTTTGGGTTCTATTTCAGAAATAAGAGCAACAAAGACTAGACTCTTCTCGCCTTTTGATCTTGTTCGAATTCCCTCATTAATGTTCCTAATAATGAGTTCTTCAGATGACTAGACTTGTGCTTCCAAGCATTACTGGTCAGTCGATAGATTGTTGATCTTCTTCTTGAGTAGATTCTTCATCAGTAGCTTGTTGTACTGATTTCGATTTAGTAACTACTTGAGTGGAGTTAGATCTAGCAGTGTCTGGAATAGATTCTGAATCTTCGCCCGTATCTGCCGAACTTGTGGAGAGTCTTGAAATTTGACATTCATTGATTCTTCCACAATCCGAGTCTTTTTGTTGAACACTCTAAAAGCTTTGCTTGTAGTAGAGTATCCAAGAAAGAATCTTCATCTGATTTTTCTTCAAACTTACCAACACGATCATTTGCATTCTTTAGAATAAAACATTTGCAACCAAATATTTGAAAATAAGAAACTATTGGTTTCTTCCTTTTAAAATTTCATAAGGAGTTTTATCAAGAATTGGCCTTAAAAACACTCGGTTTATAATATAGCAAGTAAGTTGAAACAAATTTTCTCGCCTAAAACCTTGAAGAAATTTGATTTCCAATTAAAAGTGTTCTTGCCATTTCTTGTAAAGACCTATTCTTCCTTTCCACAACCCCATTCTATTCTGGTGTATATGGAGAGGAGAATTTGTGTTGAAAACCAAATTCATCACAAAATTTAGCAAAGTCTTGATTTTCAAACTCACCTCCATGGTCTCGTACGAATGCTTGAGATAGTGTGACATTTCTCATTCTGCACCTTTTTAGCAAATTTTGAAAAGAGAGAGAAAGTCTCGACTTACTTGTAAGAAAGTAGACCCAAGTGAATCGTGAATAGTCATCCACTATTACTGAGAACCTTTTACCACCAATGCTTTTCGTTCTGGTAGGTCCAAACAAATCCATGTGCAAAAGCTGCAATACATGATTAGTGGAAACTTTATTTATTGATTTGTAAGAGTTTCTAACCCGTTTACCCAAAGACGCATGGTGTACATAGATCGACTTTGAATAATTAAGAATAGGCAATCCTCGAACAAGTTTCTTTGTAGAGATCTTGTTGATTTGCTTCATATTGATATGGCCTAGCTTTTTGTGCCATAGATTTGCTTCATCTTGTACTGATATTAAGCACCGTGATCTTTCTTGATTCACATCCGTAAGATAGATATTTCCATGTCTTCGACCAAGAAAAGATTGAGTAAAGTCTTTACCGATTCAAGAGCACGTTTCTTCCCGAAAGTTGATCTTGAAACCAGAATCACACAACCGACTTATGCTAAGCAGGTTGTAATTTAATCCTTCAACTAAGGAAACATTATTGATAGACAAACTTCCAATCTTCACTGTTCTCGACCAAGAATCCTTCCTTTGTTGTTACCACCAAAGGAAACTTTTCCTCCGTCTATCTGGATAAGTTTTATGAAGCAAACTTGAGTCTCTTGTCATATGTCTTGAGCAGCCACTATCAAGATACCATTTTATCTTCTTTTTATAGTAACCTCGCAATTAATGTAAATCAAGCTCTTTTTGGTACCCATACCATCTTGGGTCCGTAGTGTTAGAACAATAGATAGTCTTAGCCCAAATTTTTAACATGTCTCCAAACCAAAGGACATTCTTTCTCAAAGTGTTCTAAGCTTTTACACTTGGAACATCTCGAGCATTTCTACCAACAGGTTTTACAAAAACTTTCTCGAAATGATTCTTGTAAACAATTCTAGCTGGTCTTTGTTTAATTCTTTCTTTTACCTTCGGAAAATCAATCGCTGGAATAGTTTCAAGTCATACCAAGACCTAACTTATCAAAATATGGTCTTTGTATCGAAAGAATCTTATCCAGCTTTTCGTAACCATTTGAAAATCTTTTTGATATGTTAGTGATATCATTTTTCAAAAGATTATTTTCATTTGAAATACTGTCTCGAGTTTTCTTTCACAACAGCAAAATCTTTTTCCAGCTTTTTCAAACTTTTCTTTCATAAGTTTATCCCGTTGTTTCAATGTAGAATTTTCCCTTTTCAATTTGGAGATCCTCTTAAGAGAGGTTTTCAGACTAAGACAAAGTTCATCAATATATTTAGAAACTTTAACAGGAATTTTCAAGTTACTAACCTCGAGTTCGCCGTCCGAGTCTATGTCTCGAATCAAGGTCTCGAGTCCGAGTCCGATTTTGCCATTAAACAGATATTGGCATAATCATCGTCACTTTCTTCACATTCAAGTATCACTCCAAGTCTCTCGCTTTGAGTGCCTTCCCCGTTTTTCTCGCCTTCCCTTTTCTCTTCTTTAACAGAGGACAGCTTGGGTCCGATGTGTCCCTTTTTCTTGCATTCAAAGCAAGTCACTTTTTATTAGTATCATCTTCCTCTCGTTGACTGTTTTGAAACCTTTGAGAATTTTGTTTCTTCCAATTGAATTTTCTTCCTTTTCTGTTCAACTTTCCGAATCTCTTTATTATAAGTGCCAGTTCTTCATCATCTAGATCTTCTTCAGAGTCTGTAACATCAAAATAGTCATTAGACTTTAAGGCAATAGATTTCTTACCTTTTGAGTCTTCCTCTTCGTTGGTCTGTTCTACTTCATAGGATTGAAGAGTCCCAACCAATTCGTCTACAGAAAGTGGAGTAATCCTCTATGTCTCTCTTATTGAGGTTTTTATATAATTCCAGCCTTTTGAGAGTCCTCGAAGAGTTTGTTGACCTTCATATGTCCCGAGATTGGATGTCCCCGATATTCAAGACCATTCACAATTTCAGTAAAGCGACTAAACATGTCGCTTATTGATTCTCCCGATCTCATCTTAAAGACTTCATATTGTCCCAAGAGAATGTTGATCCTCGTTTCTTTCACACGATCAGTTCCTTCATAGGTAATGTGAAGCCTATCCCATACTTCCTTTGTTGTATCACAAGAAGATATTATGTTATATTCGGTAGGGGATAAAGCACAATATAAAGAGTAAATAGCTTTGGCGTCGAGAGTCCGTCTCTTGGTGATTTCTTCTTGAGTCAAAAGAGTAGGAACAAGCAGTTCTTTTCCTCTCTCTCGATTCCGATGCAGCAGCAGAATGATTCCTTTATCAACCACTTCCCATTCCAAAGGATCTTTCGATCTTAGGAATGCCTTCATCTTATTTTTCCATATGCTGTAATCTTTTCCATCAAAGTATGGAGGTCTGGTATTGCTTTGACCTTCAACCAACCCTGTAGGCAACATACTAGCCATAGATCTTTTACTTAGAAGTAAAGACACTTCTTATAAACAAGTACACAAGCTCGATACCAATTGTTAGGACTAGAATTAGCACCTAGAGGGGGTGAATAGGTGTTTAAAGCGATTTTAATAAATTAAACCGAATGAGATATAAATAACTTAAAACCAACAATTGCAGCAAATGAAAACAATAACGATATAAAGGATTAGGGATAGAGAATCAAGACTCCATTTATAGTGGTTCGGCTTAGACCAAGCCTATGTCCACTCTCCCGCACCCTTACAACCCTTCCGGGCCGGATTTCACTAAGAATCAATAAGAGTGATTATAGTCTCACGCTCTTGAGTCCACAAAGTAGATTACTCTACTACACTTCCTCAAGGTCTCACTACAATATGATCTCTCTTTGATTACATGTAACGCTCGAAGAATGATATCGCAAAATAGAAAAGGAGATTCAGACTTTGGAATTCTTCTATCCTCACCCTTCAACAACTAGAGCATCTCTCTTATATACTTATTCATGCCTTCAATACCGTTGGCACCTTCCAAAGAAATTCTTCCAATCAACCCGTTGGACAGAATCAATTAGAGAGATCTCGAGCTCTTTAAGGTAAGTGTTGATAGCCCATCAATCCTACTCGCCCATACAATCAGATCTCGGTTTCCATAAGTAGATCCTTCCAAATATAAGTTGCGAAATCTTTAGAGAATCTAAACATATTCCATATGAAAGTAAGATTGTTTAGTGATGAATCCAGTAGAAAGATATCCATTAGTCGTTAGAATAAAGATCATAAAAGATCAGAATAAACGTCTTTCTAGAAACTGTCCATGTGAGTAGACTTTGAAATATAAGTCTTGAGTCTTGCTAGCTTCAGACTTTGATCTTCGACTTTGTCAATAGAGTCTTTGTAAGTCTTCGACTAGACTGATAAAAATGTTTTGTCAACTTCAAAATACTTCAAGAGAATTTATCCAACAGCATCGAGGGTGGCGAGTTGCGTCGAATCATCGTCGGGAGCATGGAGTGTTGCAGAGAGGAAATGGAAAGAAAAGGGAAAGTGAAGAATGAACATTGAAGAAAACGTTAGTGTTTTGGAGAGAGGGAATCCCAATTTCAGCTCCCGATTCTGGTTCCAGTTCTGATTGGAACCGAGAATCAAATCATGAACCGCCGGTTCTAAAAGAAAAGGAACCGAGAATGGGAACCTTTCTCTTTAGAACCGGGAACTGAAACGGACCCTCCAGTGCGGTTCTTCGGTTCCCGGTTCTACCCGGGGACAAGTGCTCACCCTAGTCGGCAACATGTTCTCATCTTGCTCGATCTTAAGCTGGAAAATTACAATAAAAAAATCATAAACGTATTGTATGGATGCTAAATCAATTATAAACCTTTTGATTTGGTCAACTATGACCTAAATATTAACAATTTGCAATGTAGTTCTCCTAGCAAATTTTGGCCGGCAATCATTGACTTGGACACCGGCTATTTTACATGATATAGCCGACATTGACATAGAAAATTTCTTTGATTTTTCAAATTTTTCAAAATATATAATTATTTTGAATTTTCCTTTCTTTTATTTCATTCTTCCTCTACTGGCCACCGAGCTTCAGCAATGGCCTATGACCAACCTTGGACAAGGCTCGCCCTAGCCATATGGTGAGGTTAAGCCTTTAGAGCTCAAGGTTGATGAGGTCAACCCTTGCCAACCCTTCTCTATGGTCGATCACTAGCAATGGTGACTAGGGAGGAAAAAGAACAGAAAAAAGTTCTAAAATTCAGAAAAATTATAAATTAATTTGTCCATGTTTGCGATTGCCAAGTAAAATTAGCCGGAATTACTACATTGGCAAATTGTCAAAAAGACTCAATTGGCTAAATTGAAATATTTTAGTATCGATACCCAAGCAATAGATTTGAGACTTTATTTATTTATTTATTAATTATCCCACTATAAACTGTTATCACATTCATGTCATGTCAATGAATTTCCAAACTTTCCACTACTCGATAATGATAAAGCCCCAATAAGGGAGACCTTTGACCTATCGCGGTCTCTTTATAGTCGTTGCTTTGTTTGATGTAATAGTTACGGTGTGACTTTCAAAATTATAGTACTTTAGAACATTTTTAACTATGATTGGTCATATCTATCCAGATCTGTTTTGAGTTATTCTTATCATAAGATTATATTAATGATACTTCGTCAAATATCCATCTAGAACCATCTACAACAATGTAATGAAGTTTATTTGTGTCAGACCTTCATGCTAAATGGACCCCATGCACATTAAGATCGATATGTAAACTTCATTACCGGCATTAGCAGCTTATTTTATGCAAGTTATTTTGAGGGGTATCCAACACGCATATCCTTCAAAGGCCTTCATCAGTGCATGATCTCTCCCTCCATCATAATTCTCGCAGTGATTCCCCATATATATATATATATACTAGGTACGGCGATATAAATTCTCCGTGCGAATGCATATGATCATGCTCCCTTGTCTCGCAAGCTAGAGATCCCAAACACACGTATAGAGAAGGATCATGGAAGGTTTGCTCCAGTGCCCTGCGAACTACGTGCCTTTGACTCCCATAAGCTTCTTAGAGAGAGCAGCTTTCGTCTATGGCAACAAGGTTTCCATCATCTACGGCAATACAAGGTACACATGGAGACAGACCCACGAAAGGTGTTTGAAACTCGCCTCTGCTCTGACGAGGTTGAAGATCTCACGCGGCGATATCGTAAGTCTCTCTATCTTGTTTCCCTCATCCTTCATTGTATCCTTGAGTTTCATTCAAATGAAAAGTGGTCCTCGTTCTCTTTCCTTTTTGCTTCCATAAGCTTTTAGTTTTCCTAAAGCTCGTGGTCTCAAATGGAGGGAATAAGGTAGTAGATCAGGGTCTTCCTGTAACAAGCCATAGACCCAAGAAAAGTGGGAGTGACAAAGATCATTCTATAGATAGATTGTTCTTCACGGTACATTCTCATCAAGCTATTATTGATGGTTTCGAGTCTAGGGATGTGCAAAACGGACTGCCCAAACCAAAGTGTGGTTCCCGATTCCTCAAAATGGAACTGGTGTCCGGGCGATCCGATTCCTAGTTCCAAGATGGAACCGGACTGGACCGGACTGAACCGACTACATTTTTCTTTTCTTTAAAAAAACTAGTAAAATGTGAACTAATGCTTTCTCATCAAATGGTACCAAAAGTTATGGCACAATAACTCTTCACTCATTGTCACTTCTGTCAATATCTTAAGATTTGTCACTTTACCTTGTTGTGCATGGCCACTCTTTAATAGGAAAAAAAAAAAATTGCCCACTTCCACTGGACCAGACCGAAACTAATGGTCTGGTCCAATTCCCGATACTAGGACCAAACGGTCCGGTCCCCAATTCTTGGTTTCACTTTGGCACTAGACTGGAATGGGAATTGATCACCACTAACATGAACCGTTGTTAGATCAGGTGAACATCACAGCGGATATGCATGCACCAGAGATGCTATCTCGAGTCTCTTTTTCTTTCGTCATCCCCTTAGATGGTATATCAAGAGAAGGAGAACCCACGGAACCGTTCAATCTGCCAAATTAGGTAAAGATGAAGGAGGTCAACTCCCGAGCTCTTCTGAAAAAAAAAAAAAAAAAAAAAAAAAACCGAGCTCCTCCATTGCCTATGTTATTTCATAGATGTCCGTATGCTGTGTCGGACAAACCATTAACATAAACAACTGGAATGATTGGAAATACATATACAAAAATATATTCCATGGACCAAAAACTTAAAAAAAAAAAAAAAAAAGTCTAGCCTCGCAAAGGAAGAATTTATAATACGTAACCTAGTTCATGTTAATCTTTACCTAAAATGAATTGTGATTGACTTGCCAAATTCAAGAGAAAGGTTTGCTAGAAAACACATTCTTGTTTGGATGAAGGAAAGAAACGAAGTGAAAGGATTAGAAGAAGTTGGTAAAGTCAACTATTGTGTAAGAGGGCATGTTTTGCATTCAAAACAAAAGCATAATGTAATTTATTTATTTTTTTGCGTTACCACCAAAATTGGATTATCATTCAAATTTTAGAAAAATTTGATCAAATTACATGTGAAGTTATGCATCAATACTTGAGTATTTGAAGTTTTGGGAGTTTCGAATTCGAAAATAGGTCAAAGTGGGTGAGTAGCATGATTTAAATTAAGCAAACGGTGAAAAGCATAAGTGAAGACAAGCCCTATATACGTAAAAGATATTAATGAATGCATGTCTGTCCCTCTCTTTTCCCTTGCATCCTTCAAAACCTCTCATCTTTAATTTGTAATTACCTCACAGTCCCCCTTTTTTTTTCATTTCCAATCACCCCTACCTAACATAGTATCAAAGAGCACTATAATCTCGATATATAGGAACCCCTATTTTATATGCTAATAGTAGAAAAACTAAGACCCGTTGGTGGTAGGTTAAAACTTGAGAATTTTTCTCTTAATATGGTAATCTATAACATGTACAGTACTAACAGTACAAGACCTCTGATGAAATTGAACTTTTTTAAGTGAAATACTAATATTATAGCTAATTTCTTTGAATATGAAAAGGATGAAATTTCTAAAATGATTATAAATTGCTCCACTAACTCAAATTATTGTAATACCCTTTAGTTATTTTATATCAGTAAAAGTAAAACAACATAAATTATTTCACTCTTTTACATTATTCCATTACTCTACACACTATAATAATTGTTAAAGTGAATCATTTGAACACATTGGCCCCTGCACCTCTCCGCGTTGGAATTCTAGCCTCGTCAACATTGACTATAAGGGCATGACAAAAAAAAAAAGACTTTTAAGGGGACAAACTCAGAAGGTCCCATCTCAATCTTCACCCACCCACGAAGAGGAGTCCCGCACGTCATGAATTTTGGGTCTACAGCTAACTTCTATCAAACCATTTTTGCTAAAAAATAAACGCATTAATCCCCCGATCAAAAGGGTTCGCTTAATCGAAAACCATATTTATTTTTTCACTTAATTTTTAAAAATAAAATTGCGGCAAAGAGGATCCTACTCAATCTTTGAATGCACATTAATGTATTTGCGCATTTTCTTGGGGTCATGTGCTCCGACAACACATTCACTTTGACTAGATTGAACTAGAGTGAAACAGAAGTTAATGGTCCCTAAATTTTGGCGTATGCTCATGTGCAACATATTATGTCGTCAATCACCGCACGTTTCCATATCTAGAAAAAATTGAAGTCAACGAGGCGTGTCAACCGGTGAAGATGGACCTGCGAGACGTTCTTCTTGATTTACTGTGGCACAGTTCACAAGTTAGAATTTTATCCATCACGTTATATTTACTCTGCGTGATTGAATAAGTATAAAATGGGGCCAGATGTCATAATGCTCCAATCAGTCTCTTTGACTCGAAGGAGTTAAAAGGGGAGCCAACTTTTCCATCCTTGACTCAGAGGCAGTTTAATATTGTCTTTCTCTTGTGAGAGGAAAGGTTAAAGGGAGTCTTACAACTTACGTGGATCCGACACTCCGGTCCTAAGTTCTTTTTATTGCAGTAAAACTTACAAATGATTTGGTATGCATGATTGAACGGTGAGCTGCAATCCTCTAAGTCGACGCTACCTATTGGTACACACCGATTCATTCGTTAAAATTTGTATAAGATCATCACTAATTGATCAAAAATATTTAAGCTATTATATGAAAGCATGATGTATTATTTAACTGCTATGACATTTCCCTTCTTACTTAGGTTTGTATTTCACCTGAGACTAATGGGTGAAATAATAATAGGCAAAGAAAAAGTATAAAAATATTTGAATTCAAGACACCCTCTGGAGCCACTACTATTTAGAATTCAGTGCACAATAATTTACTGCAACAACTTTGGAATATGGTGCCCATGTTAGAATATTTAAATAACAAATTACGAATTCATCTAATAGTTTATGTTTTTAGAACAATTAGCTATAATCCCACAAAATCTCAACATAATATCAACATAGGAGACCTTGAGTTCACATATTCTAGACTTCTATTTACCTCACCAATTACATATTTCCAAGCTTTATGCTTAAGTTAAAGTCCAACTTAAGCATTATGGGGATTGTTGGAATAATTAAAAATTAAATCATTTTTCATCTAATAGCTTAAGTTTTTAGAAAAATTAGTTATAGTCCCATAAAATCTCAACATATTATATTTTACGTCTAAAAACTCTCCCTCACGCAAAGGTTTGGTTCAATGATAAAGGCCTTAAGCATAGATCCCAACATGTGAGCCCCATGGGCTTATAAATAAGGGAACCTACAAACGAGCGAAAAGGGCATGGTGCTGTTTTACTATAACATAGCTCTACTTAAATCGTCTAGTGGACAATGAAAATTATCACATGTGTCGGACTCCTTGCATTTCGAATTGACAGATGATTGTGAATCAAGAAAGGAACACAAACTCGATGATTAGGTTCTAAAACTTATGAAATAAATCTTCTAATTACAGCACATTATTTTCGAAGGATACGATCAAGCATTTCATTAACATAAACAACTGGAATGATTGGACATAAATTACTGGGAAATGAATAGAAATAAGTAAGGTGCATTGACAAAAGTAAAATCTTGTCCTTCTGATTTTTGTGCATATCTTTTCCTCTTTAGTTTCTCCTATTTATAGTCCATGGGTAGCCGGCCTATTCTAATAAGTGTTCTCGCTCATTGAAATTTAATTTTGGTTCCATTTTATGGTATAATTGTTCCCGCCTCAGAAGCTCGATTGCAATAACTAATTGACTCAGCTATACAAATTTATTGATAGCAACTATTAGTTAATACCTTTGATAATTGTTCCTATCTGAGTTTGACTGCAACAATCGTTTCTGGTATTTTTATCCTTACAGTTGATTTGATTTCGGCCAAGTTTTGCGAGTCGATGTTAATGTTTCTCAATTCCATCGACATTGATTTGACCAACATCGGCTTGACTCTTCCCACCTTGTCCACTTAATTCCGTTGGCTTCTCACAATCATTGTTGTCGTTTAACCACTGACTGTATTTATAGTGAATATCATATTGCATATGCTCATCAACATACTGTTTACTTCTTCCTTAATGACATCCTACATAATCTATTAATCGGTCAATATTCATAATCGGCCTTGACCTTGTTTAGTTGACTACAGCCCGACTTAAAAGATTGCTCTTCGTCTCAATGTGTTTAGCACTTCCTCGTCAAAGCCATAAAGCCATAGGTGATGTATAGTTAAGGGCATCAATTCTTATGAAATTGGCATCAAAGTTGACATTTTTAGGCTGCTAATAGTCACAGACTATATTTAATATTTTAACAGTTTTACATATGTCTGATCTTCTTCTTTTAATGGACCCATTACACTAAGGAGTTTCACCCTATATGGATGAAAACCACCATTGCATTTCGAAGACCCAATAACCTTGCTTTTCCATCCAAAATGACACAATCCAGGAGTAGCATAATAAGGCTTTCGGGGAGTTTTTTTTTCCTAATGATCACAACTATCGAATTTCTACCTTTTCTCCTTTCGTTTTATGTGATCATAATGCAGAAATTATCAATATAATAATCATGTCGAGTTAGAAGTCGTGGTTTCAAAAGAAAGAAAGTAAAATTGGTTTTCAGTTGGTTAAAGCTAATGCGCATGTGTCACGGGTCAGTAGTTCCTTGGCCATGGAGTAACCTATTTGATGCCTGGCAAGTAAAATTCGCCAGGTCAACCTTCCTTCTATAGTTGTTCCAGTGAGCAATACGGTGAATAGCTCTTTTATACAATATCATACCACGCCCAGCTTAGCTTGGGCGTCTAGTCCATCGAGTGAGACCGTAGATCTCTTTAGGCTCAACAACTGGTTTTAGCCTACCATGGCCTCATCAAGAGAGCGGCATCAGCTCTCGATCAATTTGTACACGGGAGGCCAACCCCACCTTCAAAGCTCCTAAGTAATATAATCATTATATCATAGAATTCATAACACCAACCATCCTGACGCCACTCTAACGGACCAATTGTGTTCATCCTCTCTATATCCTCACTCTTCACTCGACAACCCCAAACTTCACTCCCAAGGGTTCATGGGTATGGGAGAATCATGGACCGTGACAAACTCCCCCTACCATCAATTCCTTACATAGATGGCAACAACGCTCTCTCCACTCCATTGCTTGGGCTGTTTGTGAATATCCAGTCACTTGTGCTCCTTATGTTTCCCCAACTAACCATCAATGCCACTTCCTCCTTATCTCGGCAAGCCAATAGAGGGTCCCCTTGGTGGACTTACATAGATGGATCTAAAACGTTATCCCGGAATAACCCGTGTGGCGCCCGGCGACGGAATCGCCGGAGTCAACCTTCCTTCTATAGTTGTTCCAATGAGCAATACGGTGAATAGCTCTTTTATACAATATCATACCACGCCCGCTTAGCTTGGGCGTCTAGTCCATCGAGTGAGACCGTAGATCTCTTTAGGCTCAACAACTGGTTTTAGCCTACCATGGCCTCATCAAGAGAGCGGCATCAGCTCTCGATCAATTTGTACACGGGAGGCCAACCCCACCTTCAAAGCTCCTAAGTAATATAATAATTATATCATAGAATTCATAACACCAACCATCCTGACGCCACTCTAACGGACCAATTGTGTTCATCCTCTCTATATCCTCACTCTTCACTCGACAACCCCAAACTTCACTCCTATGGGTTCATGGGTACGGGAGAATCATGGACCGTGACAAACTCCCCCACTCAATTCCACAACGCTCTCGTTGCGGGCTATTATGTCGCTTCCTTATGTTTCCCTAACCATCAATGCCACTTCCTGGGACTTACATAGATGGCAACGCTCGCCCAACAGAACAATTCACTCCACTCCATTGCTTGCTCCCCCTGATCAAAGCTGTTTGTGAATCTCCAGCCAATTACACCCCTATGGCAGCACCTTATTTCGCCTACTAAGCTCCTCCTTATCTCAGCAAGCCAATAGAGGGTCCCCCTTGGTGGAAACGTGCTCGCAGACCTCTTCTTAAGATTCGCCCATTGATCTAGAAACGTTATCCCCATTCAACGAGCAATTCGGTTCCTTCCTATACCCCCATTGCCATCCCAGAAACTAGACGAGAACCACACATTATCCAAGCCCCTTTTGTCCCCGACAATCACTCTCCACCCTCATAGGATAGGGAAGACCACAGGCTTTTCCCCAAATCACCTACTTACTAGAGGGATTCCTGCTCTAATACCATTTGTCACGAGTCGGTAGTTCCTTGGTCGCGGAATAACCCGTGTGGCGCTTGGCGAGCAGAATTCGCCAGGCCAACCTTCCTTCTATAGTTGTTTCAATGAGCAATACAGCGAATAGCTCTTTTATACAAGATTGTACCACGCCCAGCTTAGCTCGGGTGCCTAGTCCATATAGTGAGATAGCAGATCTCTTTAAGTTCAACAACTGATTTTGGCCTACCATAATCTCATCAAGAGAGCGGCATTAGCTCCCAACCAGTTTATACACGGGAGGCCAACCCCGCTTTCAAAGCTTCTAAGTAATATAATCATTATATCCTAGAAATCTTAGCACCAACCGCCCTAACACCACTCCTACGGACCAATTGTGTTCATCCTCTCTATGTCCTCACTCTTCACTCGATAACCCCAAGTTTCATTCCCAATGGTTCACGGGTACAGGAGAATCACGGACCATAACAAATTTTGTCGTGGGTCAGTAATTCCTTGGCTGCGGAATTACTCGTGCAACGCCTGACAAGCGGAATTCGCCAGGCCAACCTTCCTTCTATATTTGTTCCAATGAGCAATACAGTGAATAGCTCTTTTATACAAGATCGTACCACGCCCAGCTTAGCTAGGACGCCTAGTCCATTGAGTGAAACAACAGATCTCTTTAAGCTCAACAACCAGTTTCGGCTTGCCATAACCTCATCAAGAGAGCAGCATCAGCTCCCGACCAATTTGTGCACGAGAGGCCAACTCCGCCTTCAAAGCTCCTAAGAAATATTATCCTTCCATCCTATAACTCTTAGCACCAATCGTCCTGACGCCACCCCACGGACCAATTATATTCATCCTCTCTACATCCTCACTCTTCACTTGATAATCCCAAGCTTCACTCCTAGTGGTTCACGAGTACGGGAGAATCATGAACCATGACAAACTCCCCCACTCAATTTCGTAATGCCCTCGTTGTGAGCTATTCTGTCGCTTCCCTACGTTTCCTTAACCATCAATTCCACTCCCTGGGACTTACATCAATGGCAACGCTCGCCCATTAGAACAACTCACTCCACTATATTGCTTGCTTCCCCCGATTAAAGCCATTCACGAATCTCCAATCACTTGTGCTCCCCAACAAGTGTGGCACCCATAGCCAACTGCACCCCCGTGGCAGCACCTTCTTTTGCCTACTAAGCTCTTCTTGATCTTAGCAAACCAATAGAGGGTCCCTCTTAGTGGAAACGTGCTCGCAGACCTCTTCTTAAGATTCCCCCATTAATCCAGGAACGTTATCCCCATTCAACGAGCAATTTGGTTCCTTCCTATTAACCCATTGCCATCCCAGAAGCTAGACAAGAACCACACATTATCCAAGCCCCTTTTGTCCCCGGCAATCACTCTCTGCTCTCATAGGACAGGGAAGACCACAGGCTTTTCCCCAAATCACCCACTTATTAGAGGGATCCCTGCTCTGATACCATTTGTCACGGGTCGGTAGTTCCTTGGCCGCGGAATAACCCATGTGGCACCTGGCGAGCGGAATTCACCAAGCCAACCTTCCTTCTATAGTTGTTCCAATGAGCAATACGATGAATAGCTCTTTTATACAATATTGTACCACGCCCAGCTTAGCTCAGGTGCCTAGTCTATCAAGTGAGACAGCAGATCTCCTTAAGTTCAACAACTTATTTTGGCCTACCATAGTCTTATCAAGAGAGCGGCATTAGCTCCCAACTAGTTTGTGCACGGGAGGCCAACCCCGTTTTCAAAGCTCCTAAGTAATATAATCCTTCTATCCTAGAAATCCTAGCACCAACCGTCCTGACACCACTCCTACGGACCAGTTGTGTTCATCCTCTCTATGTCCTCACTCTTCACTCGATAACCCCAAGTTTCACTCCCAATGGTTCACGGGTACGGGAGAATCACGGACCATAACAAATTTTGTCATGGGTTAGTAATTCCTTGGTTGCAGAATTACCTGTGCGACGCCTGACAAGCAGAATTCTCCAGGCCAACCTTCCTTCTATAGTTGTTTTAGTGAGCAATACAATGAATAGCCCTTTTATACAAGATCGTACCACGCCCAGCTTAGTCCATTGAGTGAAACAACATATCTCTTTAAGCTCAACAACCAGTTTCGGCTTGCCATAACCTCACAAGAGAGCGGCATCAGCTCCCGACCAATTTGTGCACGAGAGGCCAACTCCGCCTTCAATGCTCCTAAGTAATATAATCCTTCCATCTTATAACTCTTAGCACCAATCATCCTGACACCACTCCCACGGAGCAGTTCTATTCATCCTCTCTACATCCTCACTCTTCACTCGATAATCCCAAGCTTCACTCCTAGTGGTTCACGAGTACGGGAGAATCACGAACCGTGATAAACTCCCCCACTCAATTCTGTAACACCCTCGTTGCGAGCTATTCTATCACTTCCCTACGTTTCCCTAACCATCAATTCCACTCCCTGGGACTTACATCGATGGCAACGCTCGCCCATTAGAACAACTCACTCCACTCTATTGCTTGCTTCCCACGATTAAAGCCATTCGCGAATCTCCAATCACTTGTGCTCCTCCACAAGTGTGGCACCCACAGCCAACTGCACCCCTGTGACAGCACCTTCTTTTGCCTACTAAGCTCCTCCTAATCTTAGCAAACCAATAGAGGGTCCCCTTTGGTGGAAACGTGCTCGCAAACCTCTTCTTAAAATTTGCCCATTGATCTAGGAATGTTATCCCCATTCAACGAGCAATTCGGTTCCTTCATATACCCCTATTGCCATCCCAGAAGCTAGACGAGAACCTCACATTATCCAAGCCCCTTCTGTCCCCGGCAATCACTCTCCGCCCTCATAGGACAGGGAAGACCACGGGCTTTTCCCCAAATCACCCACTTACTGGAGGGATCCCTGCTCTTATACCATTTGTCACGAGTTGGTAGTTCCTTGGCCGCGGAATAACCCGTGTGGCACCTGGCGAATGGAATTCACCAAGCCAACCTTCCTTCTATAGTTGTTCCAGTGAGCAATACGGCGAATAGTTCTTTTAGACAATATTGTACCACGCCTAGCTTCACTGGGGTGCCTAGTCTATTAAGTGAGACAGCATATCTCTTTAAGTTCAACAACTTATTTCAGCCTTCTATAGTCTTATCAAGAGAGCGGCATTAGCTCCCAACTAGTTTGTGCACGGGAAGCGAACCCCGCTTTCAAAGCTCCTAAGTAATATAATCATTCTATCCTAGAAATCCTAGCACCAACCGTCCTGACACCACTCCTACGGACTAGTTGTGTTCATCATCTCTATGTCCTCACTCTTCACTCGATAACCCCAAGTTTCACTCCCAATGGTTCACGGGTACAGGAGAATCACAGACCATAACAAATTTTGTCATGGGTCAGTAATTCCTTGGCCGCGGAATTACTTGTGCGGCGCCTGACAAGCGGAATTTGTCAGGCCAACCTTCCTTCTATAGTTGTTCCAATGAGCAATACGGTGAATAGCTCTTTTATACAAGATCGTACCACGCCCAGCTTAGCTCGGGCGTTTAGTCTATTGAATGAAATAACATATCTCTTTAAGCTCAACAACCAGTTTCGGCTTGCCATGACCTCATCAAGAGAGCGGCATCAGCTCCCGACCAATTTGTGCACGAGAGGCCAACTCCGCCTTCAAAGCTCCTAAGTAATATAATCCTTCCATCTTATAACTCTTAGCACCAATCATCCTGACGTCACTCCCACGGACCAATTGTATTCATCCTCTCTACATCCTCACTCTTCACTCAATAATCCCAAGCTTCACTCCTAATGGTTCATGGGTATGGGAGAATCACGAACCATGACAAACTCCCCCACTCAATTCCGTAATGCCCTCATTGCGAGCTATTCTGTCGCTTCCCTACATTTCCCTAACCATCAATTCCACTCCCTAGGACTTACATCGATGGCAATGCTCGCCCATTAGAACAACTCACTCCACTCTATTGCTTGCTTCCCCTAATTAAAGCCATTCGCGAATCTCGAATCACTTGTGCTCCTCAACAAGTGTGGCACCCACGACCAACTGCACCCCTGTGGCAACACCTTCTTTTGCCTACTAGGCTCCTCCTAATCTTAGCAAACCAATAGAGGGTCCCCCTTGGTGGAAACATGCTCGCAGACCTCTTCTTAAGATTCGCCATTGATCCAGGAATGTTATCCCCATTCAGCGAGCAATTTGGTTCCTTCCTATACCCCCGTTGCCATCCCAGAAGCTGGACGAGAGCCACACGTTGTCTAAGCCCCCTCTAGCCCCGGCGATCACTCTCCGCCCTCATACGACCGGGAAGACCATAGGCTTTTCCCCAAATCACCCACTTACTAGGGGATCCCTGCTTTGATACCATTTGTCACGGGTCAGTAGTTCCTTGGCCACGGAATAACCTATGTGGCGCCTGGCAAGCGGAATTCGCCAAGCCAACCTTCCTTCTATAGTTGTTCCAATGAGTAATATGCCGAATAACTCTTTTATACGAGATCGTACCACGCCCAGCTTAGCTTGGGTGTCTAGTACATCGAGTGAGAGATAAAATCTTTTTAGACTCAAGAACCAGTTTCAGCCTACCATAGCCTCATTAGGAGAGCGACATCAGCTCCCAATCAGTTTATGCACAGGAAACCAATCTTGCCTTCAAAGCTCCTAAGTAATATAATGCTTCTATCCTAGAACTCCTAGCACCAACCGTCCTGACGCCACTTCCGCAGACCAGTTATGTTCATCATCTCTATGTCTTCACTCTTCACTCGATAACCCCAAGCTTCACTCCCAAGGGTTCACGGGTACGGGAGAATCACAAACCGTGACACATGCATATGTAAGTGTATGACTTAAGAACACACGCATGCATGGCATCAACACCGGCTGCACATTTTCTCCAATGTACTCTCGTCTTATCTTTTAAACTTCCCCGTGGGGCACTTTGAAATGATAACACTGATTGTACTTCCATTATATTGTACTTTCCTTGGCTATATAATATTTTATGAAGACTAAGATATAAAAGGAGAAGATAAAAAAGGCTAAAATTAGATATTCGAAAGAGAACTAGTTGGATACAAAGTCATAATCTATATTGGATTCCCAAAGTTATTGATAGTGGAATCATTCCCATTATATCACTACTCTCGCCTAGGTTTTGGCTCTTTCCTCATTTACTAAATCCATCTTTAATATTCTAACATCTCCAGGCAAAAAAAATAAAGAAACGTGCGAATATTTATTATTTAGGAAAATTATCCAATCAGTCCTAAACCTATTATAAAAATATCAATTAACTGGAAAATTTTTTAAGTTTACCAATTTAGTCATAATTTTTTACGCGAAATTCGAATGTAATCCTCTCGGCCAATTTCCGAAGGAAATAACTGACGTGACAATTTAATTAATAATTAGCTATGCTATATAAAAAGCATTTAGAATACTCACTTTGATTGGCACGACGCACGAAGTCTTCGTGGTGGGTTCTACGTAATCAGACAAGGCATGGAATGGGACTTGTCTGTTCCCGTTTTTGTGGGTAAGGATGCGGCATTTTCTTCATCTCGCACTCATTATTCTCGTAAGGGAAGCTTCAGCAAAGTTTGACAAAAACCCCAAAGAATAGCGACAAATCTTGATGGTTTCCATCGTTATCAAGATCTGATTTAAGGAAAAACTTAGTGGGTGATGTTCCATTACGTAAGTGTTCCTTCGCGTAGATTGTGGAAGATACGTGCCTCTTACATATGGGGTTTGATCTAAAGTCAGAGACCAAAGTTATTTTGGCGATCTGAACATCGCGATGACTCACGGGGAAGTCGTCTAGGGCCCATTAACTTGGGCTGTACGTTGATTTTCTAGATATTATCATTTATTCCGAAGTACTGTCACTTGATAATATCTGATAAAATTTTCTAACATTTAGTTTGTGTTAAAATAAAGCAGAAATAAGAATTGGAGAATTGGAGAATTTTTGTGTATTTCTTGATGTATAATACTAATTATACATGAGCCTATTTATAAGCTATTCTAGAAAACTATGTGAAGCAACAAAATTTACAATATCAAATACAATCAATTAGAATCAAACAAGGAAAATAATATCTCTAACAATAAATCCAACATCCCCTCTCATACTTAAGGTGATATATAAGAGGTCAGATAGAGCTTGGAGAAATTATCTTGAAAATGTCTAGGTGGATGTGCCTTGGTGAAAATATTAGCTATCTAATCAACCAATGAAGTGGGAACAAGATATGACCCCCCAAAAAAAAAAAATGGGAACAAGACTAATAGTACCACAAAGCATGTGAGAGTATATGAAATGACAATCTATTTCAATATATCGGGTACGCTCATGGAAAACATGCTATGTGTTATTTGGATAGCACTCTAGTTATCACAATAAATGATCATTGCACCATCATGAGGGACTCTCATGTCTTCCAATAACATCCACAACCATAGTAATTCCGATGTTGTATCAGCAAGGGCACGATATTATGCTTCTGTAATAGATCGAGCAACAATAGTCTATTTCTTCCTCTGTCAAGAAATAAGGGAGTTTCCTAAGAAGAAGCAATAGCTTGTACTTGTAGTAGAGCGACAATCAAGAGGCACCACCCCAGTTGACATCAAAAGAAGTCGTCAACTCTAAGTTTGAGTTAGGAGAAAAGTGAAGACTGTGAAATAAAGTACCCTTGACATAGCAAAGAATTCAAAGAACATCGGCAAAGTGAGTCATTTACGGTGCGGTCATGAATTGACTAACAATATGAATAGCATAAGCAATATCAGGATAAGTAACAATGAGGTATACAAGACTACCAACTAGTTGTCGATAAAGCGTGAGATTTAAAAGAAGAGTCTCATCTTTGTGATCAAATTTAGCATTAGTCTCAATGGGAGTTGTAACAATCATGTTATCAATAAATCCAGCGCGAGAAAGGAGATCAATGGCATATTTCTCTTCTAAGCCTAAAAATAATTGAGTCAGTCAAGATTTTTCATTTCAAATTGTTGACTCAAATACTTTTGTCGTTTCGCAATACCGTTACGATTATCGCCAGTAATAACCATGTCGTCAATATATAAGAGTATCATACCAATGAGATGTTCCTTGAACAAGAGAGCATCGTCATAGGGACAAGATGTAAACCCATGGTGTTCCATGGTGGAACTAAACTTGGAATACCACGCACAATGAGCTTGGTTCAATCCAAATAATGCTTGGCGTAGACAACACACTTTATTAGAAGTGTGAGTGTATCCACGAGGAGGCTCAATATAAATTACCTTAGTAAGATTCCCAATAAGAAATGCATTTTTTACATCCATTTAAAATAGAGGCCATTGCTCAATAGCAGCAATAGGAAGGAGGCTACGAACAAAAGTAAAACGTGCAGCCTTAGCAAATGTCTCATCACAATCAATGTCACACTCCTGAGTGAAATCTTTCGCTACTAGTCTAACTTTGTAGCATTTCACCATACATTCTGCCTTCATTTGGATCTTGTACACCAATTTGCAACCTACAGCTAACTTTTCAAGAGGCAAACAACCAAATCCCTAGTATGAGATTTTTCTAACGCTTGCAACTCATCTGCCATTGCTTTCTACCAAAGAGGATTAGTACTAGCTTCTCTATATGTACGAGGCTCATGAAAAGAAACAATAGTAGAATAACAATGAAAATCACAGAGCCGAAGAAAAGCTTTGACTTACACAAGTGGAATGATAAATAGGAGAAGCAGGAATGTCTAAGGGTGGAGAACCCACGGATGGCGCAAACATGTTAGGAGCAACCAAAATAGGATTACCTGAGACACCTACATCAAGATTAAGAGAGGACAATTCCAAAGAGGAAGATTGAAGTGTGTTATCTTTAGGAAATAAATCAGTATAAGGATTAGTGAAGAAGTGAATAGTTGGAAAGGATGCAAAAGGATGAAGAGATGAGAATATCTCATGTCCCAAAGGGTAACATAGATACGCGAAGTTGATTTGAGATAGGATCCCAACATCTACACTCTTTATGCTCAATGCCATATCCAAGGAAGCAACATAAACGAGCATGATATTCTAATTTTGTGCATACATTAGGGAGAAGATGCACAAAACATGCACTGCCAAAAACTTGAAGTAGATTGTAGTTAGGAACACTATCATTTAAGTGCTAGTAAAGAGAAATATCGCCTATAATAGGTGATGGAATACAACTAATAGTATATACAACAGTATGATAGGCCTCTCTCTAAAACTGTTCTGGATAAGATGCTACGATTAGAAGAGTGTGTATGATATCTAAGACATGCCTATGTTTACGTGCTACTCGACCATTTTGTTGCGAAGTCCTTACAAGCACGATGAATGATAGTACCATTCTAAGAAAGAATTCTAAGGAACTCTTTGTCTCTATGTTACATGGCATTATTAATACAAAAAACTTTAATATCTCGAGAATATTGTATCTTGATCATGACAGCAAAATTACTATAGATATGAGTGATTTCGGATCAATTCTTCATAAGATAAAGTCATGTATAACGAAAATAATCATCCACAAAAATCACAAAATAACAAAATCCTCCTCTAATGGGAGTAGGAGATAATCCCCAAATATCAAAGTGAATTAGATTAAAGGGAGTATAAGAGACAAATTCACTAATATTTAACAATAAAGCATGATATTTTTCCAACTTACAAGGCAAGCAATCAAAAGTTTTAATGTCAATTAAACCTAAACGAACACTTAAAATCAAATGACCTAAACTAGAGAAAGAAGGATGTCCCAATCAAGAATGCCAAGATTCAAATAATATTGTGGCATCACAATGAGTGAAGGAGTTGGGAAGCTTTAACGAAACAACATCAAACAATGTCCTACTTTATAGCTTGTCCCTATTGTTTGTCCCATCTATAGATCTTGCACACGACAACCATTCGAAGAGAAATGAATGTCAAAACCAAGTTTACATAGCCATCCCACAAATATCAAGTTTGGTGAGAATTTGGGAACCATAAATATATCAGGCAATGACAATTTGGACGTTGAAACATGCCATGTTTGACTAACTATCATCTGAGAGTTACTAGCTATATGAATACTAGGTACTTGTGAAGTATATGACTTTGACTTGAATGAATTAGAATTAAGGTCATGTGATTATAGCAGGCAGAATTAAAGAACCATGAATCAAGATTACCTAGGGTGACTGACAAAGTAGAAGGGTTAGGTATAGAGGAGCTAAAAGTACTAGATTCTAGAATGATAGAATGAACTGTGGACCGATGATCATCTAATGATAGAGTAACATATGAACTATTAGAGGAATCCCTGATGGAAGCAACAATGATGGATAGACAGGCATGCGAACCTCTAAATCGGGATAGGTTGTTCCTTCCCGTAGGTTGCCTAGGTTCCAACTAATAACAATTGGATGTACGATGACCATGTGGACAACGATACGTACAGTAAGACTTGCACATGAGGAGAAACCACTACATCTTTAGGAGTGGAGACTAATAGAATAACACGTTTCGTCTTTAAAGTAGTAGCAAGTGGAATATGCTCCATCAACAATTTCGAGGCCACTACCTCAAGATAAGGTAAAGGATCCCGATGCAAAAGTTAAGCTTGCATAGATTCAAACTCATCATTAAGTGCCATTAGAAAATGCATAATACACACATGATCATGGCATTTAGCAAAGAAGTCATCTCCTATTCAGGCTTAGATAAAGCTAGCTATTCTCATATAGCATGCATGGAAGATAAAAAGTTGTTAATAGACCGACTTGTCTCCTGACACATGCAATGTAAATTCCCTAACAGTTGATACCGATGAGTAATGTCTTATGCAAAGTAACAACTGGCAAGAAGATCTCAGGCTTTCTTTGTTGTATTTAGGCAAGTCTGATGGATAGAATTGAAGTGTTTCCAAACCATGTGAGTATCTTATGATTCTTGCAATCCCACTCCTCTAAATGTTCAACAAATTGATCATTGGTTCATCAATAGCCTACATAGCCTCGCTAATATTTCTAGTGACGTAACACTAAAGCCTACATCCTCTTAAACTTGATATTTCTTAAGCCCATAAAATATAGTTTGATCCATTTAAGATGGTCTGAATAAGTATTGAGACTTCTAATTTATCTATGATATGCAATATACTAGTATAAACCAGTATATTCTATAAGGAATTCAAAGAAAATTCGTACAAAGCCAAAAATAGTTCAAAACGTCGAAATACCTCAGGAACCGATTTGAAAATGCCAAAAATCAATCCAAAACGGTTCGAGCCAATCTAGTCTACGGCAATCAACATAGGTTGATGATAATAATACTAAGATGACGAGGCGGATAACTTGGCTAAGGAGTGGCGCTGACATGGAGGATGACGTCAGATGATGACGTGGTAGACAACTTGGTTGAAAAGTGGCACTGATGTGGAAGATGACATCACGCGCAAAGGACTTGGGCGGCGCGTGAGGACATGCAAAAGGGATCTAGCGACTTCGTTTACTAGGTTGGACTCGTCGAAGGATGAGCAACCTGTTTCTGGTGGATTTTGTTTATAATATCCAACTATTGCTTCGGAAAAAGCACTTAAGGCGGCGGCGACAGCAGCCCGTGACATTGCGACGCATGGTGGCGCGTGCGATAGATTCCAGAGTTCTTGGTGACGAATTTTCAAAGTCTGACTCGTCTGAGGGCAACGAACTGATGATGGGGTTTGTTTTTCGAAATGAGCAACAAGATTACCTGAACCACAAACAATGGCGACGGTTCGATGATGTTATGCTCACGATTCGTTGTTATGTTAATGCAGGTTGCAGCCATGGCACCAAACGTCCCTGCACTGTATGAGCTCCACTTCGCGGTTCCAATGGCAGGCGCGACTCTTTCCGCGCTCAACGTAAGCCTTGACGAGCACGCTTTGACGATCATTCTTCACCAATTACGACCCAAAATCATCTTCGTCGACTCCGAGCTCGTACACCTCGTCTCCAAAGTCATCCACAACAAGAACAACACGCACCTCCTAGAGAACCACCATGATCACCAGCCACTCCTTGTCACAATCCGCGACGTCTCGCTGGACTGTCGAACCCAATGGGATCTTGAGGTTCGAGAGTATGAACAAACCGTAGCTATGGGAGAGAGCGATTTCCAAGCCATGAGTCCGACCAATGAGTGTGACCCCATCTCAGTTAACTTCACTTCGGGGTCGACGGGGACACCCAAGGCAGTGGCGTACAGCCACCGAGCGGCATACTTGAACTCTCTAGGGCTGATCCTCGGATACAACATGGGGAAGTCGCCTGTGTTCCTATGGACGGTGGACATGTTCAGGTGCAATGGGTGGTGCTTCACATGGGCGATGGCAGCGCTTGGCGGTGTCAATGTGTGTATTAGGAACGTGTCGGCGAAGATCATCTTCGACTCCGTTCAGCTCCACAAGGTCACCCATCTCTGTGGTAATGGTCCGGTTTCGTTTACTTTGATGTGGAGAGTCCTGTTGCATCATGAGCATGACATTTTAGACGGAATCAAAGGATAATGTATCATTCTCATTAAAAAAAATAGATGAGTAGCGTTGAGATATGTCGGTAATGTGTCATTACCTTGGTGCGGTATAAATATAATCAAATATTTGGGAGGATGCCTACGCTTTTTGAAACATGTCATATGAAAGTATGGATGATGTTCGGTTCATGCAAAATCACCCATGAAAAAGTTTAATTTTCTTCTTCTTTTTTCCCTTTCAACAGGTAAACCCACTATCCTAAATATGATTGCTGATTCCCCACCGATCGACCAAAAGCCACTGCCTTCCGTGGTGGACGTAATCATCGCCGGCGCATTCCCGACGAATCCCGTTCTCAAGAGAGTCCAAGAGCTTGGGTTCAACATTGTCTACGGATATGGCATGACGGAAGCCCTGGGGCCCGCCCTCATCAGACCCTGGAGGTCAACACAACATCACCACCATGACGAGGACGAAGACAACGACCACGACGATCATAACCTGAAATGTAGAGAAGGCCTCCACAACATCACACTGGAAGCTGCCGATGTCAAGGACCCGACCAACTTGCAAAGCGTTCCAAGCGACGGGAAAACAATCGGAGAAATCATGCTCCGAGGGAACACCCTCATGGCTGGCTACGTGGGCGACCCGGATGCAACGCAGGAGGCCTTTTCTGGCGGGTGGTACAGGACTGAAGATCTCGGGGTGCGGCACGCGGACGGTTGCATAGAGGTGATTGACCGAGCGAGGGACATCATAGTCTCGGGCAACAATTGGATCAGCACATTGGAAATAGAAGGAGTCTTGTTGAGTCACCCAGATGTTGCAGAAGCCGCTGTTGTTGCTCCATACACCGTTTCGGGACAAGTCCCACGCGCATTTGTGAAGTTGAAGGAAGGGAGGTGTTCCAAAACCGAGGAGATGGCAGAGTTTCTTCTTCAGTGCTTCATGGAGCCCCTTCCTTTTGATGTTGCTTCTTCAATGAGGCTTTCTCTAGGCAAAGGTGCCGAAAATTCCTTCTCCATTAAGTTAGTAGCGGTGTTTTTTATATTAGGTGTTGACGGGGACTTGCCGAAGAATTCCACAGGGAATGTGCAGAAGTCTGTGCTGAGAGAGAGAGCCAATGCTTGTCCATAGAAGGAGCACAGCTTCGTAAGAACCAAAACATCAAGGGAATTACTTGCGAATAATTAGAATTAAACTACTAGTGTCTTTCTGTGTTATTGCCCTATAATTCCATATTTCGAATTGTCATGGAGAAATAACTGCATGATAGTATTTAATGTGCTGTGAAAATAATAATTTATTATGTATTCCAAGAATTTAAATTACATATAATTATAGGAAAATGCTTGTGTGACCGTCCACTGCAGAATGACAGTGGAACGGTCAAATGCGAGCCACATATCCTTTTGGAGGAAACCGGTGGACTTCCTGAACCGGTTTAATCATTGATTTCATGTTTCGTTCTTTTTTCATTTTCTTGACTTCTATGTTCCTTATTGCAACCTCAAATTTTAGAGACAAAATTAGAAGGCCACACTGAAACATTTTTCTAAGATTATCACTTTGATTTGTTTCTTTAAATAAGACAAGAAAATCGTTTTCGTCTTATGGCTTTTTCAAGGGCAAGAATAATAAGAATGCCAAAACTTTTGTGCAACACTCATATGAATACTAAAACTTTTTTTCGCTTACTTAAGTGCCACATCGGGGTAAAATTAATCACTTGAATGCCAATTTTGACAAATCATCCTATGTGGAATTTTTTATTTTTTGAATTTTTTGTTTTTTATTTTGCTTTTTTTTTTTTTCTTTAGGGCGACCTTCATTGACTGCGAAACCCTCGCCTTTAGCTACAAAGGCCCTTGCAGCCTCGCCCGTAGCCTATGAGGTCACGATGCCCTCGCTAGCTCTAGGTGGCATTGTCAGTGGTCATCAGGCCGCGATGCACTCACCCAAGGCCTTCGTGGTGAGGATGAGGTGGCCCTCACCGATATGGCCAAGAAGGCCCTGGTGGCCTTGCTAGCGGCTAACGAGGCCCCGATGGCCTTGCTCAGGTCCGCGCGCTCGTCGATTTGGAAAACTCTTTCGTTTGGATATTTCCGTTGTTGTGAAGCGAAGCGTAACAGAGATAGTTCGTCATCGGTGGTGTTGGGAATGACGGATCCCCGAAAACGGATTCGGCACCTAAAACCGAACCCCTAAATCAATGCGGAAGAAAAGCCCGGGAATTAAACACGTATCACCGATCGTAAAGCACACCACGGATTCGAGCGTACCTTGTTGGCCACAGATTAGACACCGATGCCGTAAAAAGGAAGAGATTTCAGTCCCGTTCGATCCGATGTCGAAATATTGCCGTGAAGTGAAGATGGCGTTGCTTCTTGGCTTTTCTTGGAGAGATAACTTTTTGGAGAGAATGAGAATGTACGTACAAAATGTCAAGAGGTGCGTTCTTTCTTTCTCTCATCTCTTTTATAGGTTCCCTTTTCCACGGGCCTTATTCCCGTGGGCCGGGCCTTTAGGCCCATCTTGGCCGGACCAACTTAGGCCCATTATAATAAATCCATCATCTCCCACTCGCACATGGTGGGTCAAAACCAACATGGGCGGATAGCCCAACTGAGGCCCATCAACTGAAAATCCCTTTTTTTCTCTTTCAACATTCATACCGGTGAATAATCCGTGCGACCAAAGCATACTTTGAGAGCTCGTTGCTATACATCTGTTAGGAATATATAGCAGCTCATATTGGGCATCATTTTCCGAGTAAATTTAGTATGCAGTACCCTAGATCGATCGATCACATTTATATCTCTCTTTAATCTCATTTGAACAATGATATATTTATTGTATTCACAATTATGATTATCCCAAAGACAATTATAATTGGTCGACTTGTGAATACAAAACCACAATGTGATTCTACAAATCCGATCTTCCTCTTTCCTTCAAACTCTCAATTTCAGTTCAACTTGCTTTTCTAGAAATGTCCCATTAGATCGAATCATCTCATGACCATTGGCAACATTCTAAGATAGCAAACACTAAATAGAAATCTTGAGAATAAGTAAGAGTCATGAGGGCACTAAAAATTGAGGAACTCTATTCCTCAAGAGTCTCACACGTCATAAAAGTTGAGATCAAACTTTTGCCACTCTTATAGGTCGTCTATTGCATACGTAGTATGAAATACGTATTACGGTATTAACTCCTTTCCCATGGAGTGTATGTCTACACCATCAATACCGTACAGATGATAGTTCAAACATACCCAATGTCTAACTTGAGTTCACGTATTTACTTATTCACAAAATTCATCAGAACTCACATCTGGCATCTTAGACAGATAAAGTAAAATGTGTGGGTTATTTTACTTTCGGACATCGTAAGTATTATGTCCTCATCTTAACACTCAGTTAAGGCGACATATTTATTTTAAGCTTGAGCTCTCGATTATCACCTAGATAATTAGCTTAAAAACAATCTCATCTCTATCTATCACATAGTAAATAAAGGCGATTACCCGTGTGAGTGGGCTAATCTCTTATCTGTCCGACATACTTTCTCAAACATAATATAATGCACTAAGCATTAAGATGCATAAAGATCAAACAAAAGATTCATAGGCATTAATAATGAAACAACACTAGTTCATACATGTGAACAACTCAGGGAAATTACAATATCCAGTACATCAGACTCTACACAATCCTAGAGATTTTACATGACCACAAAACACATCTCTAGGTATTGGCTTTGTCATAGGATCTGCTATCATTCTATGCGCAGATATGTATTGCAAGTTCATATCCTTTCGTGCAACCATATCTTTGACAAAATTATACTTGGTATCTATATGTTTGGTCTTGTCATGATATTTTGGATATTTATTGTACGCTATAGCTGCTTGGCTATCACAGTTAACTAATAACGGATGTGCAACTTTCTCAATAACACCTAAATGATCCAAAAATCTTTTAAGCCAAACTCCTTCTTGTACTGCTGCTGATAATGCCACGAACTCAGCTTCCATCGTGGATAAGGCTATACATGTTTGCTTCTTACCGCTCCACGATATGACGCCATTGTTCGAAGAAAGCAAATCCAGAGGTAGATTTTCTTTCATCTAAATCTCCTCCCCAATCAGCATCTGAATAGCCTTCAAGTCGCAAATCCTTTCCTTGGTAATTCAACTTGAAATCAGCAGTTCCCTTCAGATACCTCAGTATTCTCTTAACGGCTTTCTAATGTGCTGGACCTGGATTTGATTGGTATCTACTCACCATTCCAACTGCAAAACATATGTCGGGTCTTGTACAAATCATAGCGTACATCAATCTCCCAACTGCACTAGCATAAGGAACATGTTTTATTTGTTCCTTTTCTTGTGGAGTCCTCGGACACAGTCTATGGCTCAATCCTTCACCTTTTGCAATAGGAGTGTCTATGGGTTTACAATCTTGCATACGAAATCGTTCAAGAACTTTATTTATATATGTTTCTTGCGAAAGAGACAACGATCTCTTCGAACGATTTCTTGAAATCTTAACTCCAAGAATGTATGCAGCCTCACCCATATCCTTCATCTCAAAGTTGGAAGACAACCAACTCTTGACAGTATGAACAAACTCCATATTGTTTCCGGCAATCGCATATCATCAACATATAATGATATGATCACAAATTGATCCTTGGATCTTTTGATATATACACAATGATTCTCATCAATCATTGTAAAATCATTTGCCATTATGGCATTATGAAAACGTATATACCATTGTCTCGATGACTGCTTAAGGCCGTATATCGATCTCAAAAGTCAACATACCTTTTCTTCTTGGCCTTTCACTATGAAACCAGTTGGTTGTTCCATGTATATTTCTTCCTCTAATTCTCCATTGAGGAAAGCAGTCTTTATATCCATATGATGTCACTCAAGATCCATACTAGATACTATTGCTAGAATAATGCGAATCGAGGTAAATCTTACTACAAGAGAAAACGTATCTTCATAATCAATTCCTTCCTGTTGATTATACCATTTCGCAACAAGGCGAGCCTTATGCCTTTCTATCGAGCCATCAGCCCTTCGCTTTATTTTGAGAACCCACTTGTTCCCAATAGCTCTGCGTCCTTTTGGAAGATCAACCAGTTCCCGAGACTTGGTTTGATTTCATTGACTCCATTTCCTCTTCCATTGCATGAATCCATTTTTCCTTACTAGGGCAATTCAGAGCCTCATTAATATTTCTAGGCTCATCCTCATCTTGTGGAGCAACCATAAAAGTTTCCCATTCTATGTCAAAACGTCGACGGGGAATACTTTGGCGACTTGTTCGCCGTATGGGAGTTTGTACACTTTGCACATTATTCCCCAATATGCTCCCACTTGGATTAGATAATGAGGATGTCGTCTCATTATGTGCTTGCAATTGAGAATGAGTTGAATTCAATTTATCATTTCTCATATTACTCCCACTTGGACGAACTCCACTAAGGTCATTATCTTGGTCCGAGGTTTCAAACAGGGAGTTGTCTTGCCCTATTTCGCCCTTCTTAGGAAATTCATCCTCTAAGAATGTGACATCCTGTGATTCAAATTCAGTTATACTCCCACTTTCCTGCTCACCTATGAACACATACCCTTTTGAGTGTTCTGAGTATCTTATGAAAATACTCTTCTTTCCTCTAGGACCCAATTTCCCCAACTTGTGAGGGGACTCATGTATATAGGCAGCACAACCCCATGGCTTAAGAAAACTTAAGTCCGGTTTTCTACCTATCCATAACTCATATGGAGTGGAAGTAACTGATTTGGAAGGCACTCGATTAAGTATATAGGCAGCAGTTAACAACGCATCACTCCAAAAGGTGATAGGTAAGTTAGCATGCGCCATCATGGACCTAACCATTTCCAAATAGGGTTCTGTTTCTTCTCTCCGCAACACCATTTTGTTGAGGAGTATATGGAATAGACAATTGTCTTTCTATTCCTTTTTCATCACATAATTTTCTGAACTCATCGATAAATATTCTCGACCTCGATCGGATCTTAATGCTTTTATTTTCTTGTCTAATTGATTTTCTACCAGGTTCATAAACCTTTTGAAACAACTTATTGCTTCAGATTTGTGAGAAATCAAATAGACATATCCGAATCGAGTATAATCATCTATAAAAGTGATGAAATAAACAGCCCCATGCCTTCCTCTCACATTCATTGGACCACGACATCGAATGGATTAAATGTAGAGGGAATTCAGCTCTTTTACCTTTTCCAAATGGTTTCCTTGTCGTTTTCCCCTCCAGGCAATGCTTACATATGGGCAAATCGACTTTTCAATGTTGCCCAACAAGCCCTCTTTGGCTAGTCTATTCATACGTTGTTGGCCAATGTGACCAAGTCTAGCATGCCATACATTCACATCATTATCATATGTATTGGGAGATGTGAGAAGGGAATAACAAACATTTGCATTAACATAATCAATATCCAATACAATGAAACCATCCAGAAAATAACCACAACCATAGTATTTTGTATTAAAAAACAAATCCACATCTCTATCATAGAAGTTCATATTAAAACCTAAATTTAACCAACACTAAAACAGATACTAAATTCCGACGAATCTCCTGAGCATACAACACATCATGAAGGAACAAAGTGCGTCCACCAAACATATTCAGTTGGCATGTGCCAATTCCTTTCACTTTAGCTCTGGAGTTGTTTCCCACATAGATCCACTTAGTTCCAGTTGGTACTCGTCGGAATTCCACGAAGGATCCTCTATCTTTCGCTACATGGTCTGTCGCTCATGAATCCACAGTCCACAAAGGATTAGATTCAGTTAAGAATACATAACTCGACACATAAGCTAAGTTCTGAAAAATACAAGGGGTGCATACCTTCTTTGGCTCACGACTGTCGCGAGCATAGTGACCCTTCTTGTCATAGTTGTAGCATTTCACCCTTGCAAGCTTTTTCATGCGAGGACGCTTTCCTCTTTCATGTTGGTTAAACTTGGGTTTCTTCCCTGAAGGACCTACTTCCTTGCTTTTCCCTTTATTAAACCAGTTAGGGCGCTTGCGCTTGGAGCCCGAAGCTCCATTTGAGCTAGAACTAGCATGATAGAGTTCAACATCCGGCTTAGCCGCCAACAGGCGGTCCTCTTCCAGCTCAAGATGACGCATTGCATCCTCAAAGGTTTTGATATTTTCATTATGAGTCAGGTGCACCTTCATATGCTCCCAACTCTGAGGTAAGGAACGAATCACTACTTGCACTTGCTGCTCATCTGTCAGGACATGACCAGCATCTTTAAGCTCATTTATCATGTTTGACATCTTTCTAAGATGTTGCTTCATGGTCTGACCATGAGACTTCTTATAAGAGTCAAACCTAATAGTGAGCTGTCTTAGTCTGGTCACCGAAGTATGACCAAATCTTGCCGCCAATGCTTCCCACATATCTTTGGCATTATCAAAACGCCTAAACTCTCGCATGACGTCATTTTCCATGCTGCTCAAAGAACGTGATGAGAGCAAGAGAGTTCTTTCTTTTCCACGCAGCAAATGCTTCTTTGTCTCTCTTATGCTGTGCGGTGGTTCCATCTTCGGTTCTACCATGGTCGGTTAAGAGCCTCAAGTGCTTCTTGCTCTTCCAAAGACATACTTTGGATTTTCATTTGCCAAATTTCATAGTTGTCACCATTGAGCTTTTCACCTTTGTTTAGCTCGGCAACTATGCTCTTTGTGGTCAAAGCCATTGATCTCGAACACATCGTACATATATGCACGAGTTATTAATGCCTATCATTTATGCATCCCTTTTGCACTGAGACCCATCATATTAATGAATAATTTCAAGTAAGGTTTTAAAATCAAAAGGTCACTACGTTTCCAATCATCCTCCAAAAAATCCTAACTTAAAACTATCATTAATATGCTTGTCATATGCAAAATCAATTCTATAGAGCTACAAAAACTTCTATTAACTACCCATAGCTAACTACCCACAGCAACCAGCAATAACAGAAAGCAACGGACAATTGACATACAATAATATAATAATGCCTTCAGATAATACAACTAACATATAGGTCGCTTCAACAACAACAATCAGGTAGTTAACATTACATTAGATGTCCACTAAGCACACTTAACGAAAAAAAAATAGCTAATACATCTATCACAAAATCATCACACGAACTGCGAAAGATCCTCATTTGTTCAATTTCTTGATCTTTTCCCTTGTAACAATGCAGTAATATTCTTTTACAAAATCTATCACGATTTTCTTATATGAAGCAGCACCGTTGACATCCCATATGCGATTCAACACATCTTGCCAATCAGGTGGAAGACTGTTAATGAAAAATCGCACCATCTCTGACTGTGGCATGGGACGACCATTCCATATGACCTGTTGTATATTCCCGTTGACTTCAAGAACATGATCAATTAAGTCACCATTCTCCCATTGATAATCAGTTAGCTCAGCTATCAACTTAGACAGCTTTTCCTTTTGTTTATCGGTAATCACGCGAATAGGCGTACGTAACTGAAGGGGAGGCATTGTTCCTGCAACGAATGCAGAACAAAAAATGGATTACATATAATCCACATAGACATAATTGAAAAAACAAACAAATTCTTTTTTTTTTTTTTTTGGGTCAACGGTCAACGGTCGTCGGTCAACGGTCAACGCTCGTGGTCGCGGTCAACGGTCCGACCGGTCAGCCGGTTGGGCCGGTCGCCCGGTCGGGCCGTTCGGACGAGCCGATCGCTCATGCCGCGCCCGTGCAGGCGTTCGCGAGTCGGGTCGGGTCAGGTCGCCGGTCGGTGACCGCTCGGCCAATCGACGTTGGCGCCGACGTCGCCGATGACGTCGGCGCCGACGCGGGCGATGACGTCACCACGCGCTCGGTCTCGTGGACCGGCGCGTGCCAGCTTGCTGGCCGGCGGCGCGCATGCGCCGGTTCGCCACCGGGCGCGTGTGCCGCACGCACTGGACGAACCAGCACATCTGGGCTCGTCGAGCCCACGCGCAGCGCCTTCTGGCCGCGCGTGTGTGCGCGTGCGCCGTCCCCCGGCGGCGTGCGACGTGTCGCCGGACTCGTCTCGACGTCGCCTTCCTCCCTATGCATTCAGATTTTGATTTCGACTTACGAAAAGTCAAGAAAAATGGCGAACAACGCTCGGGTGTCGGGATTTCTCGCCCCGATCCGTACGGCCGAAATGCTTTTTGCGAAAATCAATCATAAACAGTAAATTGGTCGGGAAAAAAACGTGAAATAATGCTCTGATACCAATGTTGGGAACGACGGATCCCCGAAAACGGATTCGGCACCTAAAATCAAACCCCTAAATCAATGCGGAAGATAAGCCTGGGAATTAAACACGTATCACCGATTTGAAAGCGCACCACGGATTTGAGCGTACCTTGTTGGCCACAGATTAGACACCGATGCCGTAAAGAGGAAGAGATTTTAGTCCCGTTCGATCCGATGTCGAAATATCACCGTGAAGTGAAGATGGCGTCGCTTCTTGGCTTTTCTTGGAGAGAGAACTTTTTGGAGAGAATGTGAATGTACGTACAAAATGTCAAGAGGTGCGTTCTTTCTCTCTCTCATCCCTTTTATAGGTTCCCTTTTCCACGGGCCTTATTCCCGTGGGCCGGGCCTTTAGGCCCATCGTGGCTGGACCAACTTAGGCCCATTATAATAAATCCATCAGGTGGTACGGTGTTAGCTTAGTTAATGCTTTGAGAAATCATCTTGTTCTTGTTGATGCGATAGGCTTCGCTGTGTACTAATCGGCAGCTTAGTTAATGCTTTGATGTAAATCGTCCGATCGGTCCACAGGTCCAAGGATCTCAGTCCACAGGTGCTGAAAACTTCCTTGTCCAAGCCATTAGGGAAATGAAGGATGTCTTATCAAGCGTATCAACATTTTAGTTTCCACTTCGATCGATATCAATTATGTCCAACGTTCATTTTATCGATTTCGCCAGTGATCCTTAGTGGAAATTAAGCTTTTGACTTTTCTTTTTTGCATGAACGCATGCACCAGAGGCAATGAAATCATCGGAACGAAGGGGACTCACTGCGTGATCTGAATCGGACCTCGACCATAGTATTTCCTGCCGGGAGCGCACGGCCATCCAGATTTGGGATCGCAATAGTCTCTCGACCTGTCCCGCTCTTCCACGAAGCGCATCCCCACGCGTAGGGTCCATCCGGTGCGCCCTACGATCCTCCTGCGAGCCGACAAAGGTGTCGATATCATGCAATGTTTTACGTACATGCGGCGGACTTATTGCGGACTCGTTAGCTTCGTGTACTGTGGTTTCGTGGGAGGTCTCTGAGCCAAGAAAGCCGCGACTTCCCCGGTACCTGGTGTCCCGGGTGCCGGTGCCGAACCCTGGGAAGGACCTCGCGGCAGCAATGAACGCGTCATAAGTGTAGAATGGTGCGTTTGGGAGTAACTTTGGAAGGAGCTTTGGGCATCAAAAGCCCATTGGGCCAAAAAATGGGTGTTTGGCAACCAACTTTCGAAGTCTCTTAATGGGAAAGCAAATATTTGCAAGGCTGAAAACCCAAGGCAGGTGAGGACCTGCCTTAGGCTTTCAGCCTTCTTGGCATGCCCACGTGGCACAGTTCTGTTAGAACTAGTATTAGCACCTAGAGGGGGGTGAATAGGTGATTATCGCAATTTTAACAATTCAAATCAAATAAGATGTGAATAATTTAAAGTCAACGATTGCAGCAAATTAAAGCAAATAACAATATAAAGGATTAAGGATAGAGAATCAAGACTCCAGATTTATAGTGGTTCGGCTTAGATCAAGCCTACGTCCACTCTCCCGCACGGACAGCCCTTCAGAGGCTGGATTTCACTAAAAATCAATAAGAGTGATTACAATCTCACGCTCTTGAGTCCACAGTGTAGATTACTCTACTACACTTCCTCAAGATCTACAATATGATCTCTCTTTTGATTACATGTAATGCTCAAAGAATGATATCGCAAAGTGATAGAGGAGATTTCAGACTTTGGAATTCTTCTATCCGCACCCTTCAACAACTAAAGCATCTCTCTTATATACTTCTTCATGCCTTTAGTATCGTTGGCACCTTCCAAAGAAGTTCTTCCAATCAACCCGTTGGACAGAATCAATTAGAGAGATCTCGCGCTCTTTAAGGTAAGTGTTGATAGCCCATCAATCTGCTCGCCCATACAATCGGGATCTCGGTTTCCATAAGTAGATCCTTCCAAATATAAGTTGCGAAGTCGTCAAAGAATCTAAACATATTCCATATAAAACTTAGATCGTTTAGTGCTGAATCCGGTAGAAAGATATCCATCGGACGTTAGAAGAAAGATCGTATAAGATCGGAATAAACGTCGTCCCGGAAACTTGTCCTTGTGAGTAGACTTTAAAATATAAGTCTTGAGTCTTGCTAGCTTCAGACTTTAATCTTCGGACTTTGATCTTCGGACTTTGTCAATAGAATCAGAAGTCTTCGGACTTTGATCTTCGAGACTTTGATCTTCAGACTTTGTCAATAGATTCGTAAGTCTTCGACTTTGACTAGGCGATAAACTTGTTTTGTCAACTTCAAAATACTTTAAGGGATTTCATCCAACAATCTCCCCCTTTTTGATGGTGACAAAACTTTCCTGCAGATTTGAATATTATCGCCCGCAATACAACTTTTAAGCAAGCATCATAAAAGATTTAAATAAGATAGTAGAAGTTATCCTACACGATATCCCGTACTCGGACTTTCCCCGTACATAGATCTGCATTCACTTTGAAACCTCATTAGTCATAAACAGACAGTACTATCAAATTTACGAAGCTTAAAGTATTGCCATAGAGAACATACTTTCCAAAAACTGCAAGCAAACGTTAAAGAACTTAAGTCAAAGTCAAGATAGCAAGCAATAAAAGAAAAAGATTGGGTTTGGATTTTGAGAAAATCAAAAATCTGCAAGGTCTTCTCCCCCTTTTTGTCAGCATAAAAAAAATCAAGGAGCTCGAGGAATGCGAACAAGTTGAAAGTCTTCCATAGACTTTACAGTGTCTTCCAGCTTCCTCAAATCTGCCTGTACTTGGGTGAGAGTAGTGCCCTTTGCGGTTTCTTGAATCGACGCTGAACATCTTTAATCGATCATGCAAAGTGATGAACATTGCATGATTTTCATTTTGCAAGGTCTGAAATTCATATCCCATGGCATAAATTTGACCTTTTAGTTCCAAGATGATCTCAAGCAGCCTTCGAAAATCTCCAGAGTTGTCAGTCTGAGTGCTTGTTTCAGCTCGGTCTGAAGGTGGAGTCAAGCCAGTAGGAATGTCAGAAGGAGGTTCATTGTGTGGAGATGATGCCTCTCCTTCAGGAAACTTTGCAGCATGAATATCCTCAGCATCAGGAGGTGATCGACTAACACCTGTTTGATCATCCTCTTCTCTGAAAGTCAGCCGAAGAGGTGTGTGTTCGCTTTCTTTATCTCCCCCTGTCTCCATGTCTTCTGGTGGAGAAAAGAATTCTTCTTTTTGAGGCGATTCCTCAGTTACAGGATGTTGTAAATCCTCCTTTTCTGCTGGAGAATTTGTTCTTTCTGATTCATCGTTTTCTCTTCTTTTCTTTCTTCCTTTTCCTCTCGCTCTTCCTTTCTTTCTTCCTCTGTCTTCTCTTCCTCTTTCTTCTCTTTCTCTTCCTCTTTCTTCTCTTTCTCTTTCTCTTTCTCTTTCTCTTTCTCTTTCTCTTTCTCTTTCTTCTCTTCCTTCTCTTCATCTTTCTTCTCTTCCTCTGCAACTTGATGTTCTGGAACAGTTGGAATAGATGCAGCAAATTGAGAAATTAGAGTAGAGATAGGAATCGTATCCTCATCATCTTCATCTTCCAGGATGATTGCCCTTCGCTTCTTGGTGGAACTAGCCACAGCTTCTTTCCCTTTCCTTTTAGGCTGCTAATGAGTCAGTCCGAGCTTGGCGGGAGTCTTTTCCTTGAATTTTTCCAGCTTCTTGCTAAGCTCCTTCAAACGCATCTTGGTAATCATCCCCAGCCCGATGACCATTTTATCAATGGTCTTCACTTTGTGAAAATGTGAGGAGGTTGAATGTGTAGATGTCGAAGAGACGAGTAATGAGAGCAGCATAAGGAAGCTTTCCTTTGTCCTTAACCATGCATCTATACATGTGAAAGATGATGGTATGTGGTAAAGAAAGTTCACACCTATCTTGATGGCAAACATCAACTTCGCTTCGAAATTGAAACATCTGTCTTAGACGTCGATTTGGGTCTTAGACAGTTGATTACAATTTTATGCAGCAAAGTATTTGTTGCATTCATTCGGAATAAGGCAGTCTTCCTTCTGCAATTCTGTCCTTTGCTAGCTCAAGAGTAGCGGAACTTACGGACACACCGATTGGTTGGAAAGCCCTTCTTTCCACACCAAGCACATCAGCCAAAATATCACAATCAATGACATACTCCTTATCTCTCACCTTTGAAGGTAAAACTGTTTGCATCAATGAAACCCGATATTGGAGTAGAAATAGGCAGTCAATTCAGAATGTCTTTGTGTCACGATCACGTGCGAACTGATAAAGTTGGAGCTTTTCGAATTTCTCTCGCAGATTTATACTCAACAAGTCAAGAAAATCGAAATCAACAGTTCGTGGGTTCATCACCCCACGCTTCAGCAATTTTCATATCTCTTCCCGTGTCCGTCGAGCGGAACAATTCATTCTTCTTCCCTCTTAGGCTCGCAGCCACACCCATCCATGGTTTAAAATGCATGAACATCTTTTCATCATCATCCTTTCCCTCGAGGCTGATTCATACTACTAAACCTAGGGTCACTCGGGAAATTTGCAAACGCTCTTGCGGCCGTTCCCTCGGGCACAACTCCGGACCTTTCCATTACGGTAAGAAAGTGCGTCTCGTTTCTATAACCCTTCTCTTTCGAAACTCATCCACAAAAGTCATAGCGAGACCCTTCCTTTAATGCGAGTAAAGTTTATAAACAAAGGCGGGCTTTAGAGTTCTTCTTGGTTCGATGTCTTCATAAACCATTTCATCTTGAGGTCTAGTTGGGGATGACCGCTTTTGAGGCTCGCTCGGTAGGAATGTCGCTTTCCTCGGTGAGATCAAAATGCGTAGGCCCCTCACGAGCCTTGTGGTCCCTTGTTTGCTATTCTCGGAAGATTTCCTCGATACGACATTGTGCTTTTCTTTGGAAGACTTTCTCACTTGTTTCGCAAGAAAGTTGAGAACTTTGAAACAAAGAAGTTTGGGAGAAAAAAATTGCGGAGCGGTGAAAAGCTTTTGATCTAGGGTTTCTGAGTAAAGTGAAAACGAAGGAGAAGAGATGTATAAAAGATAACAGGCACGGGGAATAACCAAGCGTCGTATATTTTGGAAATTTTGAATTTTCCTTTTTGAAAAAAAATAACTGCCTTAATAAAACGATAACCACTTCTTTTGAAAATAATAACCAACTTAAAATTAGACAGATTATCTTACCTTATCAATAAGACAGGTTTAAGTAAGGAAACTTACGGACGTGTCGATTCATATTCTCAATCCTTTGAGTCGATGCTCTGTCGGACTTTAGTTCTTGAGTCGAACTCTAATATTCTTCAAGAGATAATATATTGAGTCTTGAGCGAATAGACTCAAACAAGCTTTTCTCAAGAGGCTTTGTAAAGATGTACGCAATTGATTCTTTGAGTCTATGAATTGTATCAAGACTTCTTTGTTCTGAACATGATCTCTTATAAAGTGATGTCGAATCTCAATATGTTTTGCTCTTGAATGTAGAATGGGATTCTTTGTAAGATTGATTGCACTTGGTGTTGTCACACCTAATTTACTGTGCAAGAGTCTTCAATGCCAAAGTCTTGCGGTTGTTGTTTTATCCACAAGATTTGAGAACAGCAACTTCCAAGAGCAACGTATTCTGCTTCAGTTTGTTGAAAGAGCCACGGTACTGTTTTCCTCGAAAACCGGATACCTTTGTCTGTTTCCTAGTAATTGACACGTACTGAAGTGCTTTTTCTTTCAACTCTACAACCTGCAAGATCTGCGTCTGAATAGCCAAGAAGTGTAAAGTCTCCTTCTTTGGGATACCAAAGACCGATCTTAACGATAGTAGCAACATATTTAATAATACGTTTAACAGCGCTTAAGTGAGATTCTCTAGGATCAGATTGAAATCTAGCACATATGCAAACACTAAATAATATGTCGGAGTGCGGATGCGGTAAGATAAAGGAGTGAGCCAATGATACTCCTGTATAATTTTTGATCAATTTTCTTCCTTGCTTCATCTTTGTCTATCTTCAAGGAGCTTGACATTGGTATGTCAGTCTTTTTGCAATTTTCCAGACCGAATTTTTTAACAAGTTCTTTTGCATACTTCTCTTGATGAATGAATATTCCCTCCTTTAGTTGTTTGACTTGTAGACCAAGGAAAAAGGATAGTTCACCCATCATTCTCATCTCGAATTCATCCTGCATAGACTTAGAAAAATTCTTGCACAAAGTCTCATTAGATGATCCAAATATGATGTCATCTACATAAATCTGAACAAGTAGAAAACTTTTACCTTCCTTTTTAATGAACGAGTAGTGTCTACATTACCTTTAGAAAAGCCACTATGAATTAAGAAATTGCTTAGCCTTTCATACCAAGCTCGAGGAGCTTGTTTTAGTCCATATAAAGCTTTCTTCGAGTCGAATACGAGTCTGGTTTCTTTGAATCTTCAAAACCAGGAGGTTGTTCTACATAGACTTCTTCTTGAATGATTCCATTCGGGAATGCACTTTTGACATCCATTTGAAACAACCTGAAATTCTTATAGCAAGCAAAAGCAAGTAATAATCTGATTGCTTCTAACCTTGCTCTTTGGAGCGTAAGTCTCATCGTAGTCAATCCCTTCTTCTTGCGTGTATCCTTTAGCTACGAGTCTTGCTTTGTTTCTCGTTACTTTGCCTTTTTCATCAACTTTGTTCCGAAAACCCATTTAGCTCCAATAAGCGATTTACCTTTTGGTTTGGGAGTTAATTCCCATACGTCATTAATACTTGAATTGTCGAGTTCTTCTTGCATTGCTTCAATCCAGCTTTCATCGGCTAAAGCTTCTTCGATATTTTTGGGTTCTATTTCAGAAACAAGAGCAACGGCACTAGACTCCTCTCGCCTTTTGGATCTTGTTCGAATTCCCTCATTAATATTTCCAATAATGAGTTCTTCAGGATGACTAGACTTGTGCTTCCAGTTACTGTTCAGTCTGATAGATTGTTGATCTTCTTCTTGAGTAGATTCTTCATTAGTAGCTTGTTGTACGATCTTGAATTAGCAAGCTGCTTCGGTGGAGTCGGCTTTAACGGTTTACGGAGCGGTTTCGAGTCTTCGATGCATGTATCTGCTGAACTTGTGGAGAGTCTTGAAATTTGACATTCATTGATTCTTCCACGTCTGAGTCTTTTTGTTGAACACTCTAAAGGCTTTGCTTGTTGTAGAGTATCCAAGAAAGAATCCTTCATCTGATTTTTCTTCAAACTTACCAACACGATCATTAGCATTTTTAGAATAAAACATTTGCAACCAAATATTTGAAAATAAGAAACTATTGGTTTCTTCCCTTTAAAAATTTCATAAGGAGTTTTCTCAAGAATTGGTCTTAAAAACACTCGGTTTATAATATAGCAAGCGGTTGAAACGACTTACGCCCAAAACCTTGAAGAAACTTGATTTCCAATTAAAAGAGTTCTTGCCATTTCTTGTAAAGATCTATTCTTCCTTTCCACAACCCCATTTTGTTCTGGTGTATATGGAGAAGAGAATTTATGTTGAAAACCAAATTCATCACACAAGTTAGCAAATTCTTGATTTTCAAACTCACCTCCATGGTCTGTACGAATGCTTGTAATAGTATGACCTTTCTCATTCTGCACCTTTTTAGCAAATTTTGAAAAAAGAGAGAAAGTCTCGACTTACTTGAAAGAAAGTAGACCCAAGTAAATCGTGAATAATCATCCACTATTACAGACATAACCTTTTACCACCAATGCTTTTCGTTCGGTAGGTCCAAACAAATCCATATGCAAAAGCTGCAATACATGATTAGTGGAAACTTTATTTATTGATTTGTAAGAATTTCTAACTGTTTACCCGTACACATGGTGTACATAGATCAGATTTTGAATAATTCAAAGTAGGCAATCCTCGAACAAGTTTCTTTGTAAAGATCTTGTTGATTTGGCATGTTGATATGGCCTAGCTTTTTGTGCCATAGATTTGCTTCATCTTGTACTGATATTAAGCATTGTGATCTTTCTTGATTCACATCCGGAAGATAGATATTTCCATGTCTTCGACCCGGTAAAAGATTGAGTAAGGTCTTTGCTGATTCCAGAGCACGTTTCTTCTTGAAAGTTGATCTTGAAACCAGAATCACACAACCGACTTATGCTAAGCAAGTTGTAATTTAATCCTTCAACTAATGAAACATTATTGATTGACAAACTCCCAATCTTCACTTTGTTCCTCGACCGGTAATCTTCCCTCTATTGTTACCACCAAAGGAAACTTTTCCTCCGTCTATCTGGATAAGTTTTATGAAGCGGTTTGAGTCCCCTGTCATATGTCTTGAGCAGCCACTATCAAGATACCATTTTATCTTCTTTTTGATAGTAACCTGCAATTAACAAGAATTCAAGCTCTTTTTGGTACCCATACCATCTTGGGTCCGAAGTGTTAGTACAATAGGCAGTCTTAGCCCAACTCCTTTTAACGGTCTCCAAACTAAAGGACATTCTTTCTCGAAGTGTTCTGAGCTTTTACACTTGGAACATCTTAGAGCACTTCTACCAACGGGTTTTACAAAGACTTTCTGAAAATGATTTTTGTAAATAGTTCTAGCTGGTCTTTGTTTAATTCTTTCTTTTACCTTTGGAAAATCAATTAATGGAATAGTTTCGGAAGTCATACTAAGACCCAACTTGTCAAAATATGGTCTTTGTATCGAAAGAATCTTGTCCAGTTTTGAGAACCATTTGAAAATCTCTTTGATATGTTAGTCATATCATTTTTCAAAAGATTATTTTCATTTAAGATATTGTCTGAGTTTTCTTTTACAACAACAACATCTTTTTCAAGTTTTTCAACCTTTTCTTTCATAAGTTTATCCTTATGTTTCAAAGTAGAATTTTCCCTTTTTAATTCGGAGATCCTCTTAAGAGAGGTTTTCGAGACTAAGACAAAGTTCATCAATGTATTTAGAAACTTTAACAGGAATTTTCAAGTTACTTACCTCGAGTTCAGCTTTGTGCAGTCTGAATCAAGGTCTAGTCCGAGTCGATCGTGCCATTAAACAAATATTGGCATAATCATTGTCACTATCTTCACATTCGGTATCACTCCAAGTCTACGCCTTGAGTGTCTTCCTGTTTTTCTCGGACTTCCCTTTTCTCTTCTTTAACGAGAGGACGGTTTGGTCGATGTGTCCCTTTTCTTGCATTCAAAGCAAGTCACTTCTTTATTCGTATCATCTTCCTCTGTTGACTTGTTTTGAAACCTTTGAGAATTTTGTTTCTTCCAATTGAATTTCCTTCCTTTTTTGTTCAGCTTTAAATCTCTTTATCATCAATGCCGGTTCTTCATCATCTAGATCTTCTTGAGAATACGTAACATCGGAATAGTCATTAGACTTTAAGGCAATAGATTTCTTACCTTTTGAATCTTCCTCTTCGTTGTTCTGTTCTACTTCATAGGATTGAAGAGTTCCAACTAATTCATCTACGAAAAGTGGAGCAATCCTCTGTGTCTCTCTTATTGAGGTTTTTATGTGATTCCGTCTTTTGAGAGTCCACGAAGAAGTTTGTTGACCTTCATATGTCCCGAGATTGGATGTCCACGATATTCAAGACCATTCACAATTTCAGTAAAGCGACTAAACATGTCGGTAATTGATTCTCCCGATCTCATCTTAAAAACTTCATATTGTCCCAAGAGAATGTTGATCCTTGTTTCTTTCACACGATCGGTTCCTTCATAGGTAATGTGAAGCTGTCCCATACTTCTTTTGCTGTATCACAAGAAGATATTCTATTATATTCAGTAGGAGATAAAGCACAATATAAAGAGTAAATAGCTTTGGCGTCGAGTCTCTTTTGGTAATTTCTTCTTGAGTCAAAAGAATATGAACAACGGGTTCTTTTCCTCTCTCGAGTCGATTCAGCAACGGGAATAATTCCTTTATCAACAACTTCCCATTCCAAAGGATCTTTCGATCTTAGGAATGCCTTCATCTTATTTTTCCATATGCTGTAATCTTTTCCATCAAAGTGTGGAGGTGCGGTATTGCTTTGTCCTTCAACCAACCCCGTAGGCGCATACTAGCCATAGATCTTTTACTTAGAAGTAAAGACACTTCTTATAAACAAGTACACAAGCTCGATACAAATTGTTAGAACTAGTATTAGCACCTAGAGGGGGGTGAATAGGTGATTATCGCAATTTTAACAATTCAAATCAAATAAGATGTGAATAATTTAAAGTCAACGATTGCAGCAAATTAAAGCAAATAACAATATAAAGGATTAAGGATAGAGAATCAAGACTCCAGTTTATAGTGGTTCGGCTTAGATCAAGCCTACGTCCACTCTCCCGCACGGACAGCCCTTCGAGGCTGGATTTCACTAAGAATCAATAAGAGTGATTACAATCTCACGCTCTTGAGTCCATAGTGTAGATTACTCTACTACACTTCCTCAAGATCTACAATATGATCTCTCTTTTGATTACATGTAATGCTCAAAGAATGATATCGCAAAGTAATAGAGGAGATTTCAGACTTTGGAATTCTTCTATCCGCACCCTTCAACAACTAGAGCATCTCTCTTATATACTTCTTCATGCCTTCAGTACCGTTGGCACCTTCCAAAGAAGTTCTTCCAATCAACCCGTTGGACAGAATCAATTAGAGAGATCTTGAGCTCTTTAAGGTAAGTGTTGATAGCCCATCAATCTGCTCGCCCATACAATCGGGATCTCGGTTTCCATAAGTAGATCCTTCCAAATATAAGTTGCGAAGTCGTCAAAGAATCTAAACATATTCCATATAAAACTTAGATCGTTTAGTGCTGAATCCGGTAGAAAGATATCCATCGGACGTTAGAAGAAAGATCGTATAAGATCGGAATAAACGTCGTCTGGAAACTGTCCTTGTGAGTAGACTTTAAAATATAAGTCTTGAGTCTTGCTAGCTTCAGACTTTAGTCTTCAGACTTTGGTCTTCAGACTTTGATCTTCGGACTTTGTCAATAGAATCTTCGGACTTTGTCTTCGGACTTTGATCTTCAGACTTTGTCAATAGATTACGTAAGTCTTCAGACTAGACTGATAAACTTGTTTTGTCAACTTCAAAATACTTTAAGGGATTTCATCCAACAAGTTCACTTTTTTTTTTCCAAAATTGTCCTCACAAATTTTTGGTTTTTCCGGTGCGTGCCCTTGTATGGACACTTGTTCATCTTCTTGATTGGGCGGCTTGCTAGAGGGACGCCGCGACCTAGGCGATCGTCGTCAGAGATTCGGGCGACCTCTGCAAGTCGCAGATCTGGTGCGACCAGATGCGGTCATCGGCGACCATCGCTTGCCGCACCGCTACCTCCGCACGGAGCTCGCTGGGGCTACGCGACCCATCTGATGGCGACCAGATCTGGTGCCGGAGGCTCGAGCGGCAGGTCGCGGCGAGGTCGCGCGACCTCGCCGCCCCCGGATCTGGGTCGCAGCAGCGTTGCGCGACCTCCCAAAACTCATTTGTAAATGTAATTCCCCAAACACCATTTTTGCTCAAAGTACTTTACAAAGGGCTTTCAAAGTATAATTCACAGTGTGCATTTCGGAAAACACCTTTAACTCAAAGGTCTTTGCATTTTTCTAAAGACTTTCCTCAAAAGTGGTTCTCAAACGCACCCGAAGCCCTTAGCAAGGCAGGCCTAGTCGTTCCGGTGCTTGAGAAGCTGGACAAACTGGGCTCTGCTGATGACGAAGCTCACGTCGCTGCCGTGTTGTGCGCTGGCATTGAGGACGGCGAGGCAGGAAGCTAAGAGGGCGACCGCCCAGAGTGACCTCATCTTTGCCGGAGCGATTGCTTTAGGAGGGGGGAGAGAGGGAGAAGGGCTTGATTATGTGTGGTTTGGAGACGAAGTAAGGTGGTGGGTTTATATAGAAGTGAACGAGTGGAGTGGGAGTGGGAGTGGGAGTCTGTTTGGTGAACGATTAATTCTTGGCTATTTTTATTTTTTTGTTCTCCTAAATAAAATAATAATAGAAATCCATTTAATAATGTCAAATAATCTTTTTACTAGTGGGAACGAATTTAGATTTGAAATAGAATTAAAAAAAAAGTAACTTTTTAATTCTTGGGAACAATGTTATAATCAAACCATTTTCTTTTTTTCTCTTTTCTTTTCTTCTTTTCCTCCTTTAGCCGGTTGCCGGGTTCGACGATGGCCGACGATTGACTAGAGATTGGCAAGAGGAGTAAGAAGAAGAGAAGGAAAAAGAAAAAAATCATTAAAAAGTTTTAAAAAAATTCTACATGACAAAAAATTTTGAGAATTATACCGAATGCATTTATGTTCTTTTCTATTTTGGAAATCTAATTTTTATACAATTACTAAATACATTCGAATGTTCAGAAATTCAACTATGAAATAGAATAAAAAATTATTATTAAATAAAAATTATTCTCGAAAGTAGAATAATCATCACTCAGGGAGGGATTGTACGTAGGTCATTTTCATCGATGCGAAGAGGAGATAAGGCTAAGGACGCAGGAAAGCGACGTGGGTTTTGTAAGGTTTCGAGATTTTTCACGTAACGCGGGGAAAAGAGATGACACCATGGTGTCCTGGCGTCCAGAGCTGGTGTCCAGCGATGCTTTTGAAATTTCTTGATGCGCCAGTGAATGGGACCAGGGATCCAATACCGATGGTGAATTTCTCGTGCGCGATAAGCGTCGGGGTTTCGTTTCTGCAATCATGGCGACCGTGATTGAAGTCGGGACTATTCAAAACCTCGTCACGTGGAGGGCTAACGTTGAATGATTTTGAAGAGGAAGCATCCGAGACAGAATGTTCTCTCCCTCGCATGAAGAGCATATTCTATCTCTGTCCGCTTTATCGCATGCATGCACCAGAAATAATAGAGCGAAGCTGTACGTAGGTACGCACGTATGTGTGCATAGTATCTGGGCTAATACCATTCCGCGTGTACCTCCAAATGCCAAATAAGATAACTTTAATATCATTTATTTGACCAACTACATCCTATAGATTTTTCTGTAAATAGGAATAATAAAACTACATCCTATAGATTTTTCTGTATGGAATATAAAGGTTGCCCTTTATTAAAACTGGATACTCAAAATGATTCGACTACGATTTATTAGGATCTCGAAGAAACCGTGACTGACGAGATGCTAATATAAAATTATTGATGACATTCGTTACCGATTTGAAGATTTAACCATAGGTATCTTATCTCCATTTTAATAATCCCATGGATTGATAATTTGATTACCCAAACATCCGGCTCTGTCATGTATTGATGGCATGTGAGCTTAGAACAAGTAATCTAGCAAGGCTAAAGGAGTTTTTCTTTTTTTTTCTTCCTTTTTTGGGTGAAGATATTTTGCCTGTGGTGGCGACAGTGTACACTGCACATACAGCAAAAGCTTAGGAAAACTCTCTTTTGAACTGACTGACCAGTAGGGTTGGGCCTATAATAGTAGTTAGGCCTTATGCCATAAGCCTGAGTTCATATTCTTTTTAGGCCCAGGAGGTGAAAGTTTGGGGATATTCTCTGATTGTCATAGTTGGATATGGAAAAGACGTATCTTAGATGTTTACTACAGCTATTTCCAAAGCATTATTTTCACGTTAGGCTCCGTTTGTTTCGTGAAAAATATGACGTTTCCAAAACATATTTTCTAAAAAATTATTTTCTAGGAAAATAAACATATTTTATGATGTTCGATTCAAATTTAAAAATGAATTAGAAAATATTTTCCACCAATCCTGCACGCACTCAATTTAAATAATTTATTATTATTATTTTTTTTTAATTTTTAATTTTTTCCTCCCCTTCCTTTTCTTTTTTCTTTTCTTTGAGGCTTCGCCTCGCCTAATTTGGCGAAGCCGAGCTTGCCTTGTGAACCTCGGCTTCACCAAATCTGGCAAGGCCTGAGCTTGCCAGCCTCGGGCGAGCTTGGCTTCACCAAATTGGGCGAGGCTTGAGTTGGCCCACGGTCGATCGCCGGCCATCACCATGGCCAATGACTGGTCAAGGCCAAGGAAGAAAATGAAAAGGAAAGAAAGAAGAGAAAAACAAAAAAGAGGAAAAAAAAATAAAAGTTAGATTTAAAAAAAAAAAGAAAAAGAAAAAAAGAAAAGAAAACTTAAAAATAAAATGAAAATGCGTTTGGTGAAAGAAAGTAATGTGGAAGAAGTTATTTCCAATAGCATAAAATGTTATCCTTGATCAGTTCATTTTATGTGAAACGAACGATGAAAGATCCGAAAAATGTTTTCCTAGAAGTTATTTTTAGTGAAACGAATGGAGCTAAAAATTAGCTTCTTTTTCTTCTTTTTCATCGTCTAGTGGCACAACCTTAATTAGTCGGCTACCTGGAAGAGAACTTGGATGACAATCCCCCCCTCAAATGGCCGCACATTTATATATGAGTTTCCCATGACAAGAATCGAATCTAGAACCATCAATTTTTTCAGCCATAAGCATGAGAACGCTCTTATGATCGGATCAATCCTGCTGTGAATCATACAGGTTAGTTTTTTTTTTTTTTTTTTCCCAACTCTACCTCATCTTCTTTCGATCTTGAATAGATTTCTTTTACAAATGCTAATGAATAGAGTCGATAGTATTAAGGGGAAGATTTTCACAGTCCATCCTTTAATCTTGCAAAAAGTGAGTCAAATTGTGTTGTGCGCACAATATTTTTTTTTTTTTTTCGATAATAGTGCTTTCATTCATTCATTAAAACAAACTTTACATGGAAAAGATAAATTGGAATCAGAGCACAAAATATTCCAAAAGGGTTGGGGGTTCGAGCTTCCATGTTGAGGGAAGGATTTTAAGGCGGAATGCTTTTGCAACCCAATCAGCGGCTTGATTGACTTACAGAGGTCAGTTGGGTCAAAATCCATTTACACTCCTGGATTAGGTCCTTCACAGCCCATGGCTCCTCTTCCTGGCCCAAAACATATTCCACTAACGTGCGGCAATCACTTTCGCAGAGTAAACTCTCTTTCTGTTCTCGTACTTTCCCCACATGAGTTACTTTCCTCTGCTTCAGCAGAAGCAGTCCATGGAGCAGGGCTAGGGTTTCCGCCTCTTCATCCTTGCACAATAGTTATTTCATTATTGTGAGAATTCGTCAATTTGATTGCAACTTAACAAATAACAGGGTCATTCATCATATAAGGGTCCATCGAGGTGAAATTTTCTATATGAAAACAAACGTTTATCTTCGTCATGGCATGGGCATCAAATTCTTGCTTTAGATTAGTCCTGCGTGCATTCTCACAATATGAGGATGACTTCTTTATTTGCTTTTCTTTTTTGCTTTGTCCCCTGAATTCTTGAAATAAAAGTGGGCAGTAATAAGCAATCTGTGACCTATTGCTGCCAATACCGGATCAACACGAAAAAAAAAAAAAAAAAAGAAACATGGCATTATTTTCGATGATTACATTTTTTAATGTCAAATCGAACCATTGTTAAGAAAAGTTATGTTCACATGATCGATGAAAAAATATGATTGATGAGGCGACATCACCACAACATGACATGTGATATCACTGTTATACATAAATATTATACATATATTATTTATGAGGGAGAGATCTAACTAATTGGGAGCTGACTTTGATGAGTTCAATGATCCGAAAAACATGGATGACTAGCACGAATTCCTGGAAAAATGGCAGATCCTACATGTGAGCTCAACCGCTAAATTGAAGCTGGCAAAATGAAATCCCTTAATTTAGAGACATTTTGCTTGATGTCAACCTATCTAAGAGGATCAGTCGATTGATAAGTGCTTATTGTTGCCTGTACAAAAATTGCTTCACAGCTGACTTCCACCTCTGGACTGGTACCTTCCAAAATGGTGTGATTGACCTCCGCAGGTGATGAACTCCAAGTTCATACAATATAGAAAATATCATATTATATTAGAACTTTCACATAGGACATCGGCGGTGAAAAGATCATAACCGCGGTAGAGCACTGGTACGGATACAGTTATTGATTTCGATAAATAAGGGACTCCATTTCACGATTGCTTGTGTAAAACCTATATTACAACCGTGATGTACCTTGTATAACTTCTTTATATATGAGTATTTTGCCAAGCTTTCGAGTTTTGAAGGCAGAGACTAGCCCATCTTTGAATATTACATAGGTTAATTTAAGGAAAAACAACAATTGGTCTTAAACTTATTATATAGAACCAACTAAGTCTTGAACTTTTTAATTGAACCAAGGTAATCCTAAATCTTTGGGGGAAAGTGCACTTAGGTCCTATCGAGCAAGTCTCGCCTTATTTATCTAACATGATAGTCAAATCAACATTAGTTGTTTTACACGTAATGGCGACAACATGGCATGAAAGGATTTTCAACAAACAATGCAGTTTTTTGTTAGATTAACATCGTTGTTTCTTCGTATTGCACAATACATAGAAGTTACCCCAAAATCCCCTCATCAATCCCTCATTCTCAAACCCTGATGCCCCTTATAATGCCAATTCCAGTCTTAGAGGCTAAACTTGGGGCGAAGATGAAGATGATCTCAAGATTTTGCAATAGAAACAATGAAGAGTAGCCGCGTTGGGTACATTGACGACGACCATCTTCAATTTCTAACAAAACTGCATAACTTTGACTGTGATTATTCCATGAACGTGTTGACTTTTATAATCTATTTGTGTCGTTTGTGTCGGTTTCTTTGCATGTGTTGCATAGGTGGCTCCACATTAAAAAAAAAATTCATATTGCCTTTTCGTTTACGGTCAAGATACAGGACAAATAGCATTGGTCTTCGTCTTTGACATAGATATTTTGTCCGTCGCCTAGCGCTTGACTATGATAGGGGGAGATAAATTTAGTACAAATAGACATCAGTTTTTAATTCATTAGGGGATGAGAGATTCCATTTCATGGCTCTTTGTAATTTGTCAATTTCGTCCATGCAGTTCTAAATCTTTGGGCCAAATTCCAATGAAACCATTTTAGTTAATTGCCATTGGAAATTATGAACGTGGCGTCCAGTAATTGTTGGCTGGCCAACGTAACACACACTTAAGTTGACAATTTTACTTGAAACAACATCCTACGTGGATCGTCACATTTCAACAATTTTTTTTTTGACAATTAACCAGAATGACCACATATGAATTTTGCACAAAGATGTGAAGCCACATCGGTCAAATTGAAAAATATAAGACTAAATTGGCATCCATACAATATGTTTAAAATTGAATTAGTAATTGTCCCATAAATATCTATATATATTTCGAGCTATCGAATAAATCGGAATCTATCCATCGGAAGTTTAAACTAGGGCCACTTCACTAAATAAGTAACTCATTGATAAAATGGTTTACTTATTTACTTTTTAGTTTAAATGAATACTACTGCATGCATTATTTTTCATTTCTCGTGCAACATCATAATGAATAAATAATAAGATTACAAGCTTTAATTGGATGGAGAGATAAAATATTTAATTTTTTATTTACACTTTCGAAAAAAATAAGAGAATGATTATTAGGAGGGTTATGCAAAGAAATAAAGTGGATAAGCATTTCAAATTACTTTTAGGAGGGGGAGCATGTAAAATCATTTCCAATTATTTTTTATTACTACATAGTTATATAAATTTCTAAGAATTTGTACTAGTAAATTTTAAATACTGAAAAAAATATTAGAACCGAAAGCTAAACTACAATGAATGGCAAGAAGCATACAAACCATGTTTAGTGCGTACGAATGATATCTTTACTTTCTTAAACTGTCGAATGCCAATTTCTCCCATACATGCGAGCATGTGCATTTCACTACAATGTAAAATTTGTAACCCTTTTTAAAAAATATTCTTTACTTTTATAAAAGATAAGATGATTGATATATTAAATGCCAGCCAATTATTTCGAATTAAGTTTTTAAAAGAATAAGACATTCAATGATCATCTGCCAATCATTTACAAAATAGTGAAATGTTATTTGGCCATTTATAATAATGCGTGTTTATAGTGCATTTTACAATCATAGTGTATTCACACACACAATCTCACTCACTCACGACTCCTCATTGTTGCTTGTTGTCCCGCCGCCCATTATGCTTGTCGCCTGCCGCCCCTCGTCACCGCCGCCCCTCGGTGAGTTTTTGTAGAATTTGTTCTTCTTCTCTTTTTTCTATTCTCTTATGGGAAGGTCATCATGGTGACGAGTTCGGAGTGACCAAATTTTTATACATAATTATAATTAAACTCTAATTAAAAAAAATATGAACGATGTCTAAGAGAATGAAACTAAAAATATTCTACCGTGCCAAACCCGAAATTTTAAACTTACTGGCGGCAATTAATTTACTAAAAAAAAACCATTTATTCATAGTCTTTGGTGCCTAACCCGAAATTCAAAGCTAAGGTGGCAAAATCATAGACTCAACAAATGGAAAGAGTTTTTTTTTTGGCCCTTAGCCAATCAATACCGATCAAAAAAAAAAAAAAAAAAAGAGTTTTTCTTCCCTTTTAAGTAAGACGTTCTTAAACCAGTCCTTTTCCATCTTGAAAGGGGAGGTTGGAGGTTCAAATCCCCACATTCTCCGATTTTATTTCTGGGTTTCGACTCCCACGCCTTCAAGGAGGTAGAGCAAAAGTCGAGTGAGTGTTATTTAGCGTCCGACAAAAAAAAAAAAGACGTTCTTAAAGTCCTTTTCTCTTACTTTCTCCTCTCTCTTCATTGTCTTCTTCAACCTTCAACTTGGGGAGGGTTTAAACTAGTCTCCCCCTCCCTCGTCTCTTGTTGATTTTGCTTAAGTCTTCTTTTTTCTTTTCTCTTGATCTAAATCTAAGAGCTTTCTTTTCTTGATCTAGTTCTAAATCTGAGAGTTTGAACTCTCCCGATCTGATTCTAGATTTAAGAACTATCATCTACTTCAGATCTAGGAGTTTCATAATATATTTTTGGGAGTTTGATATTCATGTGATTTGTCCGTAAATCCTCTGGTTTTAGTATCAATGGTGCTCTGGCGTCTCATTAAACCATGAAGAGTTACTCTTCTATTATATTTGTGTTTGTTCAACCTATTTTCACTATCCATACAGCAATGGTGTAGAGGAAACATAATCTAGTCGTGCACGGCAACGCCGTAGTTACTAGAGAAGGAATTTCCAACATGTATTCATCACTAACGATGAAACGAGATTCAATGATTGGCGACCAATTAGTTTACATGATAGATCTATTCTTATAGAACAAGTGTGTGCTTAAACCTTCTAATACTTTGTTGTTCCTTCTTGTTTTCTGAATTTTATTTTGTTTTGTAGTACTCCAGGCTTGGATCTACTTTGATTTGCTTTTCTTTAAATGTTTGTGTACTCTTATATATCTTTTTGAGTAATAAACATAATTTTCTTGCTGACCTAAAAAATAAAAAAAGCAAGTCCATCATAATTTATCGCCTATGGACGAAGGCGGCAAAAATATAACTTATCGCTTTAGGTACCAAAGAGGACAAAATTAAACCACCTTAGACAAAAATTAACGGAGCAAAACTCAAGGCGACAAAACAGACCCATTTCTTTTATTCATTTATTTACTTTTCGTGTGTACTAAAACGAAAAAAAGAAGCACGATCGGTGTTAGTGATGGAATCGTCGTCTTTCCTCTCTTACAACATCACAATCCTTTGAATTGGTTTTCTAGTAAACCTCGTAGCAACTTCCTCTCCGCAATTTGGCTTTCAAGTCTTTCTTTATTTCACTGGTCATCTTTCTATATCTGACTAAATTGGCCAATCATAATGTCGCCACAATACTTAACTCTCTTATTATTTTCGTACCTTGTCCGATCTAGGTAATTTATACTCGAATGGATACGTGCCACACTCAAGCTGGCTGGCCACTAATCATTCTATTTCTGTTCCAGAACTATTTTTCTATTACAAACTTGTTTCTAGAATAAAAATCCATTTGGTAAAATTATTTCATTTTTCTATTTATGAAATAGATTTCTGCTCCAAAAATAGGTTTAGAATAAAAATCAGAAGTGAAAATTTTTTTCTTTTCTATTTCTATAACATAAATGAGAAATAAAAACTATTCTCATTGTTCGTCCTTGCTATTAGTCCGTTGTTCATTTGTTGTCGCCGGCCGCCATTTGCCACCGCTGCCATTGGTCGCCGGTCACTAGCCTCTGGTTGTCAATCGCCAGTTGCCATTCGTCGATAGCCACCACCCGCTGCCGCCGTCGACGGAAGGAAGAAATTTTGTGTCATGTTATCAAATGAATTTCTATTCTAGAAATATAAATTTTGTGTTGTTATCAAATGCGTATTTTTGCCAACAAACTCGTTCAAAAATAGAATAGAAAAATCTATTTCTCTTTCAAAAATCAATTTCTGACCAAAATGGTTATCATTCACACCCTAACCATTTGTAGGACTTCTTTTACTACTGGCTATTGCTTAAGATATGCATGGAGCTCCATTATACTATGTAAGTTATTTTGAATGCGTCCTAGCAAAATAAACCGATTTTTCATTTGCAAATCGATTGGTCGAGCAACTCAATGCGACGAGAAATATATAGCACCTACGAGGGCAAAGCAGAGATTTTTGCCCATCTTCTTTTGATATGAATCAATTATGACGTTTTCGTAACGTGCGATGTCATTGTACGTGATTAATTATATCTTGAGAAAGCAAAATTATAATGGGTATTATTATAGTAGGGAAATTATTAGCGTGATGACTGAGATTGATTAAATAAAGAGCAAGGGAATTTCGGAGTTCCTTCCCCCGCCGACGTGCATGAAACATCCCTACTTTGTTTGTTGGCATGTATAGAATAGACAGTATATAACTATATATGATGATTTCCACTAATGGTGACTCGGATATCGGGTTGCCACTTTGGCATCTAGTGCTCCTTTTTTAGACAATAAAATTTGGGATTTGACCTATTTAGCTTGTTACGCCAAGCGGAGCTCAAAGATACTTTTAGAAACCCACTAAGAGAAACCTTTTGTAAGATATTTTTTTTTTTCATTGATCCTTGTGGAGCTTTACTTGAGTGTAGTCCAGGTCGGGACACACTAGTGAGTGAATATAATTGAGCTATCGTAATCAATTTTGGCCGATTATAGGAGAACCATTTCATCGGTCTTTCCCCATGGAATAGGAACACCGCCAAACCACGTAAATCCGTCATATCAAGTTTAGACACACTACCAAAGGGAAAAGTGCAAAAAAGGTTCAAAACTCATTACATTAATACAATTTGATCATAAATCTTCCAAATAGATCAATTTAGTTATGAACATTTTCACATTTGTATCAATTGGGTTTATCAAACCAATTAAACTGAAAATTGCTAATATGGATATCAGCTGTCCTATGTGGCATAATCTAGCATTGACATGAGCATTTTATTTATTTATTATTTATTATTTATTTTTTATTCTTTTATTTTACTTTATTTTTTCCTTTTATTCTTTTCTTTCTTCCTTTTTTTTCTCAACCAATCGCCAACTTCTGTGATGGCCAGCGAGAACTTCGGCCGCCGATGAGGGTTGGATGAGGCCACCCTTTGCTAGATCCGACTAGGGCTAGGTAAGGCCCTTTGTCATTGCTAGAGGTTGTCCCTTGGCGAGAGGTAGTCCCCTCACTAGATCTAAGGAAGGGTGGCCTCACCTAGATGGAGAGGGGCCTTGCCGGCCTTTGGCGAGTGCTAAGCGATGGTCCCCTCATTAGATTTGGTAAGGGTGTCCTCGCCAAAGGTTGATAAGGGTGTCCTAGCTCTTGCCCTCATTGGCAGCCAACGATCTTTGCTGGCCATCATGGAGGGTGGCGACTAGCAGAGGGAAATAAGGAGAAAATAAAAGTAAAAGGAAAGGAAAAAAAAAAAAAAAAAAAAAAAAGAAAGAGAAGGAAAAGAAAAGAAAACGATTTTTTAAAAAATAAATAAAATGTTCACATCAACCATATCTCATAGGACAATCAGTATCCACATTAACAATTTTTGACCTAATTGATTGGATAGATTCAATTAATACCAACATGAAAAGGTATAGGATCTAATTGATTCGATTGAAATGTTTAAAACCGAATTGATACTAATACGATATGTTTAGGACTTTTTTCATACTTTTCCATCTTGGAAGGGGGAGGTTGGGGGTTCAAATGTCCACATTCTCAGGGGGGATTGTGGTGGGGACGATTTCATTTCAGGAGTGGGTTTCGACTCCCACGCCCTGCAAGGAGGCAGGGCAAAAGTCTGAAAGTGAATGTTAGCGTAGGATTAGCGTAGGACTGAAAAAAACCACGTAAATCCACTGGGTCAAGTTTTTTTACATTTATTTCTTGTTCGAATCATTTTGGTTTAGTCTATGCCTGCGATTTCATGTAATAAATAGGTAGCCGAGCCTAGGGTTATCCTTGATTAATTATGCAGGAAGCTTTATCTGTATGCATTATGACTAAGACTTCCACGAAATTCGAGTTGGAAAGATCTCTTGGCAAGAATAATCTTAACCTGTGGCAAATCAAATACAATTTTTGGTTGGAGACACGGGGTATGGACTCAGCATCGGAGGCACGTGATAAATTTCTCAAGATTATGGTAGTAGAAGGAAAATCTGATATTTTGAAAAAGGTTAGGAGTTTATTATGTTGAATTTAGTGGACGATGTTTAGTTAAAGTGACAGATGACATGATTACAGGTGCAGTTTGTGGAAACTTGAAGTGTTGTATGTATCGAAACATGATCTAAGATTACTTCAAATTCAAGATGGAGCTAATGGTCAATCTAGGATAACCTAAATGAGTTTTAATAAAGTCATCAATGATTGTTCGTTGCTAAATTCTTTTGAGCACTACTGTGACTCTCTTATGAAAGGGTAATGAGGTTATGTCTATAGAGAAAGTGGAATATTGCATTGTTCTCGAATGAATGGCAGAAGTTGCAAGGCAACGATGAGAGAATTGGTTCTAAGGGTCTGATGGTTAGAGGTAGGAACTTCAAGAGGAGCTCTAGCGCCGGACGTAATCTAGATCAAAGACTAGAGCGAAGAGAAAGCCTTTCGGACGCCACAATTGTCAGAAAGAGGGGCCATCACAAGACTGCCTAAAACCAAAAAAAGCGGAGAGATCGGAGAGTGACATGGATGTCACACGAGCCAACAGGAAGGAGTCGGGCTACATTTTATGTGTCTACCGTTTCGACCAGAGAGTAGTGGATCATGGATTTTAGATGAACTGAAATGGAAACTAGAGATCAGTTGGACTATATTCAATGTGTGTCTACTAGTTCGACAAGGGACTTGTGAATCCCTGATAGCTACGAATATGTCTGATAATGATTAGTTGAAACAAAATTAAGTAGTGAGTTCCAAAACAAGTAAATCTCAAGGAAAGGAGCTGTAAAATTCAGATGGAATGGGTCGGGCCAAACATGTGTGGATTGTTGTTGGGCGGAGACCTCAAGGAAAGGAATCTTGGATGTAACTTCTGATTGAGGTAGCAGGTCGTGTATTTATGTTGAGCCTAGTCACGCTAAGGCAATTAGGGACGAGTCAATTCAAATTTTGTGTTCCTAAGATGGAGATCCGAGTCGAGATAATGCCGATGTAGAATAATATATGGATTAAGTGGGGAACAGTGTAGACACTAAAAGCCCACATGTGAGGAGAGATTTGTTGAGATGAAAATGTGGAAGTGTTGTGCAAAGCATATAAAATGTGGTGTAAACTAAAATAGTTAATATATTATAATTGATTCATAATCCATTTATTTAAACTTTTGAATAATGATGGGGATCCAATTGGATATATATTCACTGTCATGAACTTGAACTTTTCTTTTGGTGATCTTCCCAAATGAAGCCTCCCAACAAAACCTATCATAGATTTCTCCTAAAATGTAACGTGAGATACTTTGACCCGTGATGAGAATGCATGCGATCAGAATTGAAGGAAAAATCGAATGATTTCTGCATAGCAACTGACATATATAGGAAATTTGAGGACAATGAGACGATCGAGGCATGTTGCTTTTGGAATGAGACTGACGAGCACGCTGTATTGGGATCAGGAGTCGGAATTAGGATCTTTGAAAAAATTCTGCAGCAGATGCACGTATTGGGTCTCATGACGGAGTTGCAAAGTCCGACTTTTGTACGGATTTAGAGGGGAAAAAAAACGCAGCACGCAGAAGACTGATCAATTGAGATATCACGCTCTTTGTAAGATTCACGGATCCCGGAGTTGATTCGAGCAAACTAGAAGTTTGAGCGCATCTTTTTTCAGTCCATGGACTCTGGCGACCGCTACCAAGGAGGAAATTTTCCTTTTTACTAAGTCACATTCGAGAAAGATGAACTATTAAAAGTGCGACTATTGTGTTGGGATGAATAAATGAAACTGTTGGAGTAAGAAATGAATTTTGAAAATAATACATGATCACATAATTCACGTTGGTTTGACAATGTCCCTGAAGTCAGAAAAGATCAATTAGATGGTCCTACCATAGATGGCAAAGAAAAGATCACACTCATTCATAATGCTCACATTCAAGTGTTTCCCTATTGTAAACACACCCAAACGCACAATAATCAATCATAAAAGAGGAGAGTATTCACTCGCTCGCAATTCTCTTAAAGGACACTCTCAAAAGGTCTCTAGGTTTCTCTAATAAAGTAAACTTTGAAAATATAATTTTTAACAAATTTGGAATGAGGTCGGGCTCTTGCCAAGACATGCCCAAGTGCCTAGCTAGTGCTTTGAAAAACAGAATATCGGAACACTATACAGGAGCTCGACCAGCTTTACTAAGCCCGGCCGCCGAGTTCATCGAGGCGCCACGCGGGCCATTTCCTTTTATTTTCAATCATTTGCAAACACTCGAGTGTCCTGAAAACCATGAGTTTGTGTGGATTTTAAATGAAACGGAATTAACTTTGAGCTGCAATCAATGAGGAGACATAATCTAACACAATGATACATTAGTACACTCAAACTATTGGCCAAAGCAAAGAGTACCAAAAAAGTTTTAAACCTATTGTATTTGTACAAATTTAATTATAAATATTTCAATTGCATCAATTTAATCCTAATTTTTTTTCAAATTGACACTAATTCAATTCATCTAGCCAATTTAGATTGAAAATTGCTAACGTAGACGCTAGGGTCGCGCATGGTAACGTTTCTATTCCAGGGAACAATTTATTTATTTATTTATTTTCAAAAATAGTTCTTTTCTATTTTTACTCATTGGAACAATTTTTGAGTAAAATAACGCGTTTGGTAACTATACAAAATTTTCATTCTTGGAATAGAAAAAGAATAGAAATGCATTTGGTAGGATTCATAAAATTTTGTATTTATTCGTTTTTTCTTCTTGCTCACGGACCATCAAATGTTGACCATTGACTATCGCTTGCTGCCACACGACCACCGACCGTTGCTGCTAATCACCGCTCGATCGGTGACGGTCGGCGGTGACGGCTGGTGGGCTATGGGCGGTGGTCGTGTGGCAACGGTTGACGGTCGGGTGGCGGCGACGGCGGTTGATGTCTGTCGACGACCAACGGTAGTGATAGTCAACGGTGGTGGTGGTTGGTCGGCGGTTGCCCCAGGTGGTTGGAGGTTGCCGGTGCTTGGCAGGCAGTGACCACGGCAAGGAAGAAGAATAAAAGAAAAAGAAAAAAGAAAAAAATGGCTTATTTCTAGAAATTATTCCCGAGAACAAGAAGTTATTTTTTTTGTTTCTTATTTCTGTTCCAAATCTATTCCTCGGCCACTTTTCTATTTCGAGGAATAGAAAAATAAGTTGACGTTACCAAACGAATTTATATTCTTTTTTTGTTTCGAGAAACAAAATAATAGAAATCGAGAGAAACAAAAACATTATCTTGCAGGCCCTAGATATCCTATGTGATACGATTGGCGCTAATGTGCACATTTTAAATAATATTTTAATAATTTTTTGCATTTCTTGAATTTTTTAAATACAATTTTGGATTTTTTTTCCTTTCCTTTTTTCTTTTTGCTAGTGCCAGCGAGGGTTGGCCTCACTTGGGTTGACCTTGCTCGGCCACACTTGGACAAGGGAGACCTCGCTTGACGATTGATGGTTGCCCTCACCCTGGCTTGGCTCGATGAGGACCCTCGACAAAAAGGAAAGGGAAAGAAAAAAACCAAAAACTTCGACACTATTATTAAAAATGTTCATGTCAGTATTGATTATGTCATATAGGATAGCCAACGTCCATGTCAGTAATTTCCGGCTTAATTTGGATGGATAGACTAAAATTGTTCTAATTAAAAGGTTTATGACTGAATTAGTACTAATGCAATAAGTTTATGACTTTTTAAATACTTTTCCCCTTTGCCAAACTTGATTTTTTTTTTTAGCATTGAAAAAGAAAAATTGGTTAACTCCTCTCACTCCCACACCTAGGCATGGCAAGGTGGCCCAACTAGCTCATGCAAGATTTTCTTTTTGCCTGAATCTAGGGTTTGAGCAAAATCTTCGCCTTTGAGGAGTGGCACATTTAGTTGGGGAAAATGATCAAAACAGCCATAAACCTATTGCAATTTTTCCGATTCAATCATAAATCATTTTTTTTTTTGGCCAATTGAGTGCTCAATCTTTTACAATTGTGCCAATTCAGTCCATTATGCCAAATTTGGCTGGCCAACACTAGTGATCAATTTTTAATAATATTTTTTTTTTCAAATAATTAATGTTTTAATCTATTTTCCTTTTTTCCCCCTCCCTCCTCCTTTTGGCGACTGGCGAGAGGGGAGGGCTGGTCACTGAACTGAGGTGGCCGGCTAGGCCAGACTAAGCAAGGGCAAGCTTGCCTCACCATCGTTGGGCAAGAGTGAGCTCGCCAGATTTGGTGAGGCTCGCTTAGGCCTTGCAAAGGGCTGGGCGAGGTCGACCACACCCAGCAACGATGAGGTGAGCTCACCCTTACTTAATCTGGCTTGGCCAGCCCCCTCAGTCCGATGACTAGCATAGTTGTTGGAAGAAGGAGAGAAGGAAAAAAGAGAAAGAAAAAAAAAAGGAAAAAAAAAGAGATAATTTTTTTTTTGAAAAAATGAAATATTATTAAAAAATTGTTCACCAATTTGTCCACGTTAGCACCGACAGGCCAAATTTGGTTAGATGGACTTAATCAACACAATTGCAAAAGGTTTAGGACTCAATTGATAAAAAAAAATAAAGACTAAATTGGCACAATTATAATAAGTTTAGGACATTTTTGGTAATTTTCCCCCATTTGGTTGGGGTGTTAGAGAATTTCAAAATAAGGAACTAAAAATCATTTCTTCAGGTTCAACAGTGAATTACTTACAAACTACTTTAAGTGAGGGTCTTATGCATAGGCCAAATGCCTAAGCTTAATTAATTCACAAAACTTGTAAGGTGTTTCATGGATCATCGGGGATCTAATCTCCATGCATGTGTCCCAAATTACAAATTAACTATATACAAAGTTACGTTGTCTTTTATTTTCTGTCTTTTTTAAATTTCCTTTCTAGTTATATTTATGTCTTCTTCAATTGAAAAAATAAATCTAAAAAATATATGCTCTCATGATTTCCCATGTTAGGTCCACTTAAGTACTCAACTTAAGCCAATGAGTTATGAGACAATTAAGATATATTAACTGCTTTATATCACATCAATTCTCTGACATGGTATATTTCTAACACCGCTCACTTGCATGTGCATCTAACAATCTCTCTCTCACGTGTGAGCTCAGTGTTAAGCCTCTTATCCTTTAATTTAGGTATCCTTTTACATCAACTTATGGGTCCGCGTTGCTATACTAGAACATCCACCTACCCAAAAACCGCAACACCATTGGTTCTAATACCATTTGTTAAAGGCACGCACAATAGATATTTTATCCCTTCATTTGGGGAGATCGCTAAGAAGGAGCTTAAATCTGAACCTATCAATATGTTTAGTTGAACTCACATTCACTCAAAAGCTTAAGCCAATAAATTATAGGCTAACTATGATATATTAATTGCTTTACATCACAACAATTCTTCGATGTAAGATTTCTCTAACACAACTTACTTACACGTGCATCTTAACAACACATGGGTTGTGGCTGTGGAAAAGCTCAAGCCCAAGTGGAGCCAACCCAAGCATGCATGCTGAATCTACTCACTTCTAAGTCAAGATAGGTCATTGATATCATTGACATGATGTATCGGTAACAAAACAATGTGCCTACCTGACTCGAGCTTGCCAGCTAAGTATACTTGTACCATTTGAACTCCTAATTCTAGTTCAAATTGAACACCTCAGTCTTTATAAAGATCATGACTTTTGACATTTAGTCTTCGTGGAATTAGCGCAATTACAGGGAATGGAAGCGAAAATTTCTAAATATCCTTTGTTCACTTTTGATTCCGACCCGACCAGTTGCCATTTTCATCATGTCGACTTTTAGTGTTCAGAACAATGTTTTCCTCTGCCCTCACTTTGTTGGAGGGTGAAATGATTATATAACAAATCGACGACTCGTTCTCATCTTGCTCTATCTTAAGCTATAAATGGGAAAATTACCAAAAACTCCCAATAAATCTATGGTATGGATGCTAAGTCAATCCTTAACATTTTGATTTGGTCAACTGAGACATAACTTTTTTGACAATTTACCAATATAATCCATCTAGCTAATTTTTGGCTAGCAATCGATGATGTGAACGCCGGGTGTCTTGTGTGACATAATCAGTGTTGATGTGGACAATTAATTTATATTTTTTTAATTTCTCAAAATATATTTTTTGATTTTTTTTTCCTTTTCTTCTTCTTTTCTATCCTTCTTCCTCCACTAGTCATTGAGCCTTGGTGAGGGCAGACAACCGGCCTTGGGTGATGCTAGCCCTGACCAAATGGTAAGGCCAACCCTCGTCAATCCTTATCTATGGTCCGTCGTTGGCCACAACAACCAATCCTTGTCTATGGTTGGTCCCTAGCCACGGCAACCAGGGAGGAAGAAGCATAGAAAAGAATTTTAAAAAAAAAAAAAACTAGAAAAATTAAAAAGAATTGTCCAAGTTTGCGGCTACCGGCCAAAATTGACTAGAAGAGCTACATCAACAAATCATTGAAGGTTTATGAGTCATATGGCTAAATGGAAAATAATTGATATCGGCACTGCTCGATAATTGTAAAACGCCAATAAGGGAGACTTTGACCTGTCGCGGTCTCTTTTTAGTCTTTGTGTTAGGATATAATATGTGGAATTACTAGGATATTACAATTTACGTCAACGCGAAATCACCGGAGAAATTAACGAAAAAAAATAAAGACATCAGAAATTTACGTGGTTTGGTCCGAGTATCGGTACCTATGTTTACGGGAAGAGCCAGCAGCAAATAATCCACTATAATCGGAGAATCGGAGTTTACAATCGCTCAATCACTCAAGTGTTTCCCACACCTAGATTTAACCCAAAACCCAAAGTGTTTATAAATAAACAATTCACTGGGATATAAACTCACGGCACAAAATTACCGCACATTCAAGCTCTACCGAAACGCTCTACGTACGTCAAACAAGAACAGCGTCTTCACGTACGTATCCTCTTCGTAGAGCTTCTGCAAGCGACGCAGACGTGTGTAAAAAAAAACTTCTCGGACGTGCGGCTCCTCTTTTATATTCTCGTAGGGTTTCGGCAATCCCTTAGGGATTCTGATAAACCTGGAAAAAATAGAAACTAAAGATAGTAATCTTTTACTAACGGGATCAAAAACCGGTTTTCTTTGACACAAGAAAGGAATTTTCTTGTGTCAAAGAAAAGACTAAGAAGAAGAAGGCGAATAATCCTTTGTTTTCTATTCTCCACTTACTTATTTTATGTTTATCGCCTCAATTAGTAGTACCTTTAGAGTCCACTTCTTCCCCATACTACGAGTGAAAGAGAAAATGTAAAGACTACCATTAAAGCAGCCCAAGCAAGACTTACTATATCCATGTAAATTATGTCCCCTATCTCTATGAAGGAATTATTCCATTATATTATTGTTCACTAATAATAGTGGAATCACGGGCGTAGAGGTACGCAACTGACTCTTATCTATGCGAGACAGAAATCAAGTCTTCTTACCGCTCCTTGGGTCCATTCCAACGGGCGTAGCGCTTGAGAAGGTGCGAAGCCGCCCATGCTCCTCTTGCTTCTGGAAAGAGAGGCAGTCCCTATATTACCGCATAGTAAAAAGAAAGAAAACCCTCTGCGTTTTATTTTGTCTTATGCGTGGGTGCCCAAGGTCAAAAGTTTGACCTTGGGCCCACCAATTACAAATCTTCACGCAGAACTTCGGTGGCTTCTGACGAGGAGGGAAGAAGGCCTGGCCCACCAGCTATTTCCTTTCTAATTTTTACGCGTGAGGACTCCTTCATGCCAAAACTTCTACGTGCGTGTGCCCAGACGACTTCATCTTCCACGTTTTGGATTCCGCAGGCTTCCGCAACAAAGAAGAAAATTCGTATCTAATTTTATTTTTATATTTCTTCTTTTATAAATCTTTAAGAGTCCATCGAATCTCAAACTCGAGTCATAAATTTAATACTTTGCTTGTTGTAATAGTTACGTTGTGATTGTATAAAAGTACAGAAATTTAGAACATTTTTAACTGTGATTAGTTACGTCTTATGAGATCTGTTTTGAGCTAATTTTATCGAAACTTCAGATTAATGATATTTCGTGAAATATCAATCTAGAACCATCCACAACAATATGATGAAATTTAATAGTGCACTTTTGATCGTCATACTCCATGCGTTGCGAAAAGGGCGAGCGATCGAACAATAATATAAATAGAAAAAGAAAATAAATCAGATACTAGATTTACGTGGTTCAGTCATAAAGACCTACATCCACGGAAAGAGCAGCATTGAATTTGACTATAGATCAAGCGATACAAGGAGATTACACACTCAAGTCACTCAAACACTCTCTCAGTATTTCTCAAACCCCAATTTAATCCCAAACTTAAAATATTTATAAATAAACAACTCACTTGGGTATAAACTCACGGCACAAGATTACCGCGTGTTTAAGCTCAAAATATAACGCTTTACGTACGCTTGGTTCGCATAAGTACGAAATTGCGTATCTCTTCAAGCTTCTCGCGGAGGACTTGCGGCTACGTTGATCGTCTAACGTATAGCTTCATACATAAGGTTTTCTTTTCTTTTAAACCGACTTCACGCGCACGCCAAAGAAGGAAATCGTGTGCCCATGGTCAAATAGTTGGCCTGGGCCCACCAACGTTGGATTCACGCGTATATGTAGAGAGCTTCCCCTTTTTATTTATCCATTAGCCCATCTCTGTAATATTGAGTGTGCGTGTGGGCCCAAGGTCAACCTTTTGACCTTGGGCCCACCACTTTAACAAATCTTCACGTAAGGGCTTCTTCCTTCGCTTCTTCTACGTAGAGCTGCAACGACGTCCCTCGAAAGAAAAGAAAACTTCGGCGGCTTCACTCCAAAGGGTAAAATTCCTCTTTTTAATTATTTCCTCCTTTGTGAATCCGTCAAAAATCCAGCGAATCTCAAACTCGAGTCATAAATTTAACACCATGTTCCTCCACATTCTTGCTGTTTCCTAGCTCCTTCCTCTTTCTCTCTCTCTCCCTTCCTCCCTCCCTCCCTCCCTCCCTCTGATAAAAACATGCACGTTTAGATCTATATATAAACTTTCATTACAGGGATTAGCAGCTTATTTTATGCAAGATATTTTGAGGTATCCAACGCGCATCCTTAAAAGGCCTTCATTAGTGCATAGTCTCTCCCTCCATTATAATTCTCGCAGTGATTCCCGCTTCTTTCTTATTTCTTAGCCTTTTATACATATGGAAAATGGTCCAACTCAAATATTCATTTACTGGGCACGGCGACATAAATTCTCTATGCAAATGCATATTACCATGCTCACTTGTCTCGCAGGCTAGAGATCCCAAACAGACGTATAGAGAAGGATCATGGAAGGTTTGCTCCAGTGCCCTGCGAACTACGTGCCTTTGACTCCCATAAGCCTCTTAGAGAGAGCAGCTTTCGTCTATGGTAACAAGGTTTCCATCATCTACGGCAATACGAGGTACACATGGAGACAGACCCACGAAAGGTGTTTGAAACTCGCCTCCGCTCTGACGAGATTGAAGATCTCACGCGGCGATATCGTAAGTCTCTTTATCGTGTTTCCTTCGTTTTTCATTATATCCTTGTGTTTCATGCAAATGAAAAGGGGTCCTCGCTTTCTTTCTCTCTTGCTTCCATTAGCTTTTAGTTTTCCTGAAGCTCATCGTCTCAAATGGAGGGAGTAAGGTAGTTGTCAGGGTCATCTTGTGAGAAGCTATAAGCCTAAGAAAAGTGGGAAGGACAGAGATCTTTCTATATGTAGATTGTTCGTCACGGTACATTCTCGTTGAGCTATTATTTACAGTTTCGAGTTCATGTGCATTTGGTGAACATGAACTGTCATTGGATCAAGCGAACGTCACACTAGATATGCATGCACCAAAGATGCCATCTAGGGTGAGCGGTTCCTAGTTTGGTCTGGTTCCACCTAGGAACCAAGAATTGAATTGGGAGGATCGGTTCCCAATTTTTGGGACCGGGGACTGAACGAGACTATTTAGTTTGGTCCAGTCCAATAGAATCGGTCATTTAGCCAAAAAAATACAAGAATTATTACTATTTAAGGGCTTATTGCTATTTTTGAGAAATAAATAAATATTTTTAAAAAAATTCGGTCCAGTTTCCGATTCCAAAGGGGAACCAGACCGGACTAAAAATCATTGGTTCCATTTCTATGGAACTAGGAATTAGATTGACGCCCTCGGGAATCGGATCAAACCGGCCGGTCAGATTCAATATGATCTAGGTGTTTCCCGGTTTGGTCGATCTGATATGAGCATTTCTCAGGTCTTTTTTCTTTCCTCGTCCCCTTTGATAGTATATCAAGAGAAGGAGAACCCATGGAACTGTTCAATCTGCCAATTAGGTTAAGATGAACGAGGTCAACCCCCGAGCTCCTCCATTGTCTATGTTATTTCATAAATGTCCGTATGCCGTGTGGGACAAACCATTAACATAAACAAGTGGAATGATTGGAAATACAAATACAAAACTATATTCCATGGACCAAAAACTAAAAAAAAAATAAAAAAAATCTAACCTCACAAAGGAAGAATTTATAATACGTAACCGTGTTCATGTTAGTCCTACCTACGACTTGCCAAATTGAAGAGAAGGGTTTGTTAAAAAACACATTCTTGTTTGTATGAAGTTAAAGAAACGAAGTGAAAGGATTACAAGAGGTTGGTAAAGTCAACTATTGGGTAAAGGTCATGTTTTGTATTCAAAACAAAAACATAATGTAAATGATTTTTTTATTTTTATTTTTTTTAGCTTTCGTGCCAAAATTTGGAATATTATTCAAAATTTAGAAAATCATGATCATATTATTGGTGAAGTTGTGTATCAATAGTTGAGTATTTGGAAGTTTCAAGAGTTTCATATTCGAAAATAGGTCAAAGTGCATGAGTTGCAAGATTTAGATTAAGTGAAGGGAGAGAAATATAAGTCAAGGCAAGCCCTAAATACATAAAAGATATAATGAATGCATCTCTGCCCTCTCTTTTCCCTCACTCGCATCCTTGAGATTCTCTCTTCTTTTCTTTCTTAATTACCTCACAAGTCCATTCTTTTCATTTCCAATCACCCCAACCCAACATAGTATCAAAGAGCACTAATATCTGTAAATACAAGAACCCCTATTTTATATGCTTGTAGAAGAAAAACTAAGACCCGTTGATGTTTGGGTTTAAACTTAAGAATCCTCTCTTAATATGGTAATCTATAACATGTATAGAGCTAACAGTACAAGACCTCCGATGAAACTAAACGAGTGAAATACTAATATTATAGCTAATTTCTTGTATCTGAAAAGGATGAAATATCTAAAATGACTATAACTTGCGCCGCGACTCAAATTATTGTAATAACCTTTAGTAAAAGTGAAATAATATAAATTATTTCACTCTTTTATATTAATCCATTATAACCAATATTTTCTCTACACAATATAATAATTATTAAGTAAATCATTTGAGCACGTTGGCTCCTGCGCCTCTCCGCTTTGGAATTCTAGCCTCGTCAACCTTGACCATAAGGGGACAAACTCTCATTATCCACTTGGAAATCCTTTTCATCTTTTTAATAATACGAAAACCCAAGAGCTGCCATCTCATTCTTCACCCACCGACGAATAGGAGTTCCACACGTCATGAATTTTGGGTCTACAGCTAACTTCCTATTCAACCATTTTTGCTAAAACAATAAACGCATTAATCCCCCGGTTAAAAAGGTTTGGTTAATCGAAAGGCATGTTTATTTTCTTGCTTAATTTATAAAAAAAAAAAATCTGTCAAAGAGAGTCCTACTTGATATCTGAATGTAAATAAATATTTTTGCACGTTTTCTTGAGGTCATGTGTTCCAACAACGCATTCACTCTATCATATTAAACTAGCGTGAAATACAAGGTAGTGGGCCCTAAATTTTGGTGTACGCTCATGTGCAACATACTTTGTCATAAATCATGGGATATTTCCAGAAAAATAAGTAAACAGGCGTGTGAACCGGGGAAGATGGACCTCGCGTGAATTTCTCCTTGATTTGTTGGGGGCACAATTTACAAGTTAGAAGAATTACACCCATCACGTTATATATACTCCGCGTGATTGAATGAGTATAAAATGGGGCCAGATGTCATCATGTTCCAATCAGTCTCTTTGACTGGAAGGAGTAAAAAAGGGAGTCAACTTTTCCATCCTTAACTCGTAGGCAGTTTAATATTATCTTTCTCTTGTGAGAATGGTTAAAGGGGAGTCTTACAACTTATGTGGATCCGACACTCTAGTCCTAAATTCTTCTTTTCATTGCAGTAAATCTTACAAATGATTTGGTAAGCTTGATTAAACGGCGAGCTGCAATACTCTAAGTCAATGCTGCCCATTGTTTCCCGCTGATTCATTTGTTAAAATTTGTATAAGACCATCACCAATTGATCTAAAACATTTAAGCTATTATATAAAAGCATGATGTATTATTTAACGATTGTAACATTTCCCTTCATATTTAGGTTTGTATTTCACTTGAGACCAATGTGTGAAATAATAATAGGCAAAGAAAAAGTTTAAAAATATTTGAACTCAAGACACCCTCTTGAGCCACTACTATGTAGAATTCAGTGCACAATAATTTACTCCAAAAACCTTGGAATATGGTGCTTGTGTTAGAATATTTAAATAGCAAATCAAGAAATCATTTAACAACTTATACTTTTAGAATAATTAGTTATGATCCCACAAAATCTCAATATAATAGCAAAGTAGGAGGGCTTGAGTTCACATATTTCAAACTTCTATTTACCTCACAAATTACATGTTTGCAAGCTTTATGCTTAAGTTAAAGTCCAACCTACGCGTGATGGGGAGTGTTAGAATAATTAAAAATTAAATCATGTTTTCATCCAATTGCTTAAGTTTTTAGAAAATTGTTTATAGTCCCACAGAATCTCAACATACTATATTTTATGCCTTAAAACTCTCCCTTACGCAAAGGTTTGGTTCGATGATAAAGGCATTAAGCATAGATCCCAACATGTGAGTCCCATGGGCAAAGGATTATCAAAATCTAAGGCTTATAGATAAGGGAACCTATGAACGAGTGAAAAGGGCATGGTGCTGTTTTACTATAAAATCGCTCTCCTTAAATCGTCTACCGGACAATGAAAATTATCACATATATCGGACTCCTTGTATTTCAAATTGACAGATGATTGTGAATCAAGAAAGGAACACAAACTTGATGATTAGGTTCTAAAACTTACGAAATAAATCCACTAATTACAGCACATTATTTTCGAAGGATACAACCAAGCATTTCATAAACATAAACAACTGGAATGATTGGAAATAAATTACTGGGAAATGACTAAAAATAAGTAAAGTGTATTGACAAAAGTAAAGTCTTGTTCTTCGGATGTTTGTGCATATCTTTTCCTCTTTATTGTTCTCCTTTTTATAGTCCATGGGTAGCTGGCCTCTTCTAATAAGTGTTCTCGCTCATTGAAATTTGATTTTGGTTCCATATTTTATGGTATAATTGTTCCCGCCTCAGAAGCTCGACTACAATAACTAATTGACTCAGCTATACAATTTTTTTTTTTTATTGCAACTATTAGATAATACCTTTGATAATTGTTCCTATCTAAGAGTTTGACTGCAATAATTGTTTCCGGTATTTTTATCCTTACAGTCGATTTGATTTCAGCCAAGTTTCGTGAGCCGATGTTAATGTTTCTCAATTCCATCGACATCGATTTGACCCACATCGGCTTGACGATTCCCACCTTGTCCACTTAAGCCCGTTAACTTCTCACGATCATTTTTGGCGTTTAACCACTGACTGTATTTATAGTGAATATTGTTGTGCAGAAGAACACTCTAACTAAATGACAAAAGTAAACACGGAGAGAGAGAGACGATTTCTTATTTTGAGCATATCAATAGAGTGCAAGGTACAATGCTGAAATAAATAGATCTATAGATCCCCACTTTCCTAAACCTAATAGAAAAGGAATTCCACCATAAAGATATTATCATATTTGAAACCCCAAATCTAGGAAATATATTAGGAAACAAATAGCCCGCAATCTTCAAGCCTAACTAGATTTCCCGATTGAATTTGTGGAATTCAAGACAACATTAGCAATCTCCACTTTTGGCTTGAATAAACCACAAGCCTCCACTTGAACCAAGAAAGCGAATATATCTCTCCCTCCACTGTACCTTCGCAAAGGTATGCCCGCACTTGGATCAGTTCGGCCTCCATCAACTTCAATGATGAGTGAGAGAAATCAAGTCCCTGCAGGACTTGAACTTCTCTGTATTAACCGTCTTCGTGAGCATATCTGCGGGATTATCTTTAGTATGGATTTTCTTCAAAGCAATGCTACCATTCTCCACAAATTCTCGAATTTTGTGGTACCAAATTTCAATGTGTTTCGTTCTGGAATGGAACACTTGATTATTTGCGAGACATATTGCGCTCTGGCTATCGCAATATAATGTAGCACTTTCTTGCTTTATACCCAACTCTGCGACCAAACCAGTCAGCCATATTCCCTCCTTTGTAGCCTCAATTACCGCCATATACTCAGCTTCGGTTGTAGAAAATGCTACAGTAGGTTGAAGCATTGCCTTCCATGAAATAGCTCCACCACCAAGAGTAAAGACATATCCCGTGAGGGACCTTCGCTTGTCCAAATCACCAGCAAAGTCTGAATCAACATAACCTACTAAATCGATCGATCCTCCCTTGGAACTAAATATTAAACCCATTCAGGCAATTCTAGCCAAATAATGAAAGATCCACTTAACAGCTTCCCAATGCTCCTTACTCGAATTACTCATGTATTGGCTAACGAGACTCATCGCATGAGCCAAATCCGGTTTGCTACAAACCATAGCATACATGAGGCTCCCTATTGCACTGACATAGGGTACTTGAGATATCTTTACAACTTCCTCATGTGAAACAAGGCATTGTTTCTCAAATAATTTGAAGTGATTTGCTAAGGATGTACTAACCGGTTTAGCTTTACCCATGTTGAACCGCTCCAAGACCTTCTCAACATACTTCTTTTGATTTACCCAAAGCTTACTTGCATGTCTATCTCGAATGCCAAGGATCCTATTTGCAGCACCAAGATCCTTCATATCAAACTCACTACTTAACTGAGACTTTAGGGAAATAATGTCTCTCATTTTTCTTACAGCAATCAACATATCATCAACATAGAGCATCAACAGAATAAGTGACTTATCATCCAAAACTTTATAGTAGACCCAAGAATCATGCACACTCCTCATGTAGCCAATACGAAGCATAAAAGAATCAAACCTTTTATTCCATTGCCTTGGAGATTGCTTCAAACCGTGAAGTGATCTCTTGAGCAAAAAAACATGATTATCTTTCCCTTCCACCTTGAAGCATTCGAGCTGCTCCATGTAAATTTTCTCCTTCAAGTCACCATGAAAGAATGCCATCTTCACATCTAGCTGCTTGAGCTCCAAGTCATACATGGCTACCATAGCTAGTAAAACACGAATTGATGTGTGTTTTACAACCGGGGAAAATATCTTGTTGTAATCAATCCCCTCCTTATGTGCATAGCCCTTAGCAACAAGTCGGGCCTTGTATCTCTCTTGCTCTTTTTCCGTTGCTGCTTCCTTTCTTTGAAGAACCCATTTGCAACCAATGACATTCCGATCCTTGGGCTTCTTCACAAGTTTCCATGTCTCATTCTTTTGTAATGACTCCATCTCCTCCACCATTGTGGTCATCCACTTTTCTTTGTGATCACTTTTCAAAACTTCATGGTAGGAGCTTGGATCGCTAGAGCCTACGATAAGAGCATAAGCGACCATATCCTCAAAACCGTACCTCTCCGATGCTTTGGGAGTGCGCCTTCCTCGACCCGTTGCAATGGTACGAGGAACTTCTACCGTTTCTTCGACTTTCGGAGCCTCATCGGATGACTCGCCATTCTCTGCAAAGTCTCTAGTTTCAAGCTCCACCTTAACGATAGATTTATCACTCTCCTCTTCAATAGCCGCGTGTGGCACACAGCTTGACTTCAACATTGCAGATTCATCAAATATAACATCCCCGCTCGTCAGAACTTTCTTCTCACTTGGATCCCATAATTTGTAGCCTTTCACTCCTTTCTCGTAACTGAGAAATATGCGTTGTTTTGATTTTGGATCCAACTTCAAGCGCTTCAAGCTCTGCACATGTACAAAAGCAGGACAACCGAATATTCTTAAATTAGAATAATTGACAATTTTACCAGTCCATACCTCTTCGGGAATTTTGCATTTAATTACAGTTGATGGAGACCAATTCACAAGATAACATGCCATGCAGATAGCTTTTGCCAAAAACTCCTTGCTCAGTCCCGCACCTCATGCTTCGAGCTTTCTCTAATAAGGTCTAGTTCATCCTTTCCGCTACGCCATTCTGTTGGGGCGTATTCAGAACTGTGAAGTGACGTTTAATCCCTTCATTCTTGCAAAGCTCCATGAATAGTGTCAATTTGTACTCTCCTCCATTGTTTGATCTCAAGCACTTAACCTTCTTCCCCGTTGAAGTCTCAATTTCAGCTTTCCATTCTTTGAACTTTTCAAAGACTTCACTTTTGTGTCGCATAAAGTAGACCCAAACTTTGCGAGAGAAATCGTCAATGAATGTCACAAAGTATTCCTTCCCTCCTTTTGACTTTACCGGTGAAGGACCCCATACATCCGTGTGTACATACTCGAGCACGCCCTTGCTTGTTTGAGTTGCAGTATTGAACCATACTCTGCATTGTTTTCCAAACACACAAAATTTGCAGAAATCTAATTTGCATGTTTTTATACCTTGGAGTGCATTCCTCTTGTGAAGCTCAATCAATCCTCTTTCTCCCATATGCGCGAGACGCATATGCCATAGATAGGTGTTATCTATCTTTGTGCTAGCATCCGTGGACACAAATGCTCCACCTTGCACTTTGGTTACTATAAGTCGATATAGGTTCCCATGCCTCTGTCCCTTAAGAACAACCATAGCTCCTTTAATCACCTTCAAGACTCCACCTTGAGTCATGTACTTGCATCCATTGGATTCAAGTGCTCCCAATGAGATCAAATTCTTCCTTAGACCCGGAACATGACGCACGTCCGCCAAGGTTCTAATCATGCCATCAAACATCTTGATTTTCACGGTTCCAACACCCACAGTCTTGCACAAAGTATCATTCCCCATGAGAACTGAACCACCATTATATGCCATGTACTCATCGAAGGCTTCTCGATGAGGACACATGTGATAAGTGCATCCAAAGTCCATGATCCATGAATCTTCAAAGATGTCCTTCCCCGACGATATGGACAAGACGTCCCCATCATTGGTCTCGATGCTGTTGGCTATACTTGCCTCATTCGAGCTCTTCTTCTTTTTCTTGTTCTTATTTGGACAGAATCTCTTGGTATGCTTTTCCTGATTGCACCCATAGCATCTTCCTTTGAACTTTCCCTTGGATTTTGATCAACCCCTACTGCTCGATCCTCGATCCGTTGATCTTCCTCTTCCTTGATTGCATTTCTCCTTTGCAAAGAGTCCCTCTCCCGAAGATTTTGAACTACTTGCATTTTTTCGGGTGTCGTTTGAAATTAGGGCAGCAGTCACCTCTCTGATCTCCAGGGTTTCTTTGCCATAAAGGAGCGTAGTCACCAAGTGGTCAAATGAATCTGGCAATGATGCTAGTAGTTGAAGCGCTATGTCTTCATCCTCAAACCTTACCTCCAAGCTTGTAAGTTCACTAATCATCCGATTGAACACGTTGAGGTATTCCAACAGATCTCCTCCTTCACTCATCTGAAGTGAATACAATCTCTTCTTCAAGAACAACTTGTTCGTAAGAGATTTCGTCATGTAAATGCTTTCGAGTTTGAGCCATACCTCCGGAGCAGATTCGATTTCTACTACATATTGAAGGGCCTCATCCGATAGGTTCAATCAAATTGCGCTGCACGCCCTCTCCTCCATGTTGGCCCAATCATCATCAGTGATGGTGTCCGGCTTGTTCGATCTTCCCAGAAGAATCTTTGATAAACCTTGTGGAATCAACAGATCCTTCATCATTCTCTACCATAGTGTAAAACTATTCTTCCCGGTGAATCGTTCAATATCAAATCGAATGGTTGAACCTTTTCTAGCCATCTAGTTAGAAGTCGCAATACAGGAACGGAGAACCCGGATTGCTCTGATACCAATTGTTGTGCGGAAGAACACTCTAACTAAATGAGAAAAGTAAACAAGAATAATCAAGAACACGGAGATTTACGTGGTTCGGCAAAAAATCCGCCTACATCCACGGGAGAGAGAGAGACGATTTCTTGTTTTGAGCGTGTCAATAGAGTACAAGGTACAATGCTGAAATAAATAGATCTATAGATCCCCACTTTCCTAAACCTAGTAGGAAAGGAATTCCACCATAAAGATATTATCAGATTTGAAACCCCAAATCTAGGAAATATATTAGGAAACAAATAGCCTACAATCTTCAAGCCTAACTAGATTTGCCGATTGAATTTGTTGAATTCAAGACAACATCAGCAAATATCATATCGCATATGCTCATTAACATACTGTTTACTCCTTCCTTAGTGACAACCTACATAATTATTAATCGGTCAATATTCATAATCTGCCTTGACCTTGTTTAGTTGACTACGGCTCGACTTAAAAGATTGCTCTTCGTCTCAATGTGTTTAGCACTTTCTCATCAAAGCCATAAAGCCATAGGTGATGTAAAGTTAATGGCATCAACTCTTATGAAATTGACATCAAAGTTGACATTTTTAGGTTGCTAATAGTGACAGATTATATCTAATATTTTAACCGTTTTACATATGTCTGACTTCCTTCTTTTAATGGACCCATTACACTAATTAATATAAATAAAAGCAACGCGCTAAAGAGTTTTACCCTATATGGATGCAAACCACCATTGCATTTCCAAGACCCAATACCCTTGCTTTTCCATCCAAAATGACACACAATCCAGGAGATGCATAATAAGACTTTCGGGGAGTTTTTTCCTAATGATCACAACTATCGAATTTCTACCTTTTCTCCTTCGTTTTATGTGATCATAAAGCAGAAATTATCAAGACAATAATCATGTCGAGTTAAAGGTCGTGGTTTCAAAAGAAAGAGAGAAAAAATGGGCTTTCAGCTTGTGAAAGCTGATGCGCATGCATGCGTAAGTGTATGACTTAAGAACACGCATGCATGGCATCGACACCCGCTGCACATTTTCTTTAATGTATTATCGTCTTATCTTTTAGACTTCCCTGTGTGGTACTTCGAAATGATAACACTGATTGTACTTTCATTATATTGTACTCTCCTCGGCTGTATAATATTTTATGAAGACTAAGATATAAAAGGAGAAGATATAAAATACTAAAATTAGATATTCGAAAGAGAACTAGTTGGATACAAAGTCATAATATATACTGGATTCCCAAAGGTATTGATAGTGGAGCATTCAAATGAAATCCGTCCCATTGTGTCACTACTCTCGCCTAGGTTTTGGCTCTTTCATTAGTCTTCAATATTCTAACATTTTCAAGCAAAAAAATTAAAGAAAGGTGTGTATACTTATTATTTGGGAAAATTACTCAATCAATCTTGAATCTATTATATAAATGTCAACTAAGTGACAAACTTTTCAAGCTTGCCAATTTAGTCATAAATTTTTAGGTAAAGTTTCAATGTAGTCCTCTTGACCAATTTCCGACGTAAATAACTGATGTATTATTCAATCATTACCAGCTATGCTATATGCAGAGCATTTAGAATACTCACTTTGGTGGGGACGATGCACGAAGTCATTGTGGTGGGTTCTACGTAATCAGATAAGGCATGGAATGAGACTTGTCTATTCCCTTTTTTGTGGGTAAGGATTGCGGCATTTTCTTCATCTCGCACTCATTATTCTCAGAAGGCAAGCTTCAGCGAAGTTTGACAAAAACCCTAAAGAATCGAATGAATGCCTATCATCATCTTGTGGGTAGCGACAAATCTTGATGCTTTCCATGGTCATCAAGATCTGACTTGAGAAAAAGCTTGGGGGTGCTGTTCCATTACGTAAGTGTTCTTTCTAGAAAGAGGGTTGGACGGTAATGGCGTGTAGATTGTGGAAGATACGTGCCTCTTCCATGTACGGTTAGATCTAAAGCCAGAGGCCAAAGTTATTTTGGTGATCTGATCATGGCGATGACTCACGAGGAAGTCGTCTAGGGCCCATTAACTTGGGCTGTACGTTGATTTTCTAGATATTATCATTTATTCAGAAGTATTATCACTTGATAATATCTGAGAAAATTTTCTAACATTTAGTTTGTGTTAAAATAAAGTGGAAATGAGAATTGGAGAATTTCTGAATTTTTGTATATTTCTCTATGTAATAATACTAATAATACATGAGCCTATTTATAGGCTATTCTAAAAAACTATGTAAAGCAACAGAATATTACAATATCAAATACAATCAATTAGTATCAAACAAGGAAGATAATATCTCTAACAATATATCTAACATCCCCTCTCAAACTCAAGGTGATATAGAAGAGGTCAGCTAAAGTTTGGAGAAATGATCTTGAAAACATCCAAGTGGACATGTCTTAATGAAAATATTAGCTATCTAATCAGCTAATGAAGTGGGAACAACATATGACCAGGAAAAAAAAAAAAGTAGGAACAAGATAAATAGTATCAAAGCGTATGAAATGACAATTTATTTCAATATATATGGTACACTCATGGAAAAATCGCTTTGTGCTATTTGGATAGCAGTCCGGCTATTACAATAAATGATCCTTGCACCATCATGAGGGACTGTCATGTCTTCTAATAACATCCACAACCATAGTAATTCTGATGTTGTAACAGCAAGGGCACGATCTTCTGCTTCTATAATAGATCAAGCGACAATAGTCTATTTCTTACTATGAGGAAATAAGGGAGTTTCCTAAGAAGAAGTAGTAGCTTGTAGTAAAGGGATGATCAAGAGGCACTGCCCTACTCAACATCAGAATAAGTCATCAACTCTAAGGTTGAGTTAGTAGAAAGTGAAGACCATGAAATAAAGTACCCTTGACATAGCGAAGAATTCGAAGAACATCAACATAGTGAGTTGTTCATAGCACGGTCATGAATTGACTTACAATATGAATATCATAAGCAATGTCAGGATGAGTAACAGTGAGGTATACAAGATTGCCGGCCAGTTGTCGATAAAGCATAGGATTCAAAAGAGGAGTCTCATCTTTGTGATTAAATTTGGCATTAGTCTCAATAAGAGTTGTGGCAATCCTGTTATCAATAAATCCAGCCCAGGAAAGGAGATTAGTAGCATATTTCTTTCGAGAAAGATAATAGCTGAAGGAATCTAAAGCATCCTCCAAGCCTAAAAAATTACCGAGTCGGTCAAAATATTTCATTTCAAGCTATTGACTCAAATACTTTTATAGTTTCGTAATACTGTTACAATCATTGCTAGTAATAACTATGTCATCAATATATAAGAGTATCATACCAATGAGATGTTCATTGAACAAATAGAGCATTGTCATAAGGACAAGATGTAAATCCATGGTGTTCCATGGTGAAACTAAATTTGGAATACCATGCACAATGAGCTTGGTATGCTTTGTGTAGTCAACACACTTTATTAGAAGTGTGAGTGTATTCAAGAGGAGGCTTCATATAAATTTCCTCCATAAGATCCCCATTAAAAAATGCATTTTTGACATCTATTTGAAACAGAAGTCATCGCTTAATAGCAACAACAATAAGGAGGCTACAAACAAAAATAAGACGTATAGCTGGAGCAAATGTCTCACCACAATCAATGCCATACTCCTAAGTGAAGCCTTTTGCTAGTAGTCTAGCTTTGTAGCATTCCACCATACATTATGCCTTCATTTTGATCTCGTATACCAATTTGCAACCTATAGCCAACTTTTCAAGAGGCAAACAATCAAATCCCAAGTATTAGATTTTTCTAATGCTTGCAACTCATCTGCCTTTGCTTGCTACTAAAGAGGATTAGTACTAAACTTCTCTATATGTGTGAGGCTTGTGAAAAGAAACAATAGTAGAATAACAGTGAAAATCACGAAGTCGAATAGAAGCCTAACTTACATGAGTGGAATGACAAACAGGAGAAGAAGGAATGTCTAAGGGTGGAGAATCCATGGATGGTACAAACCTGTTAGGAGCAGGATTAGTAGAGACTAGGGGTGAGCATCGGTCTAGGGTCAACCCTGGGACCAACCCTATACCGGCCCAACCTTGCCGGTCCTGGTCCCGGTTCTCAGGGAGATCGGGTCGGTTCTTGGTCCTGAGATTCCTAGACCAGTACTGTGTGGGTTGGTCCTCGGTCTTGGGAGTTTAGGGTCGGTCCAACCCGGACCAACCCTGATTTTATATCTATTATATATCTAATATATTATTTATAAATTTTTTTATATAGAGAAAACCCTAAAATAAACGGCGTTAACAATATTAAATAGCTCCTTAGCAAGGAGTTCAAGTAATTTTTACACTATTTTTTAATAACTTAGATCTTTTAATGTCTTTTACGGCGTCAAAAACCATAATCTACAAAGGAGAAATATGTTTTTGTGAGGAGTCCTTACGGCATTCAAAATGGCATAAATAACACCTCATGTCATCCTCCTCTAATACCCGTTCTCTTCTGTCTTATTTGTCCTCTTAGTTTTTAATTTGCCAAAATTGAAAGAAATAACTTCTCCGCTCGCCACTTGACACTCGCCTCACTCGCTTTGGGTCACTCATGCCACTCGATGCTCGATTGGCTTGTTGCTCCTGCTCGATGCTCGAAGCTCACCCCATTCGACACTCATTGCTCGCCTCTCTTAGCTGACCTCGCTCGTCACTGAACCCATAGGGTCGGTTCGGCCTTAGCTCGCCTTTTTAGGGAGTACAAAAAATGAAACCAAAAATTATTGATTGGTCTTGGATGACCCTAGAATCGAACTAAACTCATTAGGTCGGTCTAGTCCTTGATTTCCTTTTTTGATAGTATAAAAAATGAAATAAATAAATTATTCGTTGGTCCCGGGTTGACCCTAGAACCGGACCAAACCCACTAGGTCGGTCCGGTCCTCGGTCCTAAGCTCAATAGGGTCGGTCCTCGGTCCCAAGAATTGAGGACCGGCATTATGCTGGTTGGTCCTAGGGTTAGGGGGTGGGTCGGCCCAACCCGGACCATGCTCACCCCTAGTAGAAACATTTGCATCAAGATTAGGAAGGACAATCCCAAAGAGGAAAATTCAAGTGTGTTATCTTTAGGAAATAAATCGGTAGAAGGATTAATGAAGAAGCGAATAGTTGGAGACGAAGCAAAAGGACAAAGATGAGAATATCTCATGTTCCTAAAGGGTAACATAGATACGCAAAGTTGATTTGAGATAGGATCCCAACATCTATACCCTTTATGCTCAATGCCATATCCAAGAAAGCAGCATAAGTGAGCATGAGATTCTAATTTCGTGCATTCGTTAGGAAGAATATGCAGAAAACATGCTCTTCCAAAGATTCAAAGTAGATTGTAATTAGGAACATTGTCATATAAGTGCTAGTAAGGAGAAATATTACCTATAGCAGGTGATGGAATACAATTGATAGTATACACAGTAGTATGATAAATCTCTCCCCAAAACTGTTTTGGACAAGATGCTGAAATTAGAAAAGTGTGTACGATATCTAAGATGTGCCTATGTTTACGTGCTGCTTGATCATTTTGTTGGGAAGTCCCTGCAAGAACGATGAATGATAGCACCATTCTAAGAAAGAATTCTAAGGAACTCTTGGTCTCTATGTTACATGGCATTGTCAGTAAAAAAAACTTTAATATCTTGAGAATATTGTGTCTTGGTCATGGCAACAAAATTTCTATAGATATGAGTGATTTCAAATCAATTCTTCATAAAATAAAGTCATGTATAACCGAAATAATCATCCATAAAAATCACAAAATAACGAGATCCTCCCATAATGGGAGTAGGAGATAATCCCCAAATATTAAAGTGAACTAGATTAAATGGAGCATAAGAGACAAATTCACTAATATTAAAAAATAAAGCATGATATTTGCCCACCTTACAATGCAAGCATCAAAAGTTTTATTGTCAATAGAACTTAAATGACCACTTAAAATCAAAGGACCTAAACTACAGAAAAGAGGATGTCCCAATTGAGAATGCCAAGTTTTAGATAATACTATGGTAGCAAAATGAATGAAGGAGTTGGAAAGCTTTGACAAAACAAGATCAAACAAATGTTCTACTTTACAGCCTATCCCAATTGTCTATCTCGTCCATGGATCCTGCACATGACAACCATTCGAAGAGAAATGAATGTCAAAACCAAGTTCACATAACTATCCCATAAATATCAAGCTTAGTGAGATTTTGGGAACCATAAATATATAAGGCAAGGACAGTTTGGACATCGAAACATGCCTTGTTTGACTAACTATCATCTAGAGTTACTAGCTGTATGAATACTAGGCACTTGCAAAGTATATGATTTTGACTTGAATAAATTGGAATTAGAAGTCATGTGATTATAGCAGGCGGAATCAAAGAACCATGAATCAAAATTACCTAGAGTGACTGACAAAGTAGAAGGGTTAGGTATAGAGGAGCTAAAAGTACTAGATTCTAGAATAATAGAACAAATTGTGGACTGAAGATCATCTAATGATAGAGTAACATATGAACTGTTAGAGGAATCCTCAATGGTAGCAATAGTGATGAATAAATGTGTATGCGGACCTCTAAATCGAGATAGGTTGTTGCTTCTCATAGGTTACTTAGGTTGCAATTGATAACGATTGCATGCATGATGACTAGGTGGACGACGATGCATACAGTAAGGCTTGCACCATGAGGAGGAACCAAAAGTGGCAAACACTACATCTTTAGGAGTGGAGATTGATAGAATAGCACATTGCGCCTTTAAAGTATTAGCAAGTTGAGTCTTCTCCGTCAACAATTTTGAGGCAACTGCCTCAAGATGAGGTAAATGATCCTAATGTCGAAGTGAAGCTTGCATAGATCTAAAATCATCATTAAGTGCCATAGAAAATGCATAACACACATATCATCCTGACATTCGGCAAACTAACAAGCATTAGAAGTCACCTCCCATTCAGGGTTAGACAAAGCTAGCTAATCTCATATAGCATGCATGGAAGATAAAAAATTATTAATAGACTGACCTGCCTCTTGACACATAAGAAGTAAATTCCCTAAGAGTTGATACTAATGACCAATGTCTAATGCGGAGTAACAATTGGCAAGAAGATCCCAGGCTTCCTTTGTTGTATTTAGGCGATCAAACTGAAGTTTGATAGATGAAATCGAAGTGTTTTGAAACCATGTGAGTATCTGATGATTCTTGCAATCCCACTCCTCTAAACGTTCAATAAATTGATCATTGGTTCATCAATTGCCTGCATAGGCTCACGAATATTTCTAGCGATGTAACACCAAAGCCTACATCCTCTTAAACTTGATACTTCTTGAACCCATAAAATATAGTTTGATCCATTCCGGTCTGAATAAAACTGAGACTTCTAATTTATCCATGATATGTAATACACCATTATAAACCAATAGATTCTATAAAGAATTCAAAGAAAATTGGTACGGAGCTCAAAATAGATTCAGGATGTCGAAATATCTCAGGAATCAATTTGAAATGCCAAAAATCAATCCAAAACAGTTCAAACCAATCTGGTCTACGATAGTCAACACAGGTCGACAATAATAATTTTAGGATGACATGACGGACAACTTGGCTAAGGGGTGGCGCTGACATGGATGATGACTTTAGATAATGACATGGCAGACAACTTGGTTGAAAAGTGGCATTGACATGGAAGATGACCATCACTTGTTCAATGGACGCAGCGAATTAAGTGCGAGGGGTCAGTGGATCTCGTGCGCAAAGGACTTGGGCGGCGCATGAGGGCATGTAAAAGGGACCCGGTGACCTTGCATACTGGGTTGGAGTCGTCGGAGGATAAGAAACCTGTTTCTGGTAGATTTTGTTTATAATATCCAACTATTGCTTCGAAAAAAGCACTTAAGGCAACGGCGTTGGCGGCCCGTGACATGGCGACGCATAGTGGCGCGTGCGACAAATTCCCGAGTCTTTTGGTGACGAATTTTCAAAGTCCGACTCGTCTGAGGGCAACGAACTGATGATGGGATTTGTTTTTTGAAATGAGCAACAAGATTACCTGAACAACAATCAGTGGCGGCGGTTCGATGACGTTATGCTCACGATTCTTTGTTATGTTAATGCAGGTTGCAGCTATGGCACCAAACGTCCCTGCGCTGTATGAGCTCCACTTCGCGGTTCCAATGGCAGGCGCGACTCTTTCCGCGCTCAACGTAAGCCTTGACGAGCACGCTTTGACGATCATTCTTCACCAATTACGACCCAAAATCATCTTCGTCGACTCCGAGCTCGTACACCTCGTCTCCAAAGTCATCCACAACAAGAACAACACGCACCTCCTAGAGAACCACCATGATCACCAGCCACTCCTTGTCACAATCAGCGACGTCTCACTGGACTGTCGAACCCAATGGGATCTTGAGGTTCGAGAGTATGAACAAACCGTAGCTATGGGAGAGAGCGATTTCCAAGCCATGAGTCCGACCAATGAGTGTGACCCCATCTCAGTTAACTTCACTTCGGGGTCGACGGGGACGCCCAAGGCAGTGGCGTACAGCCACCGAGCGGTGTACTTGAACTCTCTAGGGCTGATCCTCCGATATAACATGGGGAAGTCGCCTGTGTTCCTGTGGACGGTGGACATGTTCAGGTGCAATGGGTGGTGCTTCACTTGGGCGATGGCAGCGCTCGGCGGTGTCAATGTGTGTATTAGGAACGTGTCGGCGAAGATCATCTTCGACTCCGTTCAGCTCCACAAGGTCACCCATCTCTGTGGTAATGGTTCGGTTTCGTTTACTTTGATGTGGAGAGTCCTGTTGCATCATGAGCATGACATATTAAACGGAATCGAAGGATAATATATCATTCTCATTAAGAAATAGATGAGTAGGGTTGAGATATGTCGATAGTGCGGTATAAATATAATCAAATATTTGGGAGGATGCCTACGCTTTTTGAAACATGTCATATGAAAGTATGGATGATGTTAGGTTCATGCAAAATCACCCATGAAAAAGTAGAATTTTCTTCTTCTTTTTTCCCTTTCAACAGGTAAACCCACTATCCTAAATATGATTGCTGATTCCCACCGGTCGAACAAAAGCCACTGCCTTCCGTGGTGGACGTAATCATCGCCGGCGCATTCCCGACGAATCCCGTTCTCAAGAGAGTCCAAGAGCTTGGGTTCAACATTGTCTACGGATATGGCATGACGGAAGCCCTAGGGCCCGCCCTCATCAGACCTTGGACGTCATCGCAACACCACCACCATGACGACGACGACAACGACCACGACGATCATAACCTGAAATGTAGAGAAGGGCTCCACAACATCACATTGGAAGCTGCTGATGTCAAGGACCCGATCACCATGCAGAGCGTTCCAAGCGATGGGGAAACAATCGGAGAAGTCATGCTCCGAGGGAACACCCTCATGGCAGGCTACTTGGGCGATGCGGAGGCAACGCGGAAGGCATTTTCTAGCGGGTGGTTCAGGACCGGGGATGTTGGGGTGCGGCACACAGATGGTTGCATAGAGATGAAGGACCGAGCAAGGGACGCCATAGTCTTAGGGAAGGAGGTGATCAGCACATTGGACATCGAAGCCATCTTGTCGAGCCACCCGAAAGTTAAGGAAGTTGCTGTTGTTGCTCAAAATGACGTTGTTGCGGGGCAAGTCCCATGTGCGTTTGTGAAGTTGAAGGAAGGGAAGTGTTCCAACGCCGAGGAGATATTAGAGTTTTGTGCGGAGCAGCTGCAAAAGGCGGCAATGGTTCCAAAGACAGTGCAGTTCGGGGACTTGCCGATGAATTCCACTGGCAAGGTGCAGAAGTCTGTGCTGAGAGAGAGAGCCAACGCAATTGAGAAGCAATGTCCATAGAAGGAGCACAACTTCATAAGAACCAAAACATAAAGAAATTTAGTTGCAAATTGTGTCTTTCTATGTTATTTGTCTTGTAATTTCATATTTCAAATTGTCACTGAGAAATGATTGCGTAATAGTTTTTAATGTATTGTGAGAATAACAATTCATTCTAAATTACAAAAAATTAAATTACATATAATTATTAATTGTCGTGGGATCCACTTCTTTAATAACTTATGCTTACAATAGATTGTTATTCTTACAGTACCCCCAAGAACTATTATGTTAGCAAAACTCTTTCTCTAACTTTCGTGTAAGCATATGTTTAAGTTTCTTTCTTTTTTTAGTCAACCTTTCTAGCTAGAATTTAACTGTTTATTTGTAGTTACTCTATGAAAGCAGAGGATTTAATCTTAGATATTGTTGACATGACTGTCCTCCTATTTGAAAGATACAGTCTCTTATTGTGAAAATATGGGACAAGCGAATCGGATAGTAGGCAAAAAGAAGGAAATGGATCAGATACCAGATTTATGTGATTCGATCCAACTTTTGGTATCTATATTCACGATGAAAACAATACAGAATTTCATTTTGAAAATAAGCAATATAATGGAGATTACAATCGATCTACGGGAAGGGAAACGACGCGATGGCTCTGGCTGCGAGAGGCGGCCATTTTCGCTCGATGCAAAGGAACTCAGGAGTTGCAGGTCGAAAGGGGGCGAATGCGGGTTTGCAAAACCCTAGCCCTAATTTCGGTGAACAAACGGACGGCCCTCAATATTTGGCGACTGGGCCCTTCGCAGACGGCCCACAGAGCAGTCTCGCTGGAGCAGATGGGGCGCATGGAGTCAATAGGCCGCGAGCAATGAATTCTTATGGGGCAGATAATGCGCGCAGCGTTTTTCAGCCCACTGGATCGACGGATCATATGGGCCCACTTCGGCCCAAACCTTTCAGCCAAGCAACAGATTTCCTTCAACAGCAACAAAAAATGGTCCAAAAGGAAGAGGTAAATTATATTGTGACTATTGTAAACGTCCACACCATACAATTGAAAATTGTTGGAAATTACATGGGAAACCTGGAGAAAAAGAAAAAGGGAAAAATCTTCATAGGTTTTTCAGGTTTCGAGTCAGCCATCAGAAAGATCGATTACCTATGAGCAGTATCAGGAATTGATGGGAGCTTTGAAAAAATTGGATACCTCCAATAAGGCTGGGAGTTTCACAGGTACATTTTATTGCTTAATGAATTCAATTTCGAAGAATGCATGGATTATAGATTCAGGTGCTAGTGATCACATTGTCTGTGATAAGGTCTTCTTTTCCACAACCAATAAATTATCTTTTCCTATATCAGTGCAACTTCCAAATGGAAATTCCATGCAAGTTGTCATGACCGACACTGTGAATCTTAGTCTGTTGACGCCTAAATTCTCAATTTCATTATTAATTAGGTTTTATTTTAGTTTTTTTCATCTTTTTCAGATACTAAATAAACAAACAAAACAACAAAATAAAACAAAATAAAAAACCAAAGAAAACAACAAAAATAGAAAGGAAGGGAGGAGGCCTCCGCATGGGCCTCCACGGCCTATCCCCCTCAGCACGGCCCAGCCGGGTCTTCTTCTCCCTCGCGCCTCTGCAACGCACGCGCGAGGGTGCGACGCCGGAGAGAAATCGCCGAACGGCGAAGCACGTGGAGCAGGGAGGAGCAAGCGGCGACGAGACGTGAAGCAGGGGGTGGTTGGCGCCGGATGGGACGCCGGTTCGGCCGACGAAAGGCGTGGCAGCCCTCGGTCGAGCTCCGTCGACCGGCCGCCCTTCGCCTATAAATACCGGGGCCCCCCCGCCTCCACCAGACACGCGCAGCAGCCGGCCAAGCTCCAAGCCCCGAGAGACTTCGAGGAACTCAAAGCGAGGCAGAGGTGAGGCAATCGGGTCGCGAGCTCGCCGATCTCCCTCCGAGAGACTTCGGGGGAGACCGGTGGCGAGCGCAGCCCAAATCCGAGCTCGCGGACAAACAGAAACAGAGAGGGAGAGACAGAAATCAGAGGGGAAAAGGGGGTATCGCCGCCGTCGCCGTACCGCCGTCCGCCACCCAAGCTGCTGCCCACGGCCAAGTAGCTACCACCACCATCGCCATCTTTCCCCCCTCTCACCGTCACCACCGTCACCGCCACTTTGTCGTCGCGTCAATCCGCCCCCTTCCTTCTCGGCGCCGCGAATCGGGAACCCTAGGGTTCCCGATTCTTCCGGTCGAGACTCGGGTCGTTGGGTCGGACCCGAGTCGGGGAACCGGGTAGGGTTCGCGCCCCCTTTTCTCAAAACGACGCAGCCTTCGTTTCAAAAAAAAAAAGACAAAAAAATTCCTAGTCGGGCCCGCAAAAATATTTTAATAAAAAAAACAGAAAATATTCAAATATATAAAAAATATTTTATTTTCGAGAAAAATCAAAAAATACTTTATTTTCCAAAATATATTAAAAAATATCTTATTTTCCAAAAAAAAAAAAAAATCAAAAATTCCATATTTTCCAAAAAAAAAAGGCCAAAAATTCAGAAAAAAAGCCAAAAAGGCTTTTATTTTCCAAAAAATGCCAAAAATCAAAAAAAGTCATTTTTATGTCCAAAAATTGGAAAAAGACTCAAAAATGTTTTTCTCTCAAAAAATGCATGGAAAACCCCTAAAACATCCAAAAAACCTTAGGGTTTAAACAAGATTAGGTACCGAAAGGGCATTAGTGATTAACTAGTGTAATCAAGTCCCCGATCCTAATTTCTCTCGGTTACGCGAGCGAATATTTCTCCCAATATTTCGCATGGGTTTCTAATCAACCCACCCCAAATTGATTAGTGGCGACTCCGTTTTAAAAATTAACTTACAGGGTAAAAACTTTGACCATTAAAGTCATGAATTGGTGGAGTTGGGAGAGTCCGGGCATTAATTAATTTCAGCCGAGCCATTAGCCTCCGCTAGGCGCCCGCCCCGATCGGGCGCCGGAAAAAAGAGGTCGCGACAGCTTGGCGACTCCGAGACATTCCTATGGCGAGCTAAATGGTTCATTACAGGAGAGGCACGTTTTGCGCTTAATTATTACGACCCCATCCCACTGCTAGGCCTCTCCGGAGCTACCTCATATTATCCACATAGGGTGGCTCGTCAGTACAGGGTCCTCCAGGGAATCCCGCCGCCACTCAAGCCCGGATTGTTCCGAATCCTTTTCACCCACACCAGTTATAACTACTTAGAGGAGATCCGTATAATCCAGGGATGCATGGAGTAGATGTCACACAGAAAAGATCGTCGTACCTAGAAGACTGAAGGGGCAAGAAAAAGCTCATCACGCATCCACGTTCTACATCCTCAACCACATAATTCCCGAAGAATTGCAACCAGTAATCCCTGATGTAGCTGATAAACTTACTCTCCGAAGATGAATTGAATCGCTTGAAAAAAGTTTGAAGACAAGCAGGAAACACATATCAAAGCCAGCACAAAAGAGCAAGCGGATTCACAAGACTGGAGCTTCCCATCACATATGAAATTTGGCAGTTCGGTTTTTTGATGTAAATATGTCTAAATGTGAATAGTTAGGATTGTTCTATCTTTTATGCCTTGTTTAAAGAGCACTTTCGGCATTGTATATATTCCCCGTTAATAAATAAAAATGACTCGACCCTCGCCATGGGCCAATGTTCCATTTGTTTCCCTCACTTATGTTCTTTCCATTTTGCGCAAACACGAGTAATTATGACGTAACTGCATTTGAAAGCTAGAATGGCTGAAGAAAACGTACCAAGCCGTGTCGAGATAATGTAAAATGAAATGAAGCAGGTTTTCAATGTGCTCCAGCAACTCTCAAAGCAGATAGATTCCATTCAGGGCAAAATGGCTCCTGCCCCAGCCTCAATCGAAGTATTGTTACCACAATCATCCATTCGAGGTGATCAAGGAAGAGATACTGACGATAACATGCATGATTGGAGGATGATCCACACCAAACCGTGATTGAGAAAGCTAAGTCAGGCGGCTTGTCTAAAATCGAGCATGACAAACGCCTCGAAAATCTTGAGGAAAGACTGAAGCAATTGCAAGGCCTCCAGGATCCTACTTTGACAGATCTCTCCATTTACTCCAAAGTCAAAATGCCAGGAAAATTCAAAATACCCGAGTTTGAAAAGTACGATGGCACGACTTGCCCGAGAGCTCATTTGCAAATGTACTTGGTTCGAATGACCCAATACGTTAATAATGCGCCATTGATGATTCAGTTGTTCCAGTCAAGTCTAATAGGCCCCGCCCTGAGATGGTATATCACGAAAAATATAAACCTCCTCGAAGCATGGAGTGAAGTAAGTGAGGTATTTCTCAAGCTGTACAAGTTTATAATGGACATTACCCCTTCTCGTGAGGATCTAGAGCGCACGGAAAAGAAAAAGCATGAATCTTTCAAGGAATATGCCATTAGATGGAGGAATCTGGCTGCCCAGATCAGTCCTGAACCAACTGATTTCGAACTAAGAAAAATGTTCATCAAAACCCTCCCCTATGAATACCGCAATCGAATGGTAACTACGATCGCTGAATCATTCAATCAACTCATCCCAGTAGGAGAACAAATTGAGATAGGGTTAAGGGATGGCTGGTTTATTGAGCCTGCACCCATCGGCGAAGACTCAACGTGAAAAGACAAAGAACCCCGGTTGATGTTAATGCAACCTACACTACAAACACCAGTCACCTCCCGACTATTCAGACGAACACAGGACAACGACAGACCGCCAATCGTCAACCTCCTCAACGCTACAACAATAGGAGGCAGTTCACTCCGCTTCCCGGATCTCCATCACAAGTTCTTGCAATCCTCCGAAACAAGAACCTCCTCTCAACCGAGCCACAACGACCCAATGCTAAAAGCTTCTCCAGCTATGACCCGTCCAAAAAATGTGATTATCACATGGGAGAAATAGGCCACTCAACTGACGAATGTTTCACCCTTAAGCGTCGGATCTAAAACTTGCTAGATACTAAGGCATTCTCGTTCCAAACTACAAAACCAAATGTCCAAAGCAATCCGCTCCCTGATCACGCCAGCAAGGTAAATGCAATATTCAGTTCAGAGGCCGGTCAAATCAAAAATGCCAAAGTACCTACTGTTGACATCTATCGAGGGCTGATAGAAGCTGGGTATTATTCAAGCAATTGGATACCACCCATTGCAATAATAGAGGAAATGGTATTAAGAATGATAGAGGCCGGAATAGTCATACACGCCAGCCACACCAGTATAGTTTCTACCATATCGCAAGTCCTCATCAACTGGGAGGAGGAATTTGCCCCGCTGAATGCAGAAAAGGAGAAGAAAGATTCCACCTCACCTGAGAGCGTCTTTGAAAGGAAGGAACCAATTGTTCAAACATCAGCAGCAGAAACAGCTATAGTCATCGAGATTCCCCAACCTTACAAATACGAATACAACAATGCAGTACCATGGTCTTATGACCTTGAGGTCGGTTTAGTCACAAGATCTGGGCGAACCTATGCATAGGCAAACACTTAGTCTGCTAAGCATGTCACTGACGAAGAAGCCAAGGAGTTTTTGGCCGTAGTTAAGGCCAGCGAATATAATGTGGTGGAACAGTTACGAAAATCACCAGCACAAATTTCTCTGCTGGAATTGCTTCGACATCCGTCAAGCACCGAAATCCCTCATGAAAGTACTAAGTGAGGTACATGTCCCCTGAAACAATTGAGCATGACAAACTCGAGGAATTTGTCGACTATCCTTTTAAAAGATCAAATGGCATTCTCGATGAAGAAATTCCCGAAGAGGATAGAGGACACACCAAGGGCCTCTACATATCAGTCAAGTGCAACGCATCTCACGTCGCTCGAGTGCTGATTGACAATGGATCTGCTCTTAACATATGTCCACTAGCGACACTCTGTCGCCTTAAAATAAAGAGATCATGGATCCAGGTACCCAAGACTTTCGTTCGAGCATTCGATGGAATGAAGAAGGAAACAGTGGGAGAGATTGAGCTTGACGTTCAAATAGGCCCAACTATATTCAAAATTTTATTCCGGTAATGGATATCCCCACTTTGCGTTCAATTTCCTCTTAGGACGCCCATGGATCCACATCGCAGGAGAAGTACTGTCAAGCCTCCACCAAAGTGTGAAGTTCGTGGTTGGAGGAAAACTGATCACGGTCTGAGGAGAAGAAGATCATCGCATCTACCACGAGACAGCCATCCCTTATGTTGAACCTAGTGAGAAAAGCGAAGCCAGCTATCAGTCGTTCGAGCTCGTGTCTACTATACACGAAACTCGAGGGACTTTGCCCTTCATCCCCGAGGTATCAAGTGTTGCAATCATGGTAGGAAAAATCATGGTTGGACATGGTTTCATTCCAGGGACGAGGGCTTGGTAGGAGAGGCCAGGGCATTCGTCAGCCTATTAAAGCCTTGAGGAGACCCTATACTATCGGTTTAGGATTTTCCCCGGATAGAAAAGCAAAGAAAAAAGTCGGCCTTGTATATCCCCGTCTCGAGGAAACTTTCCTAGGCCCAGCCAGGATGATGCATGAGGAAGAAGAAGTGAATACTTCAAAGTGGTTCAACTCTGGAAGCGCGAAATTGCCCATAATCCAGGAGAGCACAGTTCAGCCCGTACTTACAAAGAAAGAAGGATCGGATGTCGTGACCACCATGTTTGGAGACCTTTTCATAGGTGCCATTGATGAGGAACAATTAGAAGAAACAGATGATAACTTCTCGTTTACCCAGCTTCAACGTCAAGTCGATGAGCTACACGAGACGGTACACCACTTGACAGAAAGTTTCACCCAAATTGCTCGTACATTCCTTTCTCGCCACAATGAAGAATTGGTAGCCAAAGTAAATGAAGAGGACCTTATTAACACAAGCTGGCGAGGGACTCGGCTATCCCAGTCCTCAAGAAGCACGCGGCCGTTTACGCCTCTTCCTAAATCGATGGCCATTATTTTTCCCATTCTCCTGGAGCTAAAGATGATCACCAGGGAATTGAGTCGTCCTACTCCCGAGTACTTCCTTGGTTATGATCCGTCCAAGCAATGTGATTATCATTCGGGGGAATCAGGACACTCGCTAGATGACTGCACCATCCTGAGAGACAAGGTTCAGGATCTTTTAGACGCTGGGGTATTCACGTTTCGCTTCCCATGGCTGTGTTTTGGCGAAGATCGCCTCCTCGTAGTACCCAGCACCCGTACCTTGTTCCCTCAGCATGTTAAGGAAGCACGTAAATGAGAGGTGATCATGGACACTTTGGGCCAACCAAGTGGTAAATTTGACTACTATGTCAACTATTCAATTCCCCAGAGTTTCCATGATCATCATCACTACATCGTCCCTGATGGGTGGGAAGGCATGGATGATTTGAAGTCCGCAAAGCCACGAGCACAGGGAGACGAAACTGGCGATTGGTATGAAGACTTCTTCGTGGGGCTATCAATGAAGGACCGTCGGGAAATGGGTGCGAGACCCGCTCGAGTAGAATCCTTTTATTTTCCTCTCGCATACTCCCCTATGCGGGAGCCTGTACATATTTTTTTTAAGTTTGGCTTGTTTTTTTTTCAACCTCAGTTCCATCTAGGGAACCCTTTTTTGAAACCACTATGTAAATCCGTCTACTAATAAATAAAGTTGAAAACATTTTGAGGGCATGAGGAGATACACCAAATCGGCTCGTTGATGAAATCCGGCCGCAAAATGAAAAAAAATCTGAGGCCCGGGTTTCCTCATGCTTCCTCATCTTAAAAGAACAATCCATCCCCATTTTCAAAAGAAAGAAGCATACATACTGTTAAACTTATTTGTCCCCTTAACCTATCTATTCTATGATACAGGAATAATCTAGCAGCAGGCGAGGGTATGGGAACGGTCCAAACCAACATCGTAAGAAACCATTCTTATAACTCAGATGAAGATCTTGATGATTCCGACGAAATTCAACGGAATTGGGAGCAACACGAAGAAGCAAGGCCCCCTACTACCAAGACACCGTCATTGTCAATTTAGGCAAAAGACACGAGAAGATCCAAGGGAGATAAAGATCGGCGCGAACCTTCCTAAAGAAGAAGCTGCAAGCCTAATTACCCTCCTAAAGAGATATCAAGATGTATTCGCATGGTCATATGCCGATATGCTAGGCCTCGATCCGATGATTGTGGAGCACAGCTTGCCAACCAACCCTGATGTAGCCCCCAAGAAGCAACGGCTAAGGAGAACTAAACCAGAGTTGTCAAAAAAGATTGAAGAAGAAGTGATGAAGCTCCTGGAAGTAGGCTTCCTCGAAGTCTCGCAATACCCTAATTGGGTAGCAAACATTGTACCAGTAAAGAAGAAAGACGGTCGAATCCGAGTTTGTGTCGACTACCACGATTTGAACAAAGTAAGCCCAAAAGATGATTTCCCGCTACCTCATATAGACGTTCTTGTGGATAGTACGGCTGGATTTAAGCTTTTCTCTTTCATGGATGGATTCTCAGGATACAACCAAATTAAAATGAAGGAGGAAGACAAGGAAAAAACAACGTTCATTACTCCATGGGGAACTTTTCACTATAGGGTCATGCCTTTTGGCCTGAAAAATGCCGGAGCAACCTACCAACGGGCCATGGTCACCCTTTTCCATGACATGATGCACAAAGAAATTGAAGTATATGTTGATGACATGATCGCCAAAACCAGACATGGAGAAGACCATGTGAAACCCCGGAGAAATTATTCGACCGACTCCGCCAGCCAAGTTGCGCTTGAACCCAAAAAATGTGTGTTCGGGGCAACTTCTGGCAAATTACTTGGATTCATTGTGAGCTGTGAAGGGATAGAAGTAGACTCGTAAAAAACTAAGGCAATATTTGAGATGCCTCATCTCTCGACTGTAAAGGAAGTCCGGAGCCTCTTGGGAAGATTAAATTATATTGCGCGGTTCATTTCCCAACTTTCTGAAATTGCAAAACCCTTCTTTAAACTTCTCAAGAAGGGTGCACAAATTAAATGGGATGATGATTGCCAACTGGCATTCGAAAATCTAAAGCAGTACCTGATGAAGCCCCCGATTTTGGTACCTCCGGTCCCGGGGCACCCTTTAATCCTCTACCTTACCATCAACAGTGAATCCTTAGGCGCAATGCTCGCACAAGAAGGACCTCATGACGGGAAGGAGCGAGCCATCTACTATTTAAGTAAAAAGTTCACCACGTCGGAGCAAAACTACTCCAAATCAGAAAAAACATGCGTTGCATTGGTATGGGTGTTGCACAGACTCCGACAATATACCTTGCACTACCAAACGTTCCTAATCGAGAGTGACCCGATCAAGTATTTGCTCGGTCGCTCGGCTTTGGTAGGAAAATTGGCCAAATGGCAAATCCTGATCTCAGAATTCGACATCCAAGTTATGTCGAGAAAATCAGTTAAAGGTCGAGTGATTGCTGATATGTTAGCAGATCACCCTAAGGAAGTACAAGAGGATAATACACCAGACGACCGGATTTCAACAATAGAAGAAGACGCATGGACTATGTTTTTCGATGGAGCTGTAAATTTGTCAGGTTCTGGCACTGGGGCAGTCTTGATATCTTCTAATGGGCAACATTATCCTGTGGCTGCAAAATTGATTTTTCCATGCACCAACAATATAGCCGAATATGAAGCATGCATCCTCGGCTTGCAAGCAGCTATTGGAATGGAAGTAACAAAACTAAAAGTATTCGGTGACTCCGCCTTAATTATCCTCCAAACTGTGGGTGAATGGAAGATGAGAGATACCAAACTTGTGCCTTATCACGACTACTTGGAAAAATTGGTGGGAGAATTTCAAGACATCTCGTTTGAATACCTACCTAGAGTTCATAATCGTTCGCCGATGCGCTAGCAACGCTGTCATCTATGTTACAAGTAACGAAAGGGTTAGAAGTAGAACCTTTGAAGATCGAAGTTCGACAAGACAGCCCACCGTATGGCTATAACCGAAGAACCCAACGGGAAACCCTGGTATTACGATATCATGAAATACGTCTAGAAGCAGGAATTCCCTGAGGAAAGCGCTCACTATGATCGAAAATACCTAATGAAAATAGCCTCAAGGTTCTTCATCAGCGGTGAAAATCTATACAAAAGATCATATGATTCAGTCCTGCTAAGGTGTGTTGATGCAATTGAAGCCACACGGATAATGCAGGAAATACATGAGGGAGTATGTGGCCCTCACATGAATGGACGCATGTTGGCCAAGAAAATAATGAGATTAGGATATTATTGGCTCCCTTTGGAAGGCGATTGTGCCCAACATGTGCGAAGTCATCATCGTTGCCGATTCACGGGAACAATATAAATGTCCCTCCAACCGAACTGCATCAATTATCTGAGCCGTGGCCATTTTCAATGTGGGGCATTGATGTAATTGGCCCAATCAATCCGAAGGCATCAAATGGGCATCGGTTTATTTTGGTTGCAATTGATTACTTCTCAAAATGGATCGAGGCCACATCCTATGCAAGCGTAATGCGCGAACGTTATGAAGTTCATCAGACGTGACATAATCGCCCGATATGGCGTGCCAGAAGCTATCATCACCGACAATGGGTCAAACCTGAACAACAAGTTGATTGATCAATTGTTCTCTGAATTCAAAATCCAACATCTAAACTCATCCCCTTATCGTCCACAAATGAATGGAGCCGTGGAAGCCGCCAACAAGAACATCAAGAGAATCCTAGCCAAGACAGCTGAAAACTACCGCGACTGGCATGAAAGGTTACCCTTCGCACTAACAGCATATCGAACTTCGATTCGAACTTCCACCGGGGCAACCCCTTTTTCCCTGGTTTACGGCATGGAATCGGTTTTGCCCATAGAAGTAGAAATCCCATCCCTGCGAATTTTATCCCAGGTAGGATTGTCCGAAGAAGAGTGGACACAACAAAGGCTCGAGCAACTGAATATGATCGATGAAAAATGACTGAAAGCCCTCTGTCATGGTCAGTGTTATCAACAAAAGGTAGCCCGATCGTTCAATCAGAAAGTGCGACCTAGGAACTTTGAGGTAAATGAGCTAGTCTTGAGAAAGACACTGCCAATCTTCCCAGAGCCCGGAGGCAAGTTTGCCCCAAATTACAAGGGTCCTTACGTGATAAAGAAGATACTCCCTGGAGGAGCCTTGATCCTGACTAAAATGGATGGGCGGGAATTCTCTAAGCCGGTTAATTCTGATGCTGTAAAAAAGTATTACCCTTGAAAGATGTTCATTGCCTGGCATTGCCAAGCATTTCTTTATCAAAATGAAAATGCCTATGCGCCTTTTATGAGTGATGTATTTACACCATCATAAAATTGTGTTTGGTTGATTCAACAAAGAAGAATGAATGGTAATCACTAGCATTTAAGGGAGTGTCGAGAATCAAGCAGCAAACTCGATGGAATGATCGATACTATCCAGGCAAACGCATAGGAGTGACCCATGTCAAATTCACCTAACTTGGTATAAAAGACGTGTCGTTCAAGAACCAGTCCAGTTAAATAAAAGAAGCCCTCTATCCCAGACGATAACCTTGGAACTGGGAAGCCTCACTTCTTGTCCCAGACACATGTTCCCTCAGGAAATAATTAACGAAAGCTAGAGGGTTTAATAGAAGCTCGAAATACATGACTTTATCCGCATGCTGCTATAATCAAAGACAGAAGGAGAAATTCCACCATAGGAAGGTGTTGGAAATAAATCAACGACCAGCAATCAAGCATACGTGGCCACAAATAAGATAGGCCAATCAAAAGAAACGTTGAACTGTAAAGAGGCCGTCATCAACATTCACTCTCTGAACTCATTTTTTTTGCTATGTTGACAGGAGGCGTTGGGATTCAAGAACCAAGCTTAATGGTTGAATAGTGGCAAATCAAGTGATCCGGATCAATAACCCGATGGCAAAAGCGAGATATCTGTTCGGAGTCTCAACCCTTAGCTAATCATTCATGTGTTATATCCTTATAGAGACAACCCATCAACACTCATCTGTAAATAACTATTTGTGAATAACTCTTTTGATGTTCAAAATTCAACACATTTGTAAATACAATTTCACCAAGTAAACACCCCTAAAGTTGTCAATAGGGTCTCTTGAGTAAAAATCATTCATTTGTTTTGAGAGTACAAACTCTCTCATACTTCAAAAAATGCTGCATGCCTTTCTCCAAATGGATTTTTGTATGATGATTTTGTCTGTCTAAATCACTGATTCCATTAAGGATTACTAGAATAGACAGCTAAGTGAAGAATACAAGATTAGTCGAGCATGCTGGATGAGGTGCGTCGGGATGATGATAGGCAAGCCATATCCTACACACAGTCCCCATCTATACACTTGTGAGATGAGTGCAAAAAATTCCATGACTGGGGTAAAGAGTTCTCTCGCGAATGGTACGATAACCAAAATAGTGAGAGGCATTTCATTGCTCACCCCCTATTGAGCCCCATACACTGGTGAAGCTTCTCTCATCAAGAATCACCCCATATTGGAGCATGTCAAAGATAAGGCAAGTCAGCATCACAAGGTGAGAAGAGGGATAGAAATTCTCTTGCTCGCACTTGCATCAATCTTCGAGTGTCTTTATTGCATATGAACACTCGCGTTAATTTAAGTGCCTCAGAATGACGAAGAGCAATTCCTTTTCAATGCATTTGTATACGTTGTACAACCCAAGTGAGTTTGTAATTTTACCCTCACATTGAGACAAAGCAGAAGTTATTGCCATAGCCTAGAGCGCTGGCCGAAGATGAAGACTCAAAGTCTAAATAATGGTGCTTCGATTGAACTCGCCTAGATCAGTTCCTCAAGCAACAAAAATGAAAAAGGGGGCATAAAAAAGCAAAGCAGTGTACCCGATAAAAGCAAGGTCAATGCCCATAAATGAGGGACTGGAATAAAAGCGGGGGCATAAAAAAGCAGTGTGCCTAGTAAAAGCAAGGCCAATGCCCCCCAGTCAAAAAAATGCAGCCAAGAAAAAGTTGTGGTTGTACAATCTCCATTTGATAATAAGAAGAGAGACTAGTGACGAATGCTAAGACAGTCACCAACTCTCCCCTTTTACATGTGAGTCGAGTCTACCATATTCCCATTGTAAAAAGTCTCTTCAGACTAGGGGCACTTCAATTAACGTAAGATTTCATATGTGCATAAATATCGCTCGAAGAAGTACGAGCAAGATTACTCTATCTCTTTTCGCAGGGTTCCTGACTTGTAAACCCGGAGAGAATCGTGCAACATTTTCATCCATCGACTTCAACCTTGATGGTCCCCTTTGATGAGTTGCTAACCAAGTCTTCATCACAATTTCAACAAAGACCTCTCACATTGGTAAAGTCGTACCACTTGCGAGAATACTCGGACCCCTGCTGACATGAGGACAATGAGAAGTGTGATCCTTATAAATCCCGCATCAATGGTCGTGATAAAATAGCCTTTCCATGAGAGTGAGTGAAAAGTCCTTTTAGACTGAAAGTCCCTCATCTGGCATGCTCAAGATATCTACATTCTAAATATGGGTTGTCTTTCAAAATCTTCCCCAGTGGAATTCGGATGATACAAAAACCGACGAAATTGTCATGCATAAATCACATTTTGAATTTATGAATTTACAGCATATACAATCATTGTGTACATGTCTACATATTGTGTAAATAGTGAACACACTCTCGCAATCGAGATATTGCCAGTAAGCATATCCCTATCCCTATCTATCTTAGAGTACCTACCACTGTCCTGGTACTCTCTTCTTGTCACTCGACCTGTTCGAGTCATCTCCTGAGTTTGGGTGCTTGCAGCAGTCTGAGTATCCCCTTGTCTTTGAGTACTTACCATTTGCCGGGTACTCCCTCTTGTCGACACTCGACCTGTTCGAGTTGTCCCCAAAATATTAATGTTTGCAACTGTCGAGAAATCCCCCTATTTTGAATGCATGCCGCTACCCAGGTACTCCCTCTGTTGACACTCGATCTGTTCGAGTTGTCCTTAAAGTTTGGATGCTCATAACTATCCAAGTATCCTCTTGTCTTTGAGTACCGACCACCGTTCGGATACTCCCTTTCCATGACACTCGACTTGTCCGAGTTGTCCTCCAAATTGTATCTTTGAATACTAGCAGCTATTCAAGCATTTCACCACATTATGCACCTGCAATCACCCAGGTATGCTTTCTTACACTTGGACCAGTTGAGTGGCCCCTGATTATGTCATTAAATATTTGTGTTCATCCAAATATTTCTCTACTTTGTACACCTGTGCCTGCCGCCATCCAGGTAAGCCTTGTGCTACATTCAAATTCCCATACCAGGAGGTGAGAGACCTTCACGAATATCCAAGGTATGTCCTCGATATTCCCCAATTGGCAGGAGGTGGGAAATCTTCATGAATATCCAAGGTATGTCCTCGATATTCTCAACTACCAGGAGGTGAGAGACCTTCACGAATATCTCAGGTACGCCCTCGATATTCCCAATTTCCAGAAGGTGAGAGACCTTCACGAATATGCGGGGCATGCCCTCGATATTCTCAATTACCAGGAGGTGAGAGACCTTCATGAATATCCAAGGTATGTCCTCGATATTCTCAACTACCAGGAGGTGAGAGACCTTCACGAATATCTCAGGTACGCCCTCGATATTCCCAATTTCCAGAAGGTGAGAGACCTTCACGAATATCTCAGGTACGCCCCCGATATTCCCAATTTCCAGAACGTAAGAGACCTTCACAAATATCCTAGGTATGTCCTCGATATCCCCCATAACCAGGAGGTGAGAGACCTTCACGAATATCTCAGGTACGTCCTTGATATTCCCAACTACCAGGAGGTGAGAGACCTTCATGAATATCCAGGGTATGTCCTTGATATTCTCAACTACCAGGAGGTAAGAGACCTTCACGAATATCTCAGGTACGCCCTCGATATTCCAAATTTCCAGAAGGTGAGAGACCTTCACAAATATGCGGGGCATGCCCTCGATATTCTCAATTACCGGAGGTGAGAGACCTTCACAAATATCCTGGTATGTCCTCGATATTCCCCATAACCAGGAGGTGAGAGACCTTCACGAATATGCAAGGCATGTCCTCGATATTCCCCAATTATCAATAGGTGAGAGACCTCCACGAATATGCGAGACCCATCCTCAATATTCCATTTGCCGGGTATTCTTTAGAAATTCATACTTGTGATTATCCAAGTACCTCTTCAATGCCTGCGAACGTTCAAACATCCTTCAAAGTCCGTAATTGTTAACATCCAAGTACTCTTTTGACACTTGCAATCAATCAGGTATTTTCCAGTATCTAGTACTTGTGAGTATACAGGTACCCCTTCGATATCTGCGAACAACTAGGTATCCTCCAAGAGTTTGTACTTGTGATCATCCAAGTACCCCTTCAATGCCTGCAAAGGCCCAAATATCTTCCAGGTTTGTACTTGTGAATATCCAGGTACTCTTTCAATGCCTGTGAATGTCCAGGTATCTTCCACAAATCGATACCCTGAGAAAGGTCGGTGCATCCCCCGAGAAAGGTCGGGTTCCCACAGGTGTCTTTGACAAAGATCAAGCACCTCACAAATCGATGCCCTGAGAAAGGTCGGTGCATCCCCCGAGAAAGGTCGGGTTCCAACAGGTGTCTTTGACGAAGATCAAGCACCTCATAAATCGATGCCCTGAGAAAGGTCGGTGCATCCCCCGAGAAAGGTCGGGTTCCAACTGGTGTCTTTGACGAAGATCAGGCACCTCACAAATCGATGCCCTGAGAAAGGTCAGTGCATCCCCGAGAAAGGTCGGGTTCCTACCGGTGTCTTTGACGAAGTCGACACCCCAACAAATATGATGCCCCGAGAAAGGTCGGGCGCATCTCCCGAGAAAGGTCGGGTACCAACGGTGTCTTTGACCGAGGTCAGACATCTCCACAAATTGATGCCCTGAGAAAGGTCAGTGCATCCTCCCGAAAAAGATCGGGTTCCAACAGGTGTCTTTGACAGAGATCAGACACCTCCACAAAACAGAGGCCCTGAGAAAGGTCGGCGCATCTCCCGAGGAAGGTCGGGTACCAACTGGTGTCCTCGATGCAAATCAGGCACCCACAAATGAGATGCCCTGAGAAAGGTCGATGCATCTCCCGTCACGGCGACCGAAGAACGATTCGGGTCCGAGACAAACCACTAATTGTTATAACAGGCGACCGAAGAATGGTTCGGGTCATGGAGGAGCAATTTCCCGTCAAGGCGACCGAAGAAAGGTTCGAGTCCTAGACAAATCATTGATTGTTTTAATAGGCGACCGAATGGTTCGAGTCCTGGAGAAACAATTTACCGTCACGGCGACCGAAAAAAGATTCAAGTCCAAGACAAACTATTGATTGCTCTAATAGGCGACCGTAGAATAGTTTGGGTCCTAGAGAAGCAACCCTCTCATATCACCAGGTAAGATGACACCTTGATACTTGCCAAAACTCGGGGTTCACACCCTATCTCACTCACTCTCAGTAAGTAATTCCAGGTATCTTCTTATCTGTCTTAGTATATGTAAAGTTATATTACTCTTCTTCTGCATAGAATATTAGGTCCTAAATAAAATATAATATGTTACACATGCATGGATAAAATTTAGGCATCAGTTTGTCTTTGAATGTAACCTCTGCGAACTCACCTTCAAAGAGGGGTAGCTGTTGACGCCTTAATTCTCAATTTCATTATTAATTAGGTTTTATTTTAGTTTATTTCATCTTTTCGGATACTAAATAAACAAACAAAAAAATAAAATAAAACAAAAGAAAAAACCAAAGAAAACAACAAAAACAGAAAGGAAGGGAGGAGGCCTCTGCATGGGCCTCCACGGCCCATCCCCCTCAGCCCAGCCCAGCCGGGTCTTCTTCTTCATCGCGCCTCTGCAACGCACGCGTGAGGGTGCGACACCGGAGAGAAATCGCTGAATGGCGACGCACGTGGAGCAGGGAGGAGCAGGCGGCGACGGGACGTGAAGTAGGGGTGGTTGGCGCCGGATTGGACGTCGGTTCGGCCGGCGAAAGGTGTGGCAGCCCTCGGTCGAACTCCATCGACCGGCCGCCCTTCGCCTATAAATACCAGCCCCCCCCGCCTCCACCGGGACACGCGTAGTAGCCGGCCAAGCTCCGAGCCCCCGAGAAGACTTCGGGGAACTCAAAGCGAGGCGAGGTGAGGCAATCGGGTCGCGAGCTCGCCGATCTCCCTCCGAGAGACTTCGGGAGACCGGTGGCGAGCGCAGCCTGATCCGAGCTCGCGGACAAACAAAACAGAGAGGGAGAGACGAAATCGGAGGGGAAAGGGGGTATCGCCGCCGTCGCCATACCGCCGTCCGCCGCCCAAGCTGCTGCCCACGGTCGAGTAGCTGCCACCACCGTCGCCATCTTCCCCCCTCTCGCCGTCACCACCGTCACCGCCGCCGTCACCGCGTCAATCCGCCCCCTTCCTCCTCGGCGCCGCGAATCGGGAACCTTAGGGTTCCCGATTCTTTCCGGGTCATTGGGTCGGACCGGGTAGGGTTCCGCCCCCTTTTTCTCAAACGACACGCTTCGTTTCAAAAAAAAAAAAAAAAAAACAAAAAAATTCCGAGTCGGGCCCGCAAAAATATTTTAATAAAAAAAACAGAAAATATTCAAAAATATAAAAAATATTTTATTTTCGAGAAAAATCAAGAAAAATAAAAAAATACTTTATTTTCCAAAAATATTAAAAAATATTTTATTTTCCAAAAATCAAAAAATCAAAAAATTCCATATTTTCCAAAAAAGGCCAAAAATTCAGAAAAAAAGCGAAAAAAGACTTTTATTTTCCAAAATGCCAAAAATCCAAAAAGTCCTTTTTATGTCCAAAAATTGGAAAAAGACTCAAAAAATGTTTTTCTCTCAAAAATGCATGGAAAACCCCTAAAACATCCAAAAAACCTCAGGATTTAAACAATGTTAGGTACCGAAAGGGCATTAGTGATTAACTAGTGTAATCAAGTCCCCGATCCTAATTTATCTGGTTACGCAGGAGCGAATATTTCTCACAATATTTCGCATGGGTTTCTAATCAACCCACCCCAAATTGATTAGTGGCGACTCCGTTTTAAAAATTAACTTACAGGTTAAACACTTTGACCATTAAAGTCGTGAATTTGTGGACTTGAGAGAGTCCGGGCTTAATAAATTTAGCCGAGCCATTAGCCTCCGCTAGGCGCCCGCCCGATCGGGTGCCGGAAAAAAAGAGGTCGCGACATAGTCCCCTAGTTACACTTCGAAATGTGCTTTATGTGCCTGACTTCCAATTCAACCTCATATCAGTTAATCGAGCTTCTGAAGAAAATTCATGCCATGTCCTATTCGCTCTAGATAATTGTTTCTTTCAGGCCCTTTCGACTGGCAAACTAATGGGCTTGGGTAAAGCTTATCAAGGGCTCTATTTTTGGATGGATTTTCCCGGCAGTTTTAAATTGTCTTCCATTGAATTCAATAAATCATTGTGTAACCATGTTATCAATGACAAAAATTTTCTCTCTCATAAAAGATTGGGACATAGTGCTTCATTTCCTTGTCCTCAGTGTCCTATTTGTTCTTTGGCAAAACAGACACGTGCTCCTTTCCCAAATAGTGTTTCTAGAGCATATGGCATTTTTTTTATTAATCCATGCTGATATTTGGGGACCTTATCATACTGTGCATCGCGATGGATCACGATATTTCCTCACAATTGTTGATGATTTTTCTCATGTGACATGGATATTTCTCATGCAATCCAAGAATCAAGTTCTTTCTCATCTAAGGACATTTCTTTCTTTATCCAAAAATCGGTTTGGAAAAACAATCCGTCGCATTAGAACTAATAACGGAAGGGAGTTTTTCAATAGTGAGTGTGCTTCTTTATTTTCATCACATGGAATCCTGCATGAGAGTTCTTGCACTTATACACCACAGCAAAATGGTGTGGTTGAGAGGAAACATCGTCACCTCTTAGAAGTACCACGTGCCCTTAAGTTTCAAGCATCCATTCCTGAGAATTTTTGGGGAGATTGTGTGGTCACAGCAGCATATTTGATTAATCGCATGCCGTCACGCATTCTGAAAAGGAAGACACCATTTGAGATGTTGTATGGAAGGAAACCAAATCTGAGTCATCTCAGGGTTTTTGGGTGTCTCTGTTATGTGACTACCATGGGGTATAGAGACAAGATGGCACCTCATGCTCGACAATGCATATTTATGGGCTATCCGACCTTACAAAAGGGATATCGGCTTTATGTACCATCTATAGGAGATTTCTTTGTAAGCAGGAACGTTGTTTTTCATGAAGATATTTTTCCCTTCTCAAATTCCACTCTCTTATATGAAGAAGAGAAGATAAAGAATAGGCAATTCTTATTAGAAGAGGATTTATCTCCTGGAGAAACATTCCTTATTGCTTCTCCTCCAAGACCAGCTGGAGTATTGTCTGATATACCTCCTCCTATTGAGAATGTTATCGAAGACTCCATTGACACGGGTCCTGCAGAAGAGCCAGCGCAATTGAGAGAGCTTCCAAAAGACAGCAATAGGGAAGAATTACCCTTGACACAACAAAAGCCTGCGAGACGTTCTAGTCGGTCTACTCGTCCACCCACTTGGATGAAAGATTATATCTGTGGTTCTTCAAAATCCTCAAGTATCCGATATCCTATCTCATCTTATGTTTCATTCAATAGGTTATCTCCAGAACATCTTTGTTGTATAAGTTGTATTTCTAAAGAACAAGAGCCCTCCAACTATAACGAGGCAAAGAAAGATCCTCGTTGGCAGAAGGCCATGGAGTCTGAATTACATGCCTTGATGGAGAATCATACTTGGGATGTTGTGTTGCTTCCTGCACATCGCAAGGCAATTGGATGTAAGTGGGTATACAGGATCAAATACAGAGTAGATGGCTCTGTTGAAAGATACAAAGCTCGGTTGGTAGCAAAAGGCTTCACACAGCAAGCAGGTTTCGACTATCATGAAACTTTTTCGCCCATGGCGAAGGATGTCACAGTTCGTGCTTTTCTATCTGTTGCTGCTTTTCGTGATTGGACATTGCATCAAATGGATGTCCACAATGCCTTTTTACATGGTGATCTGGAGGAAGAAATATACATGGAGCTTCCATCAGGATTACGGAGACAGGAGGAGTTTGTGGTATGTCGTCTCCGCAAATCTCTTTATGGACTAAAGCAAGCCTCTCGACAATGGTATGCCAAGTTCACCAATGCACTTATGGCTACTGGTTTCAAACAGTCCAAATATGATTATGCATTGTTCACCTGGACAAAAGGTATGTCATCTATTTATTTAATGATATATGTTGATGACATACTCATTATGGGAAACGATAATTCTGCTGTGAAGAAACTTAAAGGGTATTTGCATTCAACTTTTCATATCAAAGACCTAGGGCCACCTAAGTATTTTCTTAGAATTGAGATAGCTCGTTCAGATCAGGGAATCTCATTAAGTCAACGGAAATTCATAATGGAGATCATATCAGAAGCAGGTTTATCAGGTTGTAGACCATCAATTGTTCCTATCGAGCAGAATGTCAAATTGACTTCTATCGACTATGATACTGGCATATCTTCTCCTTCTGATGATCCATTATTGAAGGATCCCTCAGGATATTAGAGAGTCGTAGGGAAACTAATATATCTCACCATGACTAGGCCAGACATTTGCTATGCGGTACATACCCTTAGTCAATTTATGCATAGTCCGAAACAATCTCACATGAATGCGGCCTTGAAGATTGTGAGATATTTGAAGACATGTCCAGGCTTAGGGATACTCCTTTCTCGGAAGTGTAATATGGAAATGACAGCCTACTGCGATGCAAATTATGCCACATGTCCTATGAGTAGGAGATCTATCACTGGCTTCTGTGTCAAATTCGGGGAATCACTAGAAGCAGTCTACTGTATCCTTATCTTTAGCTGAAGCCGAATATCGATCTATGGCCAAGACTGTTTGTGAGATTGTCTGGTTAAGGGGTTTACTTAAGGATCTCGGGGCACAAGTTAAAGGACCAACTTTACTTTTTTGTGACAACGACTCAGCACTCAAGCTTGCAGCAAATCATGTATTACATGAGAGGACAAAGCATATAGAAGTCAATTGTCACTTTACTCGAGAAAAAAATTCAAGAAGGAGTTATCGAGACAAGAGGGGTTAGAACCTTGGAGCAGCCCGTGGATATATTCACTAAACCTCTTTGTCAAAGATAACACACATATCTTCTAAACAAGCTAGGCGTCTTAGACATATACAAGCCACCAACTTGAGGGGGAGTGTTGGAAGATATGTTTGTATCATTATTATTCTTTCTTTGTTATATTAGGATTAGAAAGATAGGAAAAGATACAAGAATATTCTATTTCCTTTTTATTGATTCTTTCTTTGTAATTAAATACATTGCTTTGTACAAGAGTTTACAATCAATAGAGAGAATACAGTCTTTCTCCTATTTGTTCTTTCTTCCGCATTCTCTTCCTTGATCTTCTGACATTTTCACTTCCTCTTCGTGATTAATAGAGGAAGCTCAAGGGGGGAAAGAGGAAGGAACAGGACGCGGAGAAATGGCCATGCTCATGATTGCACTTCATCTTATCTTCCTTTGTCTTCGTGGTGGCCCTCTCTTTTCTCTCTTTGACCCATACAATGAATGCCCATCACTGCACTCTTCTTCGTACACGCCCACTGCCATGCGTTCTTTGAAGGAATCTAAAAAGTAACGTGAGATACTTTGACACATGATGGGAATGCATGCGATTAGAATTGAAAGAAATATAAAACGATTTCTGGGTGGAAAGTTTGACCTATGTAGGAAATTTGATTTCAAGGATAATGAGATGATCGAGGCATGCTGCTATTGGAAAGAGTCTGACGAACACGCTGTATTGGGATCAGGAATAACAATTTGGATCTTTTAAAAAGAACTTTGCTAAGAAGACGGTACTGTTATTTGTAATTAATGACGGTGCAATTCTGTCCGTATATTTGTTTTGCAAGTTCATGGCAACTGGTTAATCTTGTGGAAGAATTTAAATATAATTTTGTAAGATACACACACCTTTAAGTACTTCTACCGTGGAAGCTAAAGAAAATATGACCAAAAAAAAAAAGCCAAAGAAAAGAAAGGATTATGGCACCGTAATATTTTTTTTTCTAATTAGTTATTACGTTAAAACAATATATAAAAATACTAATGTTGTTGACTAGTCACTGTTAAATAGTGGTGTGGTGTTACCGTGGAGTCTTACGTTGCTTTTTCAACAAATATAAAACAGAAAAAATGTATAAAAAAAAACCCTAGTCACATAACCCTCAAGGGCACTCAAGAGAATTTAAATGATTTTCACTCACTTGGAAATTGGATCAGATAGGTTGCCATAGGTATTCTCAAAAATAAAATATGTAATTAAGGAAGAAATAATTATTGTACTTATTATTGTTTTGTTTTGAAGAAAATTACTTTGCTACAAAATTAACTTCTAATTCATAAGAATCGACGTAGAGTCAGGTGTCATGTGGTTATGTGTTATTGAATTATTCTTTTTTGACTTTATTTTTTAACTCATGACATCCTAAGATTGATCTTGTAATTTGTTAAGTCCTTGCACATCTTCGTATATGAGATTCAAATGAATGGATAATTTTTTTGTTTACTAATTCATCATACATGTTTAGGTCATTTTTTTAAAAAAATTATTATCATGCATTACCAATATCACTATCCTAATTCTAGTCAGTGAGAATCATTTTGGAGCGACTTGATTTGAGCCAGAAGAATGAGAAGCCATTGAAAAGCACAATAATTTCGTTATTAGTCTCAAAGCCATTTTTTTTTTCATATTAAAAAAGAAACTTAAATTGATCTTTCGAATGACATTAACTATTTTATTTTTTTTTGTTAGGGATTATATTATTCTGCTTGTGAGTATCTATATTTTGGTATTCGAATAATTCTTAAATTTTGTGTTTTCCATGTAATTTTTTCTCTTATCTTATGAAGGAATCTGATGGGATTTTAGAGTAAGATATTCCAATTTTAATTTTTTTTTAAAGGAAACCAGTTAAACAGGTTAACAGGTTTCCTTGAAAAAAATTGTGGTGGAGAACCCACCGTTAGAATTTGGACTCTAATGGCACGGTTACCCAATATCTTCCCTTTAATAAAATTCTGCAGTAGATGCACGTATCGGGTCTCACGATGGAGTGGCAAAGTCCGACTTTTGTACAGAATTCCGCCCGGGGGGAGTGGCACACAGTGTGGTCAATTTACACATGACTATGCAACTTACATAATTTTTTTTATACATAATGAGAATTTTGGTGGACTTCCGAGTTTTGGAGGTTTAGACTAGCTAGGCTTTGAGTATATATATATATATCAATTTAGGACTAAAGTCATCATAAGATTAAAATATCTTAGCTTCTCAATGCCTGTTTCATGTTCTCCTGGTGAAAAAAATAGAGAATAGTATCAAAAAGTCTTAAACTTATTGTATTTGTGCCAATTCAGTTATAAACCTTTTAATTAGACCAATCTAGTTAAAAGCATTCTTCACATTAGTACAAATTTAGTCCATCTAGTCAATTTAGGCCATAAATTATTAATATGAATATCGGTCATCCTACATGGTACAGTCGACATTGATGTGAACATTTTTAATAATATTTTAATTTTTAACATTTTTTGAATTTTTTGAATTTTTCACTTTTTTCCCTCTCCCTCTTCTTCGATTTTTCTTTTTGCCGATGGCCATCACCAGCCACTGGCCACAACCATGGCCGGTGAGGGTTGGCCTCGCTTGGGTTGCCCTTGCTTATTGCACGCAATGGTTGGCCTCTCCGAGCCACCCTTGGGCGAGGGCGAGCGCCAGCTGTCCAGGCGTGACCAAACGAGGCCCCCTCACCAGATCTAGCAAGGCCAACCATTGCCTAGACCAAGGCGGCCTTTCCATGTCTCGACTCACCTAAGTGAGGGTTTGCCTCACCAAGGCTCACCTAGGCGATGGTCGGTTGCGAGATCTAGCAAGGGGCCTCCTTGGTCACACCTAGACAATTGATGCTAGCCCTCGCCTAGGGGCACCCTAGCGAGACCAACCATCGCCTGCGGCCAACAAGGGTGACACAAGCAAGACCAACCTTCGCCGACCATGGCTGTGGCCAATGGCTGACGATGGCCACCTGCAAAAAGAAAAGGCAAAGAAGAGGGAGAAGGAAAAAAAGAAGAAGAAAAAAGTTATTTTAAAAATTCAAAAAATTCAAGAAAATATTACAATATTATTACAAATATCCACGTTAACACCGGCCATGCCACGTAAGACGGTTAGCATCCACGTCAACAATTTCAGGCCTAAATTGGGCTAATAGACTAGATAAGTACCAATGTGAAAAAGTTTAGGACTAAATTGGTCAAATTAAAATATTTAGAACTGAATAAGTATCAATGCGATATGTTTAAGACTTTTTTGATACTTTTTCTGAAAGAGTACAAATAGTTCTACACAATCGATTAGTTTCTAATAAATTTCAACGCTCCGCATATTCCAATGAATATCAAGTAACCAAATCACTAAGGCCCATACTATTACAAATTGCCCTAGTTAGAAATTTATAATATGGTAATTCAAATGGAATATCGAACCAAAATGATAAACTTTGTTTACCACCACAGCCGTTTGAGTAATCTTAAGTGTTGGTTCGTTTTTTATCATTTAAAAAAGGGAAAAACAACCTTTTTTGTTTTTCGTCAAAATTTACAATATTATTCTAGCTTAAAAAATTTTATGTATCAATATCAAAAAATTATCAAATCAATTATTCTTATTGTACGGATGTCAACTCAATCTTAAACTTTTCAATTTCATAAATATAATTTAAAACCTTTATGCCAAATTCCAATAGAACTCTTCTGGTCAATTGCCATTGGATATCATGGACATGGTGTGCAATTATCATCAATTGGTCAGCATGGCATGCTGAAGTGGAAAATCTTACTTGAAACAACGTCCTACGTGGATTGTCACATGTCAACAATTTTCTTTGACAATTAACCAAAATGACTATATTGGAATTTGACATAAAAATTTAAAAGCACATTAGTCAAATTGGAAAATTTAAAACTAAAATGACATTCGTACAATTGATTTAAGATTGAATTGGAAATTGTCCCATCAATATCTATATATATTTCAGTCTATAAAAAAAATCCAAATCTTTCCATCGGAAGTTAAGCTAAGGCCATATTTACTTTTACTAAATAAGTAACTCATCGATAAAATCGTTTACTTATTTACTATTTAATTTAAAAGAATACTATCGCATGCATTATATTTCATTTCAACATGGAAAAAAAAACATGCCATTGCTTTCGACAATTACTCAAATCGGGATGATCGTTAAGACAAGTTATGTCCACATGATCAATGGAAAAGTATGATTGATGAGGCGACATCACGGCAACATCACTATTATACATATATATTATAATTATATAATATATCATAAGAGAGGTATATCTAACTAATTGGGAGTAGACCTTGATGAGTTAAAAGAATTATGATCCGAAAATCATGGATGACTAATTCTTGGAAGAACGGCAGATCCTACATGTGAGCTCAACAGCTAAATTGAAGCTGGCAAAAATGAAACCCCTTAATTTAGAGACATTTTTCTTGACTTCTACCTCTTGACCGGTACCTTCCAAAATGATGTGATTGACCTTTGCAGGTGATGAACTCCAAGTTCATACAGTATAGGAAATATCATATTTATATTAGGACCTTTATATAGGACATTGGCGTTAAAAAGATCGTTACTAAGTAGAGTCCTCCCACTAGCACGGATACAGTTATTGATTTCGGTAATTGCTATTAGTAAATAAAGGACTCCATTTCATGATTGTTTGTGTAAAATCTACACTACAACCGCAGGGTACCTTATATAACTTCTTTATAAAACGAGAATTTTGCCAAGCTTTCGAGTTTTGGAGGTGGGAACTAGCCCGTCTTTGAATATTACATAGGTTAATTTAGGGGAAAACAACACAATTGGTCTTAAAATTATTATACAGAAACCAACTAAGTCTTAAACTTTTTTTTTTATCAAAGCAAGATAATCCTAAATTTTGGGGGGGGGAGGGGAGTGCAATTAGATCCTATCAGGCAAGTCTCGCCTGATTTATCTAATGTGATTGTCCAATTAACATTGGTTGTTTTACGTGTAACGACGATAGAATGATGTGAAAGGATTTTCAACAAACAATGCTGTTTTCTGTTTAGGTAAATATCGTCATTTCTTCATAATGCACGGTGTATAGAAATTGCCCCTAAAATCCCCTAATCAATCCCTCATGCTCAAACCCTGATGCCCCTTATAATGCCAATGCCAATTCGAGTCTTGGAGGTAAAATTCGGGGCGAAGATGAAGATGGTCTCGAGATTCTGCAATAAAGTACCCGTGTTAGGTTTACATTGACGTGAACCATCTTCAATTTGCAACAAAATTGCATTAACTGTGATTATTCCATGAACGTGTTGACTTTTATAATCTATTTGTGTCATTTGTGTTGTTTTCTTTGCATTGGTCTACGTTTTTAACGTGGAAATCTTGTCCGTCGCCTAGCGCTTGACTATTTTAGGGGAAGATAGATTTGGTATAAATAGATATCGGTTTTTAATTCATTAGGGGATGAGAGATTCCATTCCATGACTCTTTGTATAAAAGTGTTCTACACTTGACTATGTACCTTATATAATTTTTTATATATTGAGAGATTTCGCGGACTTCCGAGTTTTGAGGCGTAGACTAGCTAATCTTTGAATATTTATATAGGTCGATTTAGGGCTAAAAGCCACACAAGATCTAAATTTCCTTGCTTCTCAATGTATGTTTCCCGTCCTCCAGGTGAAAACGATTCCGAAGAATATTACAAAACCGATTAATTGTTTATAAATTTCAAATGCTCTGCATATTCCAATGAATATCAAGTAATGAATCACCGAGGTCCATACTATTAGCAATTGCCCTAATCAGAAATTAATAATATGGTTATTCAAATGGAAGATTGAAACAAAATGATACACTTTGTTTATCACCATAGCCGTCTTGAATAATCCTAGTGTCCGTTTGTTTTTTACCATTTTAAAAAGGGAAAAATAACTGTTTGTTTTTCGTCAAAATTCACAATGGTATTCTAGTTTTAAAAATTTTACATATCAATATTGAGAGAATTATCAAATCAATCCTTCTTATTATACAGATGTTAGTTCAATCTTAAACTTTTCAATTTTATTAATGTAGTTCTAAACCTTTGTGTCAAATTTCATTGAAATTTTAAATTATTGTACAAATGTTAATTCAGTTTTAAAATTTTTAATTTCGCCAATATAGTTCTAAATCTTTGTACCAAATTCCAATGGAACCCTTTCAGCCAATTGCCAATTGGAAATTGCAAACGTAGCATCCAATCATCATTGGTCGGCCGACATAGCACACTAAAGTGGACAATTTTACTTGAAACCATGTCCTGCATGGATCGTCACATGTTAGCAATTTTCTTTGATAATTAACCGCAATGACTACATTGGAATATTGCACAAAACTTTAAAACTACATTGGTCAAATTGGAAGTTTGGAATTTAATTGATATCTTTACAATAAGTCTAAGTTTAAATTGGTAATTGCTCCATCAATATCTATACATATTTCGGGCTATAAAATAAATCAGAATCTATCCATGAGAAGTTTAAACTAAGGCCACTTTTACTAATAAAGTAACTCATTCATAAATTTGTTAACTTATTTACTAGTTAGTTTAAAAGAGTACTACCGCATGCATTATTTTTCATTTCTTGTGCACCATCATAATGAATTAATAATAAGATAGCAAGCTTTAATTGGATGGAGAGATAAAATTTTTAATATTTTGTTTATTTACACTTTAGGAAAAAATAAGAGAATGATTATTAGGAGGGTTATGCATATAAAGAAAGTGGATAAGCATTCGAATTATTTTTAGGAGGGGAAGCATGTAAAATAATTTCAAATTATTTTTTATTACTAGATAGTTATATAAATTTTAAATACTGGAAAAAAAAATTAGAGTCAAAAGCTAAAAATACAATTAATGGCAAGAAGCATACATGCTATGTTTACTGCAGGCAAATAATATCTTTACTTTGTTAAACTTTCAAATGCCAATTTCTCGTATAAATGCGACCATGTGCATTTTCACTGCAATGTAAAGTTTGTAACCCTATTTTTTTGAAATATTCTATACTTTTGTAAAAGAAAAGATGGTAAATATATTAAATGCCAGCCAATTGTTTCGAATTAAGTTTCAAAAAATAAGACATTCAATAATCATCTGCCAATCATTTTCGTTACAGTGAATTGTTGTTTTGTCCATTTATAATAGGGAAAAAGTCACAAAAAACTCCAAACTTTGCCCAAAGTGACAAAGTTACCCCAAACTTTTTTTGTGACACGTAAAAACCTTGAAGTCTGCTAACCATGACACATTTACCCCAAACTTTTATTTGTGACACAAAAAACCCTAAAATTTCATTTGTGTGACACATTTACCCCAAATCATAGGGGCATTTTGGTCTTTTTACTTTTTTTTTAAAATTTTTTTTTATTTGTTATTTCTTCCCTCCACCGGCGTCGGGCAAGGGCTCTGCCATGGCCGGTGGAGGGAAGAGAGAAGAAAAAAAAATTTTAAAAAAAAAGAAGAAAAAAAACAGAAAAAATAAGACGAAAATGCCCATAATGGGGTAAATGTGTCACAGTTTGCAAAGTTTGGGGTTTTTCGTGTCACAAAAAAAAGTTTGGGGTAAATTTGTCACTTTGGGTAAAGTTTGGGGTTTTTGGTGGTTTTTTTTTCCTTTATAATAATGCATGGTTATAGTGCATTTTACAATCATAGTGTATTCACACACACAATCTCACTCACGACTCCTCATTGTTGTTCGTTTTCCCGCCGCCCATCATGCTTGTTGCCCGCCGCCTCTCGGTGAGTTTTTGTAGACCTTTTTTTTATTCTCTCTTTTTTATGTTCTCTCATGGCAACTTGGCAAGGTCATGGTGGTTACGAGGTCGGAGTGACCGAATTTTATAAATAATTATAATCAAACTCTAATTAAAAACATATCAACAATGTCTAAGAGAATGAAACTAGAAGTATTCCGTCACTGTCCCTCACCCGAAATTTTAAACTTACGGCGACAATTAATTTACTAAACAAAACCATTTATTCATAGTCTTTGGTGCCTAACCCGAAATTCAAACCTAAAGTAGCAAAATCATAGACTCAACTAATGGAAAGAGTTTTTGTCACTCTTAGCCAGTCAATACTAACAGAAAAAAGAAAGAGTTTACTTCCCTTATAAGTAACGCGATCTTAAAGTCCTTTTTCTCTTACTTTCTCCTCTCTCTCTACATCGTCTTCTTCAACCTTCAACTTGGGTAGGGATTAAACTAGTCTCACCCTCCCTCCTCTCTTGTTGACTTTGTTTGAGTCTTTTTGTTCTTTTCTTTTTATTTTATTTTCTTTCGATCTAAATTTGAGAGCTTTTTTCTGTCTATCTAGTTCTAAATCTGAGAGTTTAAACTCCCCCGTTCTGATTCTAGATTTAGGATTTATCATCTTCTCGTTTAGACCCGGGAGTTTAATAAATATATTTTTAGGGATTTGACCCCTTGTACTATGTCCCTATGTAAGTCATATGCTTCAGATCTGGGAGTTTCATAATATATTTTTTGGAATTTGATACCCATGTGATTTGTCCTTGTGCAAATCCTTTGTTTTTAGTTTCAACAGTGCTCTGGCATCTAGTTAAATCATGAAGAGCTACTCTTCTATTATATTTGTGTTTGTTCAATCAGTTTTTAATGTCTTCATATAGTGATGGTGTAGAGAAAACCGAACCTAGGTGCACATGGCAACACCGTAGTTACTAAAGAAGGGATTTCCAACACGTACTCGTCACTAACGAAGATATAAGATTCAATGATTGACCACTGATCATTTTACGTGATAGATGTATTCTTATGGAATGAGTGCGTGCTTAAGCCTTTTGGTGCTCTGTTGATCTTTCTTGTTTTCTATTTTTCTAAAGTTTGCTTTGTTTTGTCGTACTCTGGCCTTTGATCTACTTCGATTTGCTTATCTTTAAAAGTTTATGTACTTCTTATATAATTATAATTTTCTTGCTGACCTGAAAAATTAAATAACCAAGACCATCATAATTTATCGCCTTTGGACAAAGGCGGCAAAAACATAACTTATCGCTTTAGGTACCAAAGAGGACAAAATTAAACCACCTTAGACAAAAATTATCGGAGCAAAACTCAAGGCGACAAAACAGACCCAATTCATTTATTCATTTATTTATTTATAGTGTGTACTAATAAATTAAAAAAGAAGCACGATCGGTTTTACTGATGGAATTGTCGCCATTCCTCTTTACAACATCACGATCATCTGACTTGGTTTTCTTAGTAAACCTCGTAGCAACTTCCTCTACGCATCGCATTGGTTTCCAAGTCTTTCTTTGTTTCACTGGTCTTCCTTCTATACCCGACTAAATCGGCCAATCATCGACATCAATGTCGCCACAGTACTTAACTCTCTTATTCTTTTTGTACCTTGTCCGATCTAGGTAATTTATACTCGCGTCGCGGTCAAACGGGCCACATTCGAGCTGGCTGGCCACTAAGCTTTTGTGGGGTTGCTTTTACTACTGGCTATTGCCCAAGATCTTCATGGAGCTCCATCATACTATGTAAGTTATTTTGAAAGCGACCTAGCGAAATAACCCGATTTTCGTTTGCAAATCAGATTGGTCGAGCAACTTGGCATGGCGAAAATATATAGTGCCTGCGAGGGTAGAGCAGAGATTTGTCCGTCTTCTTTTGATATGAATCAGCTATGACGCTTTCGCAATGTGCGATGTCATTGTACGCGATTAATAATATCTTGAGAAAGCAAGGCAAAATGTATAATGGGTATCATTAGTCGGGCAATTATTAGCGTGATGAATGAGATTGATTAAATAAAGAGCAAGGGAATTTCGGAGTTCCTTCCCCTGGCGACAAGCCGAGCGCAGAGATTACTTTTAGAAAGCCATTAAGAGAAGCCTTTTGAAAGAGATTTCTTTCGATTGATTCTTGTGGAGGTTTACTTTAATTTAAACCGACAGTTGACATTGCCAATTTTTTAAATTTGTTATAGGAATTAGGATCTTTTAAAAAACTCTGCAGCAGATCTCGCGATAGGTTGAAGAACTCGCGAGGGATATCGTAAGTCTTTCTATCTTGTTTCCCCCGTCTTTCATTATATCCTTGTGTTTCATGCAAATGAAAAGGGGTCCTCGCTTTCTTTCTTTCTTGCTTCCATTAGCTTTTAGTTTTCCTAAGCTCGTGGTCTCAAATGGAGGGAATAAGGTAGTTGATCAGGGTCATCCGTGAGAAGCTATGAACCTAAGAAAAGCGGGAGGGACAAAGATCTTTCTACAGATAGATTGTTCCTCACGGTGCAATTCTGGTGCAATTCTCGTTGCACGGTGTCGAGTTCATGTGCACAAAGTGCACATGAACCGTCATTGGATCAAGCAAACATCGCACCAGATATGCATGCACCAGAAATGCTATCTTGGGTCTCTTTTTTCTTTCCTCGTTTCTTAGATGGTCTATCAAGAGATGGGAGGAGAACCCATGTGGAACCGTTCAGTCTGCCAACTTAGGTCAAGATGGAGGTCAACGGGTTGCCACGCCCGTGCTCCTCCATTATCTATGTTATTCCAAAAAAGTCCATAAGCTGTGTGGGACTTACCATTAAGGACTGTCGACTACAACCACCACGAATACAAAAAGAACACTACAATCTCGACATATAGGAGGTGGTTGGGTTAAAACTTGAGAATCCTCTCTTAATATGGTAATCTATAATATATACAGAACTAACAATACAAGACCTCAGATGAAACTAAACTTTTGTAAGTGAAATACTAATATTATAGCTGATTTCTTTGTATCTGAAAAGGATGGAATTTCGTAAAATATAAATTGCTCCTCTGGCTCAAATTATTGTAATACCCTTTAGTTATTTTATATCAGTAAAATTAATATAACATAAATTGTTTCACTCTTTTATATTTATCAATTATAACCAATATTTTCTCTACACACTATAATAATAGTAAAGTAAATCATTTGAGCACGTTGACCCTGCACCTCTCCGCGTTGGAATTCTAGCCTCGTCAACAGTGGCTATAGACTATAAGGGGACAAACTCTTACTATTCACTTGGAAAACCATTTTTGTCTTTTTTATAATGTGAAAACCCAAGATGGCGCCATCTCAATCTTCACCCTCCCACGAAGAGGAGTCCCACACGTCATGAATTTTGGGTCCACAGCTAACTCCCTATTAAACCATTATTGCTAAAACAATAAACGCATTAATCCCCGGATCGAAAGGGTTTGCACAATCGCAAAGCTTTCTCTCTCTTAATGTAATATATATTCCCGATCGAAAGGGTTTGCACAATCACAAAGCTTTCTCTCTCTTAATGTAATATATATTCTTTTGAGTCAAAGAGGTCCTACTCGATCTTTGAATATAAATTAAATTATTTATACATTTTTTGAGGTCGTGTGCTCTAATAACGCATGCACTTTACTCACACCAAATTAACGAGAAACAAAAGTTAGTGGTCCCTGTAATCATGGCATGTTTCCACCTATAAAAGTATACGAGGCGTATGAACAGGTGAAGATGGACCTCGCGTAAAATTCTCCTTGAATTGTCATCATATTCCAATCATTCTCCTTGACTCGAAGGAGTCATAGGGGAGTCAACCTTTTCATCCTTAACTCGTGGGCCGTTTTAACTTTTTCTTTCTCTTGTGAGAGGAAAGGTTAAAGGGGAGTCTTACAATGAATGTTGATCAACCACAAAAATCAAATTACAAATAATTATAAATTATTATAGGACTCACTTTTTTCAAGAATTTATGACTCACAATGTACTGTTATTCTCATAGTATCCTAAAGACTATTATGCTAGCAAAACCCAAGTTATTTCGGTGTAATGACTATCGAGGAAGTCATCTAGGGCCAATTAACTTGGGCTGTATGTTGATTTGCTGCAAGGACTTGTTCAATGGGTTCATTTTAGTGCGGCATCAACCTTGGAAAATCAAACTGCACACGATTTGTAGCCTGCAACAATACATATCGACTCTTGATTATATAATGTCTCATATGAAATATGGAAAGTTTGAAAGATTGCCAAGAACTTATGAAAATGGACTATTTTTGCATAGAAGATGTAAAACAAATATTGGACAGTCTAGAAATAGAAAAAGCATTTCACAACCCATTTACCAAAGAATAAATTGGAAATCGTCTTTCTTTTTCTTTAATTTCTTTCCCAAAAAAAAGAAGAAGATGAAATGGGCTTTTATTTCAACTTTAGCATAATTTAATTTATATATTCAGATTAAATCTATAATTTAATTAAATAGATGTATTTAGGGAAAATTCACTTTGAAGCGACTATTCCCTAGATACCTAAGTTGTGATATTTTATTTCACAATAGAATCAATTCACGGCCATCTTTGGACAGAAGTTCTTGAAAAGGAAAGGACCACCGACCGATTAGATGCATCTTTACCGTCTAGGGCGTGGCGGCTCTTGTAAGAGTTGCCTAATTAGACCATTAAATAATCTGGATATTATTATTTATTCAGAAGCACCGTCAAGTGATACTTCCGAAACATCTATGAAAATTTCCTAGCGTTTAGTTTGTGTTCAACTTTTCTTTATTTTTAGTTACGCAAATCTCAATCACCTACCCATCACATGATATTAATGTGTAAATGTATCCGTTATTTACTTGTCACATATAGTTTTGACAGTGCGTTATATTAGATAATTAAAGCTCACTATTCGTTGTAATGTCCATGCAGGTTGCAGCTATGGCAGCAAACATCGCTGCACTGCACGAGCTCCACTTCGCGGTTCCAATGGCTGGTGTGACTCTCTCCGCGCTCAATGTAAGCCTTGACGAGCACGCTTTGACGATCATTCTTCAACGGTTCCGACCCAAAGTCATCTTCGTCGACTCTGCGTTCACACACGTTGTCTCCAACGTCATCAACAACGAGAACAACATGCGCCTCCAAGACAGCCACCGCGATCCCAAGCCACTCCTTGTTGCAATCCACGACGTCTCACTGGACCGTCCTAATGGGAGAACAGTAACAATTTGAACAATATCAAATTAACGCAGCAGAATAAAATAATCTCTCCTCTTGTGTAAACCTAATAGGAATCAATATAGTACAGTAAAATAAATACCAAGCATGCGAACACAAGACGATTTTTTTACGTGGAAAACCTCCTCGATGTGAGAAGATAAAAAACCAAGAGACCGGAGTCCACCCGAAAATCTTCACTATCAACAAAATTGGGTGAACAATGTTTTTCTCTAGCAAATACTAGAGGTACATAGCAGCAAAGACCTCAAGAACATAATTCTTGGCAATACATATGAATTTCACAAGAGATCAAGGATAAATCTGACCAAAAACGCAGGTTTTGATCAATCCACGAAAAACCTAATGTAGGCAGCTTCAAACGAAAATCAAACCATTCAGATTCGAGAAAATTGCGCCACGAAAATGCTGACAAAATTTCAGCTCAATCGGACCACGAATCGACCTCCGATGCCAGCTTGATGTAAATCAAATATTGCCTCAACTCCCAGATTTTCTGCTTTCTCTTTTTTTCTTGTTACTACGTCTTTTTGCGGCTATCACTCTGAAGATAGTGAAAAACTCTATTTCTCCATATAACTTATTATATGGGCTCAAGCCATTTTTGGGCTTCCAACTCATTGGGCTTCCTCCACATAGGAGTGAACTTAGCTAACACGTCCAACCCAATGTGATCTTGAGGTTCGAGATTATGAGCAAATCCTAGCTACAGGAGAGAGCGATTTCCAAGCCATGAGTCCGGCTAAAGAGTGTGACCCCATCTCGGTCAACTTCACTTCGGGGTCGACAGGGACACCCAAGGCAGTGGCGTACAGCCACCGGGCGGCATACTTGGACTCTCTAGGGCTGATCCTCCAATATGATATAGGGAAGTCGCCAGTGTTCTTATGGACGTTGGACATGCACAGGTGCAACGAGTGGTGCTTCACGTGGGCAATGGCAGCGCTCGGCGGTGTCAATGTGCGTATTCATAACGTATCCGGGAAGATCATCTTCGACTCTATTCAGCACCACAAGGTCACTCATCTATGTGGTAATGTTCCATTTTGTTGTCTTTGATGTGGATAGTCCTATTACATCATTAGCGTGACATATTAAATGGAATCAATTAAAGAGTAATATAATAAATTATGAAGTGATATTAATATATATAAACACATATTAAATGGAATCAATCAAAGAGTAATATAATAAATTATGAAGTGATATAAATATATATATATTTATATACTTATTGTGTTCATCTATTTACAGTGGATCTCCTCGTAATAATATATCATAGATTGTACTCCGTGCAAAAAAACCTTGTCATGTATTAAAATGAAAATAGAATGAATCATCTCAACTGGCTACTAAAAGAGGCTGGTCGGGCTACAGTCTACAAAAATTTAGCAGCACTATAAAGGAATTGATGAATTGCTATTAACAGAGGACGAGTGCCAATAAAAGAGAAAAAAGAAAGTATGAGCAGTAATTTCTAAGGATACGAGTGCTTTTTAACTTTTACTTATGAGATTTCAATTTATCATTTACATGGAAAAAATAGATGAGTAGTGTTGAGATTGGCCGACAAATGTTACATTACCTTAGTGTAGTAAATATAAGCAAGTAATTGGGAGGATGCCTGCACTTTTTGAAGTATGTAATATGATTCGACCAAAAAAAGAAAAAAAGAGTGTGTGATATGAAGTACGTATGGTATAATGTTAGGTTCTCGCAAAATCACCCGTGAGCCTTTACCCTCTCTCGACATGTAGAGCTCGTTTTCTACCTCCATGGTAGCTTTAAACCCTAACCCTTTATCTCTACCCTCGCCTTCATCCTCGTTTTCTTGTCATCGTCAGCCTTCCCTTCGCGATTACCCTCTGTTCTCCTTTTTTATCACCTTCCTACCCATCTTCGAATTCTCCACCAGATAGTTCTCTTATGATCGAAATGAATTCATACCCACTTTACCGTTTTGCTGCATGTGACTCATCCCTCATCAACTAACTTTACTCGATTTCATCTGTCTCATTTTTTCCCAATTCCTGATTTCCTCAACTCACTCCTTCGCTGATCCTCTGCTGCATGTCAGTGTCTTTCTTCGAATTGATTCTCTGTTTGGGACTAATTACTGAATTCTGAGTTCATGGCCGAAACTGATGATGACGGTGTCGCTCGACTCGCTACCCTATGTTCCCGAATGGGCCGACTTTGGCCGGAACAACGAATTGATGTCTAGACCGACACCCCACCTGCAGCGACAGTTGAAGATTGCAAGTTGTCCTTGATTGGTAAAGTTCTATCTAATCCATCCATCAATTTACAAGCCTTTCAAAGTACTCTAAGGCGTGTATGGCGAATAGACCAAGTCGAGATCTCTATTAGGGAAGAAGGGTTGTATGTTGCTAAATTCAAGTTTGCTGCGGATAGACAACGTGTTCTAGATGGGGGCCCCTGGCTTTTTTCCGGCCATTTGGTTGTATTTAAGGCCTGGATCCCTAACACACCCTTGCAATGTTATAGCTTTCTGACCTGTCCATTCTGGGTGCACGTCCTGGGTATTCCACTTGAATGGTGTTCTGAAAATATGATTACAAGAGCTGTTAGAAACATAGGAAGAGTCCTAGAAGTTTGTATCGATAGCAAAAAGGGTACTCCTATCCGAACTGCAAAAGCTCGGGTTGATCTTGATGTTAGGGAACCTCTAAAGATAGGACAGTTGATTCAACTGAATGGCAAGACTTTATGGTTAGATTTTCGGTATGAACGCTTATCCCATTTCTGTTATTCTTGTGGCAAGCTCGGCCACTATGCTACATACTGCAAGGACTATCCTTTTACTGAAGTGAAAATGGAGGGCAAAGAAAAGATGAGCTATGGTCAATGGTTAAGAGCGGAAGTTCGGGAACACAGTCCCTATTGGAAGGCTTTCTATGAGCTGCAAACCATACCTGAAGATATCGACGAGGTCATTCCCGAAACCCCCCCACCATCCTTTCCGCTGGTTGTGGCTCCACCCCATTTTGATCAAGACAACAGGGGAATTCTTCCCGTGCCTGACTTGCCTCCTCTTAACAAAGATGCTGCATCAACACAGCCACTTGTCATAACAGCGCAACAAATGAGGACTGAATCGGCTCATAGGTCAGAATCACCAACACGCACAGTAGCGAACCTTACTTTAGCTAAGCAGAAAGCTCCTCAAGATATAGTCCCATGTCCTTCCACTTCCAAAAAGACAAAGCAAACTCATCTCAATACCACAGCAGGAACAAGCAAAAAACTGAAAATGTATTCTCCTTACACTCCACGACTACATTTAGATGACACGCAACTACTGGATACTCCTATTATGGAAGCTGAAGGAGTTGGACAGTGGGCTATGGTGGCTTGCCCAAAAAAGCCACCGAGTGAAAAATGAAACTCTTGAGCTAGAACTGTCAGGGGCTGGGCAATCCCCTGACAGTTAGATCACTTAAAGCCCTAGTGGCTAAGGAGAGGCCCGGCATTCTTTTTTTGATGGAGACAAAAAATCAAGAGGTTGTAGTACAAAGGGTACGCAAGCGTCTCAACTATCCTAATTCGGTTGTGCAAAATCCAGTTGGTATAGCTGGGGGGATAGCCCTTTTTGGAATGATCAATTTACTATTATGCTGGACCGATCTATACATGAGTTTATTGATGTCATTTGCACTGATCTAATGAGCGGAAGTCAGATGAGACGCACCTGCATACATGCCCCGGCTAATCTCCAGCAACGCCAGCTCTTTTGGGCTGACTTAAGGTTTATATGCGCTATCAACACCCTTCCATGGATCTGTATCGGTGATTTCAACGAGGTATTCTATCCCTGGGAAAAAGAAGGTAAGCGTTATGCTGACTTTACTAGGATGCAAGCCTTTAGGGAGGTATTACATTATTGTTCCCTCATGGATATAGAAAGTAAGGGTTGTTCTTTTACCTGGACGAATAAGTGGTTGGGTGATGAACTTGTCAGGGAATGTTTGGATAGGGCTCTTTGTAATCTGGAATGGCGCCTTAATTTCCTAGAGGCGGAGGTGTTCGCTTTGCCTGCGTTGGGGTCAGACCATAGTCCATTGCTCTTAAACACAGTACCAATCCAGTGTCGTCGCCATCGGCCTTTTATCTTCGAATCCTTTTGGCTTCAAGACCCTGACTGCCGTGATATCGTGGCTCGGTCATGGAATTTTGGACAGCGACACAATACTACTCCGCCTTCCCGACTTAAGGTGGTTGCCTTCGCTCTGGCTCGGTGGAGCAGATCTAAATTTTCAAGTGGTCATCGGCAGCTTGCCATTTTGCACCAACAACTCCAAGATCACACTAATCAGCCTCTTTCTACATATGATGCATCGCCGGTTACTCATCTGCAAGGACAAATTCAAAATTTATGGCAGCAAGAAGAACAATTCTGGGCGATGCGCTCCAGAATCAACTGGCTCAGATGGGGGGATAAAAATACTACATTTTTTCATGCAACAACTATACAACAACGACAGTGCAACAAAATTAGTATGTTGCAAAATGATAATCAAGATTGGGTGCGTGACCCTCGACTTTTGCAAACAATGGCAACGGATTACTTTTCACAGCTATATCAGACGGTAGGACATCACAACTACTGGCCTATTCTGCAACAATGTCCTAGGGTCGTTACCACAGACATGAATATGTCCTTAATAGCTCCTGTCTCTAAAAAGGAAGTTCAAGAGGCAACATTCCAATTGGGGCTTACCAAAGCCCCCGGTCCAGATGGTTTGAATGGACTCTTTTATCAGCATCATTGGGACATTATTCAGGATGAACTATTCTTATTAGTGCAACAGCTTTTTCATTCTGGAGTCCTCTCACCGGATCTCAATCGGACTATCATAGCCCTCATACCTAAGGTACCACACCCTGAACGTTTAGACCAATACCGTCCCATCAGTCTTTGTAATTATGCATATAAGATTATTTCTAAAGTGATTGCCAATCGCCTTAAGCCCTATCTGCCTGAAATTATCTCCCAAGAGCAAAGTACCTTTGTCAGTGGATGTCAAATTCAGGACAATATATTAATAGTCCAAGAGGTGCTTCATCAACTGAAAATTCGAAATTGTAGACTCCAGTTCCAAGCTGTTCTCAAAATGGATATGCAGAAGGCATACGACATGGTTGAGTGGAACTTTCTCAAAGACTATCTTCTCACTCTAGGTTTTCATCCTACATGGGTCAAATGGATTATGCAATGTATAACGACAGTGTCGTTTGCTATTAAATTCAACGGTGAACTATTGCCCTATTTTCAACCTACCCGAGGCATCAGAAGGAGGGACCCTCTATCCCCCTACCTTTTTATCCTTTTGGCAAATCTGTTGTCCCATCTTATCCATCAAGCCATCACCATGGGTCATCTCAGGGGAATCAAACTGAATAGGTGGTGCCCCACTCTCTCTCATCTATTTTTTGCTGATGATGCTATATTCTTTTTAGATGGCAAATTGATTGAATGTCAGAATCTAGCAAACATTGTCAATCAATATTGCTATGCTACTGGCCAAGCTGTCAATAGAAATAAATTTGGCATAGTTTTCAGCAAATCCTGCCCTCCTAGTCTACAAGAAAATTTAGCTGGAGTACTTCGAATTCCAGTGATTCAGAAGATTAGAAAGTATCTAGGAGTACCATCGGAGTGGGGCAGATCTAAGCGGGACATGTTTGCTTGGATCTTGGGTAGGGTGAACGCCAAACTAGAAGGATGGAAAGAAAGTTTGCTTTCTAAGGGTGGCAAGGGAATATTACTTAAAACTGTCGTACAAGCGATACCTCAGTATGCCATGTCCATTTTTCGAATTCCTGTATCTATTTGCCGATCCATTGAACAGAAAATAGCACGGTTTTGGTGGCAGAAGGATAGTACTAAAGCAGGCATTCACTGGAAAAACTGGGCTGTTCTCAAGCAAAGCAAAGCTAATGGGGGCCTTGGGTTTCGTGATCTTCAAGATTTTAACAGGGCCATACTTGGGAAACAAGCATGGTGGTTGGTTCAAAATCCAATGGCGCTATGGAGCACACTTTTCAAAGGGCCTTATTTTCACTCTTCGGATTTTTTACATGTTGATAAAGGCTCTAGGCCTTCTTGGGGATGGTGCAGTATTCTTGATGGGAGGGGGTCTATTCTGCCTCATCTTCGCTGGTCGGTAGGCAATGGACAGTCTATTAAAGTCCATGAAGACCGATGGCTTCCTAGAGGAGTTATCGGAGGCTCGGCCAACCGAAACGCCCCATTACTTGTCACTGACCTAATGGACCTGGATAGTAATAGTTGGAATGTTCCTCTTCTGACCCAAAATTTTGATGCTTCTATAGTCCAAGAAATACTCAGCTTTCAGGTTTGGCCTCAATATACTTCTAATAAAATTATTTGGACAGGGACTGTCAATGGCATATATTATGTGAAAACTGGATATCACAACCTAAGGACAGCGGTTGCTACCACCCCCATCGAACCTACCTTCTTCGTCTTATCGCCCACCCAAGTCACTATGGAAAGCTATTTGGGCAGTGAAGCTTCCCCCTAAAATTAGACTTTTCCTTTGGTCGGTTTGCCATAACGCTTTAGCCACGAAAGCTAACTTATTTCAACGATGCATCACTATAGACCCATACTGCCCCCTATGCTCCAACCATATCCCAGAAACTACAGAACACCTCTTCCTTCTATGTCCATGGACGCAACATTTATGGTCTCACTCCCAGATTAACATCCACATCAATCAGCACTCAATCACAAGGATAGATGCCTGGTTAGTTGCTCAGCTAGAACAACGGCGTAATTGTCCTGATCTAGAACTGATTACAGCACTGTTGTGGCACATTTGGAAGGTGCGCAACCGATTTGTTTTTCAGCGACAGTATCCTAATCATCTTCAGATCATCGACATGGCTTCTGCCCAGGTCCATGCCTATCAGTTGTCTGATTCATTGTTGCAGCGATCGCCCCGATTTGATCCGCATTCTCGTCCGAGATGGAGGCCACCAGAACCTGGCGTCATCAAAATAAATATTGATGGAGCCTATTCTCTTGATAGTGTCAAAGGGACGATGGCGAGCATACATCGAGATCATTCTGGCTCTCTATTATTCGAGTTTACCTGTGATTTCTCGGCGACATCAGCCCTACAAACCGAGATCCACGCGCTTATCCTGACACTGGATCATCTGTTACGAGAGGGGATGCATCACGCTCCGCTGCTCATAGAATCGGACTGTTTAGTTTTGGTGACAGCTCTCCACCAACCGATCAAGACTCCATGGGAGGTGCGCTCGCTCATTGCAGAAGCGGCAGCGAAGGTTTCTCTTTGCCCTAACCTGTCTGTGCGTCACTGCAGCAGAGATGCCAATTTTGTGGCCGATTGGGCTGCCAAGGCCCATTGTCATGGCACTTTCAATTCGAATTGGGCTTCGTCCCCACCTGGCTTCCTTCTTGATCTTTTGTATGCTAAAGCCTACACAGCAGGCTGTACTAGTTTTTCACGTTAATATATAATATTCCCTCTTCTGACCAAAAAAAAAATTACCCGTGAAAAAGTAGAATATTATATTATTCCCTTTCGCGCAAAAAGAGATGACACCATGGTGTCCTGGCGTCCAGAGATGGTGTCCAGATATGCCTTTGAAATTTCTTCGATGCGCCAGTGAATGGGACCAGGGATTCAATGCCGATGGTGAATTTCTCGTGCGCGATAAGCGTTGGGGTTTAGTTTCTGCAATCATGGCGATCGTGATTGAAGTCGGGACTATTCAAACCTCATCACGTGGAGGGCTAACGTTGAATGATTTTGAAAAGGAAGCGTCCGAGACAGAATGTTCTCTCCCTCGCATGAAGAGCATATTCTCTCTCTGTCCGGTTCATTGCATGCATGCACAAGAAATAATAGAGCGAAGCTGTACGTAGGTACGCGCGTATACGTGCATAGTATCTGGGTTAATACTGTTCCGCGTGTACCTCCAAATGCTAAATATGATAACTTTTATATCATCTAATCAATTAAACACGTTCTATAGATTTTTTTCGTATGGAACATAAAGGCTGCCCGTTTTTTTCAAAACTAGATACTTGAAATAATTTGACTGCAATTTATTAGGGTCTCGAAGAAACCGTGACTGACGAGATGCCAATCTAAAATTATTGATGACATTCATTATCGATTTGGAGATTTAACCATAGGTATCTTATCTTCATTTTAATACTCCCATGGATTCATAATTTGATTGCTCAAACATCCGACTCTGTCATGTATTGATGGTATGTGAGCTTAGAACAAGCAATCTAGCAAGGCTAAAGGAGTTTTTTTTTTTTTTTTGGGTGAAGATATTTTGCTTGTGGTAACGACAGTGCACATACAGCAAAAGCTTAGGAAAACTCTCTCTTGAACTGACTGACCAGTAGGGTTGGGCCTGTAATAGTAGTTGGGCCTTATGAAATAACCCTGAGTTCATATTCCTTTTAGGCCCAGGAGGTGAAAGTGCGGGGGTATTCTCTTAATGGTCATAGTTGGATATGGAAAAGATGGTGGCTTAGATGTTTACTACAGCTATTTCCAAAGCATTGTTTTCACATAAAGATTAGCTTCTTCTTTTTTCTTTTTTCCTTTTTTTCCCTATTTCATCTTCCAGTGGCACGACCATAATTAGTCGGCTATCTGGAGGAAAACTAGGACGAAAACCCGCCTCCATGGCTTCCCATTCAAAATTTGAGTTTCCCCTGACAAGGAATCGAATCTAGAATCATCGATTTTTTCAGCTAAAGGCATGAAAAAGCTCTTATGAGCGGATCAATCCTGCTATGGATCATAAAGGTTAGTATTTTCTCCAACTCTACCCCCATCTTCTTCTCATCTTAAATAGATTTCTTTTACAAATGCTAATGAACATAGTCGACAGTATTGAAGGGGAGATTTTCACGGTTCATCCTTTAATCTTGTGAAAAGCTAGTCAAGTTGCATTTTGCGCATGATAGTTATTTCATTGTTGTGAAAATTTGTCGATTTGATTGCAACTTAATAAATAACAGGGTCATTTAATATATACGGGTCCATTGAGGTGAAATTTTCTATATGAAAACAAACGTTTATCTTCATCGTGTCATGGGCATCAAATTCAAGCTTTGGATTAGTCCTGCTGCATGCATTCTTACACTATGAGGATGACTTCTTTATTTCCTTTTCCTTTTTGCTTTGTCCACTGAATTCTTGAATGAGAAAATGTGTAACCCTATTGCTGCCAATACGGTATCAACATTAAAAAAAAAAAAAAAAAGCATGGCATTCTTTCGACAATTACATTTTTTAATGTCAAATTGGGACGGTCATTAAGAAAAGTTATGTCCACATGATCGATGGAAAAATATGATTAATGAGGCGACATCATAGCAACATGACATGTGATATCACTGTTATATGTATACATTATGTGTATATAATATATTATGACAGAGATCTCTAACTAATTGAGAGCTGACTTTGATGAGTTCAAAGAATTTTGATCCGAAAATCATGGATGACTAATTCTTGGAAGAATGGCAGATCCTACATGTGAGCTCAACCGCTAAATTGAAGCTGGCAAAATGAAACCTTTTAATTTAGAGACATTTTGCTTGACTTGTACCTCTTGACCGGTACCTTCCAAAATGGTGTGATTGACCGTTGCAGGTGATGAACTCCAAGTTCATACAATATTAGGAAATATCATATTTATATTAGGACTTTCATATAGGACATTGGCGGTAAAAATATTATTACCTAAGTAGAGTCCTGGCATGGCACGGATAAAATTATTGATTTTGGTAATTTCTATTAGTAAATAAAGGACTCCATTTCATGATTGCTTGTCTAAAAACAACACCGACGGTGTACCTTATATAACTGTCTTATATAATGAGAATTTTTTTAAGCCTTCGAGTTTTGGAGGCCAGGACTAGGCCATCTTTGAATATGACATAGGTTAATTTAGGGGAAAACTGTACAATCAGTATTAAACTTATAGTGTAGAAATCACCCGAGTCTTAAATTTTTTAATCAAACCAAAGTAATCCTAAATCTTTGGGGCAAAGTGCAATTAGGTCCTATCGGGCAGCTCTTGCCTGATTTATCTAACGTGATAGTCCAATCAACATTGGTTGTTTTGTGTATAATGACGACAGCATGACGTGAACGGATTTTCAACAAATAGTGCTGTTTTTTATTAGATTACCATCGCTGCTTCTTCGTAGTGTACAATACTTAGATATTATCCCCAAAATCCCCTAATCAACCCCTCATTCTCAAACCCTGATGCCCCTTATAATGCCAATTCCAGTCTTGGAGGTAAAAGTTGGTGCAAAGATGAAGATGATCTCAAGATTTTGCAATAGAAACAATGAAGAGTGGCCGTGTTAGGTTTACACTGACGGCGACCATCTTCAATTTCTAACAAAACTGCATAACTTTGACTATGATTATTCCATGAACCTGTTGACTTTTATAATCTATTTGTGTCGTTTTAAGTCGGTTTCTTTGCATGTGATGCATAGGTGGCCCCTCAATGAAAAAAAATAAAATTCTCTATTACCTTTCGTGCACGGTCAAGATATATGGCAAATAGCATTTTTTTTTGGTAAGGTACGGCAAATAGCATTGGTCTATGTTAAAATGGAAATTTTTCCGTCGTCTTGGGGGATTGGGGGATAATTTTAGTACAAGTAGATATCGGTTTTTAATTCATTAGGGGATGAGAGATTCCATTCCATGACTTATTGTATAAAATGTGTTTTGCACTTGATTATGAACCTTACATAATTTTTTATATAATGAGATATTTTGCAGACTTTTGAGTTTTGGAGGCATAAACTAGCTAGTCTTTGTTTTACCAAAAAAAAAAAAAACTAGCTAGTCTTTGAATATTTATATAGGTCTATTTAGGGCTAAAGTCACTTAAGATCTAATTATCTTAGCCTCTCAATGTATGTTTCCCGTACTCCGGGGGAAAACGATTATGAAGAATATTAGAAAACTGATTAATTTTTAATAAATTTCGAATGCTCTGCACGTTCCAATGAATATCAAGTAACTGAATCACTAAGGTCCATACTGTTAGAAATTTCCCTGATTAGAAATTTATAATGGAAGATCAAACCAAAATGATCAACTTTGTTTACCATCATAGCCGTCTTGAGTAATCCTAATTGTTCGTTCATTTTTACCATTTTGAAAAGGGAAAAATAACATTTTTGTTTTTCATCAAATTTTACAATATTATTCTAATTTAAAAATTTAATGTATCAATATTGAGAGAATTATCAAACCAATCCTTTTTATTGTACGAATGTTCATTGAATTTTTAAAATTTTCAATTTTATTAATGTAGTTCTAAATCTTTGCGCCAAATTCCAATGCAATTCTAAATTATTGTACGAATAAATTTTTCAATTTTGCCAATTTAGTTATAAACTATGTACCAAATTCCAATGGAACCCTTTCAATCAATTATCATCGGAAATTATGGACGTGACGTTCAATTGTCATCAGCCTGCCAACATGGCACACTAAAGTGGACAATTTTACTTGAAACAACGTCTTGCATGGATTGTTGCATGTCTGCAATTTTCTTTGATAATTAACTGGAATGATTACATTGGAATTTTGGACAAAGAATTAAAACCACATTAGTCAAATTGAAAAATTTAGGATTAAATTGACATATGTATAGTTAGTTTAAGATTGAATTGATAATTGTCCCATAAATATCTATATATATATTTCAGGCTATAAAATAAATCAGAATCTATCCATCGAAAGTTTAAAATAAGGCCACTTTTACTTTTATTAAATAAGTAACTCGCTAATAAAATCGTTTACTTATTTACTTTTTAGTTTAAAAGAAACTACCGGTTGCATTATTTTTCATTTCTCGTGCAACATCATAAAGAATTAATAATGAGATTACAAGCTTTAATTGGATGGAGAGATAAAATATTTAATTTTTTTATTTACACTTTAGGAAAAAGATACGAGAATGATTATTAGGAGGGTTATGCATAAAAAGTGGATAAGCATTTCCAATTTTTTTAGGAGGGGGAGCATGTAAAATCATTACCAATTATTTTTTATTACTAGATAGTTATACAAATGTCTAAGAATTTGTACTAGTAAATTTAAATACTGGAAAAAAATCAGAACCAAAAGCTAAAATACAATGAATGGCAAGAGGCATACATACCATGTTTACGGCATACAAATAATATCATTACTTTCTTAAACTTTCAAATGTCAATTTCTCGCATACATGCGAGCATGTGCATATTTGCTATAATGTAAAGTTTGTAACCCTAATTTTTAAAAATATTCTCGACTTTTGTAAAAAGAAAAGATGATTGATATATTAAATGCCGGCCAATTATTTCGAATTAAGTTTTAAAAAAAAATTAAGACGTTCAATAATTATCTGCCAATCAATTTAATTATAGTGAATTGTTATTTTATCCATTTATAATTATGCATGGTTATAGTGCATACTACAATCATAGTGCATTCACACACACAATCTCACTCACTCACGACTCCTTACTGTTGCTTGTCGTCCCGCCGCCCCACGGTGAGTTTTTGTAGACCTTTTTTTAATTTTTCTCTTTTTTCTATTCTCTCATAGCGAGGTCATGGTGGTGACGAGGACGGAGTGACTGAATTTTTATAAATAATTATAATCAAACTCTAATTAAAAACATATGAACAATGTTTAAGAGAATGAAACTAAAAATATTCTATTGCCGTGCCTAACCCGAAATTTTAAACTTACGGCGATGATTAATTTACTAAGCAAAACCATTTGTTCATAGTGCTTAACCCAAAATTCAAACCTAAGGCGGCAAAACCATAGCCTCGACAAATGGAAAGAGCTTTTGTCGCCCTTAGCCAAGTCAATACCGACAAAAAAGGACAGAGTTTTTTCTTCCTTATTTTCTATTCTCTCATGGCAAGGTCATGGTGGTGACGAGGTCAGAGTGACCAAATTTTTATAAATAATTATAGTCAAACTCTAATTAAAAACATATGAACAATGTCTAAGAGACTGAACTAAAAATATTCCGTCGCTGTGCCTACCCCGAAATTTTAAAGATATGGCGACAATTAATTCACTAAAAAAAACCATTTATTCCTAGTCTTTGGTGCCTACCTGAAATTCAAACCTAAGGCGGCAATACTATAGACTCAACAAATGGAAAGAGTTTTTGTTGCCCTTGGCCAGCCAATATCGTCAGAAAAAAAGAAAGAGTTTTTCATTCTTTTTTTCTATTCTCTCATGGCAAGGTCATGCTGGTGACGAGGTCAGAGTGACCGAATTTTCATAAATAATTATAATCAAACTCTAATTAAAAGCATATGAACAATGTCCAAGAGAATGAAACTAAAAATATTCCGTCGCCATGCCTACCCCGAAATTTTAAACATACGGTGATATTAATTTACTAAACAAAACCATTTATTCATTTTCTTTGGTGCCTAACCCAAAATTCAAACATAAGGCAACAAAACCATAGAGTTGACAAATGGAAAGAGCCTTTTTTCCCCCTCTTAAGTAAGACGATCTTAAAGTCCTTTTCTCTTACTTTCTCCTCTCTCTCTTCATTGTCTTCTTTAACCTTCAATTTGGGGAGGGTTTAGACTAGTCTCACCCTCCCTCCTCTCTTGTTGATTTTGGTTAAGTTTTTTTCTCTTATCCTAATCTAAATCTGAGAGCTTTCTTCTCTCGATCTAATTTTAAATCTGAGAGTTTGAACTCTCCTAATTGGGTTCTAAATTTAGGAGCTATCATCTCATCGTTTAGATCTGGGAGTTTAATAAATATATTTTTGGAGATTTGACCCCTTGTGCTCTGTCCCTATGTAAGTCATCTGCTTCAGATTTGGGAGTTTCATAATATATTTTTGGGAATTTGATACCCATGTGATTTGTCCAAGTGCAAATCCTCTATTTTTAGTCTCAATGGTGCTTTGGTGTCTCGTTAAACAATGAAGAGTTGCTCTTCTATTATATTTGTTTTTGTTCAACCTGTTTTCATTGTCTCCGTACAACGGTGGTGTAAAGGAAACCAAACCTAGGCGCGCACGGCAACGCCATAGTTACTAGAGAAGGAAATTCTAGTATGTATTTATAGCAAACGAAGATATGAGATTCGATGATTGGCGGTTGATCATTTTACGTGATAGATCTATTTTTACGGAATGAGTGTGTGCTTATCCCTTTTGGTGCTCTGTTGATTTTTCTTGTTTTCTGAATTTTGCTTTGTTTTTTAGTACTTTGGGTTTGGATCTATTTCGATATGCTTTTCTTTAAAAGTTTATGTACTTCTTATATATCTTTTTTGAGTAATAAATATAATTTTCTTGCAGACCTGGAAAAAAAAGAAGCAAGACCATCATAATTTATCGCCTTTGGACAATGGCGGCAAAAACATAACTTATCGCTTTAGGTACCAAAGAGGACAAAATTCAACCGCCTTAGACAAAAATTAACGGAGCAAAACTCAAGGCGACAAAGTTGGCCCAATTCATTTATTTATTTATAGTGTGTACTAATAAATAAATAAAAAAAGAAGCACGATCGGTGTTAGTGATGGAATCGTCGTCATTCCTCTATTGCAACATCACGATCATTTGACTTGCTTTTCTTATTATACCTCGTCGCAACTTCCTCTATGCATCGCATGGGCTTCCAAGTCTTTCTTTATTTCATTGGTCTTCCTTCTGTATCCTACTAAATCGGCCAATCATCGACATCAATGTCGTAACAATACTTAACTCTCTTATTCTTTCTGTACCTTGTCCGGTCTATATAATTTATAGTCGCGTCGTGGTCGATACTGGCCACATTCGAGCTGGCCATTAAGCTTTTGTGGGGGCTGTTTTTACTGTTGGCTATTGCTTAAGATCTCTATGGAGCTCAATGTACTATGTAAGTCATTTCGAAAGCGTCCAAGCGAAATAACCGGATTTTCATTTGCGAATCAGATCGACCGAGCAACTCGGCACGACAAGAAATATATAGTGCCTGCAAGAGCATAGCAGATATTTGCCCATCTTCTTCTAATATAAATCAGCCATGATGTTTTCGCGATGGGCGATGTCATTGTACGTGATTAATTATATTTTGAGAAAGCAGGGAAAAATGTATAATGTGTATTATTGTAGTAGGGCAATTATTTGCGTGATGAGTGAGATTGATTAAATAAAGGACAAAGGAATTTCGGAGTTCCTTCCCTTGCCGACGTGCATGAAACACTTCGTTTGTTGGCATGCAAAGGAATTTTTTTATGGTGATTTCGACTTATGGTGGTGAGTAGGATATTGCGTTGCCACCTTGGCATCTAGCGGACCTTTGCAGAAGAGGTTAATACTAATAGGTAGTATGTAACAATTTATGGTGATTTCCACTAATGGTAACTCGGATATCGACTTGCCACGTCAGCATCTAGTGCTTCGTTTTTTTTTTTTTTTTTGGTCGAAGCATCTAGTGCTCCATTTGTAGAAGAGGTTACATCAATATTAAGTGCCATTTGACTCTATAGATTGTTCGATATTTGGTATGCTTAGATAATGGAGGTAGTGTATGCTCGTACCGATGAAATTATAACGGTGATAACTATTAAATGAAGGGAGACTAGATGAACATAAAACCATTATTAAACCCTTACAACAAAGGGTATGATCAACCTCTGGACGCGCACGTGACCGAAAATAAAACATGGGATTTGACCTATTTTGCTCATTACGCAAGGCTGGCTTTTACTTTTAGAAAGCCACTAAGAGAAACCTTTTGTGAGTGATTTCTTTTGATTGTTTCCACATTACTTGAGTGTAATCCAGGTTGTGACACACTATAGAGTGAATGTGATTGAGCTATCACAATCTGTTTTGGTCGATCATAGCGGAACCATTTCATTGGTCTTTCCCCATGGAATAGGCATATCGCCAAACCATGTAAATCTTCATGTCAAGTTTAGGCACACTACCAAAGGGAAAATTACCAAAAAAGTCCGAAACTTATTGTATTAGTACTAATTTGATCACAAACTTTTCAATTGGACCAATTTAGTTATAAACATATTCATATTTATACCAATTGAGTCTATCTAGCCAACTTAGATCAGATATTACTGACATGAACACTAACTATCTTACACGGCATGATCTGGTGCTAATGTGCACATTTTATTTAGTATTTAAATATTTTTTCGAGTTTTTTCATTTTTTTTCTTTCCTTTCTCTTTTTTCTTTCTTCCTCTTTTCCCTCAATCATTCGCCAGCTTTTGTGATGGCTAACAAAGGTCACCAGCCATTGGCCAAGGTTGGATGAGACCACTAGCAAGAGCTAGTCCTCACAAGATCTGACAAGGGGTAGCCTCACCCAGATGGTGAGGGGCCTCATCGACCTCTGGTTAAGGCTAAGTGGGGTCCCCTCATTGAATCTGGCGAGGGGTGCCTTCACTCAAGGCCAACGAGGGTAACCTAGCCCTTGCCTTGATCGAGGACCAATGACCTCCGCCAACCATCACAAAGGGTGGTGAATGGTGTAGGGAAATAAGGAGAAAATAAAAAATAAAAAAAATAATAAAAAAAGAGAAGGGAAAGAGAAAAGGAAAACAAGGAAAAGAGAAGAAAAAAATAGAAAAGGAAAAAATTTAAACATTAGAAAAGTATTACAAATTTAAATAAAATGTTCAAGTTAGCGTCAATCGTGCCATGAAGACGACGCTGTCCACATCAGCAATTTTCAACTTACATTGTTTGAATGAACTCAATCGGAACTAATGTGAAAGTTTTAGGATTAGATTGATCCAATTGTAAGGTTTATGACTAAATCGATATTAATACAATATATTGAGGTCTTTGTTGGTACTCTTCCCCACTACCAAACCACATAAATCCACTGTGTCATTTTTATTTTTATTTTTACATTTATTTCTCATCCGAATCATTTTGGTTTAGTCTATGCTTCCAATTTCATGTAACCCGAGCCTAGGGTTATCGCTGATTAATTATTCAGGAAGCTTTGTCTGTATGCACTTATGACTGGCTTCTACCATATTCCAATTGGAAAATTTTCTTGGCAAGAATAATCTTAAACTGTGGCAGATTAGACAATGCGTTGTTGGAGACTCAGGGTATGGACTCAGCATCGGAGGGAGATGATGAATTTCTCAAGATTATGAAAGTAGAAGAAAAATCTGATATTTAGAAAAGGTTAGGATTATTATGATGTTGAATTTAGTGGACGATGTTTTGGTTGAAGTGACAGATCAAATTACTACATGCTTGTTTGATAAAGTGCCAGTGTCTGATTTTATTCTTTTATTTCTTAAAATAAAAAAAAGAATAGAAATCCGTTTAGTAACTTTTGTGTTTCTAGGAACAAGTTTATTCTTGGGAATAAATTTGTAACCGAATCAAGAAATAGAAAAATTAGTTCTTTGTTTCCAGGAACAACTCAAGAATCAAGGCAAATCATTTTCTTTTTTCTCTCTCTTTGTTTCTCTTTTTCTTTTCTTTCATTTTCTCTTCTTCTTTCTCATTGCCGGTCACCGGCCACGGTGATGGCCAGCAACTAGTTTGGCGAGGTCTAGCGACATTGTTGGAGCCTCACCATGTCTGACAATCTGCTAGATGAGGTGCGGTGAGCTCGTTAGCGATTGGGCGAGGCTCGTCTCCCCAAATCTAGGTGGCTACCAGTGAGGCTCAGCCTCGCGGCAAGCTCAGCCTTGCCCAATTGCCATGAGGCTTGGCCTCACCAAGTCAAGGTGAGGTCGAGCCTCACTGGTGGCCAAGTAAGCTCATCTAGCCATTGGCGGGGCCGAGCCCCGCCCTAGCCTAGTGAGGCTCTGGTGAGGTTGTTGGACCTTGCACATGGCTAGCGACTAGTTGGAGAAGAAGAAGCGGGAAGGAAAAAGAAAAAGTAAAAAGAGAAAAATATAATAAAAGTATTAAAAATTAAAAAAAAAAAATCTAATTGACAAAAAAAAATTAAGGGCAGTACCAAACACATTTCTATTTAACGAATAGAAATTTTGGAAAGTTACCAAACGCCTTCAAATAGTTAGAAACTTGTCTAGGCAGTAGAATAAAAAAAAATCATTTCTGAATAGAAATTATTCTCGAAAATTGAATGGTTACCAAACACACCCTACAAGTGCAATCTATGCGAAACGTGAAGTGTTGCATATGTCAAAACTTGATCAACATTACCAAACTTGATGCAAGGAATTTGGATAAGAAAGTATCTTATCTATGGCATGGTACGATCTTGCTTTGTTCGTTGCCCAGTTCTTATGAGCACTTTCGTGATTCTCTTATGAGAGTGTGTGAGACTATATCTATAGAGAAAGTGGAGTTTGCATTGTTCTCGAATGAATGGCAGAAGAAATTGTAAGGTAACAATCGGAGAAGTGGCGTTGAGGGCCCGATGGTCAAAGGTGGGAACTTCAAAGAGGAGTTCTAGCGGTAGCGCAAGTCTAGATCGAAGACTAAAGCGAGGAGAAAGCCTTTTAGACGCTACAATTATCAAAAAGAGGAGCAAATTGCAAGGAAATGTCTAGAGCCAAAGAAAGCAGAGAGATCGGAGAGCGACATGGACGTCACATGAGCCAGCAGGGAGGAGTCGGACTACATTTTTTGTGTGTCTACCAGTTTGACTAAGACTAGTGGATCATGGATTTTAGATGAGCTGAAATGAAAACTAGAGATCAGTTGGACTATATTCAATGTGTCTCCCAGTTCGACAAGCTTGATAGCAATTAAGAATATGTCTAATGTTGATTAGTTAAAACAGAAATAAGTAGTGAGTTCCAAGACAGGTAAATCTCAAGGGAAGGAGTTGTACAATTTGGATGGAATGGGTCGGGTCTAAGATGTGTAGATCGCCATTGAGCTGAGACCTCGAAGAAAGGAATCTTGGATGTATCTTTCGATCAAGGTAGCAAGTCATGCATTCATGCTGAGTCTCATGCCAAGGCAATTGAGGATGAGTCGAGTCATATGTTGTGTTCTTGCCAAACTTGGTTGGGTTAAGATGGAGTGAGTCGGGATAATGTTGGGGTAGTACATGGATTAAGGGGGAAACAATCCAGACGCAAAGCCCACACATGATGATAGATTTGTTGAGGTGAAAATGTGAAAGTGTAATGCAAAAAAAGAATTTCCACACCAAGGATGAGGAATAAATTGAAGTAGTTACTATTCCATAGTCAGCTAGTGATTCATTTAAACTTTTGAGTAACATTAGAGATCCAACTCAGTATATTTATAGGCTCGAATTAAACTTTCCATTTGGTGATCTTCCTAAGTGAAGTATCGAGCTCCAGTTGCAGCTCCCAACAAACCCATCATAAATTTCTCCAAAAAAGTAACGTGAGATAATTTGACACATGATGGAATATATGCTATTAGAATTGAAGGAAATATCAGATGATATCTGCATAGAAAATTTGACCTATATAGGAAATTTGATTTGAAGGACAATGAGACAATCGAGGCAAGTTGCTATTGGAATGAGTCTGACGAATTCGCTGTATTGGGATCAGGACTAGGTCTAGGATGCTTTAAAAAATTCTGCAGCAGATGCGCGTACTGGGTCTCACGATGGAGGGGCAATTGACAAAGTCCGACTTTTGCACAGTTATAGAGGAAAAAAAACACGGAGCACGCGGAAGATTGGTCAATTAAGAAATCACGCGTTTACAGAAAGATTCACGGATCCCGGAGTTGATTCGGGCAAACCAGGAAGTTTGAATGCATCATTTTTAGTCCATCGACTCCGGCGACCGTTACCATGGAGCAAATTTTCCTTTTTACCAAGTCATATTCGAGAAGGATGAACTATTAAAAGTGCGACTAATGCGTCAGAACCAATAAATGAAACTATTCAATTAAGAAACGAATTTTGAAAATGACACTTGAACACAGACTTCACATGGTCTGGCGGTGTCCCTAATCCTAGAAAAGATCGATCATATGGTTTTATTATAGACGGCAGAGAGAAGATTACAATCATTGGTAATACTCACATTCAAGTTTTTTTTTCTATCGTAAACACACCCAAATGCGCAATAATCAATCATAAAAAAGAAGAGTATTCACTCACTCATAGTTCTCTTGGAGGATGCTCTCAAAAGGTCTCCAAGTTTCTCTAATAGAAATAGCTTTGAAAATGGAACTTTTAACAAATCCAGAATGAGGCCGGGCTCTCGCCAAGACAGATCCCAGCATCTGGCTTGCGCTTTGAAAAGCATAGGAGATATTGGACACATTCCAAGAGCTTGTCCAACTTTTTCGAAGCTTGGTGACTGGGTTCATCCAGGCGCCACACAATTCATCTCCTTGCATTTTCAATTATCCGCCTCTATCTCCATACCCTTGCAAACACTTGAGTGTTCTGAAAGTCATGAGCGTGTGTCGATTTCAAATGAAACGGAATTAACTTTGAGCTGCAATCAATGAGGAAACATAATCTAACACAATGGTGTATTACTACACTTGAACTCTTTGCTAAAGAGAAAAGTACCAACAAAGTACTAAATATATTCCATTGATATTAATTCAATCCTAAATATTTCAATTGAACAAATTTAATTGTAAAACTTTTCACATTGGTACCAAATCAGTCCAATTTGACTAATTCAGACTAAAAATTACTAATGTGGACACCAGTTGTTAAGCAATTTCCGACGTCTATGTTAGCAATTTTCAGCTTAAATTAACTAGATAGACTTTTTTGTCAATCTAAAAAGGTTTATGACTAGATTTGTGTCAATTCAATAGTTTTATGACTTTTTTGGTACTTTTCCCCTTTGCCAAACTTGAATTTTTGTACAACCGGTATTGAAAAAGCAAAATTGGTTAAAAAATAACTCCTCTCACTTCCACACCTAGGCATGGCAGGGCGGCCTAGCTAGCTAATGCGAGATTTATTTTGGCCTGAATGGGTCTAAGCAGGATCTCCGCCTCTGAGTAGGGGTGTGCAACCGGACCGGGTCAACCCGGTTCCCGGATAGGCCCACCCGGAAAATAGGGTCGGGAACCGGTTCCGGTTGAAACCGGTTCCCAAAACTGAGACCCTGTTTGAACCGGTTCGGGAACGGTTCCGAGGGATTTCCCACCCAGGAACCGGTTCGACCGGACCGGTTTGGGAACCGGTTGGAGAACCGGTTAAGCCACCCCTAAAAAAACAAAACGCCAAACCCTAATCACAGTGTTTCTATCTTTACCTCTCTCTCACCCGCGACCTCGCGACCTCGCCCCCCTTCGCGAAGCTGCAGCTACCTCGCTTCTCCGCCCGAGCCTTGTTGCCGACGTCTGCTGGTTCGCTCACCACCTCTGGGCGCCACCGCCGCTGTGACCAGACGCTAGAAGCCGTCGTTCCTGCCGTGACTCCGTCCTCAGCCCATTCATCCGAGCCCCCTGCTCACCCACGAGATCGAGCGACGCTGCAGTGGCTGGCGAGCCGCTCTGAGGAGACTCAACGCTCCTGCTTCTGCCCTGCAGCAACTTGCCACCGCGCCAGAGCGTCGCCCGCCTTCTGTCCGCGACCTGCAGCGGAGACTCCTCCGCCGACGCCCGCACCCGCAGCACACACTCTGCTCACCCGTGCCTCCCTCGCTCGAGCACTGATCCCGGTTCCATCCGACGCCACCTCTGCCGTTCTCGTCGCACCCCTCATGCTCGCACCACCGCCTCCCTGCTGTTAGGTCCTCCTCTGCTCGACGCCCGATAGATCTGCTCCTCCGAGCCTACTCCTGAGCGACGCCCCTACCGCCGACAGCCCAGCTCTGCTAGTTCACGGTATGCCCTAAATACCAGACCAGTAAAATTTACAAAGATCATGCCTGAATCAGAAAGTCTTCACTATGTATTGTTTAATTTTGATTGGACTGTTCTGCATTATGTACATTTACACAGAGTATGCATTATTGACATTTTAAGATGCAGATATTCATGTTCCGATCAAATGTGATTATTTTGAGAAATTTGTTGCTCTTACAATAATGAAACTGGAGTTGAGCTGGGAAGCAAGGATTCCCATAAATGATTTTGATATACTCTTGGCAGCTCCGACGATGGTCATGGGCCGGTCGTCAGGAAATTAAGCAAAAACAAGAGGGACAGCTGGGGAAATTATTTTTGTTGTGGAATCATATGTGACAGTGACAGACGGGTTTCCTAAATTCAAGAATGTGTACATTCTGGGGTTCTTGCTCTTTTCTTAATCCAAAGTGAGAATGGTTCTATTACTTAGAGTGGAGGACAGAGAAACAAAGGGAAAAAAACTTTTGGTGATTTTGGGAGAGAGCTATCACCACCTATTGAATAACCTGGAAATCAGCAGAAGAAAATGAAGAGACATCTTTCATCAACTCCTCCAAGTCCCATTCCCCCACTTTCATCTCCTCTCCTCCGGTCCACAAGTTCCCCAGACCAGTCATGCTTTCTATTCTGCCATAGTTGTTTAAGTTGCCTATGTTATCAACGACATCATCAGTGGTATAGTTGAAGTTACTAAGGTCGTTGCTGCTATTGTGTTCGCTGTCATATGTGTTCTCAGTTTTCACATTTTCAACGCTTATGCTCTCTAGTGGAGGAACATAGAGTTGATCTCCATTACTGCCACAACCAACAACACCTCCGAATCTCCCGAATTCACTGCTAACTCCGCCTTGCACCGCGCAGTAATTAGAATTTGCATCACAGTATCCACTTAAACCAGGGAGGTCAAGGCCTTGGTTGAGTGAGGGTAGTAATGGATCGATAATCTGATTAAGAGCCAAAGCTTGCACGGACGACAACGAGTCCATATAAAGTGGCATGAGTCCTTGTTCCTGAAGGGAGATGAGACCTCCCATGACATCTTTAACGTCTGATGACAAGGAGGAATCGCTCGTGTTTGGGGAGTGTCTACAAGAAGACGATGACGAGTTCTTGAGCCTCTTCTTTATGGTCGAGTTCCAAAAGTTCTTATTTTTGGCAGCTCCGACGATGGATGATATCTTCTCTTTCTTCCAGTTCTTGCTTTAGAGCTCTCGAATTCTTAATTTTCCATGTTCTACTGATTGAGGATCTTAAATTCTTTATGTCATACTACGGCTATAGAAAAGCTGTTTTGATACTGTTCGGACTGTTGGATGAATAAAAAGCTGTTTTAATACTGTTCAGACTGTTGGATGAAGTGTTCTTTAATTCTTTGATTTGCATAGAATCCAAGCGGGTTATTTGTGAGGTGGTGTTTTCTTTAATCTGTTTCTATAGGTTAAGAGTATTAGACCCTGTTTGTCTAAGGTTAATATAAAGATACAACAATTTTTATGCAAAATAGGTTCCAATATAAACAGGGTCCTAAAGTTATGTTGAGAGATTTGATTTACTATGAAAACTAATATGTTTTTGTAGAATCCTAATGTTATATAATTTTTTTTTTTTTCAGTTTTCAGTCAATGGATCAAGACAAAGACATATCAATGGAAGTAGAGGGACATAATGAAATGAGTCCACTCATGGAATTGCCATTCCATGGAGCTGATGAAGTGGAATCTGCAACCATAGGCGCGACAAACAAGGTGAGGGTACCTAACTCTCATATTGCTTCGGGTAAAAAGCGAGCTAATCAATAAGATTGTTGGGATCATTTTTCGAGAATTATAGATGAGAAAACACAGAAAACAGTTAAGGTGAAGTGCATTCATTGCGGGATGGATTATGTGTATAATGTTGATCATGGAACCTCTACTATGTGGAAGCACTTAAGAAAGTGTAAAAAGTATCCTCGCACAGATAAAAAGCAAATGTTGTTTGCATCACGTGACAAAAGTGTGATTGGCGAGGTTGGGGAAAATACTACTAGTGATAGTGTCTTAACGACATGGAAGTTTGATCAAGAACGTTGTAGGCATATGCTTGCTCGAATGATTATTATTGATGAGCAGCCATTTTCCATGGTTGAGCGTGTTGGTTTTCGGGATTTTGTTACTGAATTGCAACCTATTTTCCATCATCTTTCATGATTTACAATGGCAAGAGATTGTATGAAGTTATATCTAAGTGAAAGGACTTGTTTGAAAGCTTACTTTGGTAAGCTTAAATCTAGGATTGCACTCACAACGGATATGTGGAGTTCCATTCAAAACTTGAACTATTTGTGTCTTACTGCACATTATATTGATGAAAATTGGCAGTTGCAAAAAAAGAATAATCAATTTTGTGATGATGCATAGTCACAAGGGTAAGAAGATTGGTAAAATGGTGGGGAAATGCATTTATGATTGGGGAATAGAAAGGAAGGTGTCCACAATAACAGTGGATAATGCAAGTTCAATTTTCAGGAGAATGATTTTTGATTTTGAATGGTGATGCTTTACATATGAGATGCACTGCTCACATACTTAACTTGATAGTAAGAGACGGGTTGAATGAGGTGCGTGATTCTATTGCACGCATCCGAAACATAGTTAGGTATGTGAGGAGTTCTCCGGCTAGAGCTAAGACATTCAAAGGTTGCATTGAGAGTGAGAGGATTGCATACAATGGTTCGGTCTGTCTTGATGTTGCCACTAGATGGAACTCCACTTACATGATGTTAGACACCACCATAAAGTTCAAGAAAGCTTTTAAAAGAATGGAAGATGAAGATTTATATTTCTTAAGGGAAATTGACAATGATCCTCCTGAAGCTGAAGATTGGGAAAATGCCATCATTCTTTCTAAATTTCTGAGACGGTTTTATGATGCAACCAAAAGGATGTCGGGTAGTTCATATGTTACTTCAAATCATTATTTTGAGGAGATAGCTAAGTTGTACAAGTATTTGAATAATGCGACGAATTCTTTAGACCCAAAGCTTCAAGCTATGGGTTTAAAAATGAAAGAGAAGTTTGACAAGTATTATGGGAGTTTGGATAAAGTTAATATGATGGCATTGATTGCGGTTGCATTGGATCCTACAAAGAAGTTGAATTATGTAAAGTTCTGTTTTGAACAAATCTATGATGATGAAGCAAAAATTGATGAGATGCATGATAAAGTGAAGGTCGCCTTGGAGAATTTGTATAAATCTTATGAGCGATCTTTTGTTGGCTCTTCTAGTGAAGGAAAATTTGGTGATTCAAGTGTGAGTAACAGTAGTAGTGCTTCTAATGTTGATATTGATGACAATGATTGTGAAATCGATGCTTGGCACAAAAGCTTTCTCCATGCGAAGAAAAGAGTGTTGGATGAAAACAAATCTGAGCTTGATCGATATCTTGAAGCTGAAAGTGAAGATATCCTTAATATTGATCTTTTGATGTGGTGGAAGAGTACTTGGGTCAAAGTATAAAATTGTATCTTTGATGGCTCGAGATGTTTTGTCTATTCCCATGACTACCGTTGCTTCAGAGTCGGCTTTTAGTACATCGGGACGTGTACTTGATGGCTTTCGAAGTTCTTTGACTCCTAGAGTGGTGGAAGGTTTAATTTGTACTCAAGATTGGTTGAGAGCTGTTCGCGTGCCAATTAATGTTGAAGAGTGCATCGAGAATGCGGAACAATTTGAGGCGGGTAAGTTATATATATTTCTTTCTATCTTATAATTCATTTGCATAACTATCTATTAAGTGCATGCCCTATTTAATCTCTCTTCTTTTTTTTTCTTTTTTCTTTTTTTATTATAGATTTGGATTGTCTTACCAAGGACATTATCATTGGAAAATAAACTTCATTTTGTCGAAACTCCGATTTTGTGATAAGTAAATAGACTTTATTAAATCATAACTTTTGCATGTCTCTAAAGTATGGATTCTTGTTGATTTTTCTTTATATATGAATTTTAGGTTTTTGTTAGAGATTTTGTACCACGTGGAACACAAGGTCAAAGAAGGAGAAGAAGATCGAGCACATGAAGGAAATTGTACTACAACTAGTTAATTGGCTAAATTGCTAGCTTGTATATTATTGGAATATGAGAAACTTGATGTACCTTGTGGGATATGGGGATGCGAGATGGTCGAATTATACATGTGGTTGTTTTTTCAAGGGGGTTCCAAATTTTATATATGTTCCCAATGAGTTTGGTCGAAGGATGTGCTTGGTCCGGCCTTTTTGTTTCAGCATATAACTCATCCATACTTGCTTATCTAAAGTTAATATAAAGATACAACAATTTTTATGCAAAACAGGTTCCAATATAAACAGGGTCAACCCTGTTCCCGGACCGGAAAAACAGGGTGGGCCGGGAACAGGGTCCAATGCAAACAGGGTAGGGAACATGGTCCAAAAAAGGAGAACCTGTTATAACAGGGTAGGGAACAGGGTCCAGGTCTAGACCCTGCCCACCCTGGACCCGATCACCCCTACCTCTGAGTGGTGGCACATTTAGTAGGGGTGTTTGGTAATTTCCAAATCAGGAACTGAAAATCATTTGTTCAAATCTTATGAATTACATACAAATAGCTTTGAGTGAGGGTTATTTACATGGGTTAAATACCTAAGCTTAATCGGTTGACAAAACTCGTAAGATGTTTCATGGATCTTCATATAGTCCCATCTCCATGCTAAAGTCCTGAATTACAAACTAGATATATATAAAGTTACGTGGCCATTTATTTTCTGTCTTTTTAAATTACTTTTCCAGTTATATTTATGCCTTCATCAGCTGGAAAAAAAAAAATCTAAAAAGTATACGCGCCCATGCTTTCTCATACTAGGTGCACTTAAGCACTTAGCTAGGCTCGCAAGTTCGTGTCGGGACAAGCAGGTCGTGGTTATGGAAAAGCTCGAGCCCAAGTGGACCCTACCTGAGCCCGCATGCCGAGTCTACTCACTTCCAGGTTAAGACAGGTCATCGATTTAATTAACACGATGTATCGATGACAAAACAGTGTACCTACACGACTTTAGCACGCCGGCCGAGTCTACTTGTACCATTTGATCTCCTAATTCTAGTTGAAATTGAATACCTCAATCTTTAAGAAAATATTGATTGACATTTAATGTCACGTGGAATTTTCTCTTCTTCCATTTTGACGGGAATGTAAAGGAAATAAGTTTTTAATACTCCCGTCAAAACAAATACAAGTATAATTTGCTCACAGCCAAACTTTTAGTCATATCACCATTCATCATTTCAATGGGTATAGAAAGTCTCAGGAACATCGGCATGCTGCAGTCGCAACGATGACCATTCTCAAAGGAGCTTTGTCTTATAGAAGAAATCAAGCGCAAATTTTTCCGCAACCGCATACAACTAGAAGGAATGGAACTGAAAATTTCTATATATCCTTTGTTCACTTATGAATTTTGTCACGCCCTGAACCTCGAGCGCGCGCACATCCCTCGGTGGTCGATAGAATTTTGCGACGTTCCCAGGACTTGTCGCCGACCCTTTTCATTTTATTGCACATGCGGAAGCGGATTCACTAATCCCCTGACAACAGCATACATGGGATAGAAAAGCAGGACAACCAATTTCAAATCAAATACACTTTTATAAACACTTCAAGCTTATACAGAAGGTCTATGTCATAAAGAACTACTGAGCCACCTAAGCTCCTGACCCTTCCGCTTCAAGCTCCTGGCTCTTCACACTAGGGACCTGAAAATGGTTATTCAATAACCAGTGAGATATAAATCTCAGCGAGTTCCACCCCTAAGCTCTGGTTAGTACACCAACTCAACCCAGGGTATCTATCCAGAACTATCCCACCACAAGCAACAACCAACAGTCGATTCGCATACAACCTTACCTGGTATGCCATACCCTGCACGTTATAATTCAGCACGATACACGCAATGCACATGGCCGTTAGATGATACAATTCATCAATCACATACGAGTCGCGTCACCAGCGATCTCACCTGGCCATTGCCACACTCTGCACATTATCAATTCATGCGTGTGTGCCATAAACAATATGCTTAACTCATGCATGACTAGAATCAACAATGCAATGATTCTCATGCGTTCTTGCACAATAGTGCGTCACTCATCACGTATCAATCGATCACACTGGTCCATCAATTCAATCAATCCAATTGATACCATACGATTGACACCATCTATCAATTCATACCATCTATTCATCCAACAATACAATCACTGCTCACACAAGCTGATAGATAGATGATAGCTCGCACAAGCTGATATATATATATATATATATATGATAGCTCGCACAAGCTTATATATGGATCGTTGCTCTCACAAGCTGATAAACGATCATTGCTCTCACAAGTTGATATATGCATAGATGATAGCTCGCACAAGCTGATATATATATAGATGATAGCTCGCACAAGCTGATATATGGATCGTTGCTCTCACAAGCTGATAAACGATCATTGCTCTCACAAGCTGACATGATGTAAATCAATTCAATTTTTCAATCCAATCAATCAATCAATTCAAACTGGTCCTACAAACCAATTACGGTGCCAAAAGCCGACACCGGGTATTTTCAAGTTAAATACCAAAACTTCACAATCGCACATAATTGTACAAATCGTCACTCAATTCATGCGGATGTTTATGCAATAACACATCCAATCACTTCATAGAATTAAACACACATGAAATTAAACACTTTTCATTCTCGGGTGAACAGTGTTTTGTGAACAGTGCTCGTGAACAGTAATTTATGAACAGTGCCTCGTGAACAGTACCGTGAATAGTGTCGAGTGAACAGTAAATTCCCAGAATTCAATAAATAATAAATAATATTCAGAAATTAACCAAAACATTAATTAAAGCAAACAATCAATCAATTAAAGCTAAACATGCTTAATTAACCACATAAGTCACATTAAACAAATAAAGTAAAATTAAGCTAAAATAATCTAATCATCCATCTAACCACCTATCTTAGGGCTAATACAACTTAATTAAATCACATAAACTAGAATTAAATCTAACTAAACCAACACTAAGCAAGTTTAGGCACTAATCGAAGGATTAGGAGCTAAACTCACCCGTTAAGCGGGCCGGAGACACCGACGCGGCGGCGACGACGGTGGCTACGCACCGGGACCTCTACCACGACGATCCAAGGCGGTCCCAAGCTCAACACAGCAACCACAGCTCGGACTCCCACTGAAACTTCTGAAAAACAGCCCTGCCGGAGAAGAAAACAAGTTGAACAGCTTGGCCGGAGCTCCGGTGAGGGGGTTGTCCAGCAACCGGCGGCTCCCGGGGGTCTTGGGGATCTTGTGGGTGGATGGAATGGGCAAAGGAACGGCTGGAATGGGAGAAAAATGCCCGAAAACGCGAAACAGTGCAGGCTGCAGGCGGACCGACGGACCGGCGACCGGCGGCTTGCGACGGCCGTACAGGATGGACAGCGGCTCCTTTCGGGACGAAATCAGGCTCGTTGGAACGGTATGTCTCTCCCGGTCACGGTGATAGGTGGATCGTTCTCTGATTCATCCGGGAAGACCACTTTTGACTCGATTCTTCACTGAAGGGTCAGCTGAAGCGGAAACTTAAGGAAGAGGAAAACGAGGGAGAGAGGAGCTCGTCCGTTTGGAGGCCGAATGGGGGAGAGAGAGAGTGATGGGAGGGCTGAAAGCACTCCTCATTAAGGCCATTAAATGGCTACTTCAAGTCCCCATGCCATGACATCATCTTCTCTCTCTTCTTTTGCCCTTATCCCTTTGCTTTTGGGGGCAATTTGGTCATTTCCACCTTGCACAAATTACCAATCTATCCTTGGGCTGAAATTGGTGGATGGGCCTAAGAAATGGGCTTGGCCATGAATAGGAGTGGGCTTGGGAATTTGTTGGGCTTTGAAATGGTTAAGGCTTGGCCCATGGGCTTAGAAGATGAATAGTTGGTTTAGGCCCAATGGCTCATTTGATTGTCTTAGGCCCATATGGTGGCTATCCCAACTTGGGCCTAAGGCCCATACTGGCTTGGCCCTGCCCACGTCCTCACGGGCTTACTTTCTCGGTCTGAAAATCCTTTTTTCCAATTGCTCGGCTTCACTGGCTCTGTCGACTGTTGAAGCAGCTTCATCTAATGTTTGTCCCGGACATTCCCGATAATTCAAAGCCCAATCTTTAGTTCTCAAGCCATGTCAATTTTGCCCTAATGCCATTTTGGGTACAACTCAGACTGACGGGTGGCTGTGAGGATTCACGCGTGACCGACTCATGCCAAACCACGTTCAAGACATCTCGACGCATGGACGTCCTTGACTGCATGAAATTACGGAGGGTAGATTCTTATTTCAAAGTACACGATTACTGAGGATCGACATAGGATCGTTCGCGGGTTCGATAACGGTAAACGGAATCACCCGTCGTTCCATTATGTTCTGTCCGCGAATTGACTTCTAGTCGTCCGTAGAATCGGCCTGCCTATCTACGGGATCATCCTCACGCAAGTCTCACGGTCAAGTCGTTTTCCTGTGTCGAGTTCTTTAGTCGTACGGGTTCTGTCCTCATTAGCCTTTCCCTCAAGGTCGTATCTCATGAGTGATCAATTCCGAGTGAGATCAACCAACAATGCATTGACGAAATTCACATTCATTCATCCCTCAGAGGACTCGAATTTCAGGATGTCACAAATTTCGACCCCGACCCCTTGACATTCGCATCATGTGGACTTTTATATTTAAGGACAACATTTTCTTCTACCCTTAATTGATTGAAGGGTGAAGTGGTTATATAAGAAGTCAACAACACGTTCTCATCTTGCTCCATCTTAAGCTACAAATGGGAAATTTGCATTATAGCAAAAAAAAAAAACTCCTAAACTTATTGTACATATACCAAATCAATCATATACTTTTCAATTTGGCCAACTATAACTTTAACATTTTGACAATTTACAATGTAGTCCTTTCGGCAAATTTTGGCCGGCAATCGTTGAATTGGACACCAGCTATCTTACATGACACAACCGGTGTTGATGTAGACAATTTCTTTGATTTTTTTAAATTTTTAAAAATATATAATTTTTTTGAATTTTTTTCTTTTCTTTTCTTTCATTCTTCCTCCACTAGTTGCCGAGCTTCAGCGATGGCAAACAACCGGCCTCGAGTAGGGCTTGCCCTAGCCGATGGTGAGGTCAAGCCTTTAGAGCTCAAGGCTGGCAAGGTCGACCGTCGCCGACCCTTCTCTATGGTTGATTGCTAGCAATGGCGACTAAGGAGGAAGAAGAAAAGAACAAAAAGTTAAAAAAATTCAGAAAAATTATATATAAGAAGAAGAAAAGAACAAAAAAGTTAAAAAATTCAGAAAAATTATATATAAATTTATCCATGTTTGTGATTGCCAACTAAAATTGGCTAGAATTGCTACTTTGGCAAATCATAAAAAAGACTCAATTGGCCAAATTGAAAGATTTTAGTATTGGTATCCGTTTAATGGATTTGTAACTTTCTTTTTTTGGGTAATTATCCCACTATAAACTGTTATTGCATTCGTGCCATGTCCTTGATTTATCATTTTCCAAACTTTCCACTACTCGATAAAGGTAAAGCCATAATAAGGGAGACCTTTGACCTGTTGCGGTCTTTTTTTAGCCTTTGCTTTGTTTGATGTAATAGTTACGCTGTGATTATTTTGAAAATTATAGAACTTTAGAAAACTTTTAACTATGATTGATTATATTTATCGAGATCTGTTTTGAGTTATTCTTATCATAAGATTAGATTAATGATATTTCGTCAAATATCCATTGGAACGATCCACAACAATGTGATGAAACCACCGACCGTGGTGGCTTCGCTGGATAGGCTTCAGTGATCCTTCGCAAGAGAGGGGAGGGGTTCGAATCCCGGCGTGAGTAGCTAGGTGTATTAAGCGTGACGCCGTGGTGGTGGGTCCTGCGCTAGCGTCACCAGGGGGTTTACGGCGCGGCTGTCGGCTGCAAGCTGGTTCCTCCTGTCTCCAAAAAAAAAAAAAAAAAAACAATGTGATGAAGTTTATTTGTGTTCTTTTGCTCGTCGTGCTCCCACATTGTTGATGTTTCCTGGCTCCTTCCTTCTTTCCCCTCTCTCTCTCTCTCTCTCTCTCTCTCTCCCCCCCTCCCTCCCTCCCTCCCTCCCTCTCTCTCTCTCTCTCTCTGTGACATAAATATGCACATTAAGATCGATATGTAAACTTCATTACAGGGATTAGCAGCTTATTTTATGCAAGATATTTTGAGAGGTATCCAACACGCATATCCTTCAAAGGCCTTCATTAGTTTATAATCTCTCCCTCCATTATAATTCTCGCAGTGATTCCCGTTTCTTTCTTAGCCTGTTCTATATATGGAAAATGGTCCAACTCAGAGATTCATTTACTAGGTACGGCTATATAAATTCTCTATGCGAATGCATATGATCGTGCTCACTTGTCTCGCAAGCTAGAGATCCCAAACACGTGTATAGAGAAAGATCATGGACGGTTTACTTCAGTGCCCTGCGAACTACGTGCCTTTGTCTCCCATAAGCTTCTTAGAGAGAGCAGCTTTCGTCTTCAGCAACAAGGTCTCCATCATCTACGGCGATACGAGGTACACATGGAGAGAAACCCACGAACGATGTTTGAAGCTCGCCTCCGCTCTGACGAGGTTGAAGATCTCGCGCGGCGATATCGTAAGTCTCTATCTTGTTTCCCTCGTCTTTAATAATATCCTTGTGTTTCATGCAAGTAAAAAGGGGTCCTCTCTCGCTTTCTTTCTTTCTTGCTTCCATTAGCTTTTAGTTTTCCCAAAGCTCACGGTCTCAAATGGAGGGAATAAGGTAGTTGATCATGATCATGCTGTGACAAGCTATAAGCCTAAGAAAAGTGGGAGGGACAAAGATCTATATTGAGATAGATTGTTCTTCACGGTACATTCTCATGAGCTATTATTGACAGTGTCAAATACATATGCATTTTGTGCACATGAACCGTCGTCGGATCAGGCGAACATCGCACCTGATATGCATGCCCCAGGGATGCTATCTTCGATCTCTTTTCCTTTCCTCGTCCCCTTTGATGGTATATCAAGAGAAGGAGAACCCATGGAACCGGTAAATCTGCCAAATTAGGTCAAGATGAAGGAGGTCAATCCCCAAGCTCCTCCGTTGTCTATGTTACTTCATAGATGTCTGTATGATGTGTGGGACAAACCATTAACATAAACAACTGGAACGATTGGAAATACAAATACAAAACTATATTCCATGGACCAACAAATTTTAAAAAAAAAAAAATTATAGCCTCTCATAGGAAGAATTTATAATACGTAACCTAGTTCATGTTAATCCTAACTAAAATGATAGCGACTTGCCAAATTCAACAGAAAGGTTTGTTAAAAAACACATTAGGAAAAGAAACAAAGTGAAAGGATTAGAAGAGGTTGGTAAAGTCAACTATTGTGTAAAAGGTCATGTTTTGCATTCAAAACAAAAGCATAATGCAATATATAGTACTACGATCCTAACCCCTTTATGGTATCAGAGCCAGTGGGAAGGTATAGATAGTCTTTGTAAGAACATACTCATAGATCGAGAGCCATTCGTTGGCATCCTTCTTGTTTCTACAGAGTGGTCCAGGCCGTAAGACCCTGAGTGGCTGTTAGTCCGATGGTTTGGCTATGTAACGGTTCTGAAGAAGAAATAGTTTCGATCTTAAGTATGAGCTTACTGAGAAGATCCACATCTTCCTCTAGTTCTCTATCACAAATGGACTCAGATCCAAGTCCTATACATAGAGAAGAAGTAAGGATAGAAGATTTCAACAAATCTATAGAAAATTGGGAAATTCCTAAAATACAGCTTAAGGAAATATACAAACAATCAAAATTGAAGTTTTTCAAAAAAATCAGATTATGTCATAACTACCGAAGAAAGAGATGTTCCTCTTTCTAATTCTTATGAAAAATACATCTTCTTAATAAAGAGTCCATCCATAAGCATAAACAAAACTACAATTATATTCATATAGGATTAGTTCAAGTAGGAATCAAACCTCTTACAAAAGAAGGTCTTAATACTTCCATTCTTTTAGTCTTAAGAGATTCGCGTCTCTTGAACTATGATGAATCTATTCTCGGTACTGTAGAGACAAGTCTCTGTAAAGGACCAATACATTTTGACTGTTACCCCAATTTCTCAGTTTCTCTTAAAGATAAGAATATCCTTAGAGCCCTCACACTTCAAATTAAAACACACAATTACAAAGTGGCAGACGGATCTATTCCTTTAGCTCTTGTCTATAGGATCCATTACAAAGCCATGGCATCTGCCTTTGGAGAAAATGCTTTTAAACATAGTCCAAGAGGAGAAACACTTCTTCTCCAAACTGACATTTCTAGAGCAAATACCACGACTCCAAGATCTATCAGTTGGAATCAAGTCACTTTACCAGAACAATGGGAATTAGAGAACCAAATTCCCCAACAAGTTGTTCAAAATACAATTCCAACCAATGTTATTCAACATCCGGAAGGGAGCGTCACTATAAGATTTCCTAGAAGATCTTTCGATTCAAGATTTAGTCCTTCATTTCAAACATCTTACTCAAGGTCCGTAGATCTTAATCCCAATCTTCCTCCTATAATCACTATTCCTCCTAGTACTCGTCCTAGTATTCGTAGAGATCCTTCTATACGTGATACAACACCTTTACCTCCTAATACTAGTAGAAATAATCCTAAGATACCACCTGAACCAGAAATCACTGGTCTAGACAATAGATCAGGAATTTCTAGACCAGTTTACCAACAAAACCAGCCCGAGCCTGTCTTAGAAAATACAGAATCTTCTCATCATTCTCCCACTTATTCTCAAATGATAGATGCTGAGCTTGATGTTTTAGAAAAACAATTTGAACCAAACAAAGCTTTCCTTAACAAAGAATTTAATTTTGAAAACAACAAACAAATCAGAGAATGGTTCTTCAAAACCTTTGCTGATAAAGCAAAAGATATCAAGCAAAAATATTACGACTACATGTATAAATATGAAGTCCATATATTTTTCTTTGATTGGTTAGAAGAACAATTCCTTGAACCAAAAGAGATTGTTGTTTTAGACCATCAATATAAGTGGAAACTTGATAATGGTGAAACCATAGAATCCAACCATCCACCCCTTAGGAGAATAAAAATACAACATGGAGAAAGCGAGGTTACTGCCACTCCTTTTAGGGTTCCAGACAAAGGAGACTCTCTTTACACCCATAAAGTCATTGAACAAAACAATTTTACTAATCAACATCTTGTAACCTGTCATGCCTCGAACCTCGAGCACGTACACATCCCTCGGTGGTCGATAGAATTTTGCGACGTTCCCAGGACTCGTCGCCGACCCTTCATTTTTATTGCACATGCGGAAGCGAATTACTAATCCCCCCGACCTCAACAAACATGGGATAGAAAAGCAAGACAACAATTTCAAATCAAATACACTTTTATAAACACTTCAAGCTTATACGGAAGGTCTATGTCATAAAGAACTACTAAGCCACTTATGCTCCTGACCCTTCCGCTTCAAGCTCCTGGCTCTTCACACTAGGGACCTGAAAATGGTTATTCAATAACCAGTGAGATATAAATCTCAGCGAGTTCCACCCCTAAGCCCCGGTTAGTACACCAACTCAACCCAGGGTATCTGCTGACACCTAATTTTGGAAAATAAAATTGCATTTTGAACAAAAGGAAAATAAGGGGAAGATCAATATGATTTGATTATGAATGGAATGTGGAAATTCTGATTAGCAATCTTTGCTCCGGCGAATATTCAAATCATAATAAATGTGGAAGCAAATTCTCAATCAGAGAAATCAGGCGAATAAAAACGCAAGGAGTTTGATAAAATGGAAGGACTCAAAACATTCAAGGAAAAATCAAACCGATTGCAAGATTTTGCTCCAATTTGCAAACCATAAATTGAGGCAACGAAAAAAGAAAGCTCAAAAATTGCCATGGAAGATGGTGCTCGAAACCACTATAAAAAGGAGACCAAATTTTGTGAAAAAGGGGAGAGGCACACACCCTCGGGGATCTCGGACGATGGTGTAGTCTTCTTGACGATGCCCCATGTTCATCATGCTTCATGGATATTGACGACAAGCATAAAGCTAAGTCGAGCTTCTTCTTTTTTTTTAAGTTTGATTGTGTGCAATTCCAATTTGCTATTCGCACTAAGGTGATTTTATTTTTGTTTCTTGCCTAGATTAAACTCCTACATCTCCGACGATAATTCTAGCAGCGAGACATCGAAGTGGCCAACGTACCTAAGCGCTGATTGCCATCTAGTGATTTCACTGTGATAAAACCGGGTTGTTTCTCTCCCTATTAAAGTTGTTCACCTCATATTTTCACCTAATTTACTTTGTTTTGTTATGATGTTGTGGTCACAGGCAATTGAATGCTGAACAAAAGGCCACACAATTCCATATTCCACCATAATTGACGGGAGAGTGACGACAAGAGAAGGGGGGCGTCCACTCAAAAAGTTCTCGGAGGAGACTAGCAAATGATCAAATAAAAAACTAGCCATATGCCCACCAACGCTGCTGCAATTCCCCTCCTTTAGTTTTATTTTTATTTCTTTCTTTTGCTTATTTTATGTTATTTTATTGTGTTTTAAATTTTGTTATTTAAGTTAGAATATAGTTTGTCAATGTTAATATTTGTGCATTTTGTATGCATTATCCGTAGGGATTTTGTCCGAAATTAATGTAATTATTAATTTGATCCGAGAGACATCGGATCATTTTTTTAATTATATTAATTTTTGGGCTTTTTGGTGAAATTTTAATTGTTAAATCACAATAATTATTTAATTTGATCCGTAAGACTTCGGATCAGATTTGTAATTGTTTTGATCTCCTTGTTGTGATAATTAGGTTAGAATAACCGTTAATTTGACCTGTGAGACAATAGGTTATTTTTTCGATTATTTTAATCCTTTCTTGCTTTATTTTGTTGATAGTTTAGATTTAATATTATCTAATAATTAATTATTTTAAAAAAATCAAAATTCTGCATGAGCATATAGGTTTAGTAAATCAGACATGTAGGATTAGGTTTATGAAATTTTCATCATCTAGTGATTGTTGCTAAGTTCATTGCTCGTCATTAGAACTAGGTCATTTGATTAAATTGCATATTTAAATGTTGCATTTCTTTAATTTCGAATTTCATGGAAAATACAAAAAATTAGAATAAATTCATTTCATGCTTTTCATGTTATATAGTTTAGGTCATATTGCCACGTCATATCATTTCATGTTAAATTAGTAGCATGCATTGCACGACTTTCATTAAATAAAGTGAAAACAAAATTGAGTGTTTGCTTATTAATTAGAAATCATATTTAGGATTATTGATATGAATTCTGACCTAACAACGCAGTTGCTTTCGTTGCTTTGAGGTAAGTCCTACATTATTTTTTTCGCTTTCTCGGGTGTTAAATTGATAGTTTGTGCATTCGCATGAACGCCTCACACGTTAAGAAAATGAATTAAAATCAAATCAAGCTGCTTGGAAAACATTTTTGAAAATTAAAAAGAAATGGTACCGAAAGGGCACTAGGATAGTCTAGTGTAACCAAGTCCCCGTACCCTTAGTCTCTGGTTCGTAGGAGTAAAATAAATCTCCCTTTATTTTACTTAGGTGTCTAATCGACCTACCCTAAACTGATTAGTGGCGACTCCTAGATAGTATTTTGTATGTTTAAAAAGTTTAGACTCAAGTCGCGATTTGGTATGGGCTTGGGAGAGCCCGAGCTAAGTTTAAAAAACTTAGCAGTCAATTAACCTAGTTTTAGGCGGTGAACCCGAAAAAATTAGGTCGCGACAGTATCTATCCAGAACCACCCCACTAACAAGCAACAACCAACAGCCAGCAACCAACAACAACAGTCGATTCGCATACAACCTCACCTGGTATGCCATACCCTGCACGATATCACTCAGCATGATACACACAAAGCACATGACCATTAGATGATGCAGTTCATCAATCACACACGAGTCGCATCATAAGCGATCTCACCTGGCCATTGCCACACCCTGCACATTATCGATTCATGTGTGCATACCATAAACGATGTGATTCACTCATGCATATAATTAATGCATATAACAATTTCACACATCAATTCATCAATTCAGATCGAGTCATCGATCAACCGACCCCGATTACATGTCACGAGCACACGTGCATTCTCTAAGGCACTAGTTCACCAAAGTGATGCATCAAATCACCGAGCCCACGTGTCTCTCCCAAGATGCCTCACTTAATTCCCGGGCCCATGTGCATTCTCTAAGGCACTAGTTCACCAAAGTGATGCATCAATTCACCGAGCCCACGTGCCCTTTTTACGATGCCTGGGGCCACGTGCATTCTCTAAGGCACTCGTTCACCAAAGTGATGCATCAATTCACCGAGCCCACGTGCCCTTTTATCGATGCCTGGGGCCACGTGAATTCTCTAAGGCACTCATTCACCAAAGTGATGCATCAATTCACCGAGCCCACGTGCCCTTTTAGATGCCACTCTCAAGATTCAATGGCCAACGATATTGCACCTTGTAATTAAATTCCTCAATTTCATAATATCTTGGCCTAAATTGTTGATATCAAAGATACTCGATAAAATATCGTGTGTGGGTACACAATCGGCCTTAGCCAAAATACAATACTTTTCTTTCAGAAAATCCCACTATTTAATGGTTCACCAAAATATTTTTGGCGCTGTCAACCGACGCTCGGTTATTTTCCAATTAATTACTGAAATTAATAAATTTTGGGATAAATACCCAAAATTACAAATCACATTCAATTCATGCGGATGCCCATGCATTTACACATCCATTCACTTCATAAAATCAACACACATGAATTTAGACAACTTTTCGCATTCTCGGATGAACAAAGTGTTTCGTGAATGTGTTTTATGAACAAATAATTCGTGAATGTGCACCCGTAAATAGTGTCGAGTGAACAGTAATTTCCAGAATTTAATAAATGATAAATTAAACTCAGAAATCATTAAAATCATTAATTAAAACAATCAAACAATTAATTAAGCAAAACAAGCTTAATTAAACACATAAGCACAATTAAGCAAATAAAGCAAGATTAAGCTAAACTAATCTAATCCATCCATCTAAACACCTATCTTAGGGCTAATACAACTTAATTAAATCACATAAACTAGAATTAAATCTAACTAAACCAACCCTAAGCAAGTTTAGGCACTAATCGAAGGATTAGGAGCTAAACTCACCCGTTAAGCGGGCCGGAGGCACCGACGCGGCGGCGACGACGGTGGCTACGCACCGGAACCTCTACCATGATGATCCAAGGTGGTCCCAAGCTCAACACAGCAACCACAGCTCGGACTCCCGGTGAAAACACAAAAACAGCCCTGCCGAGGAGAAACCGAGTTGAACGGCTTGGCCGGAGCTCCGGCGAGGGGTTGGTCGACAACCGGAGGCTCCTGGGGGTCTTGGGGGTCTTGATGGAGGTTAGGATGAGCAGAGGAATGGCTGGAATGGAAGAAAACGGGCTGCAAAGTCGAAACAGTCCAGGCTGCAGGCGCACCGACGGACCGGCGACTGGCAGCTTACGACGGCCGTACAGGACGGACGACGGCTCTGTTCGGGACGAAAGCAGGCTCGTTGGAACAGTCTGTCTCTCCCGGTCACGGTGATAGGTGGATCACTCTGTGATTCAACCGGGAAGACCACTTTTGACTCGATTCTTCACCGAAGGGTCAGCTGGAGCAGAAACTGCAAGAGAGGGAGAACGAGGGAGAAAGAGCTCCGTCGACTTGGAGGCTGAAGGAGGGGGAGAGAGAGTGAAGTGAAGGCTGAAAGAACTCCTCATTAAGGCCATTAAATGGCTACTTCAATTCCCCATGCATGACATCATCTTCTCTCTCTTCTCTTTTGCCCTTATCCACAAGCTCTAGGGGCATTTTGGTCATTTCACCTCGCACAAATTACAAATATGACCTTGGGCTGAAATTGGTGGATGGGCCTAAGGATTGGGCTTGGCCATGAATAGGAGTGGGCTTGGAAATTGTTTGGGTTTGAAATGAATAAGAATTGGCCCAATGGGCTTAGAAGATGAATAGTTGATTTAGGCCCAATGGGCTCATTTGATTTTCTTAGGCCCACCATGGTGGCTTTCCCACCTTGGGCCTAGGCCCACACTAGCTTGGCCTGGCCCACGTCCTCACGGGCTTGCTTCCTCGGTCCGAAAATCCCTTTTTCCAATTGCTCGGCTTAACTAGCTCTGTCGACTGTCTGAAGTAGCCTCATCCAAAGTCCGTCCCGGACATTCCCGATAATTCGAAGTCCAGTCCTAAGTTCTCTTGCCATGTCAATTTCTCCCTAATGCCATTTTGGTTATAACTCAGACTGACGGGCGGCTCGGAGGATTCACGCGTAATGAGACTCGTGCCAAACCACGTTCAAGACATCTCGACGCATGGACGTCCTTGACCGCATGAAATTACGGAGGATAGATTCTTATTTCAAAGTACACAATCACTAAGGATCGACATAGGGTCGTTCGCGGGTTCGATAATGATAAACGGAATCACCCGTCGTTCCATTATGTTCTGTCCGCGAATCAACTTCTAGTCGTCCTTTGAATCGGTCTGCCTATCTACAGGATCATCCTCACGCAAGCCTCACGGTCAAGTCGTTTTCCCAGGTCGAGTCCTTTAGTCGTACGAGTTCTGTCCTCAATAGCCTTTCCCTTCAAGGTCAGTATCTCAAGAGTGATCAATTCCGAGTGAGATCAACCAACAATGCATTGACGAAATTCACATCCATTCATTCCTCAAAGGGCTCGAATTTCAGGATGTCACATAACCATAGGAAAACAATTGAATAGGATAGAATCCACCATACAAAATCCTACCCACGTAACCACTCCACCAATTGATACACTCGAAAAACCCATTTTTAAGGCCTTTGAATTCCCAAAAAACCTTAGCCCAGAATTTGCCAAAGCCATAGAACAAAAGAAAAAACTCCTAGGAAAAGCAAAGCTAGAGCCTGTCCCTATACTAGACACTCCTAAATTCCAAGGATTAATCATTAATGACACTCCTGACCAACCTACTATTAGTACCTTGACCAAACCCTCTAGTGACTCTGACAATGAATCTGTCCCTGAGGTTAACAGACTCAATTGGAGACATCCCCAAAAACTTTATTACAGTAGAGCTACCCCACCAGACATCACCCAAGAAGAATCATCGCAAAAAATAAAGAACAAATACTCTCCAGATGCCATTTATGAATGGAATATAGATGGTGTAGCCGAAACCAATATCATGGATATTCTTAACAACATGGTAATGCTTGCTAATGCCTATAAAACACAGCAAGATGTTTCTGATCATGCTGTTGCTAATCTTTTAGTAGCCGAATTTACTGGACAACTAAAAGGTTGGTGGGATAATTATTTGACTGATGAACAAAAAATACAGATTCTAACTGCTTATAAAATAGACGATTTTGGACAACGCATGGATGATGATCAAGGACGTCTCATCCAAGATGCGGTGAACACTCTTATTTACTCCATTTCACAACACTTCATAGGAGACCCTTCACACATTAGAGATAGGAACCAAGATCTCTTATCCAATATGCGTTGTAAATCCTTAGGAAGATTCAGAGAATACAAAGAACTTTTTCTTCAAAGGGTTCTTGTTAGATCAGACTGCACTCAACCCTTTTGGAAAGAAAAATTCTTAGCTGGTTTACGTCAAATTATAGGTGACCAAGTTAGAGATAGGATTAGAGAAGAATACAGTGGCCAAATACCTTATGATCTTCTTTCCTATGGAGAAATAGTCTCTTATTTTTACAGATAAGGAACACAAATGTGTAATACGATTAAATTACAAAGACAACTCAAAGAAGAACAGTCTCTCACCAATAGAAGTTTAGGAGACTTCTGTGCTCAGTATGATCCCTCTTATAATGAAAAAACAAAATCAAAATGCAAAGGAACTTGCCCCCCTAAAAAAGAGACAAAGAAACATAGCAATAAACCTCAACCTCATAGAAATAAACGTAGACACCAGAATAATCAAAATAGACCTCATACTGATAAGAAAAACTTTAAAGACATTAAATGCTACTCTTGCGGAAGAAAAGGTCATATTTCAAAATACTGTAGGATTAATAAAATAATGAATGAATTATCATTAGACGATAACACTCTACACTAGCTTAATAACTTTTTTTATAGAAAATGATGACACTTCTTCTGATGAACTTCTTGATGAAGAAGGTCTTCAGATAAATGAAATAGAAACCTCTTCTGATTCTGATTATGAAGACGCCTCACCAAACAAACCCATTCCTGAAATAAATATGTTAACTAAAGAAGAAGAATTTCTCTTTAGCACTGCCGATAAAATAACCGATCCAGAGGCTAAAAAAGAATACTTAGATAGACTACATTCCTCCATGAACATTGTCACTAATTCCAATACTTCCTACAATCTCAAAGACATTTTAAATAGGAACAAAAAACCTCTATCCAGACCCATAAACATTAATGACCTTCAAAATGAAATAAAACAACAAAAATTAGAAATACAAGCCCTTAAAGCAACATAGGTAGAAATGAAACATGAAATTTTTGCTATAAAATCTCTTGTTACAAAAGGAAAGACTTTAGAAGACCAAAATGAGATCACTAATACTTTTGAATCTACTGATCCAGCCTTTCTTATGTTATTAACAGAAATAACATCTAGAAAATAGATCATAAATATTTTGATAAAAATCAACAATGAGTTTACTATTGAAACAACAACACTCTTTGATACAGGAGCTGACCTCAATTGTATTAAAGAAGGCCTTGTTCCAACTAGATACTTTGATAAAACATCGGAATCCCTAAAATCAACCTCAGGAGACAAACTAAATATACAATATAAGCTACCATAAGCTTTAATAATAAAAGACCAAATGTCCTACAAAACATATTTTCTTTTAGTCAAGAATATGACACAACGGGTAATTCTTGGAACACCTTTCATACAATTAATCCAACATTTTTCAGTTACTAATGAAGGCATTGAAACTCATGCTTTAAACAGAAAAATCAATTGCCTTATAAAAGAGAAGCTTAAACATTTTACAAAAACATTCTATTTTCTGAAATCAATTGCCTTATAAAAGACAAAGAAAACCAGCTTGAATTCTTAAAAGAAGACTTAGAATTCAAAAGAATAGAAGAAAATCTTATAAAACCAAATGTTATAGAAAAAATAAATTCTTTACAAAAACACATAGAAAAAACCATATGCTCTACTTGACCCAACGCTTTTTGGGAAAGAAAAAAGCATATTGTTGATTTACCTTATGAACATGATTTTTCTAAAAACAAAATACCTACAAAAGCTCGTCCTACACAAATGAACCAAGAAGTTCTAAAATCTTGCCAAGCAGAAATACAAGATCTTTTGAATAAAAAACTCATAAGAAAAAGTCAATCACCATGGAGCTGTTCTGCTTTCTATGTCAATAAAAATGCTGAACTAGAAAGAGGAGTTCCCAGTTAGTCATTAATTATAAACCCTTAAATACAGCCCTTAGGTGGATAAGATATCTAATACCCAACAAAAAAGATTTGTTAAATAGATTATGTAGGTCAAAAATATTTTCTAAATTCGACATGAAGTCAAGATTCTGGCAAATACAAATCAGTGAAAATGATAAATATAAGATAGTCTTTACAGTCCCTTTTGGCCAATACGAATGGAATGTTATGCCATTCGGTCTCAAAAATGTCCCTTCAGAATTCCAAAGAATTATGAATGAAATCTTCAATCCTTATTTTGAATACATCATAGTTTATATAGATGATGTTCTAGTTTTTTCGTCTAATATAGAACAACACTTTAAACATTTGTCTACTTTCATAAAAGTAATCATACAAAATGGTCTTGTTGTCTCTCCTACTAAAATTGCACTCTTTAAAACCAAGATTAGATTCTTAGGTCATTACATTCATTTAAACACCATAACCCCAATAGAAAGATCGATTTCCTTTACTGAGAAATTCCCAGATGAGATTAAAGACAAAACACAATTGCAAAGGTTTTTAGGGAGTGTTGACACTTAAATTTTGGCGACCCGTTTGGTCATTTATTTATTGCATAAAATTAGGGATTAATTTTAACCCCTAAAAAAGAAATAGAATTGCATAGCATATAATTTTAGTTGCACTTATTTATTTGTTTATCACTTTTGCATTTGATCAGTGGCGGATGAGCTTTAATTTTACGAGTTGACAATTCGGTATTTTCAGAAAGGATTCATATTATTCTTCTAATATTCGGTAAATATATCATATACTCACGTGATTTATACATTAAGCGATATGTTTTACTGAAGATTGGAAGTTTAAGGATGAAATATCAAGAGGGAAAATTGCACGTGGGGCATATCTTGAGCGATATATTCAATGTTTCAAGACAAGAAATATTTCATGTTCAAGGTAGATTTCATTTGTGAGCTGAAAAGAAAAGAAACAAGAAATAAAGAAAAATTGGCTTACAAATGCATGATACGCAGGGGTGAGGAAGGAAAAGGAATTTCAATATATATCATAGATGCTCACGGGATTTTGTGCATCCATTGAAAAAAAAAGGAAAGAAATAAATTATAGGAACGGAAATTTCAGTCACGTCCTTGGCCTATAAAAGATGGGCGCACTATAGACAAAGGGGGAGGGCCACCAAAATTGAGACACGGCCACTCATAGCTCGAGAGCTTAGGGAGAAACAAAAAAGGAGAGCTGGAATAAGAGCAGAGAAGAACAAGGAAGGAGATCACGGTCGCGATTTCCTTGGCACCGCCAGCTGTGACCTCAAACGATCTGTTCATCCCAGCCGCATCTAGTAGCTTAACGTCGCCCAACATCCACGGCCGCCGCTGGCGTCAGGATTGGCTGCCGTGCATACAAACGCCCACCGACAATTTCGGCGAGTCAGTCCAACAAACTCGATACAGCTAGCAGCATCGGTCGATCCCGAGTGCCACTTGCACTCTTGCCTAGTCCCATTGTCACGTTCGTTGTTGAAGAACGGCCACGCTTACATGAAGAGCTCTGGGCCTAACTCGCGCGGCAATTCCAGTCACCGTGCCGATCTTTCCTTCATGGTTCCGTCGCTCTCGCTGCCAAGCAAGATCAGCATTTTCCGGACAGCTTCTTGATCAGCCCGAAGTCCAAGCGGACACTGGAGTGTCTTCGCGGCGCCAACAACAGCTCGCTGCCATCCATCTCAAGCGCTCGAGACGAGCTCTATCGGGACACCACTGCGAGCACGCCGCGACTCACCCATCGCCAATCATCCATCATGATCTACCACCGCGATTCCCATATCTGTTGTCCGAATTCAAATTCAGAAAGTTGATATTTAAATTAGGGCACCTGACTTTGACTAGTCAAATAATCGTCCCATGCAGCACTTTTCTACAGCTTGATATCACTAGCAAAGTCTATTTACTCCCTTAAATTCTCCACGTCCGTTTTTGCAGGTGTTTTTTTGGGTGAGCGACTAATGAGTAATTGACGATTTTTCACCGATTCCTACTCGAGCACCACAATTGCCCAGTATATCTGGTCCTCTTTGCCTCACCGACAAGAAGCTCTTCTGCCGACCATCGAGCCAGTCTTGATCCGAGAAGGTCCTACCGAGAATCACTAGTGTCCAAGGAGGCAAAGCCACCGGTGATCACGTCCTCATAACGAGATGGTCCCACCAGTTCGAATTTGGAATTCAATCGAATACCATCCACGAGACCGCTGACGCCGAACACCACCACGCACCGCCGGTCACCCGTTGAGCGGATTCCGTTCGGTTCAAATTTGGTAATATCATTTGCGGAATTAGGTAATTATCTTATCTAAATTTGATTTGGATATTTTACTGCCTAAAACATGCTTTTCGATATCTTACGCGCATATTTGAATTATGGGCGTATTCTCAATTATGATTTATTGCCTAATCCGCAACCGCATTTTGATTTTTTATTCCATCTATAAGGCTTTAGATGGAATAATTAATCACGCGGGAATAAAATTGATATCTTGATCTTTAAGGCTTAAGAACAATTTATCGATTTATTAGCGAAATAATCAAGTTTCATTAGATATCGTTTCCAAATTCAAACGATGGAAAATATCTTTGATGACCGTGAATGATTTGGTGCTTATCTTTTAATTGCTTTATTTATCCCAAAAATACAAAAAAAGATTGCATTTGCATTCCATCTAAATTAGAATTGATTGCATGATAGGTTAGTTAGATCTTTTGAATGCATGTTTAGATGGTATCTAGGTTAGATAAAATCTTTTGCATTAAATTGCATGATGAGATAATTTTCTCAATTAAGATAGGATTTAGATTAGTCTATTCCTAACTTAAAATAGATAATATCTCACTTTAGTTAGATTTTTATTTTTAGTAATTTTAATTCCGAGTTTTTATAAAAAAAATAATAAAAAAAATCATGCGCATGTCATATAGAATTAGATTCATGAAATGCACGTCATTTAGTGTTTTTTTTTTTGCTATGTTAATTTAATTAGAAATTGCTCATCATTATAATTAGGTCATTTGGTTAATTTAGATTGCACATTTAGATTGCATTTCTTTAATTTCGAATTTCATGAAGAAAAACAAAAAAAATTGTCTTAGAATAAATCAATTTCATTATTTAAGATAGACTGGATGCTTATATTTTATTTATGTCATCATATTGCCATGTCATATCATTTCATGTTAGATTAGTAGCATGCATCGCATGATTCTCATTGAATAAGTGAAAACAAAAAAAGAAATTGCGTGTTAATTAGAAACCATCTCTAGGGTTGTTGATGTGAATTCTGATTTAACATTGCAGATGTTTTCGTTGCTTTGAGGTAAGTTTAGCAATTTATTCATTGTTTATCTGGGTGTTAAATTGGTGGTTTGCGCACCCGCATGATCGCCTCACATGTTAGGGAAATAGATTTAAAATCAACCTAAGTTGCCTGCAAAAGCATTTTTGAAAATAAAAGAATGGTACCGAAAGGGCATTAGAGAAATATAATGTAACCAAGTCCCCGAACTCATAATCTCTGGTTCGTAGGAGTAAAGTAAAACTCCCGTTACTTTACTTGGGTTTCTAATCGACCCACCACAAATAGATTAGTGGCGACTCCTAGCTAAAAATCAATTGCATGTTAAAAATTTAAACCTAAGTCGTGAATTGGTATGGGCTTGGGAGAGTCCGAGTTAAGTCTAGGCTTAACAATCCATTAGCTAAATCATAGGTGGTTCACACCCGAAAATTTGGTCGTGACAGGGAGTCTCAATTATATTTTGGATTTCTTCCCTAATATAAATATCCTTTGTAAACCCTTACACCAAATATTGCAAAAAGATCCTCCACCATGGACTTCTGTCCATACTAACATAGTCAAACAAATTAAGGCTCATGTTAAAGAAATACCATGCTTACATCTGGCTGACCCATCTGCCTTCAAAATAGTTGAAACAGATGCCTCAGAAATAGGATACAGTGGTATTCTTAAACAAGTCAAGAATAACAAAGAACAAGTTGTTCAGTTTATTTCAAAACATTGCAATTCTACTCAACAAAATTATTCAACGATAAAAAAAGAAATACTTGCTATAGTTTTGTCCATATCAAAATTCCAAGGAGATTTGTTAAATCAAAAAATTCTCTTGAGAATTGATTGCAAATAAGCCAAAGACGTTTTACAAAAAGACGTATTAAACATTGCATCAAAACAGATTTTTGCCAGATGGCAAGCCATACTTTCAATATTCGATTTTGACATTGAATTTATAAATGGTTCTTCAAATTCATTACCTGATTTTCTCACAAGAGAATTTTTACAGGGGATACCATCATGCCAAGATCATCCAAAAACAAAAAAGACAAAGGCAAAGACAAAGTCATTGCCGAAACTTCCAATACATCACCAAAGCCAACATGCTTAACACCCATCAAGACATGGCTCCAAATGGCAGAAAACAATCAGTCATTCCTACAACAATACCAAACACCAAATACACCTTTGAAAATAGAACCCATATCATCTGATCCAGCATCAGCCTTCAAATAGCTAGCAGACATACTACCCAAAGAAACAATACTTTTACTTGCCAATTCTTTACAAACAATAAAGAAAGAACCGTCCAATGCCATTGAGGTAAGCAACAATCCTTCCCCACTTGTTACACAAAAACAAGCGGAATACAAAAGAATTTCGAATGAGGTGGTCATTAAGCCACAGGCAACCCCTCATTCTTAAAGATCAAAGTTTTTCCCCAAAACATCTTTTCAAAAGATATTGACTGTGGAAGATGGATTCTTCGATGAAGATTCAATCAAATTTGCAAAAAATATCTTTCCAAAAAATTGGCTTTTCAAACCACACAATACAAACAAAACCCTTGCTTATTATGAGCAAATCTTAGTGGAGACAGAATCGGCAAGGTTCACCCACTTTACCGACAAAAACAATATAGAAAACATCCTATACTCCACTATATCCATCAGCAAAGTCATACACCCCGCACATTGGGGAAATTCACCTCATACACCCAGAAAATTCCAAACCAGACTCACCCAAAATCTACCATACTCCGCCTCATATACCTACTGGGACTACCAACAAGCCTGGTGGAATGTCTTCTACAGACAGAATACAAATTTCCAACATACTTGGCTAGTATTCTTCAAAGACAATTTCCCAAGACAAAGCCTACCAAATTGGTTTGACTCCTGGTGGGATTTCTTTGGTCCCTTAGAAGTCATACTACACCCCACAGTCAATCAAGGATACCAAATATTCAGAAAATACTTTACACCTACTCCCCATGATTCAAGATTCCTATGCCTTATGAATTTTTTCATAATATTCAAAATCTCATAGGTCACAACTTGGGAATTTGAATACAATACATCCAACAGATTGATACCCATACTTATCCGAAAATACAAGACATAATGGTGGGATGGATTCAAAAGACCTGAACAAGGGTCTGAAGATGCTGTCAAAGCTTGGCTAAATAGCCAAAAAACCCAATTGTCTACAGTTCCATCAAATACATCGTTTCTACAGGAGAAATCCATGGCAAGTGCAGCCCTTGCTGCAGTCCAGAACATGGAAGAATACTACAACATTCTTAGAACAATGCTCTCAGAAGCAGAAGGATCACAATGTGGATCCTCCAAATCACAAGACAATACAGACAGATCTTCTCAATCACATCATAGTGGAAATACCAATGAAGACGACTGCTACGGGATCAATTTAGACAGAGATTAAATCAAGACATCACATGCCAGCACTGTTGAAGCGGCGCAAAGGCTATACACTAGAGATACACTGTTCACTATTCACTATTCACTTAGTACTGTTCACCTTTACACTGTTCACTCAGTACTGTTCACTTTACACTGTTCAAACACTGTAGCTCTTTCTTAAATACACTCCTCCGGCACAAGAGAAAGGGGACCGAAATTTTCCAGATTTCTCTCTTCTCCTTCCCTCTCTCACTTGTAAACCATCATCCCTTCCATCTTCATCCTCATCTCTTCCATCCCCAAGCTCACTTACCTTGTATCCCCTGGTTTCAAAGTAAGTTTTTCATATACATAGTTTTATACAGGGTTACCAGCTTACACAATAGTTGGTTAACCACTTCTTGTAATACAAACATCGATACTCCCTGGAGTGCGGATTACCGCCCCAGTGGATAACTTGATGCTTTAAATTTCTGCATCTTTCAATACATGTAAACTTTCAGTTTATTCAATACAAGTTCTTACCACTTTCATGGTTGGTTTTTGTTTATGCATACTCTTACTTTATATTTTATATATTGCTTTTGGTCTTTATATTATTTCTAATTCTCGTGACTTTATTTAGTTCTTATACATTCTCTTTTCTTACAGATCTGTTAATCCTTTGTACTTTCTTGTTCTCTCATATAGTACTACGATCCTAACCCCTTTATGGTTATTTAGTTCTTATACATTCTTTGTTCTTATAGATCTGTTAATCCTTTATACTTTCTTGTTCTCTCATATAGTACTACGATCCTAACCCCTTTATGGTATCAGAGCCAGTGGGAAGGTATAGATAGTCTTTGTAAGAACATACTCATAGATCGAGAGCCATTCGTTGGCATCCTTCTTGTTTCTACAGAGTGGTCCAGGCCGTAAGACCCTGAGTGGCTGTTAGTCCGATGGTTTAGCTCTGTAACGGTTCTGAAGAAGGAATAGTTCCGATCTTAAGTATGAGCTTACTGAGAAGATCTACATCTTCCTCTAGTTCTCTATCACAAATGGACTCAGATCCAAGTCCTATACATAGAGAAGAAGTAAGGATAGAAGATTTCAACAAATCTATAGAAAATTGGGAAATTCCTAAAATACAGCTTAAGGAAATATACAAACAATCAAAATTGAAGTTTTTCAAAAAATCAGATTATGTCATAACTACCGAAGAAAGAAATGTTCCTCTTTCTAATTCTTATGAAAAAATACATCTTCTTAATAAAGAGTCCATCCATAAGCATAAACAAAAATACAATTATATTCATATAGGATTAGTTCAAGTAGGAATCAAACCTCTTACAAAAGAAGGTCTTAATACTTCCATTCTTTTAGTCTTAAGAGATTCGCGTCTCTTGAACTATGATGAATCTATTCTCGGTCTTTGTAGAGACAAGTCTCGTAAAGGACCAATACATTTTGACTGCTTACCCCAATTTCTCGTTTCTCTTAAAGATAAGAATATCCTTAGAGCCCTCACACTTCAAATTAAAACACACAATTACAAAGTGGCAGACGGATCTATTCCTTTAGCTCTTGTCTATAGGATCCATTACAAAGCCATGGCATCCGCCTTTGGAGAAAATGCTTTTAAACATAGTCCAAGAGGAGAAACACTTCTTCTCCAAACTAACATTTCTAGAGCAAATACCACGATTCCAAGATCTATCAGTTGGAATCAAGTCACTTTACTTAGAACAATGGGAATTAGAGAACCAAATTCCCCAACAAGTTGTTCAAAATACAATTCCAACCAATGTTATTCAACATCTGGAATGGAGCGTCACTATTAGATTTCCTAGAAGATCTTTCGATTCAAGATCTAGTCCTTCATTTCAAACATCTTACTCAAGGTCCGTAGATCTTAATCCCAATCTTCCTCCTATAATCACTATTCCTCCTAGTACTCGTCCTAGTATTCGTAGAGATCCTTCTATACGTGACACAACACCTTTACCTCCTAATACTAGTAGAAATAATCCTGAGATACCACCTGAACTAGAAATCACTGGTCTAGACAATAGATCAGGAATTTCTAGACCAGTTTACCAACAAAACCAGCCCGAGCCTGTCTTAGAAAATACATAATCTCCTCATCATTCTCCCACTTATTCTCAAATGATATATGCTGAGCTTAATGTTTTAGAAAAACAATTTGAACCAAACAGAGCTTTCCTTAACAAAGAATTTAATTTTGAAAACAACAAACAAATCAGAGAATGGTTCTTCAAAACCTTTGCTGATAAAGCAAAAGATATCAAGCAAAAATATTACGACTACATGTATAAATATGAAGTCCATATATTTTTCTTTGATTGGTTAGAAGAACAATTCCTTGAACCAAAAGAGATTGTTGTTTTAGACCATCAATATAAGTGGAAACTTGATAATGGTGAAACCATAGAATCCAACCATCCACCCCTTAGGAGAATAAAAATACAACATGGAGAAAGCGAGATTACTGCCACTCCTTTTAGGGTTCCAGACAAAGGAGACTCTCTTTACACCCATAAAGTCATTGAACAAAACAATTTTACTAATCAACATCTTGTAACCATAGGAAAACAATTGAATAGGATAGAATCCACCATACAAAATCCTACCCACGTAACCACTCCACCAATTGATACACTCAAAAAACCCATTTTTAAGGCCTTTGAATTCCCAAAAAACCTTAGCCCAGAATTTGCCAAAGCCATAGAACAAAAGAAAAAACTCCTAGGAAAAGCAAAGCTAGAGCCTGTCCCTATACTAGACACTCCTAAATTCCAAGGATTAATCATTAATGACACTCCTGACCAACGTACTATTAGTACCTTGACCAAACCCTCTAGTGACTCTGATAATGAATCCGTCCCTGAGGTTAACAGACTCAATTGGAGACATCCCCAAAAACTTTATTACAGTAGAGCTACCCCACCAGACATCGCCCAAGAAGAATCATCGCAAAAAATACATAACAAATACATGTGAAGTTATGTATCAATACTTAAGTGTTTGGAAGTTTCGAAAGTCTCCGATTCGAAAAATAGGTCAAAGTGCATGAGTCGCATGACTTAGGTTAAGCAAACGGTGAAAAGTATAAGTCAAGGCAAGTACTAGATACATAAAATATTTTACTGAATGGATGCCTGCCCTCTCTTTTCCCTCACTCGCATCCTTCAAATTCTCTCTTCTTTTCTTTCTTAATTGCCTCACAAGACCATTCTTTTCATTTCCAATCACCCCTACCCAACATAGGATCAAAGAGCACTACAATCTCGAAATATAGGAACCCCTATTTATATGCTAATAAAAAAACCCTAAGACCCGTCGGTGGTTGGGTTGAAACTTGAGAATCCTCTCTTAATATGGAAATCTATAACATGTACAGAGCTAACAGTACAAGACCTCCCATGAAACTGAATTTTTTTGAAGGGAAATACTAATATTATAGCTAATTTCTTGTATTTGAAAAGGATGAAATTTCTAAAATGATTATAAATTGCTTCACTGACTCAAATTTTTGTAAAACCCTTTAGTTATTTTATATCAGTAAAAGTAAAATAAAATAAATTATTTCACTCTTTTATATTAATCCATTTTAACCAATATTTTCTCTACACATTATAATAATTGTTAAGTAAATCATTTGAGCACGTTGGCCCCTGCAACTCTCCGCGTTGGAATTCTAGCCTCGTCAACATTGACTATAAGGGGACAAACTCTCATTGTCCATTTGGAAATCCTTTCCGAAGAGGTGCCATCTCAATCTTCACCCACCCACGAAGAGGAGTCCCGCACGTCATGAATTTTGGGTCTACAGCTAACTCCTATCAAAACATTTTTGCTAAAACAATAAACGCAGTAATCCCCCGCTTAAAAGGGTTTGCTTAATCGAAAACCATTTTTATTTTCTCACTTAATTTAAAAAAAAAAATTGGGTCAAAGAGGGTCCTACTCGATCTTTGAATGCAAATTAATATATTTACACATTTTCTTGAGATCATGTACTCCGACAATGCATTCACTTTGACTAGGTTGAACTGGCATGAATTACAAGTTAATGGTCCCTAAATTTTGGCGTATCGTCATGTGCAACATATTATGTCATCAATCATGGCATGTTTCCATCTCTAGAAAAAAATTGAAGTAAACGAGGCGTGTCAACCGGTGAAGATGTACCTTGCGTGAAGTTCTCCTTGATTTGCTGGGGCACAATTCTCAAGTTAGAAGAATTACACCCATCACGTTATGTATACTCCGCGTGATTGAATGAGTATAAAATGGAGCCAGATGTCATTATGTCCCAATCAGTCTCTTTGACTCGAAGGAGTTAAAAGGGGCGTCAACCTTTCCATCCTTAATTCATAGGCAGTTTAATATTATCTTTCTCTCGTGAGAGGAAAGGTTAAAGGGGAGTCTTGCAAATTACGTGGACCCGACACTCTAGTCCTAAGTTCTTCTTTTCATTGCAGCAAAACTTGCAAATGATTTGGTATGCATGATTGAACGGTGAGCTGCAATCCTCTAAGTCAATGCTACCTATTGGTACACACCGATTCATTTGTTAAAATTTGTATAAGACCATCACCAATTGATCATGAACATTAAAGCTATTATATGAAAGCATGATGTATTATTTGACTATTGTAACATTTCCCTCCATACTTAGGCTTGTATTTCACCTAAGACTAATGGTTGAAATAATAATAGGCAAAGAAAAAGTATAACAATATTTGAACTCAAGACACCCACTGGAGCCACAACTACGTATAATCCAGTGCACAATAATCTACTCCAAAAACTTTGGAATATGGCGCCCATATTAAAATATTTAACTAGCAAACTACGAACTCATCTAACAGCTTATGTTTTTAGAACAATTAGTTATAATCCCATAAAGTCTCAACGTAGTATCAGAGTAGTAGGCCTTGAATTCACATATTCTAGACTTTTATTAACCTCACCAATTACATATTTCAAAGCTTCACACTTAAGTTAAAGTCCAACGTACACGTGATGGGGAGGGTTAGAATAATTAAAAATTAAATAACGTTTTCATTTAATAGTTTACGTTTTTAGAAAAAAAATGGTTATAGTCTCACAAAATCTCAACATATTATGTTTTATGTCTTAAAACTCTCCCTCACACAAAGGTTCGGTTCAATGATAAAGGCCTTAAGCATAGATCCCAACATGTGAGTCCCATGGGCAAAGGATTATCAAAATCTAAGGCTTATAAATAAGGGAACCTATAAACGAGTGAAAAGGCATGGTGCTGTTTTACTATAAAATCGCTCTCCTTAAATCGTCTAATGGACAATGAAAATTATCACATGTTGTATTTCGAATTGACGGATGATTTTGAATCAAGAAAGGAACACAAACTTGATGATTAGGTTCTAGAACTTATGAAATAAATCCACTAATTATAGCACATTATCTTCGAAGGATACAACCAAGCATTTCATAAACATAAACAACTGGAATGATTGGAAATAAATTACTGGGAAATGACTAGAAATAAGTAAAGGGCATTGACAAGAGTAAAATCTTTTTCTTCGGATGTTCGTGCATATCTTTTCCTCTTTATTGTTCTCCTTTTTATAGTCCATGGGTAGCTGGCCTATTCTAAGAAGTGTTCTCGCTCGTTGAAATTTGATTTTGGTTCCCTTTTATGGTATAATTGTTCCCGCCTCAGAAGCTCGACTACAATAACTAATTGACTCAGCTATAAAAATTGCTTGATTGCAACTATTAGTTAATACCCTTGATAATTGGTCCTATATAAAAGTTTCACTGCAATAATTGTTTCCGGTATTTGTATCCTTACAGTCGATTTGATTTCGACCAAGTTTTGTGAGTCGGTGTTAATGTTTCTCAATTCCATCAACATTGATTTGACCAACATTGGCTTGACTATTCCCACCTTGTCCACTTAATCCCATTGGCTTCTCACAATCATTGTTGGCGTTTAACCACTGACTGTATTTATAGTGAAAATCATATCGCAATGCTCGTCAACATACTGTTTACTCCTTCCTTAGTGACGGCCTACATAATCTATTATAATCGGCCTTGACCTTGTTTAGTTGACTACGGCCCGACTTAAAAGATTGCTCTTCGTCTCAATGTTTAGCACTTTCTCATCAAAGCTATAAAGTCATAGGTGGTGATGTATGGTTAATGGCATCATTCTTATGAAACTGACATCAAAGTTGACATTTTTAGGTTGCTAATATTCACAGACTATATTTAATATTTTAACAGTTTTACATGTGTCTGAACTCCTTCTTTTAATGGACCCATTACACTAATTAATATAGATAAGCAACGCACTAAGCAGTTTCACCCTATATGGATGCAAACCACCATTGCATTTCCAAGACTCCATTCCCTTGCTTTTCCATCCAAAATGACACACGATCCAGGAGATGCATGATAAGACTTTCGGGGAGGTTTTTTCCTAATGATCACAACTATCGAATATCTACTTTTTCTCCTTTCGTTTAATGTGATCATAAAGCAGAAATTATCAAGACAATAATCATGTCGAGTTAGATGTCGTGGTTTCAAAAGAAAGAAAGAAAAACTAGGTTTTCACCTGGTGAAAGCTGATCCGGCTGCATGCGTAAGTGTATGACTTAAGAACACGCGCGTGCATGGCATCGACGCCGGCTGCATATTTTCTTCAATGTACTCTCGTCTTATCATTTAGACTTCCCTGCGTGGTACTTGAAATGATCACACTGATTGTACTTTCATTGATTGTACTTTCCTCGCCTATATGATATTTTATGAAGACTAAGATATAAAAGGAGAAGATAAAAGGTTGCTAAAATTAGATATTCGAGAGAGAACTAGTTGGATACAAAGTCATAATCTATCCGGGATTCCTGATGTTATTGATGGTGGAGCATTTAAATGAAATCCATCCCATTGTATCACTAGTCTCGCCTAGGTTTTGGCTCTTTCCTCATTTACTAAATCAGTCTTTAATACTCTAACATTTCCAGGCAAAAAAAATTAAAGAAAGGTGCAAATACTTATTATTTGGGAATATTAACCAATCAGTCCTGAACCTATTATATAGATGTCAATAAGTCATAAACTTTTTAAGTTTGCCAATTTAGTGATAAATTTTTATGCGAAATTTCAATATAGTCTTCCCGGCTAATTTCTTTCGGGATAACTGACGTGACGGTCCAGTCATTACCGATCGTTCTATATTCAAAGCATCTAGAATACTCACTTTGGTGGGGATGATGCATGAAGTCGTGATGGGTGCTACGTAATCAGATAAGGCATGAAATGGGACTTATCTGTTCCCCTTTTTATGGTTAAGGATTGCGGCATTTTCTTTATCTCGCACTCACTACTCTCAGAAGGGAAGCTTCAGCGAAGTTTGACAAAAAGTCTAAAGAATTGAATGGATGCCTATCATCATCTTGTGGGTAGCGACAAATCTTGATGCTTTCCATGGTCATCAAGATCTGATTTGAGAGAAAGCTTGGTGGGTGCTGTTCCATTACGTAAGTGTTCCTTCTAGAAAGAGGGTTCGACGGTAATGGCGTGTAGATTGTGGAAGATACGTGCCTCTTCCATGTGGGGTTTGATCTAAAGTCAGAGGCCAAAGTTATTTTGGTGATCTGATCATGGCGACGACTCACGAGGAACTCGTCTAGGGCCCATTAACTTGGGCTGTACGTTGATTTTCTAGATATTATCATTTATTCAGAAGTACTGTCACTTGATAATATCTGAGAAAATTTTGTAACATTTAGTTTGTGTTAAAATAAAGAGGAAAAGAGAATTGGAGAATTTTTAAATTTTTGTATATTTCTCCGTGTCTAATATTAATGATACATGAGCCTATTTATAGGCTGTTTTAGAAAACTATGTGAAGCAACAAAATATTACAATATCAAATACAATCAATTACAATCAAATAAGGAAGATAATATCTCTAACATTATATCTAAAATTCCCTCTCAAACTCAAGGTGATATAGAAGAGGTTAGCTAGAGTTTGGAGAAATGATCTTGAAAATGTCCAGGTGGATGTGCCTTAATGAAAATATTAGCTATTTAATCAACTAATGAAGTGGGAACAAGATATGACCAAAAAAAAAAAAAAAAAAAAGGTGGGAACAAGACGAATAGTACCACAAAGCATGTGAGAGCGTATGAAATGACAATCTATTCTAATATATTTGGTACACTCATGGAAAACATTGCTATATGATGTTTGGATAGCACTCCGGTTATAGTAATAAATGATCGTTGCACCATCATGAGAGATTCTCATGTCTTCAAATAACCTCCACAACCATAGTAATTCTAATGTTGTATCAAGAAGGACATGATATTCTACTTCTATAACAAATCGAGCGACGATAGTCTATTTCTTGCTTTGCCAAGAAATAAGGGAGTTTCCTAAGAAGAAATAGTGGCCTGTAGTAAAGGGACAATCAAGAGTATCATCGGCCCAGTTGGCATCTGGCATTAGAATAAGTCATTAACTCTAAGGTTGAGTTAGTATAAAAGTGAAAACTGTGAAATAAGGTACCCTTGACGTAGCTAAGAATTCGAAGAACATCGGCAAAGCGAGTTATTCACAACACGGTCATGAATTGACTTACAATATGAATAGCATAAATGATGTCAGGACAGGTAACAGTGAGGTGTACAAGACTACCAATCAGTTGTCGATAAAGCATAGGTTCGAAAGAGGAGTCTTGTCTTTGTGATCAAATTTGGCATTTGTCTCAATGGGAGTTATAGCGATCTTGTTATCAGTAAATCCAACTTGAGAAAGGAGATTAGTGACATATTTCTCTTGAGAAAGATAATAGCCAGAGGAATCTAAATCGACCTACAAGCTTAAAAAATAACTAAGTCAGTCAAGATCTTTCATTTTAAGCTGTTAACTTAAATACTTTTGTAGTTTTGTAATACCGTTATGATCATCGCTAGTAATAACCATGTCATCGACATATAAGAGTATCATACCAATGAGATGTTCACTTGAACAAAAAGAGCATTGTCATAGGGATTAGATATAAATCCATGGTGTTCCATTGTGGAACTAAACTTGGAATACCATGCACGATGAGCTTACTTTAGTCCACATAATGCTCGGCATAGTCAACACACTTTATTAGAAGTGTGAGTGTATCTAGAAGAAGGCTCTATATAAATTTCCTCAGTGAGATCTGCATTAAAAAATGCATTTTTGACATCAATTTAGAACAGAGGCCATTGCTTAATAGAAGCAATGGGAAGGAGGCTGTGAGTATAGTTTCAAAATAGATTGTAGAACCTGAAAACCAGACTGATTGGAACTTGTAGGTTCCAAGTTCCAAAGTATGTAGGATAGGCTCCAAGTTCCAAAAAATAAAGAACTTGCTTCGACGGATAGGTTCTAAATTCTTAGTTTGAGGAACCTAGAACCTGGAATCTGTATCCTGTAACCTAGAACCTAGAATAAGTTTTAATGTTTTTATTGGTTTATGTCTTCGTGCGATCTTGCGATATTCCATACTATTTGATGATAAGTGTATAATATGAAAACACTAGTTTAAGCTTCCATTTTATGATTGATACTTTTACTCTATTTACGCTCATATTTTTCATATGCCTTTATGGTCAATAAATTATAGCAACGAGTGGTAGTCATTAATGATTTTAATTCACTGCAATCATTCAATTAATAATATAGGTGGAACTTGAGTAGACCCTAAAACCTACTTGGTTCCAAGAAACCTATAGGATAGGTTCTAGGTTTTTGGATATGCAGGGTAGGTTTCAGGTACCAAAAATTGAGAAACCCCTTTCAATGGGTAGGTTTAAAGTTCCATATGGAACCTATACAGAACCTTAGAACCACTTACCCCTAAACAAAAGTAAGACGTGTAGTTGGAGCAAACGTCTCACAATAATCAATGCCACACTCATAACTAAAGCCTTTTGCTACTAGTCTAGCTTTGTAGCATTCTACCGTACCTTTTGCCTTCATTTTGATCTTGTACACCAATTTGCAACATATAGCCAACTTTTCAAGAAGCAAACAACCAAATCCCAAGTATGAGATTTTTCTAACGCTTGCAATCATCTGTCATTGCTTGCTATCAAAAAGGATAAGTACTAGCTTCTCTATATGTGCAAGGCTCGTGAAAAGAAGCAATAGTAGAATAACAATGAAAATCACGAAGCCAAACAAAAACTTGAATTACACGAGTGGAATGACAAACAGGAGAAGAAGGAATATTTAAGGCCGGAGAATCCGCGGATGGCGCAAACATGTTAGGAGCAGTCGAAGTAGGATTACTAGCATCAAGATTAGGAGAGGACAATTCCAAAGAGGAAGATTCAAGTGTGTTATCTTTAGGCAATTAATCGGTAGAAGGATTAGCGAAAAAGAAAATAGTTGGAGAGGATGCAAAAGGATGAAGAGACGAGAATATCTTGTGTTCCCAAAGGGTAAAATTATGAGATATCCAAAGTTGATTTGAGATAGGATCCCAACGTCTATGCCTTTTATGCTCAATACTATATCCAAGGAAGCAACATAAATGAGCACAAGATTCTAACTTCGTGCATTCATTAGAAAGAAGATACACAAAACAAGCATTGCCAAAGACTCGAAGCATATTGTAATTAGGAACACTTTCATATAAGTGCTTGTAAGGAGAAATATTATCTATAGTAGGTGACGGAATACGATTGATAGTATATACAGTAGTATGATAGGCCTCTCCCCAAAATTGTTTTGGACAAGATGCTGAGATTAGAAGAGTGTGTATGATATCTAAGATGTGCCTATATTTACGCTCTACTCGACCATTTTGTTGGGAAGTTCTTGCAAGAACGATGAATGATAGCACCATTCTAAGAAAGAATTCTAAGGAACTCTTTGTCTCTATGTTACATGGCATTATCAGTACAAAAAAACTTTAATAACTCGGGAATATTTTATCTTGATCATGGCAACAAAATCACTATAGATATGAGTGATTTATATCAATTCTTCATAAGATAAAGTTATGTATAATGAAAATAATCATCCACAAAAATCACAAAAAAATGAGATCCTCCCATGATGGGAGTAGGAGATAATCCCCAAATATCAAAGTGAATTAGATAAAAGGGAGCTTAAGAGACAAATTCACTAATATTGAATAATAAAGCAGGATATTTTCCCAACTTACAAGGCAAGCAATCAAAAGTTTTATTGTCAATAGAACCTAAATGACCACTTAAAATTAGAGGACCTAAACTAGAGAAAGAAGGATGTCCCAATCGAGAATGCCAAGTTTCAGATAATACTATGGTAGCACAATGAGTGAAGGAGTTGGGAAGCTTTAACGAAATAAGATCAAACAAACGTCCTACTTTGTGGCCTATCCCAATTGTCTATCCTGTTCATGGATCCTACACACAACAACTATTCAAAGAGAAATGAATGTCAAAACCAAGTTCACATAGTTGTCCCACAAATATCAAGTTTAGTTAGAGTTTGGAAATCATAAATATATCAGGCAAGGACAATTTGGACGTTGCAACATGCCCTTTTTGACTAACCATTATCTAAAATTTACTAGCTATATGAATAATAGGCACTTGAAGTATATGACTTTGACTTGAGTCAATTGGAATTAGAGGTCATGTGAATAGCAGGTAGAATCAAAGAACCATGAATCAAGATTTCCTAGGGTGATTGACAAAGTGGAAGGGTTAGGTGTAGAGGAGCTAAAAGCACTAGATTTTAGAATGATAGAATGAACTGTGGATCGAAGATCATCTAATGATAGAGTAAGAGATGTACCGTTAGAGGAATCCTTAATGGTAGCAACAATGATGGACAGGCTCGGCCGTGGATCGTCCCTCCGATCCAACGGCTGTGTTTGAATCCGTATCATCATTACAAGGTTACCAGCAGGCCACTCGATGGCTACGTGCATGGGGAATCAGCCATGGTGCAGGCATAAGTCAGAAGCAAGATCAGGGGCAGCATGGTCGGATCAGGATCAGCATGGGCGTGTCAGGGCTGCCTGACACGGAGCAGGTGAACAACTCTGGATTTGTGCAGGGGCTGGTCACGGATTGATCAGGGGCTATTCGCCGGTCGTGCACGGCTCGTGCATGGGCGGATCAGATACGGATCACGGCTGATCAGCGGATCGGTCAGTCGACCGATCAGGGATTGATCAGTGGTCGATCAGCGAGCAATCATGGACTGGTATGGGATCGGTCAGGGACTTGATCGGGACGGGCATCGATCAGGGCGTTTCCAGCTACGCCCTGGTGCGTGACACGGCCGAGTATGGACGGTCTTGGTCATGCTCGTCCGTCAGCCGTGTCACATGCATGCGGACCTCTAAACTAAGATAGGTTGTTCCTTTCCATAGATTGCTTAGGTTGCAACTGATAACAATTGGATGAACGATGACCAGGTGGGGGACAATGCATACAACAAGGCTTGCACCATGAGGTGGAACCAGAAGTCGTCTCCCATTTAGGCTCCCATTTAGGCTCAGATAAAGCTAGCTGATCTCATATAGCATGTATGGAAGATAAAAATTTGTTAATAGATTGAACTGTCTCCTGACACATGCGATGTAAATTCCCTAACAGTTGTTATTGATGAGCAATGTCTGATGCAGAGTAATAACTGGCAAGAATATCCTAGGCTTCCTTTGTTATATTTAGGTGATCAAACTGAAGTCTAATAGATGGAATCGAAGTGTTTTGACACCATGTGAGTATTTGATGATTCTTGCAATCCCACTCCTCTAAACGATCGGCAAATTGATCATTGGTTCATCAAGAGCCTGCATAAGCTTACGAATATTTCTAGTGACGTAACACCCAAGCCTACATCCTCTTGAACTTGATATTTCTTCAGCCCATAAAATATAGTTTGATCCATTCAAGATGGTCTGAAAAAGTACGAAATACCTTAGCAACCAATTTGAAAATGCTAAAAATCAGTCCAAAATGTTTCGAGTTGGTCTGGTCTACGGTAGTCAATGCAGGTCAACGATAAAAATTTTAGGATGACGTGACGGACAACTTGGCTAAAGAGTGGCGCCGACGTGGAGGATGATGTCAGATGATGACATGGCAGACAACTTGGTTGAAAAGTGGCACTGACGTGGAAGATGACGTCACTTGTTCAACGGACGCAGCGAATTACGTGCGAGGCACACGGGCATGTGAATCTCACGCGCAAAGGACTTGGCAGCGTGTGAGGGCATGCAAAAGGGATCCAGCGACTTCATTTACTGGGTTGGACTCGTCGGAGGATGAGGAAACTATTTCTGGTAGATTTTGTTTATAATATCCAACTATTGCTTAAAAAAAAGCAATTAAGGCGACAGGGTTGGCGGCCTGTGACGTGGCAATGCATGGTGACGCATGCGGCAGATTCCCGAGTCTTTTGACGAATTTTCAAAGTCTGACTCGTCTGAGGACAACGGACTGATGATGGGGTTTGTTTTTCGAAATGAGCAACGAGATTACCTGAACAACAATCAATGGCGGCAGTTCAATGATTTTATGCTCACGATTCGTTGTTATGTTAATGCTGGTTGCAGCTATGGCACCAAACGTCCCTGCACTATACGAGCTCCACTTCGCGGTTCCAATGGCAGGCGCGGCTCTTTCCGCGCTCAACGTAAACCTTGACGAGCACGCTTTGACCATCATTCTTCACCAGTTACGACCTAAAATCATCTTCGTCGACTCCGAGCTCGTACACCTTGTCTCCAAAGTCATCCACAACAAGAACGACACGCACCTCCTAGAAAACCACCACGATCACAAGCCACTCCTTGTCGCAATCCATGACGTCTCACTGGACCGTCAAGCCAACTGTGATCTTGGGGTTCGAGAGTATGAACAAACCCTAGCTATGGGAGAGAGCAATTTCCAAGCCATGAGTCCGGCTGATGAGTGTGATCCTATCTCAGTCAACTTCACTTCGGGGTCGACAGGGATGCCCAAGGCAGTGGCATACAGCCACCGGGCAGCGTACTTGAACTCTCTAGGGCTGATCCTCCGATACAACATGGGGAAGTTGCCTGTGTTCCTGTGGACGGTGGACATGTTCAGGTGCAATGGGTGGTGCTTCACGTGGGCAATGGCGGCACTCGGCGGTGTCAATGTGTGTATTAGGAACGTCTTGGCGAAGATCATCTTCGACTCCATTCAGCTCCACAAAGTCACTCATCTCTGTGGTAATGGTCCATTTTCGTTTACTTTGATGTGGAGAGTCCTGTTGCATCATGAGCATGACATATTTAACGGAATCGAAGGATAATATATCATTCACGTCAAAAAATAGATGAGTGGCGTTGAGATATGTCGATAATGTGTCATTACCATAGTACGGTACAAATACAATCAAATAATTGGGAGGATGCCTATGCTTTTTGAAACATGTCATATGAAAGTATGGATGATGTTAGGTTCATGAAAAATCACCCTTGAAAAAGTAGAATTTTCTTCTTCTTCTTTTTTCCCTTTCAACAGGTAAACCCACTATCCTAAATATGATTGCTGATTCCCCACGGGTCGACCAAAAGCCACTGCCTTCCGTGGTGGACGTAATCATCGCCGGCGCATTCCCAACGAATCCTGCTCTCAAGAGAGTCCAAGAGCTTGGGTTGAACATTGTCTACGGATACGGCATGACGGAAGCCCTAGGGCCCGCTCTCATCAGACCCTGGAGGTCATCGCAACACCACCACCATGACGACGACGACAACGACCACGACGATCATAACTTGAAATGTAGAGAAGGGCTCCACAACATCACACTGGAAGCTACCGATGTCAAGGACCCGACCACCATGCAGAGCGTTCCGAGCGATGGGGAAACAATCGGAGAAGTCATGCTCCGAGGGAACACCCTCATGGCAGGCTACTTGGGCAACCAGGAGGCGACGCAGAAGGCCTTTTCTGGTGGGTGGTTCAGGACCGGGGATGTCGGGGTGCGGCATGTGGACGGTTGCATAGAGATAAAGGACCGAGCGAGGGACGCCATAGTCTCAGGGAAGGAGGTGATCAGCACATTGGACATAGAAGCCGTGTTGTCAAGCCACCCGAAAGTGGCGGAAGCTGCTGTTGTTGCTCAAAATGACGTTGTTGCGGGGCAAGTCCCATGTGCATTTGTGAAGTTGAAGGAAGGGAAGTGTTCCAACGCCGAGGAGATAATAGAGTTCTGTGCGGAGCAGCTGCAAAAGGCGGCAATGATTCCTAAGATGGTGTGGTTCGGGGACTTGCCGATGAATTCCACCGGGAAGGTACAGAAGTCTGTGCTGAGAGACAGAGCTAATGCAATTGAGAAGCATCATCCATAGTACGAGCACAGCTTCATGAGAACCAAAGCATGAGGAGAAAAGAAATGATTACATAACAGTATTTAATGTACTATGATAATAATAATCTTTTTGGACCACAAAAAATCAAATTATAAATAATTATAAATTGTTGTGGGACCTATTTTTTTAAGAATTTGTGGCTCACAATAAACTGTTATTCTCACAGTACCCCAAGGACTATTATGCTAGCAAAATCATCAGAGGAATTACTTGCGAATAATTAGAATTCAACTACTTGTGTCTTTCTGTGTTATGTCCTATAATTGCATATTTCAGATCATCATTGATTTCTCTAACTTTGATGTAAGCATATGTTTAAGTTTCTTTCTTTTTTTTAGTCAACCTTTCTAGCTAGATTTTAACCGTTAATTTGTGGTTACTGTATGAAAGCAGAGGATTCAGTCTTAGATATTGTTGACATGGCCGTCCTCCTATTCGAAAGATACAGTCTCTTATTGTGAAAATATGTGACAAGCGAATCAAATAGTAGGCAAAAAGTAGGAAATCAATCATATATCGGATTTACTTGGTTTGGTCCAAATGTCGATATCTATATTCACAAGTAAAGCAATATAGAATTTCACTATAAAAATAAGCGACACAACAAAGATTACAATCATCCTAATACTCAAATAGTCTTTCAATATTTTCAATCCTCCAATTACGCTCAATAACCCATTCAATGTTTAGCCTTTCATAAGTCTTAATGAAATCTCACTCAAAAATTAAATAAATTCCACTCATAATAATTTAACTAGCTAAATCACTATAGAGTATAATTACTAGAAAATACATTTTCTTCAATCTCTTTTGTGTAGTCTCGGAGCTCTCTCCCGATGTCTTCTCACTTCCTCTCCGTGATTTATAGAGGAAGCTCAACGGGGGAAGGAGGAAGGAACAGGACGAGCAGAAATGGCCATGCTCATGATTGCACTTCATCTCACCTTTCTCTGTCTTCATGATCGCCCTCTCTTTTCTCTCCTTTTGACCCATACAATGTATGCCGATCACTGCACTCTCCTTCGTACACGCCGATTGTCATGTGTTCTTTGAAGGAATCTAAAAGTAACGTGAGATACTTTGACACGTGATGAGAATGCGTGCGATCAGAATTGAAAGAAATATTAAATGATTTCTACGTAGAAACTTTGACCTATGTAGGAAATTTGATTTGAAGGATAATGAGACGATCGAGGCATGCTGCTATTGGAATGAGTCCGACGAACACGCTGTATTGGGATCAGGAGTAGGAAATTTGGATCTTTTAAAAAATTCTGCAGCAGATGTACGTATTGGGTCTCACGATGGAGTGGCAAGGTCCGACTTTTGTACAGATTTCGAAAAAAAAGCGGCACGCAGACTGGTCAATTTACACATGACTATGTACCTTATATAATCTTTTATATATAATGAGAATTTTGACGGACTTCCGAATTTTGGAGGCGTGAACTAGCTAGTATTTGAATAATTATATAGGTAGATTTAGGACTAAAGTCATCATAAGATTTAAAATATCTTAGCCTCTCAATGCTTGTTCCCATTCGTCGGGTGAAAAGAGTACAACTAATTATACACAGCCGATTAGTTTCTAATAAATTTCGATGCTCTACATATACCAATTAGGAGTGTACAACAAGAACCGCTTGAATCGGGAATTGCCCGGATTGGACCGAATTGGTTGATTTTGGGCGGTTCCTGTGACATCCAGATTTTCAGGTTCTGATTTCGATCGGATAAGTTGGGCTTTTCATCGACGCGACTATAGTGCTTTTCTTTGAGTTGGCCACTCATGAGATAACTAGACGATCTAGGAAAGCCATTAAGAGATTTTAATGCAATAAGACTTGAGAATTCGATCAGGAATCGGCTACTCGACCGTGCTCATCTGCAGAGATCATTATGGCACAAATATAAGTCGATTAGAAATCAGAGATATGTCGGTTCGATTGAGATATGTGGTTAAACGTGGGTGATCCCACTAAATTGCAAAATTCTCATCGATCGGCACTAGATTCATTTTTTCTATCGTTTTGGTACCCTGTGTCCGTATTTGAAACCTCTAGATTTTCACAACCACCGAAAGTTGCCAATGTGTCGAAGGGGTTCACTGTGGCTTGAAGAAAATTGACCACGGGTCATTTGTACTAAAAAATCCTGAAAGCTACCGGGTCGCCTAGGTCACGCTAAAATCGCGCCAGAGTGGAATTAACTGCGAATTTGAATCCGATTTCAGAAATTGGAAGTTCTGTCATGTCACAAATCATTTTAGGAACGTCGACTCAGTCTCCGAAGATTTTTCTACAAACCGAGATTTTCGGCGAAAGTTCCAAAGTAAGGGTAATTGGATCGGGAAAATTAGAGGACCGTTCTGGAACGCACTTTTGGCATCCAAGATGGATTTATTGGCATGGAAAAATGTGGATTCAAGTGTGGACACATTGCTGGAATTTTTGAGACTCCAATTGAATTGAATTGAAGAGAATGGAAGAGGAATTGAAGACTTTGATGGCCAAATGGCACAAAATTCGTAGCCAAGGTGGGGAACAACATTTTGGACCACTTGGGAAGCTTCTTGAAGAAGCTTGGGGAGAGAGAAATGGCTGTGATGAGGCTGAAGACTTTGGGGGCTTCTACTTGAGTGTTCTTGACTTTGGCAAGACTTTTGTGGCTCTTGCCCCTCCTCCAAGTTGCAGCAACTTCCTCCTCTCCTTCCTTAGCTTCTTCTTCTCTTTGGTTGCTATCTTAGGGCTCAAGAAAAACAAAGAAACCGAGCACACCAGCCCCTCCACCGTCGTATGCCCATCGGACCCCATTTCCCCTCTGTTTTCTCCTCGTTCCAGTTTCTGCTCCAGCTGACCTTTCATCAGAAACTTGAGTTAAAAGTTGTCTTCCCGTGAGAATCCGCCTTCGTGCCACCCACCATCGCGCTCAGAAGATCCAAACCGTTCAGGAGGACCTGGCCGCTCGCCGAACAGAGCCGCCGGTCGATCCGTACGCCGGCAAGAAGAAACCGGTCGCCGGTCCGTCGGTCCGCCTGGCAGCCTTCACGGTTTCGCCTGTTTCACCCATTTCAGCCTTTTTGTTCCCATTTCGACCCAGTCTCCACCCATACCAACCACCATCAGGTCCCCCTCGACCTCCGGGTGCCGCCGGTTGCCAGCCAACCCCTCGCCAGAGCTCCGGCCAAGCCCGTTCAGCTCTATTTCTCCTCCGGCGACCAATTTTTCAAAGTTGCAGAGGGAGTCCGAGTTTGCGGCTGCTGTTCCAGCCTCGAGACCGCCTTGGATCGCTGTGGTTGTGGTTCCTGAGCCTCTTTGCCATCGTCCATCAGCCGTACGCCGCCCCCAAGCCACCGGTTCCTTTCTTCGTCGCTTCAAGCCAACCGAGCAGCCCCCCTCGGTCCAAAACAGAACCGGATCTCACAGCCCCGTTGTGAGTTTCGGGAGGCTTTTCCGAGCCCTTCCCAGCCTCGCTTGGTGTCGACGCTAGGAGGACTGTCGCTCACCTTCGCGCCGCCGTCCCCGTGGACTCGTCGGAACGTTAAACCAGTGAGTTTACTCACTAATCTCCGCTTAGGGAGTTAATGATGCTTAAGGGGTGTTTAGATTAGCCTAATGATGGTTTAAGTGGTTAGATTAGTTTATTTAAATGTTAATTAGATTAGATGAATGATTAGATTAAGGGATGGTTTAATTAGTCTAATTATGCAATTAGATTAATGTTAAGCATGATTAGACTTTTAATGAAAGGAGCAGTGACTAGTCCTGGAAAGTCACAATTATTTATCGACTAGTGAGGGATGGGCGCACACTCGAGGATCGGGACGTGACAGTTCCCACAGGCAACGGTTTGGTCCCTAGTACCTAGTCTTGGAACTGTGGCTAGTTAGTTTGGTTCCCGATTCTAAGATCGGAGCGAACTTAAAATTTGTAATTTTATGCTTTTTAGGATTTCAAGTGTTTTCTAGGATTTCTTACTTTTTTAAGTTTCAATTTTGGTTTTCATTTTAAGGATTTGGTTGTTTGCATCTTCCATTCTAATAATGTAATTCATTTGATTCTATTCAATGAAATTACAAATTTATTTCCAATTTTGAGGGCATAATGGGGTACACCAAATCTGTCCAATGACGATATGCAACCATGAAAAAATATCATCCACGGAGAAACCCTGAGGGCTGGACTTTCTCATGCTTCTCCCAAAAACATTTTCAAAAACAAAAGCATTTCACTGTTAAAAACATTTTCCTAAAGCTTGTAGCAGATTAAACCTGTTTGTTTGTCTGACTCATTTACTTATTGTCTCGGAGCATAATTCTATAACTTGTTATGACAAGGGACATCTGAAAATAGCATATCAAGTTTTAATGATGATAAACTTGTTGGTTTGACTGATGATCAATTGGCTTAGAGTGCACTTTCAATGAAAAACAAATGTGGGGCAACTCTCATTACTACTTGTGTGAAATATTAACCCCAAATGAGCAAAAGGAGTGCTTGACCCTTCTCAACTCCATGCTTGATGTAGTTGTTTTCCTTGTGCAAGTCAAGAGAGGATTACCCAATTTTGGAGAAAAAATGTGTATCTCATTCTTGAATTTAATCAATTATGAGAATGACATTCTCTCCATTTTTCCTTGCAGATGACAAACTAAGGGGCATGTCAAATTATGATGGTGATAGCAAACAAACCAAGCCGGTTCTTTGGTGTATAATTGAAATTTATCGAGTCACATTTCTCATTGCATAGAACACTATTCATGCACGTTCTTTTATGTAGGGGCAAAAGCATAAATGGAATGTTCTTCAAATCAAAGAACAAAGTTCCAATATCAGTTGATCAATTTATGTGCCCATTCTTGTTCAAACACGGGGTAATTCATGGACAACCATCTCTACAAATATCTCTCAGCACTTGATATTCTGACACATCTTGAAAGGACTATTCATGTTGAATGATCAAAGACGTTTTTGACAAGTTCATAAAATGCTTGTGATCTTTCAAAAGAAAATTTCTACATGATAGTTTTACCTGTTTAATTCACCAATTCCACTAAAGATTGTCTACACATACTAATTTAATGAATGATGTGGAACGGGTTGAGGATGCTAAATGAGATATGTCAAGATAATGAAAGACAAACCCTATCATATACATAGTCCCCTGCTTGTACACTTGTGAGATGAGTGCAAGAAGTTCCATGCCCATAAGGAAAAAGGGTTATCTCGCAAAAGAGTACGTCAACTGAAGTGATGAGAGGCAGTTTCCTTCTCTATCCCAAACACTATAGGTATATCCATTGTTTAGCCCTTGTGAGCCCACACATGTGAAAAATTTTAAATTATCTCTGTCAAGAACCACCCCACATTGGGGCAAACTAGAGGTAAATTGGTAGGGATTTTCTTGCTTACGCTTACATCAATCTTCGAGTGTTGCTATTACATTGCAATTTATGTGATAATTTAAGTGCCTTAGGAAGAGCGGTTCTTTTTTTATCCTACACAATTTTGCCCATTGCATAGCCCATTTGAGCCTGCAAATTCATTTCATATTGAACCCAGTTGGTATCCCCCACACCAGGGCAAGGCAAAAGTCACCCCAAATTCAAATAGCATGGTCCAGTGCACTAACAGAAGATGAAGAACCCCAAGAGTCCAAATGTTGAATCATTCCTTAAAAATAAACCAAAGCGTGGTTGTTCAATGTATGCGTTGTAGACAGTTTGTTGAAAGTAAAATAATAGAACTAAGGGGCATGAAAAAACAGTATGCTTGGTAAAAGCAATGCCCGTAGACATAAGAAAAAATGAAATGAAAATTAGGGGGCTCGAAAAATCAGTGTGTCTAGTAAAAGCAAGGCATATGCCCATAAAAGAAAATGAAAAAAAGTGTTGCAAAAATGGTATCCCCAATGGAGTAGTACTCAAAGAGTCAAGATCGATAATGCCTTTATGAAGACAATCCTTGGTGAATGAGAAGACTGGCGACAATGCCAAGATGATCATCAACTCTTACCCTATACACAGATTTTGAACTTGATCCTTTTGTTTCTCAACCCGTGAACCTAGCTTACATTACATCCCCCATAAAGTCTCTTCAGATTAGGCACTTGAATTAACATAGGAGTTCATATGTTGATTAGCATTGCGCAAAGAAGTGTGGCCAATATTATTTCTTTCTCATTTTGCAAGGTTCTTGACTTGTAAACCTAGAGATACTTGCGGAATTGTTCTTTCAATAGCTTTGGCTCAAAGAGTCCCTTTGTTAAGCCGTTGACCAAGCCCACATTACGGCCCTTGTTAAAGACCTCTCAAATTGGTAAGGTCATACCGTTTGCGAGAATACTTAGACCCTTGTTGATATGATGCAATGAGATGGAGTGATTCTCCTAAAATAGACATTTCTAAATGAGAGTGAGTGAAAGTTCTTTCTAATTAAAAGTCTCTCATTTATGCTTAAGAAATCCATGTCATTGTCTTGAATGACAATTCTCTGCTATGGAAATTTGGGTGATGCAAATATGGTAAAGTCATTATACATAAACCTTGATTGAACTGATAAAAACCTCACTGAACTTTGAAATGTGCATTATAGAGTAGCTCAAATTGTCTACGTCTTTAATGAATGCATATCAGTTTTTGCATTGATCGTATCTGACAGATAATATTTCCTTGAAGACCCAAGTGCGCCTGACATTTAGGTTACTTTTAGAAGCCTTATGATGCATCCAAAATACCAAGAGGTGAGAAACATTCATGAACATTCAAGGTATGTCCTTAATGTTCCAATACTTTTTCTACTAGGAGGTGAGAGACCTTCATGAATTTCTGAGGTACGTCCTCAATATTTCAATTTCTTTATACCAAGAGATGAAAGACCTTCATAGATATCTAAGATACGTCCTAGATATTCTAATTTCTTTTACCAGGAGGTGAGAAACTTTCATGAATATTTGAGGTGTATCATCGATATTCCAATTTATTTCTACTAGGAGGTGAGGGACCTTCATGAATTAATTTTCTTTCTAAAAGACATATCCCTAAGGATCAGAGATGTTACCAAGTAAGTATATCTCTACCCATACTTTAAATACTTGTCATTGCGCAAGTATTCCCTCTTAAGTACACCGACACTCGACTCAATCAAGTTGTCCCCAAAGATTTTCTCTAGATTCAGTCTGTTAGGCGATCGAAGAAAGGTTCAGGTCCTAATTAGGCAAAACCTAAATTTTAGGCGATCGTAGAAAGGTACGGGTCCTGGAAAAGCAATTTTCGGCTTAGGCGAACATAAAAAGGTACGAGTCCTAAAAAAGTAATTTTTCTGTCAAGGTGACCGAAGAAAGGTTCAGGTCCTAAACAACCAAATACTGCCATACGGGGTGACGGTAGAAAGGTATGAGTCCTAGGAAAGTAGCTTTCTCTTACAAAACCCTATTACTATTCTAGGCGATTGTAGAAAGGTACAAGTCCTGGATGTGCAATACCGACTATCTTGAATTGTTCTACCCTCCTTAAAGGTAAGTCATTCCAAGTATGTTCCTTTATTGTTTGCATTAGTATTTTCATACATCATATAAATTGCATTTCAAAATGGGATTCGTTTTCCCACAAAAATATTATTCATTACATGTGCATGGTCAAAATTTAGGTCTCAATTTGCCTTTGAATACAACCTCTACGAGCTCACCTTCAAAGAGAAACAGCTATTGACACCTAAATTTTGACAACTGGATCATTCATTTATTGAATAAAAAATTAGGGACTAAACTTTAGCCCCTAAACAAAAATATTAAATATTAAATCGCATTACATATAGTTATTAGTAGCATGTTTCAATAGATATTTACTTAAATAATATAACCAACAAAATCATAAGATACCCTGTCACGACCTCTTTTTTTCCGTCCGGGGGAAAAGGAAGTAGGTTTAGGGGTATTTGCCTAAAGAGGCAGACTAACGGCCCTAGACTAGGCGCGGGCTCTCCCAAGCCTACCTCGCGCGACGTTGGATTTTGTTTTTTAGTTCTTAACAACCTATGTATTTCTAGGAGTCGCCACTAGCCTATTGGAGTCGGCTAGAAACCAATTAAGATACGGGAGTATTGTCTCAATTCCTATGCAACCAGAGATTTCTAGGAACGGGGACTTGTTTACGCCAATGTTTCTATTAGCGCCCTTGCGGTACCACTAACTTGGAAGGTTTTAATCTAAATGGTCACACAATCTTGATTACCAATTATAATCTTTATGAAACCGCTAAGTGTCCATGCAAATGTTTTTGTAGGTTTTTTTTTTTTAATGTCTAGACTGATCCTAACATAATTTAGAAAAGAAATTTACACTCAAATTTTTGAAAAGCGGTACGGTAAATAAACATCCAAGAAATTGAAAGGACTTGAAAGTAATGCGGAAAAGAAAGACCCGATACAAATCGGGTAAATAATATTACATGGCCTTGTTATCACGCCCGGGACGGGACCCTGTGAGCAAAATGAGAATTTAAATATGCATGAAATTACTCTAGATGCATAAAATTACTCTAAATAATTTTAATCTACGCAAAATAGATTATTTACAAAAATGGTTATAAAATACCAAAATATCATTAAATTAAGAAAATGACCTTTTAAAATTAGGAAAATTTCCTAGATGTCATTTATGCCCTATTTTGATACTATCTAACATTTTTTGATATTTTTGAAATTTTCAGATTTTTTTCCTTTTTTAAATTATTATTTTTTTTAAAATAATAATAATAATAATTCCTTAAACGAATCTATGTTAACATAGAATAGCACATCACATGAATATCACAATAATCCAGCTCAAATTGATCATTTCAAGATCGAAACTTGGTTTGCGCATTTCGTCGAACACTTGGCGTGCATCAAATCATCTCAAATCAGCTTCCTCGGGCCATGTTTATGGCCTTCAATCTTGACCCATGAGCAATCTTATGTGGAACTAAAGCATCAAGATTATACTACCACATGCAATGAGCAATATTAGATAGAAATCATAGCCTACAACACACAAGAACCAAGCTAAAATCAGCTTCAAATATGTGGGTTGAGCTGATTTTGAAATCTGGGTTTGAACCCAAGTCAAGCAAACATGTTGCATGCCCATATTCAAGCCCCAACACTCATCTCATACGAGATCTAAAGGAAACATTACTTAATCCGAGTGAAAGTAGGTAACATGAGCTTTCAAATGCAACAAACATCACAGAGAATGACTAACCGAACACATCAAAACAACCTCTCCAAGAAGCCCACATGCAAAGTCTACACTGACCAGCCAAGAACTAATGTGAATAGGCTTGGTTTTTGACGATCTCATAGTTCACACGGGGATTTAAAGACCAAACCAAGCTGACCTAAGCATCATTTGTACTCCCATATAACATTAATCAAGCTCGTGAAGATAGAAAACACATGCAAATGGGAGTAGCAAGTCAAACATGTATGGCTCTTGAAGAGGTTTCAAACACTTGAAAAAATTTCAGCCTCAGAAATCAGTTTTTCGGGCTGGTTTTCCTCTTGATTTTTCACCATTAAAACACGTTCAAAATCGAACAAAAATACATCTAGGATACTTACATTGCTTCCTAGTTTCTTTTTCAAGTGGCTCTTGGCCGAGGAAGCCGATAAATTATCCTCGGGGGCCCGTGGAAGTTGGCTTCTTCAACTGGAAAACGAGATCTGCAAAGAAAGAACTGATAGCGAAGGTTTTCATTGACCTCCAAAATCAAGCTTCAGAACCTCTTTTGTTGGCAAAATTAAAACCAACCCAAACTATATATATTCTAGTTTTGCTTTCAGTCATGGCTTTCCTCATTTGTTTCTCAACTTTCTCAAAAACACTCGCTTTCCCTCACTCGTAACCAACCAGGCTCAACACTTAAGAAAAATTTTCAGACTTTTTTGGCCCGCCAGGAGGGTGGATTTCGGGGGGGCTTTAGGAGACCCTTCTGAACTCTATTTCGGACGTGCGACATATGGATGGAAATATCTTTGAGTGACGTTTCACTCTCTAGTTGAAGATTTTGGATAATTTTGGCCGCAGGTATGTGAAAATTTCACTTTTCTCTCTCAAGGTCAGTTTGGATTTTCAGGGTTTTCGATTTTCTGGAGTTGCTTTTGAGGACCTGTTTGGGGGACGGCCGTGAGCTCTCTCCTCTCCTTCTCGTCTCTCCTCTCTCCTACCTCCAAAGAGCCTGCTTCATAGATCTTATCCACCGAATTCATCAATCTCTTGGTCGGCTTTTTATCCACCTTCCAAGCCTACCAACTGAGCTAGTTCACCCACTCTCTGACTTAGCCAATTTTTCAACTTCTGCAGCTGTTGAGTGTGCGGATTTTGCTGCGATTTCCCATGCTGTCAACAGCTTATCCGTGGCCAACTTTCGTCCACTTGCACTACTATGTATGGTCTTCCATCACGTGCAAGGATCAGGCTGTATGGGCGGCTGAGTGGGATATGGTGGGGCCACCAATATGCCTACTTAGCAGCTCCGAATTAAGACCTAATTGTGGGCTGGGTTTTGGTAACTAGTTTGAGTGCTTTAATCCATCAATTTTGCCTCGATTTTTGATCAATTAGCAAGCTCATGTATAGTAGTTTAAGATCTTGATCATTTTTTGCAATTGTCTTCACCCAATTTTGCTAGAGAGTCCCTCAAAGTTGGCCATCTTCTTACCCGAGAATCTCCAATTCAATGCAATTTGGTCCTTTTTGCCCGATTCGATTAATTAGACCTGGCCCAAGTTCAATATCAATTCAATTGGGGGATGAGACGATGATTAAAGGGCTCGGGCGCAAATTTTGCAAAATTTGCGAATTGGTCCCTCAACTTTTGGAATTTGCGAATTGGTCCCTCAACTTTTGGAAATTGCATTTTGGCCCCAATTTACCATTTTAATTCCAGTCTGACCTCCTGAGCTTGGCTAGTCACATTTAGATCATTGGCCCCAACCTTTTTTTTTTTTTTTTAATCTTTTTTATCCTTTTTTTAATCTTTTTTTTTTTTATTATTTTTAAATTTATTTTTTTAAGGAAAAACATATTCCATTAAAAAAACTATACTAAACACCTAGATAATCTATATGTAAGAATTTGACATGAAATATTTTTGTGGAAAAACAAGTTCCCATTTTTTCGGAAATGATTTTTGGGCAAAAATTTAGGTGTCAACATACCCCAAGTTAGGAAACTTTCCTAATTTAACCACGTACCTAGAAGACCATTCGATCTCTAACCATGAGATACGATGCTCAGGGTGTGGAAAGTCTTCCATCCTATCCATGACTATAGGGATACGATCGTTGATTTACTCATTTCCAAATTTGAACGGATAAGCCTTCTATCAATATCCATAACCACTTGGATACAATCGTCAGTTTATTTCGTGTCCTTATTGAGATAGATAATATAAGATTGTGGATTACATTACTTAATTAAATATCTATCCATTGTTTGATTGCTTTCCTTAAAAGAAGTAAACCCAAAAAATATCTTTGAATTAGATTCGATTCTTGCTAGAATATTGCTTGTTTTTGGCTAGATTGCATGTTTAGATTAGGTTATTTATTTGTTCGGAATTTTGTAAATAAAAATACAAAAAAAAAATTGCTTTAGGATGTTAGATTTCCTTAATTAAAATTGCATGTTTAATTATTATGTAATTTTACTTTCGAATTTCACTTAAAAAGGAAAACATAAAAAATATCATACATGTGTCACGTAAAATTAGGTCATCCCTTGCACGTCATTTAGTCATTGCATGCTTATGATCATTTTCACGTGTGACATTTTATGCTAGTTGCATTAATATATGCCCGTCATTAGATTAGGTCATGCAAGTAACATCACATGACATATAGTTTGCATATTAGGTTGCACGTTGCATGTCATGTTAGTATAGATTTATTTTTGTACATCATTGCATTGCATTACACGTAAATTAGGTTCCATTAAATAAGAGAATATCCTAAAAGATTGAGTGACTGCGTGTTAATTGAAAATCATATCTAGGACTGTTGATATGAATTTTGAGCTAACATTGTAGATACTTCCGTTACTATGAGGTAATTTTTGCAATTTATTTATTATTTTATTGAGTGTTAAATTGGTGGATTGTGTACCCACATAGTCACCTCACATGTTATGAAGTAATAAAATGAACTCAAGCTGTTTGATAAACATTTTTTTCATGAAAAGAAAAATACCAAAAGGATATTAGAGAAATCTAGTGTAATCAAGTCAATGTGCTCAAAATTTCTAGTTTGTATGAGTAAAATAATTTTCCCATTATTTTACTTAGGCGTCTAGTCGACCTACCATAAACTGATTAATGGCGACTCCTAATATAAAAATCATTTACATGTTAAGAACTTGAACCTAAGTCACGAATTGGTGTGGGCTTGGGAGAGCCCGAGCTAAGTTTAGGTTTAGTAATCCATTAGCCAAATCCTAGATGGTTCACCGGAGATTAGGTCGCGACAGGACAATACATAGAAATTACCCCAAAATCCCATAATCAAACCTCATTCTCAAACCCTGATGCCCCTTATAGTGTCAATTCGAGTCTTTGAGGTAAAATTTGGGGCGAAGATGAAGATGATCTCGAGGTTTTGCAATAGAAACAATGAAGAGTGGCCGTGTTGGGTTTACATTGACCACGACCATCTTCAATTTCTAACAAAACTGCATAACTTTGACTGTGATTATTCCATGAACGTGTTGACTGTTATAATCTATTCGTGTCGTTTAAGTCGGTTTCTTTGCATGTGGTGCTTAGGTGGCCCCTCAATGAAAAGAATTTATATATTACCTTTTTGTGGACGGTCGAGCTATACGACAAATTGCATTGGTCTATGTTTTCAACATGAAAATTTTGTCCGTCGCCTAGCGCTTGACTATAGGGGAGATAAATTTAGTACAAGTAGGTATTGGTTTTTAATTCATTAGGAGATGAGAGATTCCATTCCACGACTCTCTGTATAAAATATGTTTTACACTAGATTATGTACCTTATATAATTTTTTATATAATGAGAAATTTGGCGGACTTATGAGTTTTGGAGGCATGGAGGTCGATTTAGGGCTAAAGCCACATAAGATCTAAATAACTTAGCCTCTCAATGAATGTTTCCTGCCCTTCGGGTGAAAACAATTACGAAGAATATTACAAAACCAATTCATTTTTAATAAATTTCGAATACTCTGCATATTCCAATGAATATCAAGTTACTGAATCACTAAGGTCCATACCATTAGCAATTGCCCTGATTGGAAATTTATAATATGATAATTCAAATGGAAGACTGAACCAAAATGATAAATTTTGTTTACCACCATAGCCGTCTTGAGTAATCCTGAGTGTCCGTTCGTTTTTACCATTTTAAAAAGTGAAAAATAGCCTTTTTATTTTGGGTTAATACCCTGAAAAACCCCAAACTGGTACACATGTGACAAATTTACCCAAAACTATTTTTTTTTTATCATGAAAAACCCCAAACCGGTACACCTGTGACAAATTTATCTCGACTGACTATAAAAAAAACCCTAAACTGGTACATTTATGATAAATTTACCCCAAACTAATTTATTCAACCGCAAAAAACCCAAAATTGGCAAATTTGTGACAAATATACCCTCCGCTAAATTAGATTAATACCACAAAAAAATAAAAAAAAAATTGTAAACTATGACAAACGGAGCATAAAATCCCAAATTGGTATACCAGTCAACTATCACGTGTCATTCAACTTAATAATTTGACAATAAAATTTAATGAAAACTAACAGAGGGTAAATTTGTCACAAGTGTATCAGTTTGGGGTAAATATGTCAAAGGTATACCAATCTGGGGTTTTTGGTGGTCAAAAAATAATTTGGGGTAAATTTGTCATATGTGTATCAATTTGGGGTTTTTCAGGGTATTAACCCTTTTGTTTTTCATCAAAATTTACAATATTATTCTAGTTTAAAAAAAATTATGTATTACTAGTGAGAGAATTATCGAATCAATCCTTCTTATCATACGTATGTTAATGCGATCTCAAACTTATCAATTTTATTAATGTAGCTCTAAACTTTTGCACCAGATTCAATAAAATTCTAAATTATTGTACGGATTTCAATTCAATCTTAAACTTTTCAATTTCGCCAATGTAGTTCTGAACCTTTGCGCCAAATTCCAATGGAACTCTTTTAGTTAATTGCCATTGGAAATTACGGAGGTGGCGTCTAGTCATCATTAGCCGGCCAACGTAGCATACTAAAGTTGACAATTTTACTTGAAACAATGTCCTGCATGAGTTGTCACATGTCAGCAATTTTCTTTGATAATTAACCAAAATAACTACATGGGAATTTCGCACAAAGATTTAAAAACACATCGATCGATTGAAAAGTTTAAGACTAAATTGACATCCATATAATAAGTTTAAAATTGAATTTAGTAGTTGTCCATAAATATCTATATATATTTTGGGCTATAAAATAAATCAAAATCTATCCTTTGGAAGTTTAAACTAAGGCCACTTTTACTTTTACTAAATAAGTAACTCATTGATAAAATCGTTTACTTGTTTACTTTTTAGTTCAAAAGAATACTACTGCATGCATTATTTTTCATTTCTTGCGCAACATCATAATGAATTAATAATAAGATTACAATGAATGGCAAGAAGCATACATACCATGTTTAGTGGGTGCAAATGATATATTTACTTTTTTAAACTTTCAAATGCCAATTTCTCGCATAGATGCGACCATGGCCATTTTCACTACAATGTAAAGTTTGTAACCCATTGTTTTTTAAATATTCTCTACTTTTGTAAAATAAAATATGGTTGATATATTAAATGCCAGCGAATTATTTCGAATTAATTTTTTAAAATAATAACACATTCAATAATTTTTAACCCACCCCGCGGTGGACAAGTTGGTTCGCGCTTTGACCCCTCATCCGGGAGGGTAGAGGTTCGAAACTTCTCGCCCCCATTGCGCGACTTAAGTGGGGTGCCATGGGAGGTGGGCCCTCGTGCTAGTGCCTCCGGGTTTACGTCGCCGACTGTCGGCTGTACGGCGGTTCCTGGGTCATAAAAAAAAAAAATAATAATTTTCTGCCAATCATTTTCATTGTATTGAATTGTTATTTTATCCATTTATAATTATGTATGGTTATAGTGCATTTTACAATCATAGTGTATTCACACACACAAAATCTCACTCACTCACGACTCTTCATTGTTGCTCGTTGTCCCCCTGCCCATCATGCTCGTCGCCTGCAGCCCCTCGCCCCCGCCGCCCCTCGGTGAGTTTTTGTCGACCTTTTCTTTTTCTCTCTTTTTTCTATTCTCCCGTGGCAAGGTCATGGCGGTGACGACGTCGGAGTGACAGAATTTTTATAAATAATTATAATCACACTCTAATTAAAAATAAACGAACAATCTCCAAGAAAATGTAACTAAAAATATTCCGTCGCCATGCCTAACTCGAAATTTTAAACAGATGGTGACAATTAATTTACTAAACAAAATCATTTATTCATAGTTTTTGGTGCTTGACCCGAAATTCAAACCTAAGGCAGCAAAACCATAGACTCGACAAACGGAAAGAGTTTTTGTTGTCCTTAGCCAATCAATACCGACCAAAAAAACTTATAGTTTTTTTTTTTTTTTTTTTTTTTTTTTTTTTTTGGTATTCTCTCATGACAACGTCATGGTGGTGACAAGGTTGGAGTGACCGAATTTTTATAAATAATTATAATCAAACTATAATTAAAAAATATGAACAACGTCTAAGAAAATGAAACTAAAATATTTCGTTGCTGTACCTAACCCGAAATTTTAAACTTGGGTGACGATTAATTTACTAAACAAAACCATTTATTCATAATGTTTGGTGCCTTACCCGAAATTCAAACCTAAGGCGGCAAAACTGTAGACTCGACAAAGGAAAGAGTTTTTGTCGCCCTTAGCCAATTAATACTGCAAAAAAAAAAAAAAAAAAAAAAAAAAAGTTTTTCTTCTCTTTTAAGTAAGACGATCTTAAAGTCCTTTTCTCTTACTTACTTCCTCTTTCGTCATGGTCTTCTTCGACCTTCGACTTGGGGAGGGTTTAATCTGAGAGCTTTCTTCTCTCAATCTAGTTCTAAATCTGAGAGTTTGGATTCTCCCGATCTAGTTCTAGATTTAGGAGCTATGATCTCCTCATTTAGATACGGGAGTTTAATAAATATATTGTGGGGATTTGATCCCTTGTGCTATGTCCCTGTGTAAGTCATATGCTTCAGATCTTGGAGTTTTATAATACATTTTTGGGAATTTGATACTCATGTGATTTGTCAGCAAATCCTCTATTTTTAGTTTCAATGGTGTTATGGTGTCTCATTAAACCATGAAGAGTTGCTCTTCTCTTATATTTGTGTTTGTTCAACCTATTTTCATTGTCTCCGTATGGCAATGGTATAGAGGAAACCAAACCTAGTCACGCACAGTAACGACCTAGTTATTAGAGAAGAAATTTCCAGCATATACTCATTACTAATGAAAATACAAGATTTAGTAATTGGCTACCAATTATTTTACTTGATAGTGTTAGGGAAATCCCTTACGATGTTTTGAAGATGACAAAATAAATCAAAAGGCTACTAACGTGTTTAATTGTTGAGTAATAGACTATGCAGATGATAGAACATGTAAAGGATATTATCAAAGTCTATACTTGGAAGAACCAGAAGGAAGCTGAACTGTGTACAGACCTTAAAGCTAAATCTATTTAGAAGCAAAATATGTTCAGACTCAGATTGCAAAGTCTATCGCACTCAGACTCAAATTGTAAAGTCTATCGCACTCAGACTCATATTGTAAAGTCTATTACTCTCAGACTTTGCATACAGATTCGACAGAACGTAACACAAGCCCCGAAGATATAACGATTAGTAATCTGGTTTGAATTCTACATCAAGATTGATTTGATTGATTCAATCTAATTGATTGACAATTAAATCTCGAAGACAAGAACTTTCTATACAAAGAAGCTTTACTTATGGAAACCAAGATTCTGTTTGTATGGGCGATCGGAATCAATATGGGATTCTACTTTTGTCACTCAACGGCTACCAAATCTTCTAGGTACAGATCTGTCCAATGGGTAGATTGGAAGACGATCCTCGAGATGCTGTCCAACGGCTAGTTTGGAAGTGGAGGAGTATTTAAGGAGATCAAGGACCGATGAGCAAGTAAGAGACGGAGCGTAGAATTTATAATTCCAAAGTCTGAGCGATCTTCAATCAAACGCTTGTCTCTCGTGAGCTTAAACGTTTGTGATCTTGAGAGAAATACCAAAAGAGTGACTTAGTGAGGTAGTGTGATCTGCTACTAAGTGTTTGCACTCAAAGTTGTAATCTCTTGTTGATTACATAGTGGAATCCGGCCAAGAAGGCTGTTAGCGTGGGAGAGTGGACGTAGGCTTAATCTAAGCCGAACCACTATAAACCTTGTGTTCTTATTCTCTTCCCTGAACTCCTTTATTTTGTTCGTAATTCTATTTAACTATTAAAGTTTGATCTCGCTCAAAGTCTGCTGCTCTTCAAACTTAGTTTCAAAAGTCTGTTGTTATTCAGACTCAGGTTAAAAGTAAATGTTTTCACTGCATTTTGCAGAATCTGTTTTCACACCTATTCACCCCCCTCTAGGTGTTCGTACTAGCACTTTCAATTTGTATCAGAGCCAAGTGCTCGGTTTATAAAAGTGTTTTTACTTTTGAGCTAAAGATTTTCTATGGCTAGTATCTTGGCACCAGGACTTATGGAAGGGCAAAGCAACACCAGGCCACCATATTTTGATGGAAAGGAATACAACGTTTGGAAAAACAGAATGAAAGCATTCCTAAGATCCAAAGATCCCTTGCAATGGGATGTTGTAGAAAAAGGAATCAATCCCACTGCTGCGTCTATTTCAAACAAGAATGCCAAAGACAAAGAAACCAAACTCCCTTCTCCTATGTCTCGGACGAAGATGTCCAAAAGAGAAGCGCTTGATGCAAAAGCTATTTATTCTTTATATTGCGTCTTGTCTCCTGTTGAGTATAATAGAATCTCTTCATGTGAAACAGCTAAAGAAGTTTGGGATAGACTTCATGTTACTTATGAAGGGACTGATCATGTAAAAGAGACGAGTAAATTTCCTACTTGGCAAATATGAATCCTTCAAGATGAAGCAAGGAGAGTCGATTGGAGATATGTTCAGCCGTTTTACAGAAATTGTAAATGGTTTAGCATATCAAGGTCAGCAAATTTCTTCCCCAATGAAGGTCAACAAACTCTTGCGAGGTCTCTCAAAAGATTGGAACCATGTCAAGACATCAATCCGGGAAACTCAAAGGATTATGCCACTCTCCGTTGATGAATTGATTGGCACTCTTCAATCTTACGAAGTGGAACAAATCAACGATGAAGATCCCGAAGGTAAGAAGTCCATCACTTTAATATCTAATGTTGATTCTGATGATATAGATTCAGAAAATGACATGGACGACGAAGAACTCGCTTTTATGATCAAGAAATTCAAAAAGCTGAGTAGAAAAGGGAGGAATTTTAGTGAAAGAAAACAATACAAGCAGAATGGCAAGAAAAGAACCATGAAAGAAGATGACCAGCAAGGAAATATATGCTTGATGGCACATTCGGAATCTGAGTCTGACTCAGACACAGACTCAAAATCAAAGTCTGACTTGGACACAGACTCACAATCTGATGAGGAAATCGAGGTAAGCAATTCAAAAATTCTTATCAAAGTTTCAAAGTATATAAATGAGCTCGCTTAAATATCAAATCTTCTCTTAAAAGGATCTCCGAACTTAAAAAGGAGAATTTTCGGCTTAGGCAACGGGATCTTTCTCGAAAAGAAAAGTTTGAAATTTTGCAAAAGATTTTCTACCAATAAAAGAAAGTCGAGATTTACTTGTCAAAGAAAATGATTTTTTAAAGAAAGATATTTCAAATATTTCGACAAGATTTTCAAATGGATCAAAAACATTAGAACATATCCTTTCTATACAAGTTCCTTACTATAATAAGTCGGGACTTGGTTTCAATAAGGAAAGCGATTCTCTAATAGATTTTCCTAAAGTCAAGGAGAGACTTAAACAAAGACCTCCTAGACTTGCGTACAAGAAGCGTTTTCAAAGGATCTTTACAAAACCTGTTGGTCGAAATGCCCTCAAGTGTTCAAATTGTGGAGATTCAAAACACTTTGAGAAAGAATGTCCTAAAGTCTCGAGACCTATTAAGGAAGATTGGGTAAAAATAGCAAACTCTACTAACTCTCATGGACCCAAGAAAAAATGGGTACCAAAGAAAAGATGAGTTATTTTTGCAGGAAATAAAGGAAGAGAAGAAGGAGAGTTTGGTAAGGAATGTATATATTTTTATTCTCAATTTGGTTTGAGTGCACAATTTAAAATTTCTCATTATGCTTGATATTCGATATATCCTTGGTTGATTCAGATTTTATAATGATCATATTCTTTGATTTGTTTTATTGAAGAAAGAATCGTGTGATTTATTTTTGTGATTCGTACGTTGAGATTTGGTATAATACGTGTGATCATTTTGTTTAGAGACAAATGAATTTATTTGGTTTGATTTTATACACTCAGATTTTATCATATTTTGCCAAGTGAAAATCTATTTTACAAGATATTATGCAAAATGTTCCTTCTTAGATACACAAGGATTTTATTATCTCTGATTTTATCATGCTTTGACTAAATGAGAATTTATTTTTCAAGATATTATTGTGCATAATATTCTTTCCTTAAATAACATGTTATGATTATGGAGATTTTCTAATTTGCTCTAACGTCAAGGAAGGATCCAAATTTATGGATACCAAAAAGGAAATGAGTTGATCGCAGGAAATCCTATAAGGGAAGAATGATCGTAAATCTATGCAGATTTTGGTACAATCAGAAAAGTATCTCCTGTGAAGATTGGTAATGATTTTTTTTAATCAATGGTATATTTCAAATATATACCTTGGGTAAGAGAATTTTTTTAAATCATTCGGCCTTGCAAATTTCTAAGTGCGTTTATCCTGATTTTGGACAATTGCTTATCATTTATATTGCAAATATTTTTGTTATAAATATAAGGCATTGCAATATTTTTATTTTTTTACTTGATTTGGCACGTGATAGAAATATCATCTTTCTTTTTGCGAATTGCATCAATAATATACTTTGAGATTTTTGCTCAAGGAAATCCCTTTATTCGTGAAAGATATTATTGCATACTCTTGGATATTCTTGCTATATTCTTAGAAGATATTTTATATCTAACAAGTTTGATCCGCAAATCGAAGGAAGATATTACGTGACTTTTTTGCAAGGATTATTTTCAATTATACAAGAATTTGCAGGTAGGAAAAGAATCTTCCATATAAATTTTGGAAAGCTCGATTAAAAAACTATGGAGATTCTATACTATTTTCTGAAGGCCCAGAAATTCCCTTCCTTATGCAAAGTTTTTGCAAATTGTTAAGGAAATCCCTAAGTGTCGTACGAAAGTTGTGGATATTGTTGCAATGAAGCAAATAATGGAAAAATATTCTACCCAACGTGCATAACCCACAATTAGTGCTATTCGCAAATATTGTCATGATGACAGGGGAGAAAGCAAATCCAAGAGAAAGGAAAGAATCGAGATCAAACTCAAAAAGGCAACAAATTGAGGGGGAGCTTTGATCAATTATGGAAAAATATTTTTGAATTGATCGTGATCTTGATTATTATGGAAGGAATGAAAAGGTAAATGTGACAGAATTTGTCAAGATTCGGTTAGTGCATCTTTTATTACCTTTTGTCATTAACAAATCTCTTATTGATATTATCATTTTATTATGACAAAAAAGGTAAATAATTTTTATAATGCATTTGTGATAAATATATGCTGATATATAATCGAAGTGAGCTATATTGCATATGTTTAGTATTTGATTTACTTTATAAAAGCTGATTTTTGGAAATTATGCAAGATATATTTATCGTTTTATATTCTCTACGTGATACTTTTTATCGCTTTTTGATTATGACAAAAAGGGGGAGAGAATATAAATATGCATATGTGTTGATTGGTTGATATTCTTTATTGCATAATATTGAGCTGCGGTTATTTTTTATATATATTATTATGCTCAATCTATATGCTATCTATTGATTTGAATTACATTGCTTTGATTTATCAATATTTTAGAAAGTGTGATTACACATTTGCATATTCAGAGATTGTTTTGTTATCATCAAAAAGGGGGAGATTGTTAGGGAAATCCCTTATGATGTTTTGAAGATGACAAAATAAATCAAAAGGCTACTAACGTGTTTAATTGTTGAGTAATAGACTATGCAGATGATAGAACATGTAAAGGATATTATCAAAGTCTATACTTGGAAGAACCAGAAGGAAGCTGAACTGTGTACAGATCAAGGAGATCAAGGATCGATGAGCAAGTAAGAGACGATCCTCGAGATGCTGTCCAACGGCTAGTTTGGAAGTGGAGGAGTATTTAAGGAGATCAAGGACCGATGAGCAAGTAAGAGACGGAGCGTAGAATTTATAATTCCAAAGTCTGAGCGATCTTCAATCAAACACTTGTCTCTCGTGAGCTTAAACGTTTGTGATCTTGAGAGAAATACCAAAGAGTGACTTAGTGAGATAGTGCGATCTACTACTAAGTGTTTGCACACAAAGTTGTAATCTCTTGTTGATTATAGAGTGGAATCCAGCCAAGAAAGCTGTTAGCATGGGAGAGTGGACGTAGGCTTGATCTAAGCCGAACCACTATAAACCTGGTGTTCTTATTCTCTTCCCTGAACTCCTTTATTTTGTTCGTAATTCTATTTAACTGTTAAAGTCTGATCTCGCTCAAAGTCTGCGGCTCTTCAGACTCAGTTTCAAAAGTCTGTTGTTATTTAGAGTCAGGTTAAAAGTAAAGGTTTTCACTGCATTTTGCAGAATCTGTTTTCACACCTATTCACCCCCCTCTAGGTGTTCGTACTAGCACTTTCAGATAGATCTCTTCTTATGGAACAAGTGTGTGCTTAATCATTCTAATACTTTGTTGATCCTTCTTGTTTTCTAAATTTTGCTTTGTTTTGTAGTACTCTGGGCTTGGATCTACTTTGATTTGCTTTTCTTTAAAAGTTTGTGTACTTCTTTTATATCTTTTTGAGTAATAAATATAATTTTCTTGGTGACCTGAAAAATAAAAAGAGCAAGACCATCATAATTTATCGCCTTTGGATAAAGGCGGCAAAAGCATAACCTATCGCTTTAGGTACCAACGAGGAAAAAATTAAACTGCCTTAGACAAAAAGTATCGGAGCAAAACTCAAGGCGACAAAGCACACCCATTTCTTTTATTCTATTATCTATTGTTGACACCTATTTTTTAAACAAAAACAAACAAAAAATAATAAACAAAAAAATATAAAAATAAACACAAAAAAAGAGAGAGAACTCGAGGGGGGCTGGGTTGGGCCAAATCCGGCCTCGGCCCAACCTCGCTTCCCCCTTTACTTCTCTCGCGTGCACGGGCCCGGCCCAACTTCGGTTCCCTGCGCAACCCGACCAGCTTCTTCCTCCTCCTTCCATCTTCGCGCACAAGACCTAGGGGGAGCATCGAGCGAGAGGCGGGAAAACCAGAGAGAGGAGAAACGGGGAGAAAAAGATCGAGGAGAGAGCGAGACCGGGCACTGGAGAGAGAGAGTTCAAGGGAGAGAGTGACAGGGTTCATCATCCCCGCCGCTGTCCCGGGGCCACCGTCGCCGCCGAGTTCCGATCACCAGCACCTCCGCCTGCCGCCTCTACTTCGGCTTCGCCCGTGACCCGCAGCCGCCTCCCTCTTCCGTCGCCGACACCGCAGGAACTGGCGTAGCAGCTCGCCCAAGCACCGCTGCTCCTAACGCCGAGCCAGCCGAGACCAGAGGGAGCGGGAGGATGAACTCGGAACCTCATATCCAAAGATCCGAAGCCGGGGGTCCGCCAAAGGCTCAGATTTGATCACGCTTGATCGGATCTGGGTGTTGCTGCCCTCCGTCGCATCACCAAGTCGGCCACCGTCGCAATTCACTCACCGACGACAACGCCGGGACACACTAGCACCACATCGCTGCCGCCCTCCCGCCCGACGCCGTTTGAGCCGCTGCCGTCCTCCGTCCCCGACACCGCCCGACCTGCCGCCCTCCCGTCCGACGTCGTTTGAGCCGCCGCCGTCCGAGCCGTCACCGCCTTTCGTCCAAAGCACTCGCGAGCAGCCCTTCGTCGAGCCGCTCCACATCGCCGCTGCCACCCTGCCACGTCGTCGCCACCGTCAAGCCCGTCGTCGTCATCGTTAGCGCCACTAAGAAGCCCTAGGGTTTCAGCCAGGAGCCGGGTCGAGCGCGAATCCCAATCGGTAGGGTTTTTTTCATTTGCATGGGCCTATCACGATGGGCCATCTAATTTTGGGCTTGTGGGCTTGGGCTGGTTAATGTGGGCTTTATTTTAAAAACAAATTAGACCAAACTAGACTTGCACATTAGGCCTAGCCCAGCTGGTTTTTGTTGGCTCGAGCCGCCTGGGCCGTTTCGGTCCGAGTTCGGGCCATCCGCCGATCCGGGGCCCCTTTTCACCGAACCAGGTCGGACCCAACCTGGGGATCCGACCCGGGCCATTTTTAATATATTATAATATTATAATAATATTTTAAAATATATATATGTTTTTAAAGAACAATAATAAAAAATAATAAAAATTTCAAAAATTAAAAATGTTGGGTTTGGTTGGAAATTGCCACGTTTTGCTAATTATACCTTTATTTGCTTGCAAATTAATTATATCGTGTGTTTAATTATGTTTAATTGCACTCGCTCAATTTTATTGCAATTAGGATCTTGGTAGCTATGGTTGTTACTTTAATGATTGCACACCCGCATGATCACCTCACATGTTAGTGGATAAGTATAAAATCAATCCGAACTGCTTGACAAAAATTATTTCTTTTAAAAAGAACAAGATTAGGTACCGAAATGGCACTAATTGGTGAATTAGTGTAATCAAGTCCCCGACCCTAGATTCTCTAGTTGTGTAGGAAGTGAGGTGTACTCCCATACCTCACTTGGTTTCTAGCCGACCCCAAGAAGCTAGTGGCGACTCCTTTTTACTAATGTTCTTAAGAATATCCCAACGTCACGCGGGGTATGGGCTTGGGAGAGTTCACGCCTAATCATGGGCCTTAGGCCCGTATTTTAGGCAATACCCCTAAACATGCTCCCTCCCCCCGAGGGTAGGTCGTAATAGCTTGGCGACTCCGTTGGAGAGTTGGTTTTAAACCTTAGGGGACTTAGGCCAAAATTAATCTTGTTCAAAAATATTTTTGTTTAGCAGCGAGGATTCCAGGTACATCTCTAATATTAAAGGTGTTAAATGTTTTTGTAGAATGGGAGGTATTAGGGGAAGTGTTTGCTCACATTTGTTTTGCAGGGAGGTGTAGGAATGTATGGTTTATTTTTTATGTACGGAGTGTTGTTTGCCTATAAATTGTTGTGCATGTATCATTTGCATTGCACTGCACCCTAGCACACACAACCTACTGTTGAACCTGGGCTGCATAGGATTTCTTAGGATGATGTCAAGATGGATACCACTCTGACTACAACCATGTAGTACGAGTCGCCCATCTCATCCCCGAAATTTCTTTCTTGATGTCAAAGGTCCCCACCCTGGTCTGCAACCATGAGACACGGGTCGATCCTTTGATGAAGCTAGAGTCATGGGTAACACGACCTAGCCGCGATCTTGCTGGTTCGGTCCGATGATCCTATGGCTCCATTTTGAGCCGTATATAGTAGAAATCGAACCACAGCTCATGTGCATGTCTATGTAATAAATAAATAAAACAGAGACAAAGTCGCCCCCATTGTAAGTATCATTCTTCTTTTTATTTGCTTTTTTTGAATTTTCATTTAGAAATTCGCGAAGACCGATCGAATGCCCTCAGGCTTACAATTGAAAAAAAATTGACAATCACTCTTGATAAGTGAACATTGAATGCAAGTTCTAAACACCTTGATTTGGCCCTATTGAACATGATTTTGTTTAAATTTCTAGTTATGGGCTCAAAATCACATTTAAAAAAAAAAAAAACTTTTCAAGTTTGTTGACGCCTAAATTTTCCTTTTAATTAATTAGGTTTTACTTTATTTTACTTTATTTTATTTTATTTCATCTCTTTCGGATAATTAAAAAAAAAACAACAAAACAAAACAAAAACAGAAGAAAAAAGCAGAAAGGGGGGAAGCAGCTTCCGCATGGGCCCTCAGCCCATTTCCGCTTCAGCCCGGCCCAGCCGAGTCTTCTCCATCCTCGCGCCTCTCCAACGCACACGCAGGGGGGCGCGATGCCAGATGGACAGACGAACAGCGACGTGGGGGAAGCAGCTGGCGTCGGATGGGACACCAGTCCGGCCGTCAGGAGCCGCTTGGCACGCGAGGGGGACCGGCGGTCGAAGCTCCGTCGACCGGCCACCCCTCGCCTATAAATACCGAGGCCCCCGCCTCCGTCGAAGACACACGCAGCCCGGCGAAGCTCGAGCCCCCCGAGAGACTTCGGGAACTCGGAGCAAAGCGAGGCGAGGCAATCGGGTAGCGAGCTCGCCGATCTCCCTCCAAGAGACTTCGGGGGAGACCGGTGGCGAGCGAAACCCAGGTCCGTGAGCTCGCGGCTAGAGAGAGAGAGAGAGAGAGAGAGAAGGCTTCGCGCGTCTCCGTCGCTCGCCATCGCCGCCGCTCGCCGTTCGCCACACCCCGCCACGGGTAGCCGCTGCCATCGCCATTCCCCCGTCGCTGCTGTCGCCACCGTCGCGCGTCGATCCGCCCCTCCTCCTCCTCGGCGCCGCGAATCGGGAACCCTAGGGTTCCCGATTTTTCCGGGTCGCGACCCGGGTCGTTGGGTCCGACCCGGGTTAGGGGAACCGGGTAGGGTTTCATCGGTTCCCCCCAAAAAAACGATGCCGTTTTAATAAAAAAAAAAAAAAGAAAAGACAAAAAATCCGAGTCGGGCCCCATACACTAGTGAAGCTTCTCTCATCAAGAATCACCACATTGGAGCATGTCAAAGACAAGGCAAATCAGCATCACGAGGTGAGAAGAGGGATAGAAATTTTCTTGCTTGCACTTGCATCAATCTTCGAGTGTCTTTATTGCATATGAACACTCGCGTTAATTTAAGTGCCTTAGAATGACGAAGAGCAATTCCTTTTCTATGCATTTGTATACATTGTACAACCCAAGTGAGTCTGTAATTTTACCCTCACATTGAGACGAAGCGAGAAGTTATTGCCATAGCCTAGAGCGCCGGGCTGAAGATGAAGACTCAAAGTCTAAATAATGGTGCTTCAATTGAACTCACCTAGATCAGTTCCTCAAGCAACAAAAATGAAAAAGCAGGAGCATAAAAAAGCAAAGTGTACCTGGTAAAAGCAAGGTCAATGCCCATAAATGAGGAACTGGAATAAAAGCGGGGGCATAAAAAAGCGGTGTGCCTGGTAAAAGCAAGGCCAATGCCCCCTACCAAAAAAATACAGCCAAGAAAAAGTTATGGTTGTAAAATCTCAATTTGACAGTAAGAAGAAAGACCAGTGACGAATGCTGAAACAGTCACCAACTCTCACCCTTCTACATGTGAGTCGAGTCTACTTTATATTCTCATTGTAAAAAGTCTCTTCAGACTAGGGCACTTCAATTAATGTAAGATTTCATATGTGCATAAATATCACTCGAAGAAGTACAAGCAAGATTACTCTATCTCTTTTCGCAGGGTTCCTGACTTGTAAACCCGGGGAGGATCATGCAACATTTTCATCCATGGACTTCAACCTTGATGGTCCCCTTTGATGAGCCGCTAACCAACTCTTCATCACAATTTCAACAAAGACCTCTCACATTGGTAAAGTCGTACCACTTGCGAGAATACTCAGACCCCTGCTGACATGATGACAGTGAGAAGTGTGATCCTTACAAATCTTGCATCAATGGTCAGGATAAAACAGCATTTCCATGAGAGTGAGTGAAAAGTCATTTCAGACTGAAAGTCCCTCATCTGGCATGCTCAAGACATCTACATTCTAAATGAAGGTTGTCTTTCAAAATCTTCCCCAATGGAATTCGGATGATACAAAACTGACGAAATTGTCATGCATAAATCACATTTGAATTTATGAATTTACAGCATATACAATCATTGTGTACATGTCTGCATATTGTGTAAATAGTGAACATACTCTCAATAAGAGATATTGCCAGGTAAGCATATCCCTATCCCCATCTGTCTTAAAGTACCTACCATTGTCCAGGTACTCTCTTCTTGTCACTCGACCTATTCGAGTCATCCCCTGAGTTTGGGTGCTTGCGTCGGTCTAAGTATCCCCTTGTCTTTGAGTACCCACCATTTGCCGGGTACTCCCTCTCATCAACACTCGACCTATTCGAGTTGTCCCCAGGGTATTAATATTTGCAACTGTCCAGATATCCCCTATTTTTGAGTGCTTGCCGTTACTCAGGTACTCCTTATGTTAACACTCGACCTGTTCGAGTTGTCCTTAAAGTTTGGATGCTCGTGATTGTTCAAGTATCCTCTTGTCTTTGAGTACTGACCACCGTTCGGATACTCCATTTCCGTGACACTCGACCTGTCCGAGTTGTCCTCAAAATTACGCCATTGAATAATAGCAGCTACTCAAGCATTCCACCACATTATGCGCCTGCAATCACCCAGGTATGCTCTCTTACACTTGGACCAGTTGAGTGGTCCCTGATTATATCATTAAATATTTGTGTTCATCCAAATATTCCTTACTTTGTACACCTGTGTGCCTGCTGCCATCTAGGTAAGCCTTGTGCTACATTCAAATCCCCAATTATCAAAAGGTGAGAAACCTTCACGAATATCCCAGGTACGTCCTCAATATTCCCTAATTGCCAGGAGGTGGGAGACCTTCACGAATATCTCAGGTACGTCCTCAATATTCCTAACTACCAGGAGGTGAGAGACCTTCACGAATATCTCAGGTACGTCCTCGATATTCTCAACTACCAGGAGGTGGAGAGACCTTCACGAATATCTCAGGTACGTCCTCGATATCCCCAATTTTCAGGAGGTAAGAGACCTTCGTGAATATGCGAGGTACGCCCTCGATATTCCCATTACCAGGAGCTGAGAAACCTTCACGAATATCCCAGGTACGTCCTCGATATTCCCTAATTGCCAGGAGGTGGGAGACCTTCACAAATATCTCAGGTACGTCCTCGATATTCCCAACTACCGGGAGGTGAGAGACCTTCGCGAATATCTCAGGTACATCCTCGATATTCCCATTACCAGGAGGTGAGAGACCTTCACGAATATCCTAGGTACGTCCTCGATATTCCCATTTTCCAGAAGGTGAGAGACCTTCACGAATATGCGAGGTACGTCCTCGATATTCCCCATAACTAGGAGGCGAGAAACCTTCACGAATATGCGAGGCACGTCCTCGATATTCCCCAATTATCAAAAGGTGAGAGACCTCCACGAATATGCGAGACCCATCCTCGATATTCCGTTTGCCAGGTATTTTTTAGAAATTCGTAGTTGTGATCATCCAAGTACCTCTTCAATGCCTGCGAACGTTCAGGCATCCTTCAAAAGTCCGTACTTGTTAACATCCAAGTACTCTTTCGACACTTGCAAGAAATTAGGTATTTTCCAGCATCTAGTACTTGTGATCATACAGGTACCCCTTCAATATCTTCGAACATCCAGGTATCCTCCAAAAGTTTGTACTTGTGATCATCCAAGTACCCCTTCAACACCTGCAAAGGCCTAAATATCCTCCAGGTTAGTACTTGTGAATATCCAGGTACTCTTTCAATGCCTATGAATATCCAGGCACCCCACAAAGCCGATGCCCTGAGAAAGGTCGGTGCATCCCCCGAGAAAGGTCGGGTTCCAACAAGTGTCTTTGACAGAGGTCAGACACCCCCACAAAATAGATGCCCTGAGAAAGGTCGGCGCATCTCCCGAGAAAGGTCGGGTTCCAACAGGTGTCCTCAACAAAGATCAGGCACCTCACAAACCGATGCCCAGAGAAAGGTTGGCGCGTCTCTCGAGAAAGGTCGGGTCCAACAGGTGTCCTCGACAAAGATCAGGCACCTCACAAATCGATGCCTTGAGAAAGGTCGGTGCATCCTCCCGAAAAAGGTCGGGTTCCAACTGGTGTCCTTGACAAAGATCAGGCACCTCGCAAATCGATGCTCTGAGAAAGGTCGGTGCATCCTCCGGAAAAAAGACGGGTTCCAACTGGTGTCTTTAACAGAGATGAGACACCTCCACAAAACAGATGCCCTAAGAAAGGTCTGTGCATCTCCCGAGAAAGGTCGGGTACCAACTGGTGTCCTCGATACAAATCAGGAACCCACAAATGAGATGCCTTGAGAAAGGTCGGTGCATCTCCCGTCAAGGCGACTGAAGAAAGGTTCGAGTCCTAGACAAATCATTGATTGTTTTAACAGGCGACCGAAGAATGGTTCGAGTCTTGGAGAAGCAATTTCTCGTCACGGCGACCGAAGAACGATTCGGGTCCGAGACAAACAGCTAATTGCTCCAACAGGCGACCGAAGAATGGTTTGGGTCCAGGAGGAGCAATTTCCTGTCAAGGCGACCGAAGAAAGGTTTGGGTCCTAGACCAATCATTGATTGTTTTAACAGGCGACCGAAGAGCGGTTCGGGTCCTGGAGAAACAATTTCCTGTCACGGTGACCGAAGAATGGTTCGGGTCCTGGAGGAGCAATTTCCCGTCAAGGCAACCGAAGAAAGGTTTGGGTCCTAGATGAATCGTTGATTGTTTTAACAGGCAACCGAAGAATGGTTCGAGCCCTGGAAAAGCAACCTCCTCATATCACCAGGTAAGATGACGCCTTGATACTTGCCAAACTCGGGGTTCACACCCTATCTCACTCACTCCCGGTAAGTAACTCCAGGTATCTTCTTATCTGTCCTAGTATATGTAAAGTTATATTGCTCTTTTTCTGCATAGAATAATAGGTCTCAAATAAAATATAATCTGCTACGCACGCATGGATAAAATTTAGGCATTAGTTTGTCTTTGAATGCAACCTCTGCGAGCTCACCTTCAAAGAGGGGCAGCTGTTGACGCCTAAATTTTCCTTTTAATTAATTAGGTTTTACTTTATTTTACTTTACTTTATTTTATTTTATTTCATCTCTTTCGGATAATTAAAAAAAACAAAACAACAAAATAAAACAAAAACAGAAGAAAAAAAGCGAGAAAGGGGAAGCGGCTTCCGCATGGGCCCTCGGCCCATTTCCGCTTCGGCTCGGCCCAAATGGGTCTTCTCCTTCCTCGCGCCTCGCAACGCACGCGCGGGGGCGCGACGCGATGGGCGGACGAACGGCGACGTGGGGGAAGCACCGGGCGTCGGATGGGACACCGGTCCGGCCGTCGGAGCCGCTCGGCACGCGAGGGGGACCGGCGGTCGAAGCTCCGTCGACCGGCCACCCCTCGCCTATAAATACCGAGGCCCCCGCCTCCGTCGAAGACACATGCAGCAGCCCGCGAAGCTCGAGCCCCCCGAGAGACTTCGGGAACTCGAGCAAAGCGAGGCGAGGCAATCGGGTCGCGAGCTCGCCGATCTCCCTCCGAGAGACTTCGGGGGAGACCGGTGGCGAGCGAAACCTGTCCGTGAGCTCGCGGCCAGAGAGAGAGAGAGAGAGAGAGAGGAAGGCTTCGCGCGTCTCCGTCGGTCGCCATCGCCGCCGCTCGCCGTTCGCCACACCCCGCCACAGTGGCCGCCATCGCCATTCCCCCTCGTCGCCGCTTTGTCACCACCGTCGCCGCGTCGATCCGCCCCTCCTCCTCCTCCTCATCGCCGCGAATCGGGAACCCTAGGGTTCCCGATTTTTTACGGGTCGCGACCCGGGTCGTTGGGTCGTTTTTCTAAATTTCATTTTCCGAAAAAAAAAAAAAATTATTTTCGAAAAATATTAAAAAATATTTTAATTTCCAAAAAACAGAAAAATATTTAAAAAGTATAAAAATATTTTATTTTCCAGAAAAATCCAGAAAAATAAAATATACTTTATTTTCCAAAAAATATTTAAAAAATATTTTATTTTCCAAAAAAAAAAAAATCAAAAATATTTCATATTTTCCAAAAATGCCAAAAATTCAGAAAAAGCCAAAAAGACTTGTATTTTTCCAAAAATACCAAAATCCAAAAAAAAAAAATCCCTTTTATGTCCAAAAATTGGAAAAAGGTTCAAAAAATGTTTTTTTCCAAAAAATGCGTGGAAAAACCCTAAAACATCCAAAAAGCCTCAGGGTTTAAACAAGATTAGGTACCGAAAGGGCATTAGTGATTAACTAGTGTAATCAAGTCCCCGATCCTAATTTCTCTGGTTGCGCAGGAGCAAATATTTCTCCCAATACTTTGCATGGGTTTCTAATCAACCCACCCCAAATTTATTAGTGGCGACTCCGTTTTAAAAATTAACTTACAGGTTAAAAACTTTGACCATTAAAGTTGTGAATTGGTGGACTTGGGAGAGTCCGGGCTTAATTAATCTAGCCGAGCCATTAACCTCCGCAAGGCGCCCGCCCCGATCGGGCGCCGGAAAAAAAGGAGGTCGCGACAAAGTTGCAATTATATATTGGGACACAAAAATTGAAATTGCATTTTCAAACAAATTCTCTCCATTTTGTGTATAGATTTCTCAAAACAAAAGTCACTTCTTTTTTGCAGGAGTTAAATCACAAATCAATCTTTCAAAAATCAATGCCCCTTTTGCATGAAACTTTTGGAATAGAGTGAATATTCGATTGATAGCCGTCAATTGATCTTTAAATGATGGCCCTCCTCTTATGATAAAATCTTGGCGAAATAGTAAAACCTCGTAATAAGGACTATGGGGCATATACCGTCGCCTCGATTTTGTTGTAAGAAGTGACCTCATTGAGAGATCATTTTCTCTCATTCACATATTGACATTGTCGTCTTTTTTGCAGGTTATGCGCGATGCTCCTTGACATTCTCATGTTTGACCACATAAGGAAATGAATTCTAGAGCTAGGACAAGAGTTGATTTTTACTCTTATCTATACAAGAGTTTCTTGTATTTTATCATTGTTCTTATTCTTGTTAAGAATCATGTTTTCCATTTTGGGTTTTGGTTGTGAATCCAATTGTTGCTTTTGTAAATCATGTGAATCAATTTTTTTTTTAATGATGGAATTCGGTTTCATGAAAATCATTATTTTAAAAACAAATTCAGAAGTGTTTCAACCAAACCTTTACCTCTACCTTGAAAATGAATTTCAAGAAATCTTTGCTTAAGGTCCTCTCTTCACGTGGTCGCTTTCTCAGGTAGAATGATGAGTTTATTTGAGACTGGCATCTACCCCTTCTAAAAGATAAAAGTGTGGGTTCGTGGAACTCGAGGAGTAAGCATGCATCGAGACATCGTCAGCGCCAATCTTCCAATAGAGGCGGAGTGAAGCTGAATCCCGTTCTAGGAATTTTCTTTATTTGGAAATTGGGCATCACCATCACCATATTGTTTTTTTTACAAGTTTTATCAAGAGCCGCATCATATGTTACTAATAGGCTAGCACTAGGGCTCTTGCACATTTTGGCAATTAAAGCATTTGAACATTTGACTGCAAGAACTTTCTGCAGTCAACATTAGAGATTCGTGACGCAAGTGCCTTAGGTGCCAAAATAGCCCATCGATCTCATTCACTCTGCATGATGAGACAAATTGAGGAGGTTGCCAAGCATCCAAAAGGCGAATTCGAAGGAAGAGTAAACTGTATCGATTCCAATTATCCATTTCTGATACCGTTTCTGACATGATTTTATTTTCCATTGCCAAGGATACATCGTGGGCGCCAAGTTATATACCGTTCCAACAAAAGCGAAGGAGTATTCTCATAAGGGCAATATCTCTTTCCAATAAGACATGACAAGACATCCAATTTAGCACAAAATGGAGTATTTCGTTCCTAAATGAATTGTGTCGAGTACGGAGATAACATATCACATTTCTTCTTCCTTGTAGATGATGAATGGGGGAAAAGGTGCACACTGACTGGAGAAGTATCGCCTTCTGACAAGAAAGCATGCTGAGACTTGACCATCCATTTGGCATAAAAGGATGTATATAGTTCCTAAATGATTCCCGATTGAATGTGGAAATAACATGTCCAATCTTTTCTTTGCAAACAATAAATGGGGCAAAGCATCTAAAGAACAATGTCCCCAAGTGTGGAAACATGGAGCACCGCTCTCCTTTCAGAAAAACATCAAACACTTAAAGGCGAATGCAAAGGAAGGGTATTGTCGAGTTACCAAATATCCACGAAGGTGAATCCAAGAAGTGTTAGCACCCAAAAAATAAAAGCAAGTGAAGGGTAATAATGTATCGTTTCCAACATTTCAATCCCTAAAGATTTTTACACTAACATTTTTTTTTTTCACATTCTTTACAGGGTTACCGAGTCACCATGCCACATGTAAGTACCCTTCTTCTCAAAAAAAAAAAGAAAAAAAAAAAGAGAATTCCCATTACAAAAGAGAACCTTTGGCTCTTTCCTAGAGACAAGCAAAAATGAATAATTGAAAAAAAAAAAAAAAAACTTTCTACAAACTTTTTTAGCGTCAATTTTATCCCAAAATTGTTTTCTCATTTTGTGAATTATTCATTTTGAATCAAATTTTCCTATGAAGATTGATCTACTCAGATGATCTCGGCAGAGTGAAATGGAGACGTTAACCATGCCAAACAAGAAGTGCTTAGAATGAAGAAAGGCAAGCCATTTCCGAACACGTCCTTCAAACACTTTTGAGAGTTGATTAAAAGGCGACATTCTCTTAGGACGAATGATTCATTCGCATTGAGTACAAAGATCGGAATGATAAAGGCGTCTCCTTCATCAATCCCAAGTATCGCACTAATCTCCTGCTTCCCCTTTGGGCCGAATAAAGATGATCCTTCAAAGTACCCCTGTCGAGAACGACCCTACAATGGGGTAGCATAGGAGGTTACGGTCGTGTTGTAGAGCGAAAGATTGAGAAAGATTCTATTACTTTCACTTGCATTAATCTTCTAGTGATAGCTTCAGAGGAATTCCCATCAAAGCTTGACTCATCCCAAGGTGAAGAAGAGCATTTCTTTCTCTATCCAAACACTAATACCCGTTGCTTAAACCAATTTGGGCTTGATTATTCATTTCTGAACCCGAGCCGAGGCATAAGGATTGATCACATACAATTGGCATTTACGAGAAAACATGAAAAGTAACTCGAAAGTCATAAGAGCTCCAAAAGTTCAAAGAGCAAAAAGTTCGACAAACTAGGGGGCATAAAAAGCAGTGTGTCTGGTAAAAGCAAGGCCAATGTCCGTAAAGAAAAAGAGCCAAAAAGCTGCATCTTATGTGAAAAAAAAAATATCAAAGTCCAAGTGCCTGTGTAACAAATCATCGCAAGTGCAAAGGAAATTAGAAAAATGAGCAAAGCTCCCATGCAGAAATGATTAGTCAAGGGACTTTCGAGATGCGCTATGCTTCAAAAGCCAAATGATTTTGAAAGATCGAGTGACCTGGTCACGATGCCATGCTGATCACCGACTTTTGAAAACGGTCTCGAAATTTTGAGCATTTCGAGCCTCTCCTGAGCTAACATTACAACCCTATTCCGAAGTCTCTTATGATTGGGATGGTTTGAGCGAAAATGAGAATGCCACAAAGAAGCTATTGCTTGAAGAAGTGGAAGTAATTTTATCTTGTCTTATCTTTCAAGTTCTCGACTTGTAAACCCGATGAAGATAACGACAAATGTTCCTTTATTGGCCTTAAAGCAATAATTCCTTTGTGTAAGCCTTAACAGAGCCTATATTGCGGTCCTTTCAAAAGACATTTTTGATCGATCAGATTGTGCTCATCACGAATGTTTCTGAAAGCCTTTGACATGGGTTATGTGAGATACCCTCAGCAATCATCTATTTCCCACGTGAATAGATGGGATCAAGCAGCCATTTTATCAAGAGTGTGTGAGAAGCCCTTTCTGACTAAGAAGCTCTAGTTTGGCATGCTTAATGAGTTTTTTTCACGAGTCGTAGCCATTCTGATAAGAACATGACTCCTAGAGAATTTGATGATTAATGATATATCCCTGAGCAAGATGACAGTTTTGTGTCGCATGATGTTGATTGACATCGAATGTTTTTCTAAGGCAGTCGGACTTAGCTCAATTAGCTTGTTCAATTAATGCTTCAATATTGCTAATACGTCTCTTGATGACGTCTTTAATGACATTTGCTCAAGTCGAGTTTGACAAGATTCCTCAGTGAAGCCATGCAGTTTTCAAAGGGTTGGTGGGTGCTTCCCTAACAACCAAAGGTTCATGGTTAGCCTTAAACCATGTCATCTTCAAAAACTCATGGTCAGCCTTAAATCATGTCATCTCCAAATGTTCATGGTCAGAATTAAACCATGTGATCTCCAAAGGTTCATGGTCAACCTTAAACCATGTCATCTACAAAGGTTCATTGGTTTTCCTCAAATCATGCATTTTCAACTCGATTGAAACTTGTTATTGCACGGTAAGACCTCATTCCTCTCTTTCTTCTTATGACCAGGTGGGCTTCTGTAACCCAGAGTCCCTCTCCTTCTTCTTATGACCCAGTGAATTTCTGTAACCTGGAGTCCTCTCATTCTTTTCATGACCCAGTGAGTTATAGTAACCCGGAGTCCTCTCATTCTTCTCATGACCCGATGGGTTTCTGTAGCCCGGACTCCCTCTCCTTCTTATGACCCGGTGGGCTTCTGTAGCCCGAAGTCCCTCTCCTTCTTCTTATGACCCGGTGGGCTTCTGTAGCCCGGAGTCCTCTCATTCCTCTTATGACCCCGTGGGCTTCTGTAGCCCAGAGTCCCTCTTATTCTTCTTATGACCCGATAGGCTTCTGTAGCCCGAAGTCCTCTCATTCTTCTCATGACCCGGTGGGTTTCTGTAGCCCGGAGTCACTCTCCTTCTTCTGATGACCCGGTGGGCTTCGTAGCCCGGAGTCCTCCCATTCTTCTTATGACCCGGTGGGCTTCTGTAGCCCGGAGTCCTCCCATTCTTCTTATGACCCGGTGGGCTTCTGTAGCCCGGAGTCCTTTCATTCTTCTTATGACCCGATGGGCTTCTATAGCCCGAAGTCCTCCTATTCTTCTTATGACCCGGTGGGGTTCTGTAGCCCAGAGTCCCTCTGCTTCTTCTTATGACCCGGTGGGCTTCTATAGCTCGGAATCCCTCTTATTCTTCTTATGACCCGGTGGGCTTCTGTAGCCCGGAGTCCTCTCATTCTTCTTATGACCCAAAGGTGGGCTTCGTAGCCCGAGTCCTCTCATTCTTCTTATGACCCGGTAGGCTTCTGTAGCCCAAAGTCCATCTCCTTCTTCTTATGATCCGGTGAGCTTATGTAGCCCGGAGTCCCTCTCATTCTTCTTATGACCCGGTGGGCTTCTGTAGCCCGGAGTCCCTCTCATTCTTCTTATGACCCGGTTGACTTCTGTAGCCCGGAGTCCCTCTCCTTCTTCTTATGACCCGGTGGGATTCTGTAGTCCGGATTCCCTCTCCTTCTTCTTATGACCCGGTCGGATTCTGTAGCCCGGAGTCCCTCTCCTTCTTCTTATGACCCGGTGGGCTTCTATAGCCCGGAGTCATCCCCATTTTCTTATGACCCAGTGGGCTTCTGTAGCCCGGAGTCCCTCTCCTTCTTCTTATGACCTAGTGGGCTTCTGTAGCCCGGAGTCCCTCTCCTTCTTCTTATAATCCGGTGGGCTTCTGTAGCCCGGAGTCCCTCTCCTTCTTCTTATGACCTAGTGGGCTTCGTAGCCCGGAGTCCCTCTCCTTCTTCTTATAATCCGGTGGGCTTCTGTAGCCGGGAGTCCCTCCCCTTCTTCTTATGACACGGCGAGCTTCTGTAGCCCAGAGTCCTCCCCTTCTTCTTATGACACGGCGAGCTTCTGTAACCCGGAGTCCCTCTCCTTCTTCTTATGACCTGGTGGGCTTCTGTAGCCCGGAGTCTTTCTCTCATTCTTTTTATGACGAGGTGTGCTTCCATAGTTATTAGTAATTTTTCGTCGACTTGATGCGTGCCTATGCACCCAGGGTCTCTCTACCGCCAAAATAATTTAGGTGTCTTCTATCTTTGAATGCAACCTCTTCGAGGCTATATTCAAAGAGGGGCAGTATTGACACCTATTTTTTAAACAAAAATAAATAAAAACAAAAAAATAATAATAATAAACAAAAAATATAAAGAAAAAGAAAAAAAGAAAAAGAAAAAAGAGAGAGAGAACTCGAGGGGGCCGGGTTGGGCCAAATCCGGCCTCGACCCATCGAGTAGGAGGTGGGAAAACCAGAGAGAGGAGAAACAGGGGAGAAAAAAGACCGAGGACAGAGCAGAGATCGGCATCTAGAGAGAGAGAGTTCGAGGGAGAGAGTGACAGGGTTCATCATCCCCGCTCTTGTCCCGATCGTCATTGCCGCCAGAGTTCCGATCACCGGCACCTCTGCTTGCCGCAGCTGCTTCGGCTTCGCCCAGCCGCCTCCATCTTCCATCGCCGACGCCACAGGAATCGGCGCAGCAGCTTGCCCAAGCATTGCCGCTCCCGACGCCGAACCAGCCAAGACTGAAGGGAGCGAGAGGATGAACTCAGAACCTCAGATCCGAAGATCCGAAGCCGGAGTCCGCCAAAGGCCCGGATCTAATCACACTTGATCGATCCGGGAGTTGCTGCCCTCCGCCACATCACCAGTCGGCCACCGTCGCCATTCACTCACCGACAATAACGTCGGGCCACACCAACACCACATCGCTACCGCCCTCCCGCCCGATGCCGTTCTAGCCGCCACCGCCATCTGTCCCCGATGTCGCCCGAGCTGCTGCCCTCCTGTCCGATGCCGTTCGAGCTGCCGCTGCCCTCCGTCACTGACGTCGCTCGAGCTGCCGCCCTCCTATCCGATGCCGTTCGAGCCGCTGCCGCCCTCAGTCCGATGCCGTCCAAGCTGTCCGAGCCATCACTGCCCTCCGTCTAGCACTCGCAAGCAACCCTCCACGGAGCTGCTCCATGTCGCCGCTGCCATCAAGCCCGTCGTCGCCGTCATTAGCGCCGCCAAGAAGCCCTAGGGTTTCGGCCACGAACCGGGTCGAGCACGGATCCCAATCGGTAGGGTTTTTTTTCTTTCGCATGGGCCTGTCACGGTGGGCTTGGGCTGGTTTAATGTGGGCTTTATTTTTAAAAAAAAGTTAGACCATACTAGACCTTCACATCAGGCCCAGCCCGGCTGGTTTCGTTGGCTCGGGCCGCCCGGCTCGTTTCGATCCGGGTTCAGGCCATCTGGCCCGATCCCGAGCCTCTTTTCGCCGAACCAGGTCGGACCCAACCCGGGGATCTAACTCGGGCCATTTTTAATATATTATAATAATATTTTTTAAAATATAAAAATACATATTTAAAAAAAAAAATCGAAAATTAAAAATGTTAGGTTTGGTTGGAAATTGCCATGTTTTGCTAATTATGCCTTTATTTGCTTGCAAATTAATTATATCATGTGTTTAATTATGTTTAGTTGCACTCGCTCAATTCTATTGCAATTAGAATCTTGGTAGCTATGATTGTTGCTTTAATGATTGCGCACCCGCATGATCACCTCACATGTTAGTGGATAGGTATAAAATCAATCCGAACTGCCTGACAAAAATTATTTTTTTTTAAATGAACAAGATTAGGTACCGAAATGGCACTAATTTGTTAATTAGTGTAATTAAGTCCCCGGCCCTAGATTCTCTGGTTGCGTAGGAAGTGAGGTGTACTCTCATACCTCACTTGGTTTCTAGCCGACCCCAATAGGCTAGTGGTGACTCCTTCTTGCGAATGTTCTTAAGAATATCCCAACGTCATGCGGGGTATGGGCTTGGGAGAGCTCGCGCCTAATCATGGGCCTTAGGCCCGTATTTTAGGCAATACCCCAAAACATGTTCCCTCCCCCCGAGAGGTAGGTTGCGACATCTATTTTTCGTGTGTACTAAAATAAAAAAAGAAGCACGATCGGTGTTGGTGATGGAATCGTTGCCATTCCTCTCTTACAACATCACAGTCCTTTGACTTGGTTTTCTAGTAAACCTCGGAGCAACTTCCTCTCCGCATTTTGACTTCATAACATCTCTAGACTAAAATAAGTCGGAATGTTGAACATCTTCACAGGCCAATACTAACGAATTCGAATTATAAATCGGATTACCTTCTGTCATGAGCATGTCTGATGGTGGTAAACATAGTTAGGTATCTAGAATGCCTGATGTTCTTTGTTGCAAAAGTGAAAACAATCAATTAATGATAAAGTAATTATAGCATGTAAAGATAATTTTTTACAAGTGCCTTCATCCACCCTTAATTTTATGGTTATTGAGACAATGGATGGTCGGAACCCTCATATCGATGGTGGGTAAGATCATATGTGAAAGATTTTCTCGACACTTGTGACGTATACACTGATTGCGCTTAGCAATCGAAAGGCTTGAGTTAATTTGAGCAGAACGCTTTCTATGACCGATTTATAATCTTCGCCGGACAGCGAGGTCATCGTGCCTGACCCCGAAAAGGTTGATAACCCGAATCTTGACAATTTTCGATCTCGATTGCTTGCTAATTGCTGTGCATCTCTCACTATTCTTGAGGGTCAGGCCATTTCCTCCTGTTGGAAGTCACCGGAAAAAACATTATGATTGTAATCTCCTCAAATACCGTAGAAATTTTTGTAACATACATGAAGAACTCGACCATCATTACGGGTCATGAACATCTACTTTTCGTACTTCATGTCAATCTCGACGTCATATATTTGGACAACTTACATAAATAGTATAAGGAATTTCACGAAATTTCAGATGTATCGCATCCTAGACGAGAAATGTACCCGAAAAACCAGGATTAGTAGGTCGTCCTAATGCTGCTAAAATTCGAATATGGGAAGAAAATTCAGCCCCATCCTGGAAGGTAGTTCACGTGCTTCGATCCCGTGACCAGGATACTGCAGTGCTCGTCCGTAACCTCTACTTCTCAAAAGGGGTCGCAGTTTCACCCGATCAAGATTCCATCGAGTCCTTCACTTGGGCGACTCTTATCTTAAAATGCTTCCCCGAAAGTGTCGAAAGCATTGGAGCTATTATTGACGCGTCTAGATGAATAGAACGCGTAGTTCAACCTGTCAAATGGGCGCATAATTGCAGGCACGTGCAGAAGATTTGCCTAAGCGGCGAGAAGAAGGAAAAGGCAGACAAATTCATCGATCATCTGCTCGGCATGCCGGATGGAATCCACTTCAACGGACAAGGCCACGACTGGATCGCTATAGCGGCAGTAAGTTCATAAGTACAGACGTACGATTCTTTGTTCAATATGATTCATCAGCAAATGGGATTCATACTGAGCAGGTGTTCACGATCTTACCCCCTGCTGTTTTGGCAGGTGAAGACGGCATACACAGAGCTAGTGCCTAAATACCCTCCCATCTGAAACGCCATGGCGATGCTGGAGAAGTACTTGCAGCAACCCCTGCCTCGAGAAGAACAGGGCAGAATTAATGGGGGATCTGGAAGGAAATCCGGTCGCACTCTGTTGCAGTCCTCAACTGTCGTTAACCAGCAGAGTGAAGAAAGGACACCACTTGCATTGCATCTCAGTTGTATATCCCTACATCGTCCCAGATTAAAATCAGCACAGGGCGCGAGCATCTCCATGAGCTAAAAGATTACACGGCCAAAGTGCCGAGGCAAAAAAGATTAATTTCCTCTTAGTTTGATAAAATGTAACAGAGATGAAAGCTGGCTGGTAAGCAAGACGCCACATTCATGTCGATGTATTCGTGTAATGCATACCAGAAGAGCAATTTGTTACACCTATTCTCAGTTCCCATGAACTGTATTCACCTTTCTCAGGGTCAAAATGATGAATAATACAAATTAGTAACCTCCAACAACCTTTAGTGAACCATCAGCTCCGAGAAACTTTGTCAAATGCTAGACGCTACACAAGAAAGATCACATAAATTGTGGGGATAGATTACGAAAATGCTTGGTTCATGAGAGGCTGCCCATGGCCTTTGCTTTTTCCCTCGGAATGAACTTTTGAATCTTTCCAGTCGACGTTTCAGGTAAATCCTCGAATACGACTGTACGAGGAGACGTGTGATGAGGCAAATGATCTCAACAAAATCCTATGATCTCCTGAGCATCCACATGACATCCCTCCTTTAACTTCACGAGTGCGCAAGGTGTTTGGCCCCAATAATCATCGGGATGCGCGACCAGCGTGGCCTCTAGAACCGCCGGATGGCTGTACAGAACTGTCTCTACCTCCACGCTGCTTATGTTTTCTCCTCCCGAAATTATAACGTCTTTCAAACGATCCTTTACTTCAATGTAGCCATCAGGATGCTTCACGGCAGGGTCTCCACTATGAAACCATCCGCCCTCGAATGCCTTGTATAGTACCCACTTATGACGGTGTTTCCTCTGAACATGATCTCTCCTAGAGACTTACCATCACTAGGAACGCTCTCCATTGTAACTGTATCTCTAACATCGACTTCCTCGAGGCCGAGATGTTGCACCCATTGTCAAGATTTGATGCTCGATCTTTGGTCAGAGGACAGAGAGTCCCACTCGGGCTTCCATGCACAATACGTCCCCGGACCATAAGTTTCTGTCAAGCCATACAAGTGCGACACGCTGAACCTGAGCCCTTCCATCTTGGATAGGATTTGTGGGGGCGGCAGCGAACCGCCTGTCATGACTTCCATCTTGCAAGGAAGAGGTCGTTGATCGTCCATGGCTGAGTTAACAATCATTTAAGACAGTCGGCGCTGCTTCCATGTGAGTCATGTTATCCATGGCAATACTATCAAATATTCCCTTCGGAGAGACTTTGCTGAGGCACACGTTGGTGCTGCCTTGTGCCGCTGCTCCCCAAGTCAAGCACCATCCGTTGCAATGAAACATTGGCACTGTCCACAGGTACGCCGGGATCGAGCCCATTCCACGAAGGAGAAATGTCACGATCGACTTTAGATACGCACCTCTATGGCTATAGACAACTCCTTTGGGCTGTGATGTCGTCCCGGAAGTATAGTTTACGCTGATGGGATCCCATTCACCGTGTGGTCGCTGCACCTCGAAATTGCCGGACCCTGAGGCCACGAGTCCTTCATATTCGCAAATGCCGCAGAGGAACAGATCCATCCGATTCAGAAATAAGGACTAGAGCCGGAGGTTCTGTTTCTGTCTTGTTGAACAAATCAATTGCCTGGCGAGCGACTTCGAGTAGCTGACAGTCTACGAAAATGATCTTGGCTCTCGAGTGTTTCAAAAGCATCGAAAGCATCGACACCATGGACGGGGTCGTGCCGGGCAGTCAGCGTGCAGAGGATCGCTCCGGCCATGGGGACCGCGAAATGCAGCTCGTACGCTGGGGGGACGTTGGGAGCCAAGGTGGCTACCTGTTCAGAGACCCAACACCCAAAGCTTAATCCTCTCTCATCTCTCATCCGTTACTCAAATCACTGCCATGAACTAGATGAATCTTTGTCACGCACTAACAGAGAAGACACTTCCAAGGTGGCTACCTGTTCAGAGACACAACACCCAAAGATTCACGGATCCTGGAGTTGATTCGAGCAAACTAGGAAGTTTGAGTGCATCTTTTTTTAGTCCATCGACTCCGGCGACCGTTACAAAGGAGGAAATTTTTTTTTTTACCGGAGCATATTCGAGAAGGATGAACTATTGAAAGCGCGACTAATGCGTTGGAAAGTAACACATTAATTTTGGAAATAATACATGAACACAGAATTCACGTGGTTTGTTAGTGTCCCTAACCCTAGAAAAGATCGATCAGATGGTTCTACTATAAACAGTAAAGAGAGAATTACAATCATTCGTAATGCTCAAATTCAAGTGATTCCTTATCGTAAACACACCCAAACGCGCAATAAATAATCATAAAAAAGGAGACTATTAATTTGCTCGTAATTCTTTTGGAGGACGCTCTCAGATTTTCATAATTTTCTCTGCTAAATTAAGCTTTAAAAATAAATTTTTTAACGAATCCGGAAAGAGGCAAGGCCGTCGCCAAGATAGGCCCAAGCTTCTGGGTAGTGCTTTGAAAAACACAATAGATATTGGACAATGTCCAAGAGCTCGACCAGCTTTTTCTGAGCCTAGCGGCCGAGTTCATCCAGGCACCACGCGGGCCGTTTCCTCGCACTTTCAAATTGAATTTTTTGTACACTAGCATTGAAAAAGCAAAATTGGTTAAAAAAAAAAAAAACAACTCCTTCTCTCGCATCCACACCTGGGCGGGGCTGCCCAACTAGCTCACATGAGATTTATTTTGGGCCTGAATCTAGGATCTGGGTGGGATCTCCGCCTTGGAAGGGTGACACATCTAATTGGGTTGTTGAAGAATTTTCCAAATCATGAACTGAAAGTCATTTGTTCAAGTCCAACCAATTATATGCAAACTACCATAAATGAGAGTGATCTATACAGGCCAGATGCCTAAGTTTAATAAGTTTATAAAACTTGCAAGGTGTTTTATGAACCTCCAAGTAGTTTGATCTCCATGTCTGTGTCAAATTACAAGCTAAGTATTTCCCAGTTGTTTATATATATATTTCTCTTATGATCCATACAAAACTTATATTTATGTCTTGTTCGGCAGGAAAAAAAATAAAATCTAAACAGTATACACGTCCTGGCTTTCTCATATTAGGTGGACCTAAGCACTTAGCTAGGCCCGCAAGTTCATGTCGGGACAAGCAAGTTGTCGTCATGGACAAGCTTGAGCCCATGTGGACCTGACCCGAGCCCGCATGCCGAGTCTACTCACTTCTAGCTCGAGACAGTTCATCGATGCCGTTAATGATATGACGTATCGATGACAAAAGCGATGTGCCTACCGAGAAAATATTGGGTGGGTTTTACCCTCCACGTAGGCCAAATGTATCACCATACAAAAGTCGACACGTGGCAAATTTGGGCCCACCTGTCAGCGCCCACTTCTCCGTTAACGCTCCATCTCTCTTCCCTTTACTCTCTCTCCTCCCCTCCGTTTCTGCCCACACCTCTCTTTCCCTCTTCTCTCTTACTTCTCTTTTTTCGAGAAAATTTCCCTGGTTAGTCTGACACACGCAAGGGAAAAGACAAGAAAAGCAGAGAAAGAGAGAGAGCGGGGTGGGAAAGAAGAAAAGAAAGCGAGGGAGGAAGTCTTCTTCTTCGGTCATCTTTGACCGAGTATCCCCCACTCCTGACGCCGCTGCTTCCCACCGCCTGGACGAGCCGCTCCTGACGCCGTTGTTTTTCCCAGCACGCCGCCGCCGCTGCTGCCTCGAGCACCGTGGCACCCTGCCCGCGACCCTCTCTCTCCCTCTTCTCTCTCTACTTCTCTTTTCTCCAACCGCCACCTCCGTCACCGACTCTCCTCCTTCCGTAATAGACTCGCTCCAAGCGCCGCTGCCGAAACTCGTCATCTTCCTCAAGCAAGACGATCGTCAAGGTAGTGGCGGCCACTGTGGCCAGCTCGCTGGTCGTCGCGGTGATCGGACTCGAAGACGGACGCGGAGTCGAATCGCCGTCGCAGTCCACTCGCCGGACTCCGATGCCTCGGAGGAATCCTCCCGGCAGCGGCGGCACCAACATCGAAAGGATCGGAGCGGTTCTAGGAGGGAGAAGCATAGGATGAGAGAGAGGAGCGGCGGCGGTAGCAGCAATAGCGGTAGGAAGAAGGAGAAGGAGAGAGGACGCATGGATAGAGAGAAGGAGCGGAGGAGGTCGAGGAAGGATGAGAAGAGGACCGGCAGGAGGAGCGCTCACGATGGATCTTCTGGTGGTTCCGATTCGAAGATGGAGAGAGTTCACATTGATCCGGAATCGGTTCTGAAGCGGCCATGAGCCGACTCGAGCTTGAGCCATGGCAGACACAAGAAAAAAGAAAAGAGAAGTGGAGAGAGAAGAGGGGGAGAAACGGAGGGGAGGAGAAAGAGTAAATGGGAGAGAGACGGAGTTAATGGAGAGAGTGGACGCTGACAGGTGGGCCCAAATTTGCCACACGTCGACTTTTGTATGGTGATACATTTTGGCCTACGTGGAGGGTAAAACCCACACAATATTTTCTCGTGCCTACCAGACTCGAGCACGCTCACCGGGTCTACTCGTACCCTTTGAGCGCCTAGTTCTAGTTGAAATTGAATACCTCATTCTTAAAGAAAATCTTGAATATTGATATTTAGTGTCGGAATTCTCTTTTTCCATTTTGACAGAAATGTAGAGGAAAAATAGGTTTTAAATACTCAAGTCAAAACAAATACACATATAAATTGCTCATTGCCAAATTTATAGTCGTATCGCCATTCATCATTTCAATGGGTATCGAAGAAAGTTTTGCTTGGAAATCAGCATGCTACAGTTGCTACGACAACCAATCTCGTCGGAATACAAGATCCTCATTTTTTGAAACCTGAAACCTACCCGTCGGAACCTGAAACCCAGAACCTACCCTATCACAAGTTCCAAAGTCCAGCAAGTTCTTCTTTTTTCTTTTTTCTTTTAATTTCATTTTTAGTTAAACAAAACGAAAATGAACGCAACAATAATAAACAAGATTGTCATTCATCAAAGAGAATACAAAATGAACAAAACTATTAACAGAGGAAATGGAATTCTTGGCAAGGAATTCGACTAAATATATTAGAGGAAATTGGTTCACGGAACATCCTAAATATAATAAAGCTCTCTGTCAATAATCGACACAGAATAGATGAAGAAATACACCTTCAGATATTCAACATTGCAGAATGAATCAAGGGGTATGGTTACTTCACACTAGAGTGTCACCAGCAATGTAAACAAATGCCGAACAGATAGATAAAGTAATTCTAATCCCATCAGAGTACTTACATGATGAATGTTGATAGCATTCAAGAACTTTTCAAATGCCTGAATCCATTTGTGATGGTTCCAAACACGTGGAATATCGACAAAAACCACCTAATAACCCTGAAAGTTTTTATTTTAGGCCAATTATGGAAAACTCATGCTCTGTATCCTTGGAACAACATTAACAACACCAAAGGAGTTTGTGCAGTGACCAGTAAGTGGTCAAAGTGTAGGATGATAAAATTGAATAGCAGATAACTAGAAATTCATAATCATTACTCATGTTGCTGCCGCTGAAAAATCTCTATGATACTGAATTACCTCCATTGCCAAACACATGACCTGATTGTAATAGTCATATGCCGTTCCTACTGTGCCGGAAGACAAACAAGCAATGGCACCACTTTTTGACCAAAATCGTAATATCTCCATTGCTTTATGCTGATCTGGCAAAAAGAAAAAGACGTCAGTTCGGCAGCTATGAAACAACAAAATGCATGGAATTTTGCTAGAGCAAGCTAAGAAGTTGGGGCTCAAAGGTGGCATCTAAACATGGGAACTTTAGCTTAGAGTACGAGGACAGCTAAGGACAACAAATAAGCTATACGAAAATTGACCAAAAGAGCAAAGTAGTACTCTTGACTATTTGAATTCGTGAATGTTACATGAAGCTACTTGAAGCATCAAGTTTCAACAAACTATCAAAAGAAAAAGAACTTTAGAACTTCCAATATAATCGACAGATAAAGGATCTCCCATAGCATAAAAGGAAATGACACCATTATATCAAAACTATCAAATGTCCATAAATTTGTAAAATTGGAAATGTGTAAGATGTCAAATACTCTATGGAACTTTACTAGGGGCATGACATGCTACTGCATATCACGGAAGCAAGCATATGTTGAAACCATTGTAAGCTATCGAACATCTAGCATTAGTCACTTGATATCTTTGCTAAACTTGAACCCAGATATGATGTTATATGGTATATATATATCATTACCCTCATTTTTTTCATCTGACAACTATGATTTAGTACAAAGTCACATGGTAAGAATAACTAAACTCTACATCGTATCATTATTACAGAGGTCACTGCCAAACACAAGAACGATTCACAACCAGGGCTTTATAGTCCTGTTGCAATAGCATTAGATCAGAACCTGACATAATCAAACAAAACACAAAAAAAGGGATTGATTTGAGCAACCAAGTGGTCAGCATCAAATGGTTGATCTGTGAACTTTCGAGAACAAAAAGAACATAATGTAGAGACAGAACAATTCTTGCTAGATTTAACCATCTCACTGAAGTCATTACTATGTGAACACGCCCAGTTCTTGGGCCTAATCTTTATTGCAAAGAAGAAACTTTAGAACTCAACCAGACTAATCGAGCAAAAAGCAATAACGAGTAGAAGAATTTCCATGTCACATGCAGTAAACCAAACACAGCAAATCAAGAATTGACCAAACTGAAAGGAAAAAATGGAACCCAAATGCCAACATCCAGGCGCACGCACAAACAACACGAAACTCATCCCATAAACAAACACGGCAATTCCAAGCTCATGGGTTCACAGAACATCCTAAACAGGACATTGTCCTGTTTTGTAATCAAGAGATTGCCAATCCTTTTGGCTAAGTGTAAATGAAAAAATGGCTAGCTCGTACACTCACATATAAAGAAAATCAAGGAATCTTGAAGTGGCAACCCAAGACACTCCATAGAACAAGATATGACCTACCAACTCGATGCGCAAAGAACGGAAACAACATTCCAGAAAGCACATGCATCAGAAATGTTAGGCTAGAGGATCTACCCAATATTTTCGATCCTTCCAACTAAAGAGCTGTTGAACGGCAACTGAAGCGCCTCCTTCACGCCGCACTTCCTTTTAGCTTTCATCTGTCTTCGATGGTAAACATTACAAGGCTTGCCTACCACTCTATTACCATATCCTAGTAAAATAACAAAAAGGTCGTTGAAGAACTAGCAATTACAAGAAGTAATGTTCATTAAGGTAGGAATTTGGAATCAACTCACATTCGGCTAGCAATTACATGGACTAACTCTCGTAGATGAGCTAAGTCGCGACCACTGCAAGTAAGTCGATGACGGCAAACAAAACCAACGTTTGGCGAGCTTGGGGTTTAATTCTAGGTTGAACCAACGTTCGGCAACCTCGAGCAACATTAGGTGCAACGCGGGCAATGCTAGATTTGACACGGATCGGCAACAAGGACGTCAAGGCAGCAGCTGGTTTTGTCCTAGTTGCGGTGCGAATAACAGCAGCTCGTCGTCGAGAGGCGGAGATGCGGTGGCTCGTCGTTTAAGTCTGAACAGCGGTTTCGTCGTCAACAACAATATAGCGACGATGGAACAACAGCAGCGTCGGACGGCGGCCCGGCAATAACTTGTCGTTGGGAGGCAGCAAACGCGATGGCAATAGCCAGCAACGTTGTCAAACGAAGTAGCGATGGTGTCGACGGTGACATCGTGGGTCATGACGGTGGCGTTGAGGGCGGCAAGCAACGTCGGATTGTCATCAGGAGCGTGGAGTGTTGCAGAGAGGAAATGGAAAGAAAATGGAAAAGTGAAGAATGAACATTGAAGAAAACATTAGTGTTTTGGAGAGAGGAAATCCCAATTCCAGTTCCCGGTTCTGGTTCCGGTTCTGATTAGAACCGGGAATCGAATCGTGAGCCGCCAGTTCTAAAAAAAAAAGGAACCGAGAACGAGAACCTCTCTCTTTAGAACAGGGAACTGAATGGGACCCTCCAGTGCGGTTCTCCGGTTCCTGGTTCTACCCGGGAATGGTGCTCACCCCTAGTCAGCAACACGTTCTCATCTTGCTCCATCTTAAGCTAGAAAATTACAATAAAAAAAGAAAAATCCTAAACGTATTATACGAATGCTAAATCAATATTAAATCTTTTGATTTGGTCAACTATGACCTAAATATTAACAATTTGCAATGTAGTCCTCTTAGCAAATTTTGGCCGGCAATCATTGACTTGGACACCGGCTATTCTACATGATACGATGGAAAGCATTGACATAGACAATTTCTTTGATTTTTCAAAATTTTCAAAATATATAATTATTTTGAATTTTTCTTCTTCTTTTCTTTCATTCTTCCTCTACTGGCCGCCGAGCTTCAGCGATGGCCTACGACCAGCCCTGGGCAAGGCTCGCCCTAGCCAGATGGTGAGGTTGAGGCTCTAGAGCTCAAGGCTGATGAGGTCAACTCTCGCCAACCCTCCTCTATGGTTGATCACTAGCAATGGTGATCAGGGAGGAAAAAGAAAAGAAAAAAGTTCAAAAATTTAGAAAAATTATAAATTAATTTGTCCATGTTTGCGATTGCCAACTAAAATTAGCCGGAATTACTGCATTGGCAAATTGTCAAAAAGACTCAATTGGCTAAATTGAAAGATCTTAGTAACGATATTCAGGCAATAGATTTGGGACTTTTTTTTTTTTTTTAATAATTATCTCACTATAAACTGTTATCACATTCATGCCATGTCCGTGATTTATCATTTTCCAAACTTTCCACTACTCGATAATGATAAAGCCCCAATAAGGGAGACCTTTGACCTATCGTGGTCTCTTTTTAGTCGTTGCTTTGTTTGATGTAATAGTTACGGTGTGATTATTTAAAAATTATAGAACTCTAGAACATTTTTAACTATGATTGGTCATGTCTATCAAGATTTGTTTTGAGTTATTCTTATCATAAAATTATATTAATGATACTTCGTCAAATATCCATCTAGAACCATCTACAACAATGTGATGAAGTTTATTTGTGTTTTTTTGTTCGTCGTACTCCTCGCTCCTTCCCCCCCAATCCTGTTCTCTTTCTCTCTATGACTTAAATATGCACATGGGAAATTATTAACTAACCGTACCGTTGGCTTAGGAAACAAATGGTGAACCCTCCAACACACATTTCCCCATGCTTGTGCTTCGCTTGGCAAGTTTCCACATGCTTGTTGTCACACCCCAAACCCCGAGTGCGCGAACATCCCCCAGCAATCGATTAAATTGCGACGTCCCAAGACGCATCGCCGACCCATTCTTTTTATCTTTCGATTAAATGCATGCGGAAGCGACTTAAATAAACACCCGGTCAATAAACAAACAATATGGATAGTAAAACACAATAAATATTGCCGAAAACAATATTTTTATTTATTCACTGTTACCCTTAGGAAGTTTAATAATTACAAGCCTTTCTACGGCCACTTCCTATCGACCCTCTCAAAAACCTTCAGGGATTAGGGTTAACCTAAACTTCATTAACGGCAGGGCCAGCCAAAAAGTGTCATATCTCGCTCCCACTACATCCGCACTTAGCAAATCTCCATGCTACGGCCCTGAAAATGGTTAACAATAACGGGGTAAGATATAAATCTCAGCGAGTCAACTTCCTAAACCCCGATTAGGACGCAAATTCGCCTCGGAGGCAGCCTAATCATGCAATGGCATAGAATCTTACATCGCATTGGCACACCTCTGCATATTAGCACGTCACATATGTCATTATCAATACAACGAGCATAATCAATAATCAGAACACATAACTCTCATGCACCAAGCATCCACACGGGTCCCGATTGTAAGGTAAAACCCGTTTTGGTACGTCCCATACCATGCCTAATAGTTTTACCCCATAATCAAGCGCAATACATCACAATCATTCACATATGTTCCGATTATTACGACCCATCGGGCCATGGCCAACACACGAGTTGGTGGTCTTCCGGCATGACCGGGCATCGTCCCGCCCTATCGGGCACGGTAACGTCTAGAACCCCCGCCTAGACGACATTACATAAAGGAGCATCGATCCGGCCTCAACCGCGATTCGGCATCCGGACCCCCACCGGGCATCCGATAAACATCGGGCATCGTCCCCAAACTCCCGTTGGGTGATGGGTTCAATTAAATGACCACATAAGCACGCTAACAGTCAAGCCAATTTTTATCTTCCATCAATTAGCTCAGTGTAAAAGAGTTCGTGCTTAAATAACAAACCTCGAAATATCTTTACATTTAAAATTCCGGTAAAATAACCGCATGTGATCACGTATTTAAAATCAACCCATCAAACTTTGCACATTTTCATTTTAAAACATCATTGCCCATTTTATCATGTGAAATATGGCGGCCAAACACGACACCTCAAAGTTTGCTATTTTCTCACCAATAAACCATCTTTGAAAAATAGCATTTAAAATACATCATATGGGCAATCAACATCATGGCATTGCACATGCAAACAATCGGAATTACGCACAATCTCACCTGGAAAAAGGAGCATAAAATTCTACTTAACAACTAATCCGTCATTAATTGCACTAATCATGATTAATTAGACTAATTATGATTAATTATTCTAATTACAATTAATTAAACTAAACTTGATTAATTAGCCTAACTTAAAATAATTAAACATTAATCGACGTTAATTAAAATAATTACTATTAATTAAATAAATGATGATTAAAATAAATAAATTACGATTAATTAAATAAATGATGATTAATTAAACTAAACTCAATTAATAATCTAATCACGATTAATTAATCTAATCGTAATTACTTAAATTAATCACCATTAATATTAAACTAACCACCCCTAAACGCAATTAACGACTTAATCCACGATTAAGAGTTAACTCACCGATTTCCGGAGATGGCGAGCCCGCGGCGACGGCAAAGACGACGGCGTCCGAGAACGCGATGCTCGCGGCTCAAACGGAGGCTTGACGGCAGCGGCGGCGGCTCTTGAAACTCACGGCCAAGGGGGAGGTTTAGTTCGGGCGGTGGGGGTGGCGGTTCGAAGCAACGGCGACTCGGACGGCCGAGACCAGCGGCGGCAAGAGGCGGTGATGGTGGCTTGGGATGGCGGCGGCGGCTTTATGGCGTCGAGCGAGCTGCACGAACGGCGCGACGGCCCCTTGAAGGTCGGCGGTGGAGATGGCGGTTCGGCGGTGAGGACGGCGAACGGCGCGGCTCCAAGCGGCGGACGGAGGTGGCGTGGTGGTGAGTTGGACGTGGGCAGCGGTGGTGCTGGTGTGTTGGAACCAAAAGGATTTGGAGGGAGAGAGTAAACACACAAAGAGAGAATATATTACTCAATATGCCTTGCAGAGGCTTAATAGAGTACACACACAAGCTTTGCTAAGCTTAAAACTCTCTCTAGCTTCCTATATGCTTCTGAAGCTATCTCACTCTCTATCTCTCTCTCTTGAAGTTCACCGTTGCACCTGGTGACATCCTATTCCGAAGGTCTCACTGCTGGAGGCTTCCCTGAAGCTCACATACGTGTGGCTTCCTTGCTGGCCTGAAGTTCTCCGCCTGCATGTGGCGTGAGGCCCTCTCCCTGGCCTTGTTGACATGAGGCTGTGGTGCCTCTATGTGAGGCCTTTCGGCCTAAGCTCAACTGCTTCATGTACTGCCATATTTATAAGAGTTCCACCACCTCACATCCACCGCCTGGATTCTGCCGCCTGGACTTCAACATGCAAGACAACTCATTTTTTTTTTTTTCATCAAGAGTACTTGCTGCCCACGTACTCTTGATCCTTCTTTCTTCATGGTTAAGCAGCCATTGTTGACTTTCATTCAAGATTTCCCATGCACAAATTTCCCATGCACGTAGACTTCTCTAGTTTGTTCTCCTTCAGCCGCTATTCTTGACTTTCTTCAAGTTTCTCTTCTTCACTAAGTATTCTTCATGCTTTTGGCTTCTTATTATTTTAATGTGTGCCCCTTCCTTTTTTTTAATCAGCTTGTAGCTTCTTCAAGATTATTGTTCTTTGGCGGTTTAAGTGTTGCGCTGCAGCACACTTCTCTTTGGCGGTTTACGTCCAGAGTTCATGCATCATGGACTTTCATTATTATATTAGGTGTTGTAGTCCAACACTCCCCCTCAACACCTAATACTCTTCTTCTATAGCATTTGATATTCATCTTCTTCAATTCCATCTATAACTGCGACTTTCGACTGAGCTTTGCAAAACTCGGATTTCATCAACTCGATCTCGAGAAGCTCCCCCTTCTTGAGTGCTCCTTTGATCTAGTCCCCGGTCGCTGGCTCTGAGTTCATAGTCTCTGACACCCTGCTCTGGGTTCACGATCCCTGACCGCTAGCTCTGATACGGTCCCTGGCCGACTAGCTCTGATACCAATTGTTGTAACCAAAAGGATTTGGAGGGGGAGAGTAAACACGCAAAGAGAGAATATATTACTCAATATGCCTTGCAGAGGCTTAATGGAGTACACACATAAGCTTTGCTAAGCTTAAAACTCTCTCTAGCTTCCTATATGCTTCTAAAGCTATCTCACTCTCTATCTCTCTCTCTTGAAGTTCACCGTTGCACTTGGTGGCTTCCTGTTCCGAAGGTCTCACTGCTGGAGGCTTCCCTGAAGCTCGCATACGTGTGGCTTCCTTGCTGGCCTAAAGTTCTCCGCCTGCATGTGGCGTGAGGCCCTCTCCCTGGCCTTGTTGACATGAGGCTGCGGTGCCTCTATGAGGCCTTTCGGCCTAAGCTCAACTGCTTCACGTACTGCCATATTTATAAGAGTTCCACCGCCTCACATCCACCGCCTGGATTTTGCCGCCTGGACTTCAACATGCAAGACAACTCATTTTTTTTTTTTTCATCAAGAGTACTTGCTGCCCACGTACTCTTGATCCTTCTTTCTTCATGGTTAAGCAGCCATTGTTGACTTTCATTCAAGATTTCCCATGCACAAATTTCCCATGCACGTAGACTTCTCTAGTTTGTTCTCCTTCAGCCGCTATTCTTGACTTTCTTCAAGTTTCTCTTCTTCACTAAGTATTCTTCATGCTTTTGGCTTCTTATTATTTTAATGTGTGCCCCTTCCTTTTTTTAATCAGCTTGTGGCTTCTTCAAGATTATTGTTCTTTGGCGGTTTAAGTGTTGCGCTGCAGCACACTTCTCTTTGGCGGTTTACGTCCAGAGTTCATGCATCATGGACTTTCATTATTATATTAGGTGTTGTACTCCAACATGGTGGTGAGTGAAGCAGCAGCCAAGAAGAAGAAGAGGAGGAGGAGGAGGAGGTTCGGTTGAGGGGGGGTGAAGGAAAAGAAGAGAGGGAGGGAGAGAAAGAGCGAGAGAGAAGAAAGGACAAAAGAAGGGGGCCGCAGGAGGTAGCGCAAGGGGGGAGAAAAGAAAGAGAGAGAGAAGAAGAAAGAAAGCGGAAAGGGGGATGGATGGCAGAAGGGGGAGAGAAATCACGTGGGGGAAGAGGAGAGAGAGGAGAGAGGACAAAAGAAAAGGGGAGAAGGGGGATGTCACACTTGTGCTGGAGAAAGAAAACTTTTGTGGCTTTCCTCTGACCGTGAGACGGTCAGAGACCTTCATGCTAAAGGGACCCCGCGCACATTAAGATCGATATGTAAACTTCATTACCGGCATTAGCAGCTTATTTTATGCAAGTTATTTTGAGAGGTATCCAACACGCATATCCTTCAAAGGCCCTCATCAGTGCATGATCTCTCCCACCATCATAATTCTCGCAGTGATTCCCGCTTCTTCCTTTAGCCATATATATATATATATATAGATTTACTAGGTACGGCGATATAAATTCTCTGTGCGAATGCATATGATCATGCTCCCTTGTCTCGCAACTAGAGATCCCAAACACACGTATAGAGAAGGATCATGGAAGGTTTGCTCCAGTGCCCTGCGAACTACGTGCCTTTGACTCCCATAAGCTTCTTAGAGAGAGCAGCTTTCGTCTATGGCAACAAGGTTTCCATCATCTACGGCAATACAAGGTACACATGGAGACAGACCCACGAAAGGTGTTTGAAACTCGCCTCCGCTCTGACGAGGTTGAAGATCTCACGCGGCGATATCGTAAGTCTCTCTATCTTGTTTCCCTCATCCTTCATTGTATCTTTGAGTTTCATTCAAATGAAAAGTGGTCCTCGCTCTCTTTCCTTTTTGCTTCCATTAGCTTTTAGTTTTCCTAAAGCTCGTGGTCTCAAATGGAGGGAATAAGGTAGTAGATCAGGGTCTTCCTGTGACAAGCCATAGACCCAAGAAAAGTGGGAGTGACAAAGATCATTCTATAGACAGATTGTTCTTCACGGTACATTCTCATCGAGCTATTATTGATGGTTTCGAGTCTAGGGGTGTGCAAAACGGACTGCCCACACCAAAGTGTGGTTCCCGATTCCTCAAAATGGAACCGGTGTCCAGGCGATCTGATTCCCGGTTCCAAGATGGAATCGGACTGGAACGGACTGGACGGACTATATTTTTTTTTTTTATTTCTTTAAAAAATTTAGTAAAAAGTGAACTAATGCTTTCTCATCCAATGGTACCATAAGTTATGGCACAATAACTCTTCTCTCATCGTGGCTTTTATCAATATCTTAAGATTTGTCACTTTATCTTGTTGTGCATGGCCACTCTTTAATAGGCTAGACCAGACCAAAACTAACGGTCCGGTCCAGTTCCCGATCCTAGGACCAAACGGTCCGGTCCCCAATTCTCGATTTCACTTTGGCACTGGACTGGATTGGGAACTGATCACCCACTAACATGAACCGTCATTAGATCAGGTGAACATCACAGCGGATATGCATGCACCAGAGATGCTATCTCGGGTCTCTTTCTCTTTCATCGTCCCCTTAGATGGTATATCAAGAGAAGGAGAACCCACGGAACCGTTCGATCTGCCAAATTAGGTAAAGATGAAGGAGGTCAACCCCCGAGCTCTTCTGACAAAAAAAGAAAAAAGGAAAAAAAAAACGAGCTCCTCCATTGTCTATGTTATTTCATAGGTGTCCGTATGCTGTGTCGGACAAACCATTAACATAAACAACTGGAATGATTGGAAATACATATACAAAAATATATTCCATAGACCAAAAACTTTAAAATTAAAAAAAAAAAAATTCTAGCCTCGCAAAGGAAGAATTATAATACGTAACCTAGTTCATGTTAATCCTACCTAAAATGAACAGTGAGTGACTTGCCAAATTCAAGAGAAAGGTTTGCTAGAAAACACATTCTTGTTTGGATGAAGGAAAAGAAAAGAAGTGAAAGGATTACAAGAAGTTGGTAGAGTCAACTATTGTGCAAGAGGGCATGTTTCGCTTTCAAAACAAAAGCATAATGTAATTTATTTATTTTTTTTGCGTTCCCGCCAAAATTTGGATTATCATTCAAATTTTAGAAAATTGTGATCAAATTACATGTGAAGTTATGTATCAATACTTGAGTATTTGAAGTTTTGGGAGTTTCGAATTCGAAAATAGGTCAAAGTGTGTGAGTAGCATGATTTAAATTAAGCAAACGGTGAAAAGTATAAGTCAAGACAAGCCCTATATACGTAAAAGATATTAATGAATGCATGTCTGTCCCTCTCTTTTCCCTTGCATCCTTCAAAACCTCTATTCTTTTCTTTTGTAATTACCTCACAGTCCCATTTCTTTTTTCATTTCCAATCACCCCTACCCAACATAGTATCAAAGAGCACTATAATCTCGAAATATAGGAATCCCTATTTTATATGCTAATAGTAAAAAAACTAAGACCCGTTGGTGGTAGGTTAAAACTTGAGAATTTGTCTCTTAATATGGTAATCTATAACATGTACAGAACTAACAGTACAAGACCTCCGATGAAACTAAACTTTTTTAAGTGAATACTAATATTATAGCTAATTTCTTTGTATCTGAAAAGGATGAAATTTCTAAAATGATTATAAATTGCTCCACTAACTCAAATTATTGTAATACCCTTTAGTTATTTTATATCAGTAAAAGTAAAACAACATAAATTATTTCACTCTTTTACATTAATCCATTACTCTACACACTATAATAATTGTTAAAGTAAATCATTTGAGCACGTTGGCCCCTGCACCTCTCCGCGTTGGAATTCTAGCCTCGTCAACGAGGAGTCCCGCACGTCATGAATTTTGGGTCTACAGCTAACTTCTATCAAACCATTTTTGCTAAAACAATAAACGCATTAATCCCCCGATCAAAAGGGTTCGCTTAATCGAAAACCATATTTATTTTCTCACTTAATTTTTTAAAAATAAAATTGCGGCAAAGAGGATCCTACTCGATCTTTGAATGCACATTAATGTATTTGCGCATTTTCTTGGGGTCATGTGCTCCGACAACAAATTCACTTTTACTGGATTGAACTAGTGTGAAACATAAGTTAATGGTCCCTAAATTTTGGCGTATGCTCATGTGCAACATATTATGTCGTCAATCACAGCACGAATCCATATCTAGAAAAAATTGAAGTAAACGAGGCGTGTCAACCGGTGAAGATGGACCCTGCGTGACGTTCTCCTTGATTTACTGTGGCACATCACAAGTTAGAATTTTACCCATCACGTTATATTTACTCCGCGTGATTGAATAAGTATAAAATGGGGCCAGATGTCATAATGTTCCAATCAGTCTCTTTGACTCGAAGGAGTTAAAAGGGGAGCCAACTTTTCCATCCTTGACTCAGAGGCAGTTTAATATTGTCTTTCTCTTGTGAGAGGAAAGGTTAAAGGGGAGTCTTACAACTTACGTGGATCCGACACTCCGGTCCCAAGTTCTTTTTATTGCAGTAAAACTTACAAATGATTTGGTATGCATGATTGAACGGTGAGCTGCAATCCTCTAAGTCGACGCTACCTATTGGTACACACCGATTCATTTGTTAAAATTTGTATAAGATCATCACCAATTGATTAAAAATATTTAAGCTACTATATGAAAGCATGATGTATTATTTAACTGCTATGACATTTCCCTTCTTACTTAGGCTTGTATTTCACCTGAGACTAATGGGTGAAATAAAAATAGGCAAAGAAAAAGTATAAAAATATTTGAATTCAAGACACCCTCTGAGCCACTACTACTTAGAATTCAGTGCACAATAATTTAGTGCAACAACTTTGGAATATGGTGCCCGTGTTAGAATATTTAAATAACAAATCACGAATTCATCTAACAGTTTATGTTTTTAGAACAATTAGCTATAATCCCACAAAATCTCAACATAGTATCAACGTAGGAGACCTTGAGTTCACATATTCTAGACTTCTATTTACCTCACCAATTACATATTTCCAAGCTTTATGCTTAAGTTAAAGTCCAACTTAAGCATTATGGGGATTGTTAGAATAATTAAAAATTAAATCATTTTTCATCTAATAGCTTAAGTTTTTAGAAAATTAGTTGTAGTCCCATAAAATCTCAACATATTATATTTTACGTCTAAAAACTCTCCCTCACGCAAAGGTTTGGTTCAATGATAAAGGCCTTAAGCATAGATCCAACATGTGAGCCCCATGGGCTTATAAATAAGGGAACCTACAAACGAGCGAAACGGGCATGGTGCTGTTTTACTATAAGATCGCTCTACTTAAATCGTCTAGTGGACAATGAAAATTATCACATGTGTCGGACTCCTTGCATTTCGAATTGACAGATGATTGTGAATCAAGAAAGGAACACAAACTCGATGTTAGGTTCTAAAACTTATGAAATAAATCTACTAATTACAGCACATTATTTTCGAAGGATACGATCAAGCATTTCATTACCATAAACAACTGGAATGATTGGACATAAATTACTGGGAAATGAATAGAAATAAGTAAGGTGCATTGACAAAAGTAAAATCTTGTCCTTCTGATGTTTGTGCATATCTTTTTCTCTTTAGTTTCTCCTATTTATAGTCCATGGGTAGCCGGCCTATTCTAATAAGTGTTCTCGCTCATTGAAATTTAATTTTGGTTCCATTTTATGGTATAATTGTTCTCGCCTCAGAAGCTCGATTGCAATAACTAATTGACTCAGCTATACAAATTTCTTGATAGCAACTATTAGTTAATACCTTTGATATTTGTTCCTATCTGAGTTTGACTGCAACAATCGTTTCTGGTATTTTTATCCTTACAGTTGATTTGATTTCGGCCAAGTTTTGCGAGTCGATGTTAATGTTTCTCAATTCCATCGACATTGATTTGACCAACATCGGCTTGACTCTTCCCACCTTGTCCACTTAATATCGTTGGCTTCTCACAATCATTGTTGTCGTTTAACCACTGACTGTATTTATAGTGAATATCATATTGCATATGCTCATCAACATACTGTTTACTTCTTCCTTAATGACATCCTACATAATCTATTAATCGGTCAATATTCATAATCGGCCTTGACCTTGTTTAGTTGACTACAGCCCGACTTAAAAGATTGCTCTTCGTCTCAATGTGTTTAGCACTTCCTCATCAAAGCCATAACGCCATAGGTGATGTATAGTTAATGGCATCACTTCTTATGAAATTGGCATCAAAGTTGACATTTTTAGGCTGCTAATAGTCATAGACTATATTTAATATTTTAACAGTTTTACATATGTCTGACCTTCTTCTTTTAATGGACCCATTACACTGAATATAGATGAGCAATGCACTGAGGAGTTTCACCCTATATGGATGAAAACCACCATTGCATTTCGAAGACCCAATAACCTTGCTTTTCCATCCAAAATGACACAATCCAGGAGTAGCATAATAAGGCTTTCGGGGAGTTTATTTCCTAATGATCACAACTATCGAATTTCTACCTTTTCTCCTTTCGTTTCATGTGATCATAATGCAGAAATTATCAAGACAATAATCATGTCGAGTTAGAAGCCGTGGTTTCAAAAGAAAGAAAGTAAAAATGGTTTTCAGTTGGTTAAAGCTGATGCGCATGTGTCACGGATCAATAGTTCCTTGGCCACGGAGTAACCTATTCGGTCCTAGCAAGCAGAATTCACTAGGTCAACCTTCTTTCTATAGTTGTTCCAATGAGCAGTACGGTGAATAGCTCTTTTATACAAGATCGTACCACACCCAGCTTAGCTTGGGAGTCTAGTCCATTGAGTGAGACAGCATATCTCTTTAGGCTCAACAATTGGTTTTGGCTTACCATGGCCTCATCAAGAGAGCGGCATCAGCTCCCGATAGTTTGTACACCGGAGGCCAACCCCACCTTCAAAGCTCTTAAGTAATATAATCATTATATCCTAGAATTCCTGACACCAACCATCTTGACACCACTCTAACGGACCAATTGTGTTCATCCTCTCTATGTCCTTACTCTTCACTCGATAACCCCAAACTTCACTCCCAAGGGTTCACGGGTACCGGAGAATCATGGACCGTGATAAACTCCCTCACTCAATTCCGCAATGCTCTCGTTGCAGGTTGTTCTGTCGCTTCCCTATGTTTCCCTAACCATCAATGCCACTTCCTGGTTTTTAGATAGATGGCAACACTCGCCCAAGAGAACAATTCACTCCACTCCATTGCTTGCTCCCCCTGATCAAAGCCGTTCGTGAATCTCCAGTCACTTGTGCTCCTCGACAAGTGTTGCACCCCCAGCCAACTACACCCCTATGGCAGCACCTTCTTTTGCCTACTAAGCTCCTCCTTATCTCAGCAAGCCAACAAAGGGTCCCCCTTGGTGGAAACATGCTCTCAGACCTCTTCTTAAGATTCGCCCATTGATCCGGGAACGTTATCCCCATTTAACAAGCAATTCGGTTCCTTCCTATACCCCCATTGCCATCCCAAAAGCTAGACGAGAACCACACATTATCTAAGCCCCTAGCATTATCTAAGCCCCTTCTGTCTCGGCAATCACTCTCCGCCCTCATAGGACAGGGAAGACCACAGGCTTTTCCCCAAATCACCTACTTACTGGAGGGATCCCTGCTTTAATACCATTTGTCACGGGTTGATAGTTCCTTGGCCGCGGAATAACCCGTGTGCCTCCTGGCGAGCGGAATTCGCCAGGCCAACCTTCCTTCTATAGTTGTTCCAGTGAGCAATATGGCGAATAGCTCTTTTATACAAGATTGTACCACGCCCAGCTTAGCTCGAGTGCCTAATCCATCGAGTGAGACAGCAGATCTCTTTAAGTTCAACAACTAATTTCGTCCTGCCATAGTCTCATCAAGAGAACGGCATTAGCTCCTAACCAGTTTGTGCACGGGAGGCCAACCCCGCTTTCAAAGCTCCTAAGTAATATAATCCTTCTATCCTAGAAATCCTAGCACCAACCGTTCTGACACCACTCCTACGTACTAGTTGTGTTCATCCTCTCTATGTCCTCACTCTTCACTCGATAACCCCAAGTTTCACTCCCAATGGTTCACGGGTACGGGAGAATCACGGACCGTAACAAATTTTGTCATGGGTCAGTAATTCCTTGGCCGCGGAATTACCCGTGCGACGCCTAACAAGCAAAATTCGCCAGGCCAACCTTCCTTCTATAATTGTTCCAGTGAGAAATACAGTGAATAGCTCTTTTATACAAGATCATACCACGCCCAGCTTAGCTCGGGCGCCTAGTCCATTAGATGAAACAACATATCTCTTTAAGCTCAACAACCAGTTTCAGCTTGCCATGACCTCATCAAGAGAGCAGCATCAGCTCCCGACCAATTTGTGCACGAGAGGCCAACTCCGCCTTCAAAGCTCCTAAGTAATATAATCCTTCCATCCTATAACTCTTAGCACCAATCATCCTAACGGCACTGCCACGGACCAGTTGTATTTATCCTCTCTACATCCTCACTCTTCACTCGATAATCCCAAGCTTCACTCCTAGTGGTTCGCGGGTATGGGAGAATCACGAACCGTGACAAACTCCCCCACTCAATTCTGTAACGCCCTCGTTGCGAGCTATTCTGTCGCTTCCCTACATTTCCCTAACCATCAATTCCACTCCCTGGGACTTACATCGATGGCAACGCTCGCCCATTAGAACAACTCACTCCACTCTATTGCTTACTTCCCCCGATTAAAGCCATTAGCGAATCTCCAACCACGTGTGCTCCTCGACAAGTGTGGCACCCACAGCCAACTGCACCCCTGTGGTAGCACCTTCTTTTGCCTACTAAGCTCCTCCTGATCTTAGCAAACCAATAGAGGGTCCCCCTTGGTGGAAATGTGCTCGCAGACCTCTTCTTAAGATTCGCCAATTAATCCAGGAACGTTATCCCCATTCAACGAGCGATTCGGTTCCTTCATATACCCCCATTGCCATCCCAGAAGCTAGACGAGAACCGCACATTATCCAAGCCCCTTCTATCCCGGCAATCACTCTCCGCCCTCATAGGACAGGGAAGACCATAGGCTTTTCCCCAAATCAACCACTTACTGGAGGGATCCCTGCTCCGATACCATTTGTCACGGGTCAGTAGTTCCTTGGCCGCGGAATAACCCGTGTGGCGCTTGGCGAGCGAAATTCGCTAGGCCAACCTTCATTCTATAGTTGTTCCAGTGAGCAATACGGCGAATAGCTCTTTTATACAAGATTGTACCACGCCCAGCTTAGCTCGGGTGCCTAGTCCATCGAGTGAGACAGCAGATCTCTTTAAGTTCAACAAATGATTTTGTCCTGCCATAGTCTCATCAAGAGAGCGGCATTAGCTCCCAACTAGTTTGTGCACGGGAGGCCAACCCCGCTTTCAAAGCTCCTAAGTAATATAATCCTTCTATCCTAGAAATCCTAGCACCAACCGTCTTGACACCACTCCTACGGACCAGTTGTGTTCATCCTCTCTATGTCCTCACTCTTCACTCGATAACCCCAAGTTTCACTCCCAATGGTTCACAGGTACGGGGGAATCACGGACCGTAACAAATTTTGTCATGGGTCAGTAATTCCTTGGTAGCGGAATTACCCGTGCGGCGCCTAACAAGCAGAATTCGCCAGGCCAACCTTCCTTCTATAGGTGTTCCAGTGAGCAATATGGTGAATAGCTCTTTTATACAAGATCGTACCACGCCCAGCTTAGCTCGGGCGTCTAGTCCATTGAGTGAAACAACAGATCTCTTTAAGCTCAACAACCAGTTTCGGCTTACCATGACCTCATCAAGAGAGCGGCATCAGCTCCCAACCAATTTGTGCACAAGAGGCCAACTCCGCCTTCAAAGCTCCTAAGTAATATAATCCTTCCATCTTATAACTCTTAGCACTAATCGTCTTGACGCCACTCCCACGGACCAATTGTATTAATCCTCTCTACATCCTCACTCTTCACTCGATAATCCCAAGCTTCACTCCTAGTGATTCATGGGTACGGGAGAATCACGAACCGTTACAAACTCCCCCACTCAATTCCGTAACGCCCTTGCTGCGAGCTATTCTGTCACTTCCCTACGTTTCCCTAACTATCAATTCCACTCCCTAGGACTTACATCGATGGCAACGCTCGCCCATTAGAACAACTCAGTCCACTCTATTGCTTGCTTCCCCCGATTAAAGCCATTCGCGAATCTCCAATCCTTTGTGCTCCTCGACAAGTGTGGCACCCACAGTCAACTGCACCCCTGTGGCAGTACCTTCTTTTGCCTACTAAGCTCCTCCTGATCTTAGCAAACCAATAGAGGGCCCCCCTTGGTGGAAATGTGCTCGCAGACACCTTCTTAAGATTCACCCATTGATCCAAGAACGTTATCCCCATTCAGCGAGCAATTCGGTTCCTTCCTATACCCCCGTTGCCATCCCAGAAGCTGGACGAGAGCCACACGTTGTCCGAGCCCCCTCTGGCCCCGGCAATCACTCTCCGCCCTCATACGACCGGGAAGACCATAGGCTTTTCCCCGAATCACTCACTTACTGGAGGGATCCCCACTCTGATACCATTTGTCACGGGTCAGTAGTTCCTTGGCCACAGAATAACCCGTGTGGCGCCTGGCAAGCGGAATTCGCCAAGCCAACCTTCCTTATATAGTTTTTCCAATGAGTAATACACCGAATAACTCTTTTATACGAGATTGTACCACGCCCAGCTTAGCTCGGGCGTCTAGTCCATCGAGTGAGACGAAAGATCTCTTTAGACTCAACAATCGGCTTCAGCCTACCATAGCCTCATTAGGAGAGTGACATTAGCTCCTGATCAGTTTATGCACGGGAAACTAACCTTGCCTTCAAAGCTCCTAAGTAATATAATGCTTCTATCCTAGAACTCCTAGCATCAACCGTCCTGACGCCACTTCCACGGACCAGTTATGTTCATCCTCTCTACGTCCTCACTCTTCACTCGATAACCCCAAGCTTCACTCCCAAGGGTTCACAGGTACAGGAGAATCACAGATTGTGACACATGCATACGTAAGTGTATGACTTAAGAACACACGCATGCATGGCATCAACACCGGCTGCACATTTTCTCCAATGTACTCTCGTCTTATCTTTTAGACTTCCCCGTGGGGCACTTTGAAATGATAACACTGATTGTACTTCCATTATATTGTACTTTCCTTGGCTATATATTATTTTATGAAGACTAAGATATAAAAGGAGAAGATAAAAAGGCTAAAATTAGATATTCGAAAGAGAACTAGTTGGATACAAAGTCATAATTTATATTGGATTCCCAAAGTTATTGATAGTGGAATCTATCCCCATTGTATCACTACTCTCACCTAGGTTTTGGCTCTTTCCTCATTTACTAAATCCATCTTTAATATTCTAACATTTCCAAGCAAAAAAAAATAAAGAAACGTGCGAATATTTATTATTTAGGAAAATTACCCAATCAGTCCTAAACTTATTATAAAAATATCAATTAACTGGTAAATTTTTTAAGTTTACCAATTTAGTCATAATTTTTTACGCGAAATTCGAATGTAATCCTCTCGGCCAATTTCCGAAGGAAATAACTGACGTGATAATTTAATTAATAATTAGCTATGCTATATACAAAGCATTTAGAATACTCACTTTGATGGGCACGACGCACGAAGTCTTCGTGGTGGGTTCTACGTAATCAGACAAGGCATGGAATGGGACCTGTCTGTTCCCGTTTTTGTGGGTAAGGATGCGGCATTTTCTTCATCTCGCACTCATTATTCTCATAAGGGAAGCTTCAGCAAAGTTTGACAAAAACCTCAAAGAATAGCGACAAATCTTGATGGTTTCCATCGTTATCAAGATCTGATTTAAGGAAAAACTTAGTGGGTGCTGTTCCATTACGTAAGTGTTCCTTCGCGTAGATTGTGGAAGATACGTGCCTCTTCCATATGGGGTTTGACCTAAAGTCAGAGGCCAAAGTTATTTTGGCGATCTGAGCATCGCGATGACTCACGGGGAAGTCGTCTAGGGCCCATTAACTTGGGCTGTACGTTGATTTTCTAGATATTATCATTTATTCCGAAGTACTGTCACTTGATAATATCTGATAAAATTTTCTAACATTTAGTTTGTGTTAAAATAAAGCAGAAATAAGAATTGGAGAATTGGAGAATTTTTGTGTATTTCTTGATGTATAAAACTAATTATACATGAGCCTTTTTATAAGCTATTCTAGAAAACTATGTGAAGCAACAAAATATTACAATATCAAATACAATCAATTAGAATCAAACAAGGAAAATAATATCTCTAACAATAAATCCAACATCCCCTCTCATATTTAAGGTGATATATAAGAGGTCAGATAGAGCTTGGAGAAATTATCTTGAAAATGTCCAGGTGGATGTGCCATGGTGAAAATATTAGCTATCTAATCAACCAATGAAGTGGGAACAAGATATGACCCAAAAAAAAAAAAAAAAAAAGTGGGAACAAGACTAACAGTACCACAAAGCATGTGAGAGCATATGAAATGACAATCTATTTCAATATATCGGGTACGCTCATGGAAAACATCGCTATGTGTTATTTGGATAGCACTCTGGTTATCGCAATAAATGATCGTTGCACCATAATGAGGGACTCTCATGTCTTCCAATAACATCCACAACCATAGTAATTCCGATGTTGTATCAGCAAGGGCAAGATATTTTGCTTCTGTAATAGATCGAGCAACAATAGTCTATTTCTTTCTCTGTCAAGAAATAAGGGAGTTTCCTAAGAAGAAGCAATAGCTTGTACTTGTAGTAGAGCGACAATCAAGAGGCACCACCCCAGTTGACATCAGAAGAAGTCATCAACTCTAAGTTTGAGTTAGGAGAAAAGTGAAGACTGTGAAATAAGGTACCCTTGACATAACAAAGAATTCGAAGAACATCAGCAAAGTGAGTCGCTTACGGTGCGGTCATGAATTGACTGACAATATGAATAGCATAAGCAATGTCAGGATAAATAACAGTGAGGTGTACAAGACTACCAACTAGTTGTCGATAAAGTGTGAGATTTAAAAGAAGAGTCTCATCTTTGTGATCAAATTTAGCATTAATCTCAATAGGAGTTGTAACGATCATGTTATCAATAAATCCAGTGTGAGAAAGGAGATCAGTGGCATATTTCTCTTCTAAGCCTAAAAAATAATTGAGTCAGTCAAGATCTTTCATTTCAAGTTGTTGACTCAAATACTTTTGTCGTTTCGCAATACCGTTACGATTATCTCCAGTAATAACCATGTCGTCAATATATAAGAGTATCATACCAATGAGATGTTCATTGAACAAGAGAGCATTGTCATAGGGACAATATGTAAATCCATGGTGTTCCATGGTGGAACTAAACTTGGAATACCACGCACAATGAGCTTGGTTCAATCCAAATAATGCTTGGCATAGACAACACACTTTATTAGAAGTGTGAGTGTATCCACGAGGAGGCTCAATATAAATTTCCTTAGTAAGATTCCCAATAAGAAATGCATTTTTTACATCCATTTAAAATCAAGGCCATTGCTTAATAGCAGCAATAGGAAGGAGGCTACGAACAAAAGTAAAACATGCAGCCTTAGCAAATGTCTCATCACAATCAATGTCACACTCTGAGTGAAATCTTTCGCTACTAGTCTAACTTTGTAGCATTTCACCATACATTTTGCCTTCATTTGGATCTTGTACACCAATTTGCAACCTACAGCTAACTTTTCAAGAGGCAAACAACCAAATCCCTAGTATGAGATTTTTCTAACGCTTGCAACTCAACTGCCATTGCTTTCTACCAAAGAGGATTAGTACTAGCTTCTCTATATGTACGAGGCTCATGAAAAGAAACAATAGTAGAATAACAATGAAAATCACAGAGCCGAACAAAAGCTTGACTTACACAAGTGGAATGATAAATAGGAGAAGGAGGAATGTCTAAGGGTGGAGAATCCACGGATGGCGCAAACATGTTAGGAGCAACCAAAATAGGATTACCTGAGACACCTACGTCAAGATTAAGAGAGGACAATTCCAAAGAGGAAGATTGAAGTGTGTTATCTTTAGGAAATAAATCAGTATAAGGATTAGTGAAGAAGTGAATAGTTGGAAAGGATGCAAAAGGATGAAGAGATGAGAATATCTCATGTCCCAAAGGGTAACATAGATACGCGAAGTTGATTTGAGATAGGATCCCAACATCTACACTCTTTATGCTCAATGCCATATCCAAGGAAGCAACATAAATGAGCATGATATTCTAATTTCGTGCATACATTAAGGAGAAGATGCACAAAACATGCACTGTCAAAAACCCGAAGTAGATTGTAGTTAGGAACACTATAATATAAGTGCTAGTAAGGAGAAATATCGCCTATAATAGGTGATGGAATGCAACTAATAGTATATACAGCAGTATGATAGGCCTTTCTCTAAAACTGTTCTAGATAAGATGCTGCAATTAGAAGAGTGTGTATGATATCTAAGACATGCCTATGTTTACGTGCTACTCGACCATTTTGTTGCGAAGTCCTTACCAGCACGATGAATGATAGTACCATTCTAAGAAAGAATTCTAAGGAACTCTTTGTCTCTATGTTACATGGCATTATTAATACAAAAAACTTTAATATCTCAAGAATATTGTATCTTGATCATGACAGCAAAATTACTATAGATATGAGTGATTTCGGATCAATTCTTCATAAGATAAAGTCATGTATAACGAAAATAATCATCCACAAAAATCACAAAATAACAAAATCCTCTTCTAATGGGAGTAGGAGATAATCCCTAGATATCAAAGTGAATTAGATTAAAGGGAGTATAAGAGACAAATTCACTAATATTTAACAATAAAGCATGATATTTTTCCAACTTACAAGGCAAGCAATCAAAAGTTTTAATGTCAATAAAACCTAAATGAACACTTAAAATCAAATGACCTAAACTAGAGAAAGAAGGATGTCCCAATCAAGAATGCCAAGATTCAAATAATATTGTGGCATCACAATGAGTGAAGGAGTTGGGAAGCTTTAACGAAACAAGATCAAACAATGTCCTACTTTATAGCTTGTCCCTATTGTCTGTCCCATCTATAGATCTTGCACACGACAACCATTCGAAGAGAAATGAATGTCAAAACCAAGTTCACATAGCCGTCCCACAAATATCAAGTTTGGTGAGAATTTGGGAACCATAAATATATCAGGCAATGACAATTTGGACGTTGAAACATGCCATGTTTGACTAACTATCATCTAAGAGTTACTAGCTGTATGAATACTACGTGCTTGTGAAGTATATGACTTTGACTTGAATGAATTAGAATTAAAGGTCATGTGATTATAGCAGGCAGAATTAAAGAACCATGAAACAAGATTACCTAGGGTGATTGACAAAGTAGAAGGGTTAGGTATCGAGGAGCTAAAAGTACTAGATTCTAGAATGATAGAATGAACTGTGGACCGATGATCATCTAATGATAGAGTAACAGATGAACTATTAGAGGAATCCCTGATGGAAGCAACAATGATGGATAGACATGCATGTGGACCTCTAAACCGGGATAGGTTGTTCCTTCCCGTAGGTTGCCTAGGTTCCAACTAATAACAATTGGATGTACGATGACCATGTGGACAGCGATACGTATAATAAGACTTGCACATGAGGAGAAACCAGAAGTGGCAAGCACTACATCTTTAGGAGTGGAGACTAATAGAATAACACGTTTCGTCTTTAAAGTAGTAACAAGTGGAATATGCTCCATCAACAATTTCGAGGCCACTACCTCAAGATGAGGTAAAGGATCCCGATGCAAAAGTTAAGCTTGCATAGATTCAAACTCATCATTAAGTGCCATTAGAAAAAGCATAATACACACATGATCATGGCATTCAGCAAACTAACAGCATCAGAAGTCATCTCCCATTCAAGCTTAGATAAAGCCAGCTAATCTCATATAGCATGCATGGAAGATAAAAAGTTGTTAATAGACGGACTTGTCTCCTGACACATGCAATGTAAATTTCCTAACAGTTGATACTGATGAGTAATGTCTGATGCAAAGTAACAACAGGCAAGAAGATCTCAGGCTTTCTTTGTTGTATTTAGGCGAATCTGATGGATAGAATTGAAGTTTTTCCAAACCATGTGAGTATCCGAAGATTCTTCCGATCCCTCTCCTCTAAACATTCAACAAATTGATCATTGGTTCATCAATAGCCTACATAGCCTCATGAATATTTCTAGTGACGTAACACTAAAGCCTACATCCTCTTAAACTTGATATTTCTTAAGCCCATAAAATATAGTTTGATCCATTTAAGATGGTTTGAATAAGTATTGAGACTTCTAATTTATCTATGATATGCAATATACTAGTATAAACCAGTATATTCTATAAGGAATTCATATTCTATAAGGAATTCAAAGAAAATTCGTACAAAGCCAAAATAGTTCAAGACGTCGAAATACCTCAGGAACCGATTTAAAAATGCCAAAAATCAATCCAAAACGGTTCGAGCCAATCTAGTCTACGGCAATCAACATAGGTTGATGATAATAATACTAAGATGACGAGGCGGATAACTTGGCTAAGGAGTGGCGCTGACATGGAGGATGACGTCAGATGATGACATGGTAGACAACTTGGTTGAAAAGTGACACTGATGTGGAAGATGACATCACGCGCAAAGGACTTGGTCGGCGCGTGAGGGCATGCAAAAGGGATCTAGCGACTTCGTTTACTAGGTTGGACTCGTCGAAGGATGAGTAACCTGTTTCTGGTGGATTTTGTTTATAATATCCAACTATTGCTTCGGAAAAAGCACTTAAGGCGGCGGCGACAGCAGCCCGTGATATGGCGACGCATGGTGGCGCGTGCGATAGATTCCAGAGTTTTTGGTGAGGAATTTTCAAAGTCTGACTCGTCTGAGGGCAACGAACTGATGATTGGGTTTGTTTTTCGAAATGAGCAACAAGATTACCTGAACCACAAACAATGGCGACGGTTCGATGATGTTATGCTCACGATTCGTTGTTATGTTAATGCAGGTTGCAGCCATGGCACCAAACGTCCCTGCACTATACGAGCTCCACTTCGCGGTTCCAATGGCAGGCGCAACTCTTTCCGCGCTCAACGTAAGCCTTGACGAGAATGATTTGACGATCATTCTTCACCGATTACGACCCAAAATCATTTTCGTCGACTGCGAGCTCGTACACCTCGTCTCCAAAGTCATCCACAACAAGAACGACACGCACCTCCTAGAAAACCACCACGATCACGAGCCACTCCTTGTCGCAATCCATGACGTCTCACTGGACCGTCAAGCCCACTATGATCTTGGGGTTCGAGAGTATGAACAAACCCTAGCTATGGGAGAGAGCGATTTCCAAGCCATGAGTCCGGCCGATGAGTGTGACCCCATCTCGGTCAACTTCACTTCGGGGTCGACGGGGACACCCAAGGCGGTGGTGTACAGCCATCGAGCAGCGTACTTGAACTCTCTAGGGCTGATCCTCCGATACAACATGGGAAGTCGCCTGTGATCCTGTGGACGGTGGACATGTTCAGGTGCAATGGGTGGTGCTTCACATGGGCGATGGCAGCACTCGGCGGTGTCAATGTGTGTATTAGGAACGTCTCGGCGAAGATCATCTTCGACTCCATTCAGCTCCACAAGGTCACCCATCTCTGTGGTAATGGTCCGGTTTCGTTTACTTTGATGTGGAGAGTCCTGTTGCATCATGAGCATGACATATTAAACGGAATCAAAGGATAATATATTATTCTCATTAAAAAATAGATGAGTAGCGTTGAGATATGTCGATAATGTGTCCTTACCTTAGTGCGGTATAAATATAATCAAATATTTGGGAGGACGCCTACGCTTTTGAAACATGTCATATGAAAGTATGGATGACGTTAGGTTCATGCAAAATCACCCAAGAAAAATAGAATTTTCTTCTTATTTTTTCCCTTTCAACAGGTAAACCCACTATCCTAAATATGATTGCTGATTTCCCACCGGTCGACCAAAAGCCACTACCTTCCGTGGTGGACGTAATCATCGCCGGCGCATTCCCGACGAATCCCGTTCTCAAGAGAGTCCAAGAGCTTGGGTTCAACATTGTCTATGGATATGGCATGACGGAAGCCCTAGGGCCCGCCCTCATCAGACCCTGGAGGTCATCGCAACACCACCACCATGACAACGACGACAACGACTGCGACGATCATAACCTGAAATGTAGAGAAGGGCTCCACAACATCACACTGGAAGCTACCGATGTCAAGGACCCGACCACCATGCAGAGCGTTCCAAACGATGGGGAAACAATCGGAGAAGTCATGCTCCAGGGGAACACCCTCATGGCAGGCTACTTGGGCGACCCGGAGGCAACGCAGAAGGCATTTTCTGGAAGGTGGTTCAGGACCGGGGATGTCGGGGTGCGGCACGCAGACGGTTGCATAGAGATGAAGGACCGAGCGAGGGACGCCATAGTCTTAGGGAAGGAGGTGATCAGCACATTGGACATAGAAGCCGTCTTGTTGAGCCACCCGAAAGTTGCGGAAGCCGCTGTTGTTGCTCAAAATGACGTTGCGGGGCAAGTCCCATGTGCATTTGTGAAGTTGAAGGAAGGGAAGTGTTCCAACGCCGAGGAGATAGTAGAGTTTTGTGCGAAGCAGCTACAAAAGGCGGCAATGGTTCCAAAGACGGTGTGGTTCGGGGACTTGCCAATGAATTCCACCGGCAAGGTGCAGAAATCTGTTCTGAGAGAGAGAGCATGCAATTGAGAAGCATAGTCCATAGAAGGAGCACACCTTCATAAGAACAAAACATCAAGGGAATTACTTGCGAATAATTAGAATTCTACTACTTGTGTCTTTCTGTGTTATTTACCCTGTAATTTCATATTTCAAATTGTCATTAAGAAATGATTGCATAACAGTCTTTAATGTACCGTGAAAATAACAATCCATTCTCGATCACAAAAAATTAAATCACGTAAAATTATAAATTATCGTGGAACCCACTTCTTTAAGAATTTATCCTTACAATAGACTGTTATTCTTACAGTACCCCAAAACTATTATGCTAGCAAAGCCTTTTCTCTAACTTTGATGTAAGCATATGTTTAAGTTTCTTTCTTTCTTTAGTCAACCTTTCTAGCTAGATTTTAAACGTTTATTTGTAGTTACTCTATGAAAGCAGAGGATTCAGTCTTAGATATTGTTGACATGACCATCCTCCTATTTGAAGATATAGTCTCTTGTTCTGAAAATATGGGACAAGCAAATCAGATAGTAGGCAGAAAGAAGGAAATAAATCATATACCAAATTTATGTTGTTCGATCCGAATGTTGATATCTATATTCATGAAAAAAAAAAACATAGAATTTCACTTTAAAAATAAGCAATATAGTGGAGATTACAATCGCTGTCGTACTCAAATGGTCTTTCAATATTTTCAATCCTCCAATTACACTCAATAACCCAATCAATATTTAGCCTTTCATAATTCTTAATGAAATCTCACTTAAAGAACTATACATATTCTACTTATAATAATTTAACTAGCTAAATCACTATACAATATAATTACTAGAAAACACATTTTCTTCAATCTCTTTTGTGTAGTCTCAGAGCACTCTCCTGCTGTCTTCTCACTTCCTCTTTGTGATTAATAGAGGAAGCTCAACGGGGGGAAAAAGGAAGGAACAGGACGCGGAGAAATGGCCATGCTCGTGATTCCACTTCATCTTACCTTTCTCTGTCTTCATGGTGGCCCTCTCTTTTCTCTCTTTGACCCGTACAATGAATGCCCATCACCGCACTCTCCGTAGTACACGCCGACTGGCATGCGTTCTTTGAAGGAATCTAAAAAATAACGTGAGATACTTTGACACATGATGGGAATGCATGCGATTAGAATTGAAAGAAATATCAAATGATTTATGCGTAGAAAGTTTGACCTATGTAGGAAATTTGATTTCAAGGATAATGAGATGATCGAGGCATGCTGCTATTGGAATGAGTCTAACGCACACGCTGTATTGGGATCAGGAGCAGGAATTTGGATCTTTTAAAAATAACTTTGCTAAGAAGACGGTACTGTTATTTGTAATTAATGACGGTGCAATTCTGTCCCTATATTTGTTTTGCAAGTTCATGGCAACTGGTTAATCTCGTGGAAGAATTTAAATATAATTTCTGAAGATACACACACCTTTAATTACTTCTACAGTGGAAGCTAAAGAAAATATGACAAAAAAAAAAAAGCCAAAGAAAAAAAAAGGACTACAGCACCGTAATATATTTTTTCTAATTAGTTATTACGTTAAAACAATATATAAAACTACTAATGTCGTTGACTAGTCACCGTTAAATAGTGGTGTGGTGTTACCGTGGAATCTTACGTTGCTTTTTCAACAAATATAAAACAGAACAAATGCATAAAAAATTTAAAAAATTTTAAAATTAAAAAAAAAAAAAAAAAAAAAAAAAAAAAAAAAAAAAAAAAAAAAAACCTATTCACATAACCCTCAGGGGCGCTCAAGAGAATTTAAATGATTTTCACTCACTTGGAGATTGGATCAAATGGGTTGCCATAGGTATTCTCAAAATATAATATGTAATTAAGGAAGAAATAATTATTGTACTTATTATTGTTTTATTTTGAAGAAAATCACTTTGCTACAATATTAACTTCTAATTCATAAGAATCGACATAGGGTCAGGTGTCATGTGGTTATGTGTTATTGAATTATTCTTTTCTAACTTTATTTTTTGGCTCATGACATCTTAAGATTAATATTGTAATTTGTTAAGTCCTTGCACATCTTCGTATATGAGATTCAAATGAATGGATAATCTTTTTGTTTACTAATTCATTATACATATTTAGGTCTTTTTTTTTTAAAATTGTTATCATGCATTACCAATATCACTTATCCTAATTCTAATCACTAGAGAATCCTTTTGGAGCAACTTGATTTAAGCAAAAAGAATGAGAAGCCATTTAAAAGCACAATAATTTCATTATTAGTCTCAAAGCCAATACTTATTGTGTTTTTTTTCCATATTAAAAACTTAAATTTATCTTTTGAATGACATTAACTTTTTTTGTTTTTTTGCTAGAGATTATATTATTCTGCCTGCGAGTATCTATATTTTGGTATTCAATTTATTCTAAAGTTTTGTGTTTTCTATGTTATTTTTTTCTTTTTTCTTATGAAGGAATCTGATGGGATTTTAAAGTTATATTTTCTAATTTTAATTTTTTTGAAGGAAACCAGTTAAACAGGTTTCCTTGAAAAAAAATTGTGGTCGAGAACCCACCGTAAGAATTTGGAAGCTAACGGCACCGTTACCCAATCTTTACCCATTTAAAAATTCTGCAGCAGATGCATGTATTGGGTCTAACGATGGAGTGGCAAAGTCCGACTTTTGTACAGATTTCGGGGGAAAAAAAAGCGGCACACAGAGTGGTCGATTTACACATGACTATGTACCTTACATAATTTTTTATATATAATGAGAATTTTGGTGGACTTCCGAGCTTTGGAGGTATAGACCAGCTAGTCTTTGAGTATTTATATATGTCTACTTAGGACTAATTTTAAATATCTTAGCCTCTCAATGCCTGTTTCGTGTTCTCCGGGTGAAAAAGAATAGGGAAAAGTATCAAAAAGTCTTAAACTTATTGTATTTATGCCAATTCAGTTATAAACATTTTAATTGGATCAATTTAGTCACAAACATTTTTCATATTAGTACCAATTCAGTCTATTCGGTCAATTTAGGTTGGAAATTGTTGGTATGGATATCGGCCATCATACATGGCATGGTCGGCGCTAACGTAGAAAATTTTTAATAATATTTTAATTTTTTTAATTTTTGAATTTTTAAAATAATTTTTTCTCTTTTTCCCTCTCCCTCTTCTTTGCTTTTTCTTTTTGCCAAAGAACATCGCCAACCACAGGCCACAACCATGGCCGGTGAGGGTTGGCCTCACCTGGGTTGCCCTTGTTGACCGCAAGCGATGGTCGACCTCTCTAAGCCACCACTGGGCGAGGGCGAGCGCCAACCGTCCAGGTGCGACCAGGCAAGGCCCCCTCACCAGATCTAGCGAGGCCAACCATCACCTTGACCAAGGCGGCCTTGCCATGCCTTGCCTCGCCTAAGCGAGGGTTTGCCTCACCAAGGATCACCTAGGCGACGGTTGATTGCCAAATCTAGCAAGGGGCCTCACCTGGTCATACTTAGACAATAAACGCTTGCCCTCGCCCAGGGGCGCCCTGGCGAGGCCAACTATCGCCCGTGGCTAGCAAGGGTGACCCAAGCAAGACCAACCTTCATCGGCCATGGCTGTGGCCAATGGCCAACGACGGCCACCTACACAATGAAAAATCAAAGAAGAAGGAGAGGGAAAAAAAGAAAAAACTTATTTAAAAAATTGAAAATATTCAAGAAAATATATAAAAAAAAAAATGTCCACGTTAACGCTGGCTATGCCACGTAAAACGACTAGCATCCACGTCAAAAATTAGCCTAATAGATTGAATTGGTACCAACATGAAAGGTTTATAACTAAATTTGTCCAATTAAAAGATTTAGGACTGAATAGGTACCAATACGATAGATTTAAGACTTTTTTGGTACTTTTCTCGAAAGAGTACAAATAATTCTACACAATCGATTAGTTTCTAATAAATTTCGATGCTCTGCATGTTCCTATGAATATCAAGTAACTGAATCACTAAGGCCCATACTATTACAAATTGCCCTGATTAGAAATTTATAATATGGTAATTCAAAGGGAATATCGAACCAAAATGATAAACTTTGTTTACCACCATAGCCGTCTTGAGTAATCCTAAGTGTTCGTTCTTTTTTTATCATTTAAAATAAGGAAAAATTAACATTTTTTTGTTTTTCGTCAAAATTTACAACATTATTCTAGCTTAAAAAATTTTACGTATCAATATTGAGAAAATTATCAAATCAATCATTTTATTGTACGGATATCAACTCAATCTTAAATTTTGCAATTTCATTAATATAATTTAAAACCTTTATGCCAAATTCCAATAGAACTATTTTGGTCAATTGCCATTGAAAATTATGGACATGGTGTCCAATCATCGTCAATTGGCTAGCATGGCACACTGAAGTGGAAAATCTTACTTAAAATAACGTCATATGTGGATTGTCACATGTCAACAATTTTCATTGATAATTAACCAAAATGACTATATTAGAATTTCGCATCAAAGTTTAAAAAGCACATCAGTCAAATTGGAAAATTTAAAACTAAAATGACATCCGTACAATTGATTTAAGATTGTATTAGAAATTGTCCCATCAATATCTATATATATTTCAAGCTATAAAAAATCAAAATTTATCCATCGAAAGTTTAAACTAAGGCCACTTTTACTTTTACTAAATAAGTAACTCATCCATAAAATCATTTACTTATTTACTATTTAGTTTAAAAGAATACTACCGCATGCATTATTTTTCATTTCAACATGGAAAAAAAAAAAACATGGCATTGCTTTCGACAATTACACCTTTTAATGTCAAATCAGGATGATCGTCAAGAAAAGTTATGTCCACATGATCAATGGAAAAGTATGATTGATGAGGCAACATCACGGCAACATCACTATTATACATATATATATATATATATATATATATATATATATATATATCTATATCTATATTATAAATATATAATATATCATAAGAGAGATATATCTAACTAATTGGGAGCAGACTTTGATAGAGTTAACAGAATAATGATCCAAAAATCATGGATGACTAATTCTTGGAAGAACGGCAGATCCTTTATGTGAGCTCAACAGCTAAATTGAAGCTGGCAAAATGAAACCCCTTAATTTAGAGACATTTTGCTTGACCTCTACCTCTTCCTCTTGACCGGTACCTTCCAAAATGATGTGATTGACCTTTGAAGGTGATGAACTCCAAGTTCATACATATAGGAAATATCATATATTTATTAGGACCTTTATATAGGACATTGGCGGTAAAAAGATCGTTACCAAGTAGAGTCCTACCACTAGCACGGATACAGTTATTGATTTCGGTAATTCCTATTAGTAAATAAAGGACTCCATTTCATGATTGTTTGTGTAAAAACTATACTACAACCGTAGTGTACCATATATAACTTCTTTATATAACAAGAATTTTTCCAAGCTTTCGAGTTTTGGAGGTGGCAACTAGCCTCTTTGAATATTACATAGTTTAATTTGGGGAAAATAACACAATCAGTCTTAAACTTATTATATAGAAACCAACTAAGTCTTAAACCTTTTATCGAAGCAAGGTAATCCTAAATTTTGGGGGAAAGTGCAATTAGATCCTATGAGGCAAGTGTCACCTAATTTATCTAATGTGATGGTCCAATTAACATTGATTGTTTTACGTGTAACGACGACGGCTTGACGTGAAAGGATTTTCAACAAACAATGCCATTTTCTGTTTAGATAAATATCGTCGTTTCTTCATAATGCACGGTACGTAGAAATTGCCCCCAAAATCCCCTAATCAATCCTTCATGCTCAAACCCTGATGCCACTTATAATGCCAATTCCAGTCTTGGAGGTAAAATTCGGGGCGAAGATGAAGATCTCGAGATTCTGCACTAAAAATAATGAAGAGTAGCCGTGTTAGGTTTACATTGACGTGAACCATCTTCAATTTCTAACAAAATTGCATGACTTTGACTGTGATTATTCCATGAACGTGTTGACTTTTATAATCTATTTGTGTCATTTGTGTTGGTTTCTTTGCATTGGTCTACGTTTTTAACATGGAAATCTTGTCCGTTGCCTAGCACTTGACTATTTTAGGGGAAGATAAATTTAGTATAAATAGATATCGGTTTTTAATTCATTAGGGGATGAGAGATTCCATTCCATGACTCTTTGTTTAAGTGTTCTACACTTGACTATGTACCTTATATAATTTTTTTTTATATATGGAGAGATTTGGCGGACTTCCGATTTTTGGAGGCGTAGACTAGCTAATCTTTGAATATTTATATAGGTCGATTTAGGGCTAAAGCCACACAAGATCTAAATTTCGTTGATTCTCAATGTATGTTTCCTGTCCTCCGGATGAAAACGATTACGAAGAATATTACAAAACCGATTAATTGTTTATAAATTTCAAATGCTCTGCATATTCCAATGAATATCAAGTAACGAATCACTAAGGTCCATACTATTAGCAATTGCCCTGATTATAACTTTATAATTTGGTTATTCAAATGGAAGATTGAACCAAAATGATACACTTTGTTTATCACCATGGCCGTCTTGAATAATCCTAAGTGTCCATTTGATTTTTACCATTTTAAAAAGGGAAAAATAACCTTTTTGTTTTTCGTCAAAATTCACAATGGTATTTTAGTTATAAAAAAAAATTACATATCAAGATTGAGAGAATTATCAAATCAATCCATCTTATTATATAGATGTTAGTTCAATCTTAAACTTTTCAATTTTATTAGTTCTAAACCTTTGCGCCAAATTTCAATGAAATTCTAAATTATTGTACAGATGTTAATTCAGTTTTAAACTTTTCAATTTCGCAAATATAGTTCTATACCTTTGCGCCAAATTCACTGGAACCCTTTCAGTCAATTGCCAATCAGAAATTATGGACATAGCATCCAATCATCATTGGCCAGCCAACATAGCACACTAAAGTGGACAAGTTTACTCGAAACAATGTCCTATGTGGATCGTCACACGTTGGCAATTTTCTTTGATAATTAACCGTAATGACTACATTGGAATTTTGCACAAAGGTTTAAAAATACATTGGTCAAATCGAAAAGTTTAGAATTTAATTGGTATCTCTACAATAAGTTTAATTTTAAATTGGTAATTGTCCCATCAATATCTATATATATTTCGGGCTATAAAATAAATCAGAATCTATCCATCAGAAGCTTAAGCTAAGGCCACTTTTACTAAGTAAGTAACTCATTGATAAAATCGTTTACTTATTTACTATTTAGTTTAAAAGAATACTACCGCATGCATTACTTTTCATTTCTTGTGCAATATCATATGAGTTAATAATAAGATAGCAAGCTTTAATTGGATGGAGCGATAAAATATTTAATATTTTGTTTATTTGCACTTTAGGAAAAAAATAAGAGAACGATTATTAGGAGGGTTATGCATATAAAGAAAGTGGATAAGCATTTCGAATTATTTTTAGGAGGTGGAGCAAGTAAAATCATTTCCAATTATTTGTTATTACTAGATAGTTATATAAATTTCTAAAAATTTGTACTAGTAAATTTTAAATACTGGAAAAGAAAAATTAGAGTCAAAAGCTAAAATACAATGAACGGCAAGAAGCATACATGCTATGTTTACTGCATGCAAATAACATCTTTACTTTCTTAAACTTTCAAATGCCAATTTCTCGTATGAATGCGACCATGTGCATTTTCACTGCAATGTAAGGTTTGTAACCCTATTTTTCGGAATATTCTTTACCTTTGTAAAAGAAAAGATGGTTGATATATTAAATGCCAGCCAACTGTTTCGAATTAAGTTTTTTTAAAAAAAAATAAGACATTCAATAAATATCTGCCAATCATTTTCATTATAGTGAATTGTTGTTTTGTCCATTTATAATAATGTATGGTTATAGTGCATTTTACAATCATAGTGCATTTGCACACACAATCTCACTCACTCACGACTCCTCATTGTTGCTCGTTGTCCCGCCGCCCATCATGCTTGTCGCCCCCCGCCCCTCGATGAGTTTTGTTGACCTTTTTTTCTCTCTTTTTTCTGTTCTCTCGTGGCAGCTTGGCAAGGTCATGGTGGTGAGTCTGGTGACGAGGTCGGAGTGACCGAATTTTTATAAATAATTATAATCAAGCTCTAATTAAAAACATACGAACAATGTCTAAGAGAATGAAACTAGAAGTATTCCGTCACCGTCCCTCACCCGAAATTTTAAACTTACGGCGACAATTAATTTACTAAACAAAACCATTTATTCATAGTCTTTGGTGCCTAACCCGAAATTCAAACCTAAAGTAGCAAAATCATAGACTCGACAAATGGAAAGAGTTTTTGTCACTCTTAGCCAGTCAATACTAACAGAAAAAAGAAAGAGTTTACTTCCCTTATAAGTAACGCGATCTTAAAGTCCTTCTTCTCTTACTTTCTCCTCTCTCTCTACATTGTCTTCTTTAACCTTCAACTTGGGTAGGGTTTAAACTAGTCTCACCCTCCCTCCTCTCTTGTTGACTCTATTTGAGTCTTTCTGTTCTTTTCTTTTTATTTTCTTTTCTTTCGATCTAAATTTGAGAGCTTTTTTCTCTCCATCTAGTTCTAAATCTGAGAGTTTAAACTCCCCCGATCTGATTCTAGATTTAGGATCTATCATCTTCTCATTTAGACCCGGGAGTTTAATAAATATGTTTTTAGGGATTGACCCCTTGTACTATGTCCCTATGTAAGTCATCTCGCTTCAGATCTAGGAGTTTCATAATATATTTTTGGGAATTTGATACCCATGTGATTTGTCCTTGTGCAAATCCTTTGTTTTTAGTTTCAACAGTGCTCTGGCATCTAGGGTGCGTTTGGGAACCACTTTTGGGGAAAGTCTTTAGGAAAATGCAAATACCTTTGAGTTAAAGGTGTTTTCCAAAATGCAAGTGTGTTTGGTAAATTGTACTTTGAAAGCTCTTTGTGAAGTATTTTGAGCAAAATGGCGTTTGGGTAATTACATTTACAAAGTAGCTTTGTGGTAAAAAAAAAATTGTTAAAAGAAAAATAAAAAGAATTTGACCAGCAAGGGCAGCAGCCGCCGGCGACCTCCGGCGACCTCCGGCGACTTCCGCCGACCTCAGATATGGGGCAGCGAGAGGGCAGCGAGGTCGCGTGACGCCGTCGCGACCTCCGGCGACCTCCGGCGACCCGAATGCTGGGCGGCGAGGTCGCGCGACACCGCCTCGACCTCCGGCGACCCGGATCAGGGCGGCGACGTCGCGCGACGCCGCCTCGACCTCCGACGACCTAGATCTGCGGCGTCGAGGTCGCGGGAGGACCTCGCCGCCCGGATCTGGGTCGCGGCGGGGTCGCGCGACCTCGCCGCCCGGATCTGGGGCGGCGAGGTCGCGGGAGGCGCGCGTCGCCGCCGCGACCCGGATCCGAGGCGCGAGGTCGCGCGACCCGGATCGGGGCGGCGGCGTCGCGCGAAGAAGAAGCTCGCGGAAGAAGACCGCCTGCAGCCCCCGCGACCCAGGCGTCAGTCGTGCCACCTCCGGCGTCGGTCACGCCACCTCCGGCGTCGGTCGCGCCACCCCCGACGGTTGCCAGCGTCCCTCTAGCGATCGCGGCCCCCACACCGTCGCCAACTGAACCCCCCGGAGAAGATGAACAGTGTCGCGTACAAGGGCAAGAACCGGAAAAACAAAAAATTCATGAGGACAATTTCGGAACAAAAAAAAAAATGTAAACAGTGCCCGTGGGCATGTCGAAAAAGCCGAAAGCCCAAGGTAGGTCTTCACCTGCCTTGGGCTTTCGGCTTCACAAAGCCTAGCATTTGCGAAATGGGGGGCAAATTTTTTTGCCAAACGGGCTGGCATTTGCCCAAGTATCTTTAGCCCTCTAAAGGGCTTTGGGAAGTTGTTCCCAAACGGAGCCCTAGTTAAATCATGAAGAGCTACTCTTCTATTATATTTGTGTTTGTTCAATCAGTTTTTAATGTCTTCATATAGTGATGGTGTAGAGAAAACCGAACCTAGGCGCACATGGCAACACCGTAGTTACTAAAGAAGGGATTTCCAACACGTACTCATCACTAACGAAGATATAAGATTCAATGATTGACCGTTGATCATTTTACGTGATAGATGTATTCTTATGGAATGAGTGCGTGCTTAAGCCTTTTGGTGCTCTGTTGATCTTTCTTGTTTTCTATTTTTCTAAAGTTTGCTTTGTTTGATCTACTTCGATTTGCTTATCTTTAAAAGTTTATGTACTTCTTATATAATTATAATTTTCTTGCTGACCTGAAAAATTAAATAACCAAGACCATCATAATTTATCGCCTTTGGACAAAGGCGGCGAAAACATAACTTATCGCTTTAGGTACCAAAGAGGACAAAATTAAACCACCTTAGACAAAAATTATCGGAGCAAAACTCAAGGCGACAAAACAGACCCAATTCATTTATTTATTTATAGTGTGTACTAATAAATTAAAAAAGAAGCACGATCGGTTTTAGTGATGGAATTGTCGTCATTCCTCTTTACAACATCACGATCATCTGACTTGGTTTTCTTAGTAAACCTCGTAGCAACTTCCTCTACGCATCGCATTGGTTTCCAAGTCTTTCTTTGTTTCACTGGTCTTCCTTCTATACCCGACTAAATCGGCCAATCATCGACATCAACGTCGCCACAGTACTTAACTCTCTTATTCTTTTTGTACCTTGTCCGATCTAGGTAATTTATACTTGCGTCGCGGTCAAACGGGCCACATTCGAGCTGGCTGGCCACTAAGCTTTTGTGGGGTTGCTTTTACTACTGGCTATTGCCCAAGATCTTCATGGAGCTCCATCATACTATGTAAGTTATTTTGAAAGCGACCTAGCGAAATAACCCGATTTTCATTTGCAAATCAGATTGGTCGAGCAACTTGGCATGGCAAGAAATATATTGTGCCTGCGAGGGTAGAGTAGAGATTTGCCCGTCTTCTTTTGATATGAATCAGCTATGACGCTTTCGCAATGTGCGATATCGTTGTACGCGATTAATAATATCTTGAGAAAGCAAGGCAAAATGTATAATGGGTATCATTATAGTAGGGCAATTATTAGCGTGATGAATGAGATTGATTAAATAAAGAGCAAGGGAATTTCGGAGTTCCTTCCCCTGGCGACAAGCCGAGCGCAGAGATTACTTTTAGAAAGCCATTAAGAGAAGCCTTTTGAAAGAGATTTCTTTCGATTGATTCTTGTGGAGCTTTACTTTAATTTAAACCGACAGTTGACATTGCCAATTTTTTAAATTTGTTATAGGAATTAGGATCTTTTAAAAAACTCTGCAGCAGATCTCGCGATGGGTTGAAGATCTCGTTGGGCTTCCTCCACATAGGAGCGAACCAAGCTAACACGTCCAACCCAATGTGATCTTGAGGTTCGAGATTATGAGCAAATCCTAGCTACAGGAGAGAGCGATTTCCAAGCCATGAGTTCGGCTAAAGAGTGGGACCCCATCTCAGTCAACTTCACTTCGGGGTCGACAGGGACACCCAAGGCAGTGGCGTACAGCCACCGGGTGGCATACTTGGACTCTCTAGGGCTGATCCTCCAATATGATATAGGGAAGTCGCCAGTGTTCTTATGGACGTTGAACATGCACAGGTGCAACGAGTGGTGCTTCACGTGGGCGATGGCAGCGCTCGGCGGTGTCAATGTGCGTATTCAGAACGTGTCCGGGAAGATCATCTTCGACTCTATTCAGCATCACAAGGTCACTCATCTATGTGGTAATGTTCCATTTTGTTGTCTTTGATGTGGATAGTCCTATTACATCATTAGCGTGACATATTAAATGGAATCAATCAAAGAGTAATATAATAAATTATGAAGTGATATATATACACATACTTATTGTGTTCATCTATTTAAAGTGGATCTCCTCGTAATAATATATCATAGATTGTATTCCGTGCAAAAAAACCTTGTCATGTATTAAAATGATAGTAGAATGAATCATCTCAACTGGCTACTAAAAGAGGTTGGTCGGGCTACAGTCTACAAAAATTTAGTAGCACTATAAAGGAATTGATGAATTGCTATTAACAGAGGACGAGTGCTCAATAAAAGAGAAAAAAGAAAGTATGAGCAGTAATTTCTAAGGATACGAGTGCTTTTTAACTTTTACTTATGATATTTCAATTTATCATTTACATGGAAAAAAATAGATGAGTAGTGTTGAGATTGGTTGACAATGTTTCATTACCCTAGTGTAGTAAATATAAGCAAGTAATTGGGAGGATGCTTGCACTTTTTGAAGTATGTAATATGATTCGACCAAAAAAAAGAAAAAAAGAGTGTGATATGAAGTACGTATAATGTTAGGTTCTCGCAAAATCACCCGTGAAAAAGTAGAATATTATATTATCCCCTTTCGCGCAAAAAGAGATGACACCATGGTGTCCTGGCGTCCAGAGATGGTGTCCAGAGATGCCTTTGAAGTTTCTTCGATGCGCCAGTGAAAGGGACCAGGGATTCAATGCCGATGGTGAATTTCTCGTGCGCGATAAGCGTTGGGGTTTAGTTTCTGTAATCATGGCGATCGTGATTAAAGTCGGGACTATTCAAAACCTCATCACGTGGAGGGCTAACGTTGAATGATTTTGAAAAGGAAGCGTCCGAGACAGAATGTTCTCTCCCTCGCATGAAGAGCATATTCTCTCTCTGTCCGCTTCATTGCATGCACGCACAAGAAATAATAGAGCGAAGCTGTACGTAGGTACGCACGTATGCGTGCATAGTCTCTGGGCTAATACTGTTCCGCGTTTACCTCCAAATGCTAAATATGATAACTTTTATATCATCTATCAACTAAACACGTTCTATAGATTTTTCCATATGAAACATAAAGGCTGCCCGTTTTTTTCAAAACTAGATACTTGAAATAATTCGACTGCGATTTATTAGGGTATCAAAGAAATCATGACTGACGAGATGCCAATCTAAAATTATTGATGACATTCATTATTGATTTGGAGATTTAACCATAGGTATGTTATCTCCATTTTATTTTATTTTTATGACCGAGGATCCCGCTTTCCTCTGGAGGGCTTACGCCCTGAGTAGTTGCGAACTATACCTTGGGGAAGACTAGTACATGACCCCACCACTAGGGGTGTCAGTAACCGAACCGAACCGAACCGAAAAATTCGGTTTTTTCGGTTCGGTTTTCATTCGGTTCGGTTTTCATTAAAAACCGAAATTTTTCGTTTCGGTTCGGTTTTTTATCGGTTAACCGAACCGAACCGAACCAACAAATAAAAGTGGAGAAATATGAGTTTAATAGAAAAAATAAAACGAAAACCGAAAATCAAAGGTTAAAAACCAAAAACCGAAAAACCGAACCGAACCGAACCGTTGACACCCCTACCATGGCCCCCATTTCAGACGCTAGCAACGCAGGGTTTCGAACTTTCGACCTCCATGCGCTGGAAGGAGTTGATCTTAACCAACCGCGCTACCCAAATACTCCTATGGATTCATAATTTGATTGCTCAAACATGCGACTCTGTCATGTATTGATGGTATGTGAGCTTAGAACAAGTAATCTAGCAAGGCTAAAGGAGTTTTTTTTTTTGGGTGAAGATATTTTGCTTGTGGTAGCGACACTACATATACAGCAAAAGCTTAGGAAAACTCTCTCTTGAACTGACTGACCAGTAGGGTTGGGCCTGTAATAGTGGTTGGGCCTGTAATAGTAGTTGGGCCTTATGAAATAACCCTGAGTTCATATTCCTTTTAGGCCCAGGAGGTGAAAGTGCGGGGTCATAGTTGGATATGGAAAAGATGGTGGCCTAGATGTTTACTACAGCTATTTCATAAGCATTGTTTTCACATAAAGATTAGCTTCTTTTTTCTTTTTTCCTTTTTTCCCTATTTCATCATCCAGTGGCATGACCATAATTAGTCGGCTATCTGGAGGAAAACTAGGACGAAAACCCGCCTCCATGGCGTCCCATTCAAAATCTGAGTTTCCCCTAACAAGGAATCGAATCTAGAATCATCGATTTTTTCAGCTAAAGGCATGAAGAAGCTCTTATGAGCGGATCAATCCTACTATGGATCATAAAGGTGAGTATTTTCTCCAACTCTACCCCATCTTCTTCTCATCTTAAATAGATTTCTTTTACAAATGCTAATGGACATAGTCGACAGTATTGAAGGGGAGATTTTCACGGTTCATCCTTTAATTTTGTGAAAAGCGAGTCAAGTTGCATTTTGCGCATGATAGTTATTTTATTGTTGTGAAAATTTGTCGATTTGATTGCAACTTAATAAATCACAGGGTCATTTATTATATACGGGTCCATTGAGGTGAAATTTTCTATATGAAAACAAACGTTCATCTTCATCGTGTCATGGGCATCAAATTCAAGCTTTGGATTAGTCCTGCTGCATGCATTCTTACACTATGAGGATGCCTTCTTTATTTCCTTTTCTTTTTTGCTTTGTCCACTGAATTCTTGAATGAGAAAATGTGTAACCCTATTGCTGCCAATACGGTATCAACATTTAAAAAAAAAAAAAAAAAAAAACATGGCATTACTTTCGACGATTACATTTTTTGATGTCAAATTGGGACGGTCATTAAGAAAAGTTATGTCCACATGATCGATGGAAAAATATGATTAATGAGGCGACATCATAGCAACATGACATGTGATATCACTGTTATATGTATACATTATGTGTATATAATATATTATGACAGAGATCTCTAACTAATTGAGAGCTGACTTTGATGAGTTCAAAGAATTTTGATCCGAAAATCATGGATGACTAATTCTTGGAAGAATGGCAGATCCTACATGTGAGCTCAACCGCTAAATTGAAGCTGGCAAAATGAAACCTTTTAATTTAGAGACATTTTGCTTGACTTCTACCTCTTGACCGGTACCTTCCAAAATGGTGTGATTGACCTTTGCAGGAGATGAACTCCAAGTTCATACAATATTAGGAAATATCATATTTATATTAGGACTTTCATATAGGACATTGGCGGTAAAAATATTATTACCTAAGTAGAGTCCTGGCATGGCACGGATAAAATTATTGATTTTGGTAATTTCTATTAGTAAATAAAGGACTCCATTTCATGATTGCTTGTCTAAAAACAACACCGACGGTGTACCTTATATAACTGCCTTATATAATGAGAATTTTGTTAAGCCTTCAAGTTTTGGAGGCCAGGACTAGGCCATCTTTGAATATGACATAGGTTAATTTAGGGGAAAACTGTATAATCAGTATTAAACTTATAGTGTAGAAATCACCCGAGTCTTATATTTTTTAATCAAACCAAAATAATCCTAAATCTTTGGGGCAAAGTGCAATTAGGTCCTATCAGGCAGCTCTTGCCTGATTTATCTAACGTGATAGTCCAATCAACATTAATTGTTTTATGTATAATGACGACAGCATGACGTGAACGGATTTTCAACACATAATGCTGTTTTCTATTAGATTACCATCGCTGCTTCTTCGTAGTGTACAATACTTAGAAATTATCCCCAAAATCCCCTAATCAACCCCTCATTCTCAAACCCTGATGCCCCTTATAATGCCAATTCCAGTCTTGGAGGTAAAATTTGGTGCAAAGATGAAGATGATCTCAAGATTTTGCAATAGCAACAATGAAGAGTGGCCGTGTTAGGTTTACATTGACGACGACCATCTTCAATTTCTAACAAAACTGCATAACTTTGACTATGATTATTCCATGAACGTGTTGACTTTTATAATCTATTTGTGTCTCGGTTTCTTTGCATGTGATGCATAGGTGGCCCCTCAATGAAAAAAATAAAATTCTATATTACCTTTTCGTGCACGGTCAAGATATACGGCAAATAGCATTTTTTTTTGGTAAGGTACGGCAAATAGCATTGGTCTATGTTAAAATGGAAATTTTTCCGTCGCCTTGGGGGGATTGGGGGGATAATTTTAGTACAAGTAGATATCGGTTTTTAATTCATTAGGGGATGAGAGATTCCATTCCATGACTTATTGTATAAAATGTGTTTTGCACTTGATTATGAACCTTACATAATTTTTTATATAATGAGATATTTGGCAGACTTTTGAGTTTTGGAGGCATAAACTAGCTAGTCTTTGTTTTACCAAAAAAAAAAAAAAAACTAGCTAGTCTTTGAATATTTATATAGGTCTATTTAGGGCTAAAGCCACTTAAGATCTAATTATCTTAGCCTCTCAATGTATGTTTCCCGTACTCCGGGGAAAACGATTATGAGGAATATTAGAAAACTGATGAATTTTTAATAAATTTCGAATGCTCTGCACGTTCCAATGAATATCAAGTAACTGAATCACTAAGGTCCATACTGTTAGAAATTTCCCTGATTAGAAATTTATAATATGGTAATTCAATTCAAATGGAAGATCAAACCAAAATGATAAACTTTGTTTACCATCATAGCCGTCTTGAGTAATCCTAATTGTTCGTTCGTTTTTACCATTTTGAAAAGGGAAAAATAACATTTTTGTTTTTCATCAAATTTTACAATATTATTCTAATTTAAAAAATTGAATGTATCAATATTGAGAGAATTATCAAACCAATCCTTTTTATTGTACGAATGTTCATTGAATTTTTAAAATTTTCAATTTTATTAATGTAGTTCTAAATCTTTGCGCCAAATTCCAATGAAATTCTAAACTATTGTACGAATAAATTTTTCAATTTTGCCAATTTAGTTATAAACTATGTACCAAATTCCAATGGAACCCTTTCAATCAATTATCATCGGAAATTACGGACGTGACTTTCAATTGTCATTAGCCTGCCAACATGGCACACTAAAGTGGACAATTTTACTTGAAACAACGTCTTGCATGGATTGTTGCATGTCTGCAATTTTCTTTGATAATTAACTGGAATGATTACATTGGAATTTTGGACAAAGAATTAAAACAACATTAGTCAAATTGAAAAATTTAGGATTAAATTGACATCTGTATAGTTAGTTTAAGATTGAATTGGTAATTCTCCCATAAATATCTATATATATTTCAGGCTATAAAATAAATCAGAATCTATCCATCAAAAGTTTAAAATAAGGCCACTTTTACTTTTATTAAATCAGTAACTCATTAATAAAATCGTTTACTTATTTACTTTTTAGTTTAAAAGAAACTACCGGTTGCATTATTTTTCATTTCTCGTGCAACATCATAAAGAATTAATAATGAGATTACAAGCTTTAATTGGATGGAGAGATAATATATTTAATTTTTTTTTTATTTACACTTTAGGAAAAATATACGAGAATGATTATTAGGAGGGTTATGCATAAAAAGTGGATAAGCATTTCCAATTTTTTAGGAGGGGAGCATGTAAAATCATTACTAATTATTTTTTATTACTAGATAGTTATACAAATGTCTAAGAATTTGTACTAGTAAATTTAAATACTGGAAAAAAAAAAATCAGAACCAAAAGCTAAAATACAATGAATGGCAAGAGGCATACATACCATGTTTACCGCATACAAATAGTATCATTACTTTCTTAAACTTTCAAATGTCAATTTCTCGCATACATGCGAGCATGTGCATATTTGCTATAATGTAAAGTTTGTAACCCTAATTTTTAAAAATATTCTCGACTTTTGTAAAAAGAAAAGATGATTGATATATTAAATGCCAGCCAATTATTTCGAATTAAGTTTTAAAAAAAATTAAGACGTTCAATAATTATCTGCCAATCATTTTCATTATAGTGAATTGTTATTTTATCCATTTATAATTATGCATGGTTATAGTGCATACTACAATCATAGTGCATTCACACACACAATCTCACTCACTCACGACTCCTTACTGTTGCTTGTCGTCCCGCCGCCCCTCATCACCGCCGCCCCACGGTGAGTTCTTGTAGACCTTTTTTTAATTTTTCTCTTTTTTCTATTCTCTCATAGCGAGGTCATGGTGGTGACGAGGACGGAGTGACTGAATTTTTATAAATAATTATAATCAAACTCTAACTAAAAACATATGAACAATGTTTAAGAGAATGAAACTAAAAATATTCTATTGCCGTGCCTAACCCGAAATTTTAAACTTACGGCGATGATTAATTTACTAAGCAAAACCATTTATTCATGGTCTTTGGTGCTTAACCCAAAATTCAAATCTAAGGCGGCAAAACCATAGCCTCGACAAATGGAAAGAGCTTTTGTCGCCCTTAGCCAAGTCAATACCAACAAAAAAGTACAGAGTTTTTTTTTTCCTTATTTTCTATTCTCTCATGGCAAGGTCATGGTGGTGACGAGGTCAGAGTGACCAAATTTTTAGGGAAAATTTCAATTAAGGGCCTGAAGTGGAACCGTTTTATCAAAAAATGGCCTAAAGTGGATATTGTATCAAATAAGGGTCCGAAGTGACCGATTTAGTCTCGAATAAGGGTTTCAGCTTGAAAGCCAGTCAAATCTTATTTGCGGCTAGGGTATTTTCGTCTAAAGAATTTTTTTCTTTCTTTTTCATCTTGCTCACCTCCATCGTGACAAATGCATCGAGACTCCTCATGCACGAGCTTGCACAGGTGCAAAAAAATTTGAACAATTTAGGAAAAGAAGAAGACGAAAAGATATTCGAGGAGTTATGCAATTTTGCAAAACTGCAAATTGCGTGCATCAGTTCTGCGGCCTCCCCATCAGCAAACTTCAAAGCGCATGCTCTCTACATTATGCAATTTTGCATCCTCACCCAAGAACTCATCGATAACGGCATAAGCCGGTTTTTAAGTTATTCGCCACCACTCACATTCTCCGATGACGATAATGAACTTGAGAATCAAGAAATATCCATAAGTGGGTTTTGTTTTTATTCAATTTGCTTGTAAACACTTATTATGGCAATTAAAGTAACAGTTTCATGCTCTCCCCGCCAATGAAATTGCCTATGCCATGATAACTTTCACTCGTAGCTTCTTGGGAATGTTTTATTGGGTCCGGGTTGGATTATTCATAACATTCATAGACGCAGCTTGCATTGAGGTGAAATATGTGACTTCTTGAGAGGGTTCAATTGTGTCATGCATGCAGGTTATTTTCAAAAGCCGCTGAATCATTCTAACCTGTGATTGAAGATACTCGCCTTTGGTGGCAATTCGAATAAGACAGCACTCAATCTAAAAAATGAATGACTTTGGTCTACACATGTTCAAACAAATTTGCCTCTCTAACTCTGAAATATTATCTACACATATTTGAGAGAGAATAACAAGATGAAAAAAGTGTAAAATCACTCAGAAATTCCCAAAACCACGTATTTCACTGAACAAATCAATGCACATGAGTATCACAAAGATTCCTCAAAAACCTCTAATAAATTTGGCTTAGGCACTTCAATTTGGCTTCTCCTCGCTAAGATCAATCATAGCCTGCGTGAGCACCAATTTGAATTCAAGCATCGATGACAACAAGGGCAACAAGCTAATGGCTTACACCTCATCATGCTTCGTGCTTGACCACGACCACAAGATATGGGGATCGAATCGAGCTGAGCGTCACATCTTGGTCCACTCGTGCTCGATGTAGGGCTTGGATTGACTTCCATCTTTCAACAAAGATACTGGAATTGCTGTTGAGGGTAATGACAAATGAGGTTGAGGGCGTTGATGGCTAATTCGGCAAGGAAGATAGAGATGGACTTTGGAGAACGCGATCTAAAGAGTGAAAAAGGCGAAGGCACGATGATGATGAAGAAAAGAAAGAGAAGGAGAAAATAAGTCTTTAGACGAAAATACCCCTAGATGCAAATAAGATTTGGTTGGCTTTTAAGTTGAGGCCCTTATTTGAAACTAAGTTGGTCACTTCAAGTCCTTTTTTGAAACAATGTCCATTTTGGGTCCTTTTTTGAGAAAACAGTTCCACTTTAGGCCCTTAATTGAAATTTTCCCAAATTTTTATAAATAATTATAGTCAAACTCTAATTAAAAACATATGAACAATGTCTAAGAGAATGAACTAAAAATATTCCGTCGCTGTGCCTACCCCGAAATTTTAAAGATACGGCGACAATTAATTCACTAAAAAAACCATTTATTCCTAGTCTTTGGTGCCTACCTGAAATTCAAACCTAAGGCGGCAATACTATAGACTCAACAAATGGAAAGAGTTTTTGTTGCCCTTGGCCAGCCAATATCGTCAGAAAAAAAGAAAGAGTTTTCATTCTTTTTTCTATTCTCTCATGGCAAGGTCGTGCTGGTGACGAGGTCAGAGTGACCGAATTTTCATAAATAATTATAATCAAACTCTAATTAAAAGCATATGAACAATGTCCAAGAGAATGAAACTAAAAATATTCCGTCGCCATGCCTACCCAGAAATTTTAAACATACGGTGATATTAATTTACTAAACAAAACCATTTATTCATTTTCTTTGGTGCCTAACCCAAAATTCAAACATAAGGCAACAAAACCATAGAGTTGACAAATGGAAAGAGCCTTTTTTCCCCCTTTTAAGTAAGACGATCTTAAAGTCCTTTTCTCTTACTTTCTCCTCTCTCTCTTCATTGTCTTCTTTAACCTTCAATTTGGGGAGGGTTTAGACTAGTCTCACCCTCCCTCCTCTCTTGTTGATTTTGGTTAAGTTTTTTTCTTCTTTTTTTATTTTTCTCTTATCTTGATCTAAATCGGAGAGCTTTCTTCTCTCAATCTAATTTTAAATCTGAGAGTTTGAACTCTCCTAATTGGGTTCTAAATTTAGGAGCTATCATCTCATCATTTAGATCTAGGAGTTTAATAAATATATTTTTGGAGATTTGACCCCTTGTGCTCTGTCCCTATGTAAGTCATCTACTTCAGATTTGGGAGTTTCATAATATATTTTTGGGAATTTGATACCCATGTGATTTGTCCATGTGCAAATCCTCTATTTTTAGTCTCACTGGTGCTTTGGTGTCTCGTTAAACAATGAAGAGTTGCTCTTCTATTATATTTGTGTTTGTTCAACCTGTTTTCATTGTCTCCGTACAACGGTGGTGTATTTATAGCTAATGAAGATATGAGATTCGATGATTGGCGGTTGATCATTTTATGTGATAGATCTATTTTTACGGAATGAGTGTGTCCTTATCCCTTTTGGTGTTCTGTTGATTTTTCTTGTTTTCCGAATTTTGCTTTGTTTTGTATTTCTTTGGGCTTGGATCTATTTCAACATGCTTTTCTTTAAAAAAATTTGTACTTCTTATATATCTTTTTTGAGTAATAAATATAATTTTCTTGCAGACCTTAAAAAAATAATAAAAAATAATAATAAAAAAATAAGAAGAAGCAAGACTATCATAATTTATCGCCTTTGGACAATGGCGGCAAAGACATAACTTATCGCTTTAGGTACTAGGTACCAAAGAGGACAAAATTAAACCGCCCTAGACAAAAATTAACGGAGGCGACAAAGCTGGCCCAGTTCATTTATTTATTTATAGTGTGTGCTAATAAATAAATAAAAAAAGAAGCACGATCGGTGTTAGTGATGGAATCGTCGTCATTCCTCTATTGCAACATCACGATCATTTGACTTGGTTTTCTTATTATACCTCGTCGCAACTTCCTCTATGCATCGCATGGGCTTCCAAGTCTTTCTTTATTTCACTGGTCTTCCTTCTATATCCTACTAAATCGGCCAATCATCGACATCAATGTCGTAACAATACTTAACTCTCTTATTCTTTTTGTACCTTGTCCGGTCTATATAATTTATACTCGCGTCGTGGTCGATACTGGCCACATTCGAGCTGGCCATTAAGCTTTTGTGGGGGCTGTTTTTACTGTTGGCTATTGCTTAAGATCTCTATGGAGCTCAATGTACTATGTAAGTCATTTCGAAAGCGTCCAAGCGAAATAACCGGATTTTCATTTGCGAATCGGATCGACCGAGCAACTCGGCGCGACAAGAAATATATAGTGCCTGCAAGAGCATGGCAGATATTTGCCCATCTTCTTCTAATATAAATCAGCCATGATGTTTTCGCGATGGGCGATGTCATTGTACGTGATTAATTATATTTTGAGAAAGCAGGGAAAAATGTATAATGTGTATTATTGTAGTAGGGCAATTATTTGCGTGATGAGTGAGATTGATTAAATAAAGGACAAGGGAATTTCGGAGTTCCTTCCCTTGCCGACGTGCATGAAACACTTCGTTTGTTGGCATGCAAAGGAATTTTTTTATGGTGATTTCGACTTATGGTGGTGAGTAGGATATTGCGTTGCCATCTTGGCATCTAGCGGACCTTTGCAGAAGAGGTTAATACTAATAGGTAGTATGTAACAATTTATGGTGATTTCCACTAATGGTAACTCGGACATCGACTTGCCACGTCAGCATCTAGTGCTCCGTTTTTTTTTTTTTTTTGGTCGAAGCATCTAGTGCTCCATTTGTAGAAGAGGTTACATCAATATTAAGTGCCATTTGACTCTATAGATTGTTCGATATTTGGTATGCTTAGATAATGGAGATAGTGTATACTCGTACCGATGAAATTATAACGGTAATAACTATTAAATGAAGGGAGACTAGATGAACATAAAACCATTATTAAACCCTTACAACAAAGGGTATGATCAACCTCTGGACGCGCACGTGACCGAAAATAAACATGGGATTTGACCTTTTTTGCTCATTACGCAAGGCTGGCTTTTACTTTTAGAAAGTCACTAAGAGAAACCTTTTGTGAGTGATTTCTTTTGATTGTTTCTTGTGGAACTTTACTTGAGTGTAATCCAGGTCGGGACACACTATAGAGTGAATGTGATTGAGCTATCACAATCTGTTTTGGTCGATTATAGCAGAACCATTTCATTGGTCTTTCCCATGGAATAGGCATATCGCCAAACCATGTAAATCTTCATGTCAAGTTTAGGCACACTACTAAAGGGAAAAGTACCAAAAAAGTCCGAAACTTATTTTATTAGTACTAATTTGATCATAATCTTTTCAATTGGACCAATTTAGTTATAAACATATTCATATTTATACCAATTGAGTCTATCTAGCCAATTTAGACTGGATATTACTGACATGAACACCAGCTATCCTACACGGTATGGTCTAGCACTAACGTGCACATTTTATTTAGTATTTAAATATTTTTTCGAGTTTTTTCATCTTTTTTTCTTTCCTTTCTCTTTTTTCTTTCTCCCTCTTTTCCCTCAACCATTCGCCAGCTTCCATGATGGCTCGCAGAGGTCACCAGCCATCGGCAAGGGTTGGATGAGACCACTAGCAAGAGCTAGTCCTCACAAGATTTGACGAGGGGTAGCCTCACCCAGATGGTGAGGGCCTCTGCTAGGGCTGAGTGGAGTCCCCTCATTGAATCTGGCGAGGGGTGCCTTCACTCAAGGCCAACGAGGGTAATCTAGCCCTCACCTTGATCGAGAACCAACAACCTCCACCAATCATCACGGAGGGTGGTGAATGGTGTGGGCAAATAAGGAGAAAAGGAAAAAAAAATGAAAAGAAGGAAAAGAGAACAACAAATTAGAAAATAAAAAAATTTAAAAATTAGAAAAGTATTAAAAAAAATCAAATAAAATATTCAAGTTTGCGTCAATCTTGCCATGAAGACGACACTGTTCATGTCAGTAATTTTCGACTTACATTGTTTGAATGAACTCAAATGGAACTAATGTGAAAATTTTAGGATTAGATTGATCAATTAAAAGGTGTATGACCAAATCGATATTAATACAATATATTGAGGTCTTTGTTGGTACTCTTCCCCACTACCAAACCACATAAATCCTATGTGTCATTTTTTTTTTTGTACATTTATTTCTCGTCCGAATCATTTTGGTTTAGTCTATGCTTCCAATTTCATGTAACCCGAGCCTAGGATTATCACTGATTAATTATTCAGGAAGCTTTATCTGTATGCACTTGTGACTGGCTTCTACCATATTCCAATTGGAAAATTTTCTTGGCAAGAATAATCTTAACCTGTGGCAGATTAAACACATGCGTTGTTGGAGACTCTGGGTATGGACTCAGCATCGGAGGGAGATGATAAATTTCTCAAGATTATGAAAGTAGAAGAAAAATCTGATATTTAGAAAAGGTTAGGATTATTGTTATGTTGAATTTAGTGTACGATGTTTTGGTCGAAGTGACAAATCAAATGACTACAGGCCTGTTTGATAAAGTGCCAGTGTCTGATTTTATTCTTTTATTTCTCGAAAAAAAAAGAATAGAAATTCGGTTAGTAACTCTTTTGTTTCTGGGAACAAGTTTATTCTTGGGAATAGATTTGTAACCGAATCAAGAAATAGAAAAAAAAATTAGTTCTTTGTTTCCAGGAACAACTCTAGAATCAAGGCAAATATATTTATTTTTTCTCTCTCTTCGTTTCTCTTTTCCTTTTCTTTCATTTTCTCTTCTTCTTTCTCATTGCCGGTCATTAGCCAGAGCGATGGCTAGCAACTGGTTTGGCAAGGTTTGGCAACATCACTGGAGCCTCACCGTGTCCGACCATTGGCTAGGTGAGGTGCTATGAGCTCGTTGGCGACTGGGCGAGGCTCATCTCCCCAAATCTAGGTGGTCACCAGTGAGGCTCAGCCTCGCGGCAAGCTCAGCCTCGCCCAATTGCCGTAAGGCTTGGCCTCACCAGGTCAAGGTGAGGTCGAGCCTCACGGGTGGCCAAGTAAGCTCATCTAGCCATCGGCGGGGCCGAGCCTCGCTTTGGCCTAGTGAGGCTCTGATGAGCTCGCTGAGCCTCGCCCTAGCCTAGTGAGGCTCTGGTGAGGTTGTTGAACCTTGCACATGGCTAGCGACTAGTTGGAGAAGAAGAAGCGGTAAGGAAAAAAAAAGAAAAAAAAAAAAAAAAGAGAAAAATATAATAGAAGTATTAAAAGTTAAAAAAATTAAGGGCAGTACCAAACGCATTTCTATTTAACGAATATAAATTTTGGAAAGTTATCAAATGCCTTCAAATAGTTAGAAACTCATTTAGGGAATAAAATAAAATAAAAAATCATTTCTAAACAGAAATTATTCTTGAGAATTGAATGGTTACCAAACACACCCTACAAATGCAATCTATGCGAAACTTGAAGTGTTGTATATGTCAAAACTTGATCAACATTACCAAACTTGATGCAAGGAATTTGGATAAGAAAGTATCTTATCTATGGCATGGTACGATCTTGCTTTGTTCGTTGCCCAGTTCTTATGAGCACTTTCGTGATTCTCTTATGAGAGTGTGTGAGACTATATCTATAGAGAAAGTGGAGTTTGCATTGTTCTCGAATGAATGGCAGAAGAAATCGTAGGGTAACAATCGGAGAAGTGGCGTTGAGGGCCCGATGGTCAAAGGTGGGAACTTCAAAGAGGAGTTCTAGCGGTAGCGCAAGTCTAGATCGAAGACTAAAGCGAGAAGAAAGCCTTTAAGACGGTACAATTATCAAAAAGAGGAGCAAATTGCAAGGAAATGTCTAGAGCCAAAGAAAGCAGAGAGATCGGAGAGCGACATGGACGTCACATGAGCCAGCAGGGAGGAGTCGGACTACATTTTTTGTGTGTCTACCAGTTTGACTAAGGTAGCGCATGACAAAATTTCTGAAACAGAAAGAAATTGATTTCTGGCCAGAAATCAATTTCTCAATTTCTATTCCCCAGCCAAGTTTTTGAGTAAAGAAACCTGTTTGATAACGACTCAAAATTTCTATTTCTGAAACAGAAATCCGTTTGATAACAGAAAAAATTTCTATTTCTATGAATCATGTTGTCCCCATCCTTTTACTTCACTCTTCTTGGTGCTTGTGATGGTAATTTAATTTGATAAAAGTTGGTAAATCACTTTAATTTAGGGAGAAGTGCCAAAAAGTCCTAAACCTTTTGTCTTTGTGCGGATTTAGTCATAAACCTTTTTTGGTGCCGATTTAGTCCTAAACCTTTCTATTTGGTGCCGATTTAGTCCTTCCGGCAAATTTAGCTCGGAAAATGCCTACGTGGATACAAAGCCGGCGCCAGCTGTCCTACGTGGATGGACCGGCGCCCGACATGGATGCCTGAAAACAAAACGACGCCGTTTTATTAAAAAAAAAAAAAATTTAAAATTTAAAAAAAAAAAATTAAAAGTTAAAAAAAAAACCTAGAACCTAGTTTAAAACCTCCTTGTTTTATTGAGAAAATAAAATTTGGCATCCAAACCTGACACCGCATTTATTTTCTATTTTCTTGCCTAACCACCCTTTTTGGAAATAATCTCGCGCAACTTTTTTTTTTTTTTTCTCTAAAGCTTTCGGATTTATTTTGTACGGGAGCACGTACGAATTTATTTCCGAAAGCTTTAGAAAAAAAAAGTTGCGCAAGATTATTTCCAAAAGGGTGGTTAGGCAAGAAAATAGAAAATAAATGGGGTGTCGGGTTTGAACGCAAAATTTTATTTTCTCAATAAAACAAGGATGTTTTAAACTAGGTGCGTGCAAAGTTTGATCAATTAATTTTGAGTACGGGAGCACGTACGAATTTATTTCCGAAAGCTTTAGAGAAAAAAAAAAAGTTGTGCGAGATTATTTCCAAAAGGGTGGTTAGGCAAGAAAATAGAAAATAAATGCGGTGTCGGGTTTGGACGCCAAATTTTATTTTCTCAATAAAACAAGGAGGTTTTAAACTAGGTGCGTGCAAAGTTTGATCGATTAATTTTGAGTACGGGAGCACGTACAAATTTATTTCCGAAAGCTTTAGAAAAAAAAAAAAAAAAAGTTGCGCAAGATTATTTCCAAAAAGGGTGGTTAGGTAAGAAAATAGAAAATAAATGGGGTGTCGGGTTTGAACGCCAAATTTTATTTTCTCAATAAAACAAGGATGTTTTAAACTAGGTGCGTGCAAAGTTTGACGATTAATTTTGAGTACGGGAGCATGTACGAATTTATTTCCGAAAACTTTAGAGAAAAAATAAATTGCGCGAGATTATTTCCAAAAAGGGTGGTTAGGCAAGAAAATAGAAAATAAATGCAGTGTCGGGTTTGGACGCCAAATTTTATTTTCTCAATAAAACAAGGAGGTTTTTAAACTAGGTTCTAGGTTTTTTAATTTTTTTAATTTTTTTAATTTTATTTTTTATAAATAAAACGGCGTCGTGAGGAGAAGGAATGGGGGAAAGCACGATAGTGAGGAGAGGAGAGGAGGCTGGAAGGAAGAAGTGGAGAAATAGTTTCTATTTCTACTTCAGAAATAGAGAAGCTACAATTTCTAGCTTCTCATTTCTCCTCCAAAACAATTTCTGAAATAGAAATCAGTTTCAGAAATAGAGAAATCAGTTTGTGTTATCAAACGGGTTTCTCCAATTTCTCTATTCCGGGGAACAGAGAAATTGAGAAACTGAGAAATAGAAATTTTACCATGCAGCACCTAAGACTAGTGGATCATGGATTTTAGATGAGCTGAAATGGAAACTAGAGATCAGTTGGACTATATTCAATGTGTCTCCCAATTCGACAAGCTTGATAGCAATTAAGAATATGTCTAATGTTGATTAGTTAAAACGGAAATAAGTAGTAAGTTCCAAGACAGGTAAATCTCAAGGGAAGGAGTTGTACAATTTGGATGGAATGAGTTGGGTCTAAGATGTGTAGATCGCCATTGAGCTGAGACCTCGAAGAAAGGAATCTTGGATGTATCTTTCGATCAAGGTAGCAAGTCATGCATTCATGCTGAGTCTCATGCCAAGGCAATTGAGGATGAGTCGAGTCATATGTTGTGTTCCTGCCAAACTTGGTTGGGTTAAGATGGAGTGAGTCGGGATAATGTTGGGGGAAACAATCCAGACGCAAAGCCCACACATGATGAGAGATTTGTTGAGGTGAAAATGTGAAAGTGTAATGCAAAAAAAGAATTTCCACACCAAGGATGAGGAATAAATTGAAGTAGTTACTATTCCATAGTCAACTAGTAATTCATTTAAACTTTTGAGTAACATTAGATATCCAACTGAATATATTTACAAGCTCGGATTTAAACTTTCCATTTGGCGATCTTCCTAAGTGAAGTATCGAGCTCCGGTTGCAGCTCCCAACAAACCCATCATAAATTTCTCCAAAAAAGTAACGTGAGATAATTTGACACATGATGGAATATATGCTATTAGAATTGAAGGAAATATCAGATGATATCTGCATAGAAAATTTGACCTATATAGGAAATTTGATTTGAAGGACAATGAGACGATCGAGGCAAGTTGCTATTGGAATGAGTCTGACGAATTCGCTGTATTGGGATCAGGACTAGGTCTAGGATGCTTTAAAAAATTTCTGCAGCAGATGCACGTACTAGGTCTCACGATGGAGTGGCAATTGACAAAGTCCGACTTTTGTACAGATATAGAGGGGAAAAAAAACGGAGCACGCGGAGTTGATTCGGGCAAACCAGGAAGTTTGAGTGAATTTTTTAGTCCATCGACTCCGGCGACCGTTACCATGGAGCAAATTTTCCGTTTTACCAAGTCATATTCGAGAAGGATGAACTATTAAAAGTGCGACTAATGCGTTGGAACCAGTAAATGAAACTATTCAATTAAGAAACGAATTTTGAAAATGACACCTGAACACAGACTTCACATGGTCTGGCGGTGTCCCTAATCCTAGAAAAGATCGATTAGATGGTTTTAATATAGACGGCAGAGAGAATATTACAATCATTGGTAATACTCACATTCAAGTTTTTTTTCTATCGTAAACACACCCAATTGCGCAATAATCAATCATAAAAGAGAAGATTATTCGCTCACCCATAATTCTCTTGGAGGATGCTCTCAAAAGGTCTCCAAGTTTCTCTAATAGAAATAGCTTTGAAAATGGAACTTTTAACAAATCCAGAATGAGGCCGGGCTCTCGCCAAGACAGGTCCCAGCATCTGGCTTGCGCTTTGAAAAGCACAGTAGATATTGGACACATTCCAAGAGCTTGTCCAACTTTTTCGAAGCTTGGTGACTGGGTTCATCCAGGCGCCACACAAGTCATTTCCTTGCATTTTCAATTATCCGCCTCTATCTCCATACCCTTGCAAACACTTGAGTGTTCCGAAAGTCATGAGCATGTGTCGATTTCAAATGAAACGGAATTAACTTTGAGCTGCAATCAATGAGGAAACATAATCTAACACAATGATGCATTGCTACACTTGAACTCTTTGCTAAAGAGAAAAGTACCAACAAAGTACTAAATATATTCCATTGATATTAATTCAATCATAAATATTTCAATTGAACGAATTTAATTGTAAAACATTTCACATTGGTACCAAATCAGTCCATCTGACCAATTCATACTAAAAATTACTAATGTGGACACTAGCTGTTAAGTAATTTCCGACATTCATGTTAGCAATTTTCGGCTTAAATTAACTAGATAGATTTTTTTGTCAATCTAAAAAGGTTTATGACTCAATTTGTATCAATTCAATACTTTTATGACTTTTTTGGTACTTTTCCCTTTTGTCAAACTTGAATTTTTGTACAACTGGTATTGAAAAAGCAAAATTGGTTAAAAAATAACTCCTCTCACTTCCACACCTAGGCATGGCAGGGCGGCCCAACTAGCTAATGCGATATTTATTTTGGCCTGAATGGGTCTAAGCAGGATCTCCGCCTCTGAGTGGTGGCACATTTAGTAGGGGTGTTTGGTAATTTCCAAATTAGGAACTGAAAATCATTTGTTCAAATCTTATGAATTACATACAAATAGTTTTTAATACTCGAGTCAAAACAAATACAAGTATAATGGGAAATTTCCCATAATTACATACAAATAACTTTGGTGTCTTAAGTGTGGCGCTGGGGTGGTGGGTCCTCCGCTAGCGTCACTCCAGGATTTACCCGCCGGCTACCGGCTGTACGGGGTTCCCTAGGTATCAAAAAAAAAAAAAGACACAATTATAATTTGCTCACTGCCAAACTTTTAGTCATATCACCGTTCATCACCATTCATCATTTCAATGGGTATAGAAAGTTTCACTTGGAACATCGGCATTCTGCGGTCGCTACGATGACCATTCTCAAAGGAGCTTTGTCTTATAGAAGAAATCAAGCGCGAATTTTTCCGCAACCGCATACAACTAGAAGCAATGGAACTGAAAATTTCTATATATCCTTTGTTCACTTGACATTCGACCCCGAGCCCTTGACATTCGCAGCTTGTGGACTTTCATTTTTAAGGACAACATTTTCTTCTACCCTTAATTGATTGGAGGGTAAAATGGTTATAAAAAAAGTCAACAACACGTTCTCATCTTGCTCCATCTTAAGCTACAAATGGGAAATTTGCATTAAAGGAAAAAAAAAAAAAACTCCTAAACTTATCGTACAAATACCAAATGAATCATAAACTTTTCGATTTGGTCAACTATAACTTGATTATTTTGACAAATTACAATGTAGTCCTTTCAACAAAGTTTGGCCGGCAATCATTGAATTGGACACTAGCTATCTTACATGATACAATCGTTGTTTATGTAGACAATTTCTTTGATTTTTTTTTTTTTTTTTAATTTTTAAAAATACATTATTTTTTTTTTTTTGAATTTTTCTTTTCTTTTCTTTCATTCTTCCTCCACTAGTTGCCGAGTTTCAGCGATGGCAAACGACCGGCCTCGAGTAGGGCTTGCCCTAGCCAAATGGTGAGGTCAAGCCTCTAGAACTCAAGGCCGGCAAGGTCAACCCTCGCCTTGCCGACCCTCGCCGACCCTTCTCTATGGTTGATTGCTAGCAATGGCGACTAAGGAGGAAGAAGAAAAGAAAAGAAAAGTTAAAAAAATTCAGAAAAATTATAAATAAATTTATCCCTGTTTGTGATTGCCAACTAAAATTGGCTAGAATTGCTACTTTGGCAAATCGTCAAAAGACTCAATTGGCTAAATTGAAAGATTTTGGTATTGGTATCTGTATAAGGATTTGTAACTTTCTTTTTTTCAATAATTATCCCACTATAGACTGTTATCGCATTCGTGCCATGTCCTTGATTTATCATTTTCCAAACTTTCCACTACTCGATAAAGGTAAAGCCATAATAAGGGAGACCTTTGACCTGTTGCGGTCTTTTTTGAGCCTTTGCTTTGTTTGATGTAATAGTTACGCTGTGATTATTTTGAAAATTATAGAACTTTAGAAAATTTTTAACTATGATTGGTTATATTTATCAAGATCTGTTTTGAGTTATTCTTATCATAAGATTAGATTAATGATATTTCGTCAAATATCCATTGGAACGATCCACAACAATGTGATGATGTTTAATTGTGTTCTTTTGCTCGTCGTGCTCCCACATTGTTGCTGTTTCCTGGCTCCTTCCTTCCTTCCCCCACCCCCCCCCTCTCTCTCTCTCTCTCTCTATCTCTACCTCCCTCCCTCCCTCCCCTCCCCTCCCTCCCTCTCTCTCTCTCTCTCTCTCTCTCTCTCTCTCTCTCTCTCTCCTCCCTCCCTCTCTCCCTCTCTCTCTCTCTGACATAAATATGCACATTAAGATCGATATGTAAACTTCATTACAAGGATTAGCAGCTTATTTTATGCAAGATATTTTGAGAGGTATCCATCACGCATATCCTTGAAAGGCCTTCATTAGTGCATAATCTCTCCCTCCATTATAATTCTCGCAGTGATTCCCGCTTCTTTCTTAGCCTGTTATATATATGGAAAATGGTCCAACTCAGAGATTCATTTACTAGGTACGGCTATATAAATTCTCTATGCGAATGCATATGATCGTGCTCACTTGTCTCGCAAGCTAGAGATCCCAAACACGTGTATAGAGAAAGATCATGGACGGTTTGCTTCAGTGCCCTGCAAACTACGTGCCTTTGTCTCCCATAAGCTTCTTAGAGAGAGCAGCTTTCGTCTTCAGCAACAAGGTCTCCATCATCTACGGCGATACGAGGTACACATGGAGAGAAACCCACGAACGATGTGTGAAGCTCGCCTCCGCTCTGACGAGGTTGAAGATCTCGCGCGGTGATATCGTAAGTCTCTCTATCTTGTTTCCCTCGTCTTTAATAATATCCTTGTGTTTCATGCAAGTAAAAAGGGATCCTCGCTCGCTTTCTTTCATTCTTGCTTCCATTAGCTTTTAGTTTTCCCAAAGCTCACGGTCTCAAATGGAGGGAATAAGGTAGTTGATCAGGATCATGCTGTGAGAAGCTATAAGCCTAAGAAAAGTGGGAGGGACAAAGATCTATAATGAGATAGATTGTTCTTCACGGTACATTCTCATGAGCTATTATTGACAGTATCGAATAAATATGCATTTTGTGCACATGAACTGTCGTCGGATCAGGCGAACATCGCACTGGGTATGCATGCCCCAGAACTGCTATCTTCGGTCTCTTTTCCTTTCCTCGTCCCCCTTGATAGTATATCAAGAGAAGGAGAACCCATGGAACCGGTCAATCTGCCAAATTAGGTCAAGATGAAGGAGGTCAACCTCCAAGCTCCTCCGTTGTCTATGTTACTTCATAGATGTCTGTATGTTGTGTGGGACAAACCATTTACATAAACAACTGGAACGATTGGAAATACAAATACAAAACTATATTCCATGGACCAAAAATTTTAATAAAAAAAAAAATTATAGCCTCGCATAGGAAGAATTTATAATACGTAACCTAGTCCATGTTAGTCCTAACTAAAATGATAGCGACTTGCCAAATTCAACAGAAAGGTTTGTTAAAAAACACATTGGGAAAAAGAAACAAAGTGAAAGGATTAGAAGAGGTTGGTAAAGTCAACTATTGTGTAAAAGGTCATGTTTTGCATTCAAAACAAAAGCATTATGTATCAATACTTAAGTGCATGAGTCGCATGATTTAGGTTAAGCAAACGGTGAAAAGTATAAGTCAAGGCAAGTCCTAGATACATAAAATATTTTAATGAATGGATGCCCATCCTCTCTTTTCCCTCACTCGCATCCTTCAGATTCTCTCTTCTTTTCTTTCTTAATTACCTCACAAGTCCATTCTTTTCATTTCCAATTACCCCTACCCAACATAGTATCAAAGAGCACTATAATCTCGAAATATAGGAACCCCTATTTATATGCTAATTAAAAAAAAAAAAAAAAAAAAAAAACCTAAGATCCGTCGGTGGTTGGGTTGAAACTTGAGAATCCTCTCTTAATATGGAAATCTATAACATGTACAGAGCTAACAGTACAAGACCTCCCATGAAACTGAACTTTTTGAAGAGAAATACTAATATTATAGCTAATTTCTTGCATCTGAAAAGGATGAAATTTCTAAAATGATTAAGAATTGCTCCACTGACTCAAATTATTGTAAAACCCTTTAGTTATTTTATATCAGTAAAAGTAAAATAAAATAAATTATTTCACTCTTTTATATTAATCCATTTTAACCAATATTTTCTCTACACACTATAATAATTCTTAAGTAAATCATTTGAGCACGTTGGCCCCTGCAACTCTCCGCGTTGGAATTCTAGCCTCGTCAAACATTGACTATAAGGGGACAAACTCTCATTGTCCATTTGGAAATCCTTTCCCAAGAGGTGCCATCTCAATCTTCACCCACCCACGAAGAGGAGTCCCGCACGTCATGAATTTTGGGTCTACAGCTAACTCCTATCAAAACATTTTTGCTAAAACAATAAACGCAGTAATCCCCCGCTTAAAAGGGTTTGCTTAATCGAAAACCATTTTTATTTTCTCACTTAATTTTTTTTTTTAAATTGGGTCAAAGAGGGTCCTACTCGATCTTTGAATGCAAATTAATATATTTACACATTTTCTTGAGATCATGTACTCCGACAATGCATTCACTTTGACTAGGTTGAACTAGCATGAAATACAAGTTAATGGTACCTAAATTTTGGCATGTGGTCATGTGCAACATATTATATGTCGTCAATCATGGCATGTTTCCATCTCTAGAAAAAAAAAATTGAAGTAAACGAGGCGTGTCAACCGGTGAAGATGGACCTTGCGTGAAGTTCTCCTTGATTTGCTGGGGCACAATTCTCAAGTTAGAAGAATTACACCCATCACGTTAAGCTGCAATCCTCTAAGTCAATGCTACCTATCGGTACACACCGATTCATTTGTTAAAATCTGTATAAGACCATCACCAATTGATCATGAACATTAAAGCTATTATATGAAAGCATGATGTATTATTTGACTATTGTAACATTTCCCTCCATACTTAGGCTTGTATTTCACCTAAGACTAATGGTTGAAATAATAATAGGCAAAGAAAAAGTATAACAATATTTGAACTCAAGACACCCTCTAGAGCCACAACTATGTAGAATCCAGTGCACAATAATCTACTCCAAAAACTTTGGAATATGGTGCCCATGTTAAATAATTTAAATAGCAAACTACGAACTCATCTAACAGCTTATGTTTTTAGAATAATTAGTTTTAATCCCATAAAGTCTCAACGTAGTATCAGAGTAGGAGGCCTTGAATTCACATATTCCAGACTTTTATTAACCTCACGAATTACATATTTCAAAGCTTCACGCTTAAGTGAAAGTCCAACATAGACGCGATGGGGAGAGTTAGAATAATTAAAAAATTAAATAAAGTTTTCATTTAATAGTTTAAGTTTTTAGAAAAATTGGTTATAGTCTCACAAAATCTCAACATATTATGTTTTATGTCTTAAAACTCTCCCTCACACAAAGGTTTGGTTCAATGATAAAGGCGTTAAGCATAGATCCCAGCATGTGAGTCCCATGGGCAAAGGATTATCAAAATCTAAGGCTTATAAATAAGGGAACCTATAAACGAGTGAAAAGGCATGGTGCTGTTTTACTATAAAATCGCTCTCTTTAAATCGTCTAATGGACAATGAAACTTATCACATGTTGTATTTCGAATTGACAGATGATTTTGAATCAAGAAACGAACACAAACTTGATGATTTGGTTCTAGAACTTATGAAATAAATCCACTAATTATAGCAAATGATCCTCGAAGGATACAACCAAGCATTTCATTAACATAAACAACTGGAATGATTGGAAATAAATTACTGGGAAATGACTAGAAATAAGTAAAGTGCATTGACAAAAGTATAATCTTGTTCTTCGGATGTCTGTGCATATCTGTTCCTCTTTATTGTTCTCCTTTTTATAGTCCATGGGTAGCTGGCCTATTCTAATAAGTGTTCTCGCTCGTTGAAATTTGATTTTGGTTCCCTTTTATGGTATAATCGTTCCCCCCTCAGAAGCTCGACTACAATAACTAATTGACTCAGCTATACAAATTGCTTGATTGCAGCTATTAGTTAATACCCTTGATAATTGGTCCTATATAAAAGTTTCACTGCAATAATTGTTTCCGGTATTTTTATCCTTACAGTCGATTTGATTTCGGCCAAGTTTTGTGAGTCGGTGTTAATGTTTCTCAATTCCATCAACATTGATTTGACCAACGTCGGCTTGACTATTCCCACCTTGTCCACTTAATCCCATTGGCTTCTCACAATCATTGTTGGAGTTTAACCACTGACTGTATTTATAGTGAAAATCATATCGCAATGCTCGTCAACATACTGTTTACTCCTTCCTTAGTGACGGCCTACATAATCTATTAGTCGGTCTATATTCATAATCGGCTTTGACCTTGTTTAGTTGACTACGGCCCGACTTAAAAGATTGCTCTTCGTCTAAATGTTTTAGCACTTTCTCATCAAAGCTATAAAGTCATAGGTGGTGATGTATGGTTAATGGCATCATTCTTATGAAACTGACATCAAAGTTGACATTTTTAGGTTCCTTATAGTCACAGACTATATTTAATATTTTAACAGTTTTACATGTGTCTGAACTCCTTCTTTTGATGGACCCATTACACTAATTAATATAGATAAGCAACGCACTAAGGAGTTTCACCCTATATGGATGCAAACCACCATTGCATTTCCAAGACTCCATTCCCTTGCTTTTCCATCCAAAATGACACACAATCCACATGAGACTTTCGGGGAGGTTTTTTCCTAATGATCACAACTATCGAATTTCTACTTTTTCTCCTTTCGTTTTATGTGATCATAAAGCAGAAATTATCAAGACAATAATCATGTCGAGTTAGATGTCGTGGTTTCAAAAGAAAGAAAGAAAAACTAGGTTTTCGGCTGGTGAAAGCTGATCCGGCTGCATGCGAAGTGTATGACTTAAGAACACGCGCGTCCATGGCATACACGCCCGGCTGCATATTTTCTTCAATGTACTCTGATCTTATCATTTAGACTTCCCTGCGTGGTACTTGAAATGATAACACTGATTGTACTTTCATTGTATTGTACTTTCCTTGGCTATATGATATGTTAGGAAGACTAAGATATAAAAAGGAGAAGATAAAAGATGCTAAAATTAGATATTCGAGAGAGAACTAGTTGGATACAAAGTCATAATCTATCCGGGATTCCTGACGTTATTGATAGTGAAGCATTTAAATGAAATCCATCCCATTGAATCACTAGTCTCGCCTAGGTCTTGGCTCTTTCCTCATTTACTAAATCAGTCTTTAATAATCTAACATTTCCAGGCAAAAAAAAAAAAAAAAAATTAAAGAAAGGTGCAAATACTTATTAATTGGGAATATTATCCAATCAGTCCTAAACCTATTATATAGATGTCAATAAGTCATAAACTTTTCAAGTTTGCCAATTTAGTGATAAATTTTTATGCGAAATTTCAATGTAGTCTTCCCGGCTAATTTCTTTCGGGATAACTAACGTGACAGTCCAGTTATTACTGGTCATTCTATATTCAAAGCGTCTAGAATATTCACTTTGGTGGGGATGATGCATGAAGTCGTGGTGGGGCTACGTAATCAGATAAGGCATGAAATGGGACTTATCTGTTCCCCTTTTTATGGGTAAGGATTGCGGCATTTTCTTCATCTCGCACTCACTACTCTCGGAAGGGAAGCTTCAACGAAGTTTGACAAAAACTCTAAAGAATTGAATGGATGCCTATCATCATCTTGTGGGTAGCGACAAATCTTGATGCTTTCCATGGTCATCAAGATCTGATTTGAGAGAAAGCTTGGTGGATGCTGTTCCATTACGTAAGTGATCCTTCTAGAAAGAGGGTTTGGACGGTAATGGCGTGTAGATTGTGGAAGATACGTGCCTCTTCCATGTGGGGTTTGATCTAAAGTCAGAGGCCAAAGTTATTTTGGTGATCTGATCATGGAGATGACTCACGAGGAAGTTGTCTAGGGCCCATTAACTGAGGCTGTACGTTGATTTTCTAGATATTATCATTTATTCAGAAGTACTATCACTTGATAATATCTGAGAAAATTTCGTAACATTTAGTTTGTGTTAAAATAAAACGGAAAAGAGAAATTGGAGAATTTTTTAATTTTTGTGTATTTCTCCGTGTCTAATATTAATGATACATGAGCCTATTTATAGGCTGTTTTAGAAAACTATGTGAAGCAACAAAATATTACAATATCAAATACAATCAATTAGAATCAAATAAGGAAGATAATATCTCTAACAATATATCTAAAATTCCCTCTCAAAATCAAGGTGATATAGAAGAGGTTAGCTAGAGTTTGGAGAAATGATCTTGAAAAGGTCTAGGTGGATGTGCCTTAATGAAAATATTAGCTTTTTAATCAACTAATGAAGTGGGAACAAGATATGACCAAAAAAAAGAGTGGGAACAAGATGAATAGTACCACAAAGCATGTGAGAGCGTATGAAATGACAATCTATTCTAATATATTTGGTACGCTCATGGAAAACATTGCTATGTGCTGTTTGGATAGCACTCTAGTTATCGTAATAAATGATAATAAATTATCGTTGCACCATCATGAGAGACTCTCATGTCTTCAAATAACCTCCACAACCATAGTAATTATGATGTTGTATCAGGAAGGACACGATATTCTGCTTCTATAACAAATTGAGCAACGGTAGTCTATTTCTTGCTTTGCCAGGAAATAAGGGAGTTTCCTAAGAAGAAGTAGTGGCCTGTAGTAAAGGGACAATCACGAGTATCACCGGCGTAGTTGGCATTTGGCATCAGAATAAGTCATTAACTCTAAGGTTGAGTTAGTATAAAAGTGAAAACTGTGAAATAAGGTACCCTTGACATAGCGAAGAATTTGAAGAACATCAGCAAAGCGAGTTGTTCATGATGCGGTCATGAATTGACTTACGATATGAATAGCATAAATGATGTTAGGACAAGTAACGGTGAGGTATACAAGACTACCAATCAATTGTCGATAAAGCATAGGATTCGAAAGAGGAGTCTCGTCTTTGTGATCAAACTTGGCATTTGTCTCAATGGAAGTTACAACGATCTTGTTATCAGTAAATCCAACTTGAGAAAGGAGATTAGTGGCATATTTCTCTTGAGAAAGATAATAGCCAGAGGAATCTGAATCAACCTCCAAGCTTAAAAAATAACTGAGTTAGTCAAGATCTTTCATTTACGTATGAGGATTTCGTAATATACCGTTATGATCATCGCTAGTAATAACCATGTCATCAACATATAAGAGTATCATACAAATGAGATGTTCATTTGAACAAAAAGAGCATTGTCATAGGGATTAGATATAAATCCATGGTGTTTCATTGTGGAACTAAACTTGGAATACCATGCACAATGAGCTTACTTTAGTCCACATAATGCTCGGCACAATCAACACACTTTATTAGAAGTGTGAGTGTATCTAGGAGAAGTCTCTGTATGAATTTCCTCAGTGAGATCTCCATTGAAAAAATGCATTTTTGACATCTATTTAGAACAAAGGCTATCGCTTAATAGAAGCAATGGGAAGGAGGCTATGAACAAAAGTGTGGGTGAATATAGTTCCAAAGTAGAATGTAGAACCTGAAAATCAAACCAATAGGAACCTATAGGTTCCAAGTTCCAAAGTATGCAGAATAGGCTCCAAGTTCCAAAAAATAAAGAACCTGCTTCGACGGATAGGTTCTAAATTCTTAGTTGGAGGAACCTAGAACCTAGAATAAGTTTTAATGCTTTTCTTGGTTTATGTCTTCATGCGATCTTGCGATATTTCATACCATTCGATGATGAGTATATAATATGGAAACACTAGTTTAAGCTTCCATTTTATGACTGATACTTTTATTCTATTTACGCTCATATTTTTCATATGCCTTTATGGTCAATAAATTATAGCAACGAGTGATAGTCATTAATAGCTTTAATTCACTGAAATCATTCAATTAATGATATAGGTTGATCTTGAGTAAACCCTAAAACCTACCTGGTTCGAAGAAACCTATAGGGTAAGTTCTAGGTTCTAGGGTATGCAAGGTAGGTTTCAGGTACCAAAAATAGAGAAATCCATTTCAATGGGTAGGTTTAGAGTTCCATATGGAACTTGTATAGAAACTAGAACCACCTATCCCTAAACAAAAGTAAAACATGTAGTTGGAGCAAACGTCTCACAACAATCAATGCCACACTCATAACTAAAGCCTTTTGGTACTAGTCTAGTTTTGTAGCATTCTACCGTTCCTTTTGCCTTCATTTTGATATTGTACACCAATTTGCAACATATAGCCAACTTTTCAAGAAGCAAACAACCAAATCCCAAGTATGAGAATTTTCTAACGCTTGCAATCATCTGTCATTGCTTGCTACCAAAAAGGATAAGTACTAGCTTCTCTCTATGTGCAAGGCTCGTGAAAAGAAGCAATAGTAGAATAACAGTGAAAATCACGAAGCCGAACAAAAGTTTGAATTACACAAGTGGAATGACAAACAAGAGAAGAAGGAATGTTTAAGGTTGGAGAATCCGCGGATGGCGCAAACATATTAGGAGCAGTCGAAGTAGGATTACCAAAGACACTTGCATCAAGATTAGGAGAGGACAATTCCAAAGAGGAAGAAGTGTGTTATCTTTAGGCAATTGGTAGAAGGATTAGCGAAAAAGCAAATAGTTGGAGAGGATGCAAAAGGACGAAGAGACAAGAATATCTCGTGTTCCCAAAGGTTAAAATTATGAGATATCCAAAGTTGATTTGAGATAGGATCCCAACGTCTATACCTTTTATGCTCAATACCATATCCAAGGAAGCAACATAAATGAGCACAAGATTCTAACTTCATGCATTCATTAGAAAGAAGATACACAAAACAAGCATTGCCAAAGACTCAAAGCAGATTGTAATTAGGAACACTGTCATATAAATGCTTGTAAGGAGAAATATCATCTATAGTAGGTGATGGAATATGATTGATAGTATATACAGTAGTATGATAGGCCTCTCCCCAAAATTGTTTTGGACAAGATGCTGAGATTAGAAGAGTGTGTATGATATCTAAGATGTGCCTATATTTACGCTCTACTCGACCATTTTGTTGGGAAGTTCTTGCAAGAATGATGAATGATAGCACCATTCCAAGAAAGAATTCTAAGGAACTTTTTGTTTCTATGTTACATGGCATTATCGGTACAAAAAAACTTTAATATCTCAGGAATATTTTGTCTTGATCATGGCAACAAAATCACTATAGATATGAGTGATTTCATATCAATTCTTCATAAGATAAAGTCATGTATAACGAAAATAATCATCCACAAAAATCACAAAAAAAAACAAGATCCTCCCATAATGGCAGTAGGAGATAATCCCCAAATATCAAAGTGAATTAGATTAAAGCAAGCTTAAGAGACAAATTCACTAATATTGAACAATAAAGCATGATATTTTCCCAACTTACAAGGCAAGCAATCAAATTTTTTATAGTCAATAGAACCTAAATGACCACTTAAAATCATAGGACCTAAACTAGAGAAAGAAGGATGTCCCAATCGAAAATGCCAAGTTTTAGATAATACTATGGTAGCACAATGAGTGAAGGAGTTGGGAAGCTTAAACGAAATAAGATCAAACAAACGTCCTACTTTGTGGCCTATCCCAATTGTCTATCCCGTTCATGGATCTTGCACACATCAACTATTCAAAGAGAAATGAATGTCAAAACCAAGTTCACATAGTTGTCCCATAAATATCAAGTTTAGTGAGAGTTTGGGAATCATAAATATATCAAGCAAGGACAATTTGGATGCCACAACATGCCCTATTTGACTAACTATTATCTAAGATTTACTAGCCGTATGAATAATAGGCACTTGAAGTATATGACTCTGACTTGAGTCAATTGGAATTAAAGGTCATGTGATTATAGCAGGTAGAATCAAAGAACCATGAATCAAGATTTCCTAGGGTGAATGACAAAGTGGAAGGGTTAGGTGCAAGGAGCTAAAAGCACTAGATTTTAGAATGATAGAACGAACTGTGGATTGAAGATCATCTAATGATAGGGTAATAGATTTACTATTAGAGGAATCCTCAATGGTAGCAGCAATGATGGACAGACATGCATGCAAACCTCTAAACCGAGATAGGTCGTTCCTTCCCGTAGGTTGCTTAGGTTGCAATTGATAACAATTGGATGCACAAGGACCAAGTAGGGGACAATGCATACAGCAAGGCTTGCACCATGAGGTCGAACTAGAAGTGGCAAGCACTACATCTTGAGAAGTGGAGACTAATAGAATGACACGTTGTGCCTTTAAAGTAGTAGCAAGTTGAGTCTCCTCCATCAACAATTCGGAGGCAACTGCCTCAAGATGAGGTAGAGGATGCTGATGCAAAAGTGAAGCATGCATAGATTCAAACTCATCGTTAAGTGCCATTGGAAAATGCATAATACACATACCATCGTGACATTCAACAAACTAACAATCATCAGAAGTCGTCTCCCATTCAAGCTCGGATAAAGCTAGCTGATCTCATATAGCTTGTATGGAAGATAAAAAGTTGTTAATAGACTGAACTATCTCCTGACACATGCAATGTAAATTCCCTAACAGTTGCTATTCATGAGCAATGTCTGATGCAGAGTAACAACTAGCAAGAATATCCTAGGCTTCCTTTGTTATATTTAGGTGATCAAACTGAAGTCTAATAGATGGAATCGAAGTGTTTTGACACCATGGCCCCGTTTGGTTCAGCATTCCCAAGGGACTTTCAGCCCCGAAAGTCCCTTGGGAAAAATTTTAAATGTTTGGTTCGGCATTTGGAGGTGTCTTTGGTCAAACGCTGGCCTTTAAAATACTGAAAGCCCAAAGCAGGTGGGGACTTGCTTTGGGCTTTCAGCATTTCGAAGATGCAAGTCCACCTCTACTATTCATCTGTTGATTTCTTTTTCTTTTCTTTTTTAAACCAATCATCTTCCCCACGCCCCAACCGCCATTAATCGGCGACGAAATTTCATCTGATTTTATTTTTATTTTATTAAAAAATAATAAAAACCCTTTGCAAATGTTGGGTTCACCTTCTTTTTTTGTCATTTTTATCTTTTGACAATCAATAGCCCAACTTTTTATCAATACACTAGAATGATCATTAATTAATGAAGATGATTAATACTACAATAATTAAAAAAAATTATTCAAAGTTGAAAACAAACCTAAAAGAACCATAAGCCAAAAGTTGAGCTTTGCATCTAATCTATAATCAAATTCTTTAATATGATTTGTAAATAAATTTACTAATATATATATATATATATATATATATATATATATATATATATATATATATATATATATATCTTTTACATTACTCTTAACATGAAAATGTAAAAGGTTACATAGTAGTTGTTTCTTTTTTGCAATTTTAAAAATACTAAAACTAAAAAACTTAATTTTGTCACACTAAAAGGCTTTTTAAATATATGTTTACCAAACAGTCTTGCATTTCCCTAAAGCACTTTTCAGTTATAGTTTACCAAACAGTCTAACATTTCGGAAAACCCATTTACCTCAAAAGTATTTGCATTCTCCCAAGGGCATTTCTCCAAAGTCGAACCAAACGGGCCCCATGTGAGTATCTGATGATTCTTGCAATCCCACTCCTCTAACCGATCAACAAATTGATCATTGGTTCATCAAGAGCCTACATAAGCTTACGAATATTTCCAGTGACGTAACACCCAAGCCTACACCCTCTTGAACTTGATATTTGTTGAGCCCATAAAATATAGTTTGATCCATTCAAGATGGTCTGAATAAGAGATTTCTAATTTATCCATGATATGCAATATACCATTATAAGCTAGTAGATTTTATAAGGAATTCACATAAAATTGGTACAAAGCCAAAAAAAAAAAAATAGATTCGGAACATTGAAATACCTCAGAAACCGATTTGAAAATGCCAAAAATCAGTCCAAAATGTTTCGGCTGGTCTGGTCTACGGCAGTCAATGCAAGTCAACGATAATAATTTTAGGATCACGTGACGGACAACTTGGCTAAGGAGTGGCGCCAACATGGAGGATGACGTCAGATGATGACATGGCAGACAACTCGGTTGAAAAGTGGCACTGACGTGGAAGATGACGTCACTTGTTCAACGGACGCAGCGAATTACGTGCGAGGCACACGGGCATGTGGATCTCATGCGCAAAGGACTTGGCAGCGTGTGAGGGCATGCAAAAGGGATCCAGCGACTTCGTTTACTGGGTTGGACTCGTCGGAGGATGAGGAAACTGTTCTGGTGGATTTTGTTCATAATATCCAACTATTGCTTAAAAAAAAAAAAAAAAAAAAAAAAAAGCAATTAAGGCGACAGGATCAGCGGCCTGTGACGTGGCAACGCATGGTGGTGCATGCGGCAGATTCCCGAGTCTTTTGACGAATTTTCAAAGTCTGACTCGTCTGAGGACAACGAACTGATGATGGGGTTTGTTTTTCGAAATGAGAAACGAGATTACCTAAACAACAATCAATGGCGGCGGTTCAATGATTTTATGCTCACGATTCGTTGTTATGTTAATGCAGGTTGCAGCTATGGCACCAAACGTCCCTGCACTATACGAGCTCCACTTCGCGGTTCCAATGGCAGGTGCGACTCTTTCCGCGCTCAACGTAAGCCTTGACGAGCATGCATTGACGATCATTCTTCACCAATTACGACCCAAAATCATCTTCGTCGACTCCGAGCTCGTACACCTCGTCTCCAAAGTCATCCACAACAAGAACGACACGCACCTCCTAGAAAACCACCACGATGACAAGCCACTCCTTGTCGCAATCCATGACGTCTCACTGGACCGTCAAGCCCACTATGATCTTGGGATTCAAGAGTATGAACAAACCCTAGCTATGGGAGAGAGCGATTTCCAAGCCATGAGTCCGGCCGATGAGTGTGATCCCATCTCAGTCAACTTCACTTCGGGGTCGACAGGGATGCCCAAGGCAGTGGCATACAGCCACCGGGCAGCGTACTTGAACTCTCTAGGGCTGATCCTCCGATACAACATGGGGAAGTTGCCTGTGTTCCTATGGACGGTGGACATGTTCAGGTGCAATGGGTGGTGCTTCACGTGGGCAATGGCGGCACTCGGCGGTGTCAATGTGTGTATTAGGAATGTCTCGGCAAAGATCATCTTCGACTCCATTCAGCTCCACAAGGTCACTCATCTCTGTGGTAATGGTCCATTTTCGTTTACTTTGATGTGGAGAGTCCTGTTGCATCATGAGCATGACATATTTAACGGAATCGAAGGATAATATATCATTCACGTTAAAAAATAGATGAGTGGCGTTGAGATATGTCGATAATGTGTCATTACCGTAGTACGGTACAAATACAATCAAATAATTGGGAGGATGCCTATGCTTTTTGAAACATGTCATATGAAAGTATGGATGATGTTAGGTTCATGAAAAATCACCCATGAAAAAGTAGAATTTTCTTCTTTTTTCCCTTTCAACAGGTAAACCCACTATCCTAAATATGATTGCTGATTCCCCACGGGTCGACCAAAAGCCACTGCCTTCCGTGGTGGACGTAATCATCGCCGGCGCATTCCCGACGAATCCTGCTCTCAAGAGAGTCCAAGAGCTTGGGTTGAACATTGTCTACGGATACGGCATGACGGAAGCCCTAGGGCCCGCTCTCATCAGACCCTGGAGGTCATCGCAACACCACCACCATAACGACGATGACAACGACCACGACGATCATAACTTGAAATGTAGAGAAGGGCTCCACAACATCACACTGGAAGCTGCCGATGTCAAGGACCCGACCACCATGCAGAGTGTTCCAAGCGATGGGGAAACAATCGGAGAAGTCATGCTCCGAGGGAACACCCTCATGGCAGGCTACTTGGGCAACCAGGAGGCGACGCAGAAGGCCTTTTCTGGCGGGTGGTTCAGGACCGGGGATGTCGGGGTGCGGCATGTGGACAGTTGCATAGAGATAAAGGACCGAGCGAGGGATGCCATAGCCTTTGGGAAGGAGGTGATCAGCACATTGGACATAGAAGCCGTCTTGTCAAGCCACCCGAAAGTGGCGGAAGCTGCTGTTGTTGCTCAAAATGACGTTGCAGGGCAAGTCCCATGTGCATTTGTGAAGTTGAAGGAAGGGGAGTGTTCCAACGCTGAGGAGATAATAGAGTTTTGTGGGGAGCAGCTGCAAAAGGCGGCAATGGTTCCGAAGACGGTGTGGTTCGGGGACTTGCCGATGAATTCCACCGGGAAGGTACAGAAGTCTGTGCTGAGAGAGAGAGCTAATGCAATTGAGAAGCATCATCCACAGTACGAGCACAGCTTCATGAGAACCAAAGCATGAGGAGAAGAGAAATGATTACGTAACAACATTGAATGCACTATAATAATAATAATAATTTATTTTGGATCACAAAAAATCAAATTAAAAATAATAATAAATTATTGTGGGACCTATTTCTTCAAGAATTTGTGACTCACAATAGACTATTATTCTCACAGTACCCCAAGGACTATTATGCTAGCAAAATCCATCAGAGGAATTACTTGCGAATAATTAGAATTCAACTACATGTGTCTTTCTGTGTTATTTGTCCTGTAATTGCATATTTCGGATCGTCATTGATTTCTCTAACTTTAATTAAAGCATATGTTTAAGTTTCTTTCTTTTTTTAAGTCAACCTTTTTAGCTAGATTTTAACCGTTAATTTGTAGTTACTGTATGAAAGTAGAGGATTCAATCTTAGATATTGTTGACATGGCCGTCCTCCTATTCGAAACATATGGTCTGTTATTGTGAAAATATGGATCAATGTATATACCAGAAGATTAGTGAGAGCAAAATTTGTTTCCTTGTGCTGTATGTAGATGATATACTACTTGTGTCGCGACCCAATTTTTTTCGAAGGTGAGGTGAATCACCTAAAACTAGGTTAATGGATTACTAAGTCTGAAAACTTGGCATGGACTCTCCCAAGCCCTACCAATCGCGACTTGATACTAAGAAAATGACCTATTAAAACATGCAATTATATTTCAATTTGGAGCCGCCACTAACCAATTAGGGTTGATTAGAAACCCAGATAAAGTATGGGAGAATACTTTACCTTTTACGAACCAGAGATTTAATGGATTCGGGGACATGGTTACGCTAGATTAATCTAACGCCATTTCGGTACCTTTTAAAAAAAAACATTTTTGCAGGCAATCTTGATTAATTTTAACCTAAGTTACTAACATGCAAATGGTGGTCATGCGGGTACACAATCAATAACATTCAATAAACCAAAATGCTAGATTCATAAGAAATTATAAAACTATAACTTTATTAAGGTTCAATCTCTAAAAAAGAACATTTACAAAAACTATTAATAAAAATGCATGCCCTAAACATGATTTCTAAATAACATGATATCTAATTAAATTAAATGCATGATATCTAATTAGATGCAATCTTAATTTATTTTTGATATGCATGACTTTTACTTTAATGATATGTGAGATGCAATTTATATGGAATAACTTAAACTATCACTATATGTATGCAATCTAATTTATATAATTCTGCATATACTACATGACATGGGATGCATGACATAACGATTCTATATGCATGTTCTTTTTGTGATTTTTTTTAATGATTCTTTTTAATGTATGCAACCTACACTAAACAATGATGATATGAAATGGGATTAATTATGAACTAACCCATTAATTAACCAAGTAAATGATTTTTTGTTTTTTTGTTTTTATTTTTTATTTTTAATGACTAAATAACGTAATGATGCAATGCTAACTTTTTTATTTTTTTATTATATTTAAAAGACTACATGATGGGAATACTAAAAAAAAAAACTATGATCCACTAATTAAAATGCAACATGTAACGTGCACATTATGAAATCTATATAACCTAAATAACATTTTTTTTATTTCTTTTTAGTTTATTAAAGGAAAATTAACCTAATCCTATATGAATCTAAAAAAAAAGTGTTGCTTAAAATGTAAAAATGCGTATGGACCTAAATATCTAAGTTCTAAATATGACATAAAATGCATGATATGTGATAAACAAATAACCATAATGCACCAAAATATGTACCTAAAAATCATCAATGTAAATCAATGACATATTATTTTAATGGGCATCAATAATGCAAAGCAAACCAAGAATTTTGCCATAAAAAAGTCAAGATAATCAAAAATCTAACCCGACGTCTCGCGGGTCAATATTTTTAATTACTATGGCTTTAATATGACAAATTTCCTAATCGGATAATGATAATAAAAATCAATAACAACAAATCAAGTTAAAATAAAACACTATGAACAGAATATTTGATATGAATTTAGCCTAAAGAAATTACCTAATCAAGGGCACAGCTTTTTGTTGCTAAAAAAAGCACCTACACAAAGAAAACTAAAGAGCAGCCCCAAGTAAAAGTCACACGGCAGCAGGGGGCGTCGCTCGGGCGTGCAGGGCGTTAGGATCGCAAACGGTGGTGAGTCGCGCGGAGGCGAGTTGCAGGTAGCTTCGGTGCGCGAGGCGCGCACGTCAAGTCGTCGCGGGGAGCTTCGTGGGGAGACCGGCGAAGCGGCTGTGGCGAGAGCGGTGGTGCTGGCGAGCTCGCGGGCGATGGAGGGTTCTGGCAGAAGTGACCAGCAACGGCGATGGGTGAGCAGGTCGTTGCGGCGATGGCTGATGGAGGCGAGCAGGTTGCTGCTCGCGGCGTCGAGCGGGAGGAGCACGGTGGTGCGGTTGTCGGAGAGGCGCTGTGCGGCAACGGGTCTTCGTGGTGGTGTGGAGTCCGACGGCTTGATCGGCGAGGAAGGTTGGTGCGACGGTGCGGCAGCAGGGGACCGAACCAGCAAGGAAGAAGAACAGTTTTCTTCTTTCCTCCTTTTTTTTTAATTTCTCTCTCCTGACACTCACGTCTTCTGCTTTTCAGCAGGAACCCCACAAAATCTGTTTGACTTTTCTTCTCCTTGTAGAGCTTGAAAAACTCTCTTTCTGACACACTTTCAGCGGAAGAAAAAAAAAAACCCCTTTACTGACTTCGAACCCAACAAAGGAAAGTCTACATTAACTTCTCTCTCACAAAAACTCCATTCCCCTTTTGTGAATATTTCGAAAACTCAGTCCAAAACTCCCCCACACTTTTCTATTTTTTCTTCAGCGAAAGACTAAGCCAAGACCCCCTACGAAAGTGAAAATCAGGTGCCCCTTTTTCACGTCTCAGACTCTCCATTTATAGAGCAAAAAGCAAATCAAGTTTGTTTTTCAAGTGGAGATTTTCACTCAACCACTTAACAACAAAGTGGCTCCAAAATCACACCGCCGTTTAAAATTTTTGAATTCAAATTTGTTTTTTTTTTTTTTTTTTAAGTTTCCCTCTAAACCAAGATTATCCTCTATTTCTAAAAACTAATTTTAAATTAGGTGTCAACACGTGGAAAAGAAAAATAAAAAGAAAAAGAAAAACTGAATTTTTTTTGGCATTTTGAAATGAAGATTTTAAAAACCAAATTTAATATATTATTTTTAGAAATATTAGGTGTCAACAACTTGCAACCAATGATAAAGGGTTGTTGCATGAGGTGAAACAATTTCTTTCTAAGAGTTTTGATATGAAGGATATGGGTGAGGCATCTTATGTCATTGGTATTAAGATCCATAGAGATAGACCTCGAAGAATTTTAGGACTATCTCAAGAAACCTATATCAATAAGGTCCTAAAGAGATTTTGGATGAAAAATTGTTCCCCAAGTATAGCACCCATTGTGAAGGGTGACAAGTTCAATTTGAACCAATGCCCGAAGAATGATTTAGAAAAGGAACAAATGTACAACATTCCATATGCTTTTGCTGTCGGAAGCTTGATGTATGCTCAGGTTTGCACTTGACCTGACATCGCTTTTGCCGTGGGAATGTTAGAAAGATATTAGAGTAATCCAGGTATGGACCACTGGAGAGCTGCAAAGAAAGTGATGAGATACCTTCAAGATACTAAAGACTACATGCTTATGTATAGATGGACTGACAACCTAAAAGTAGTCAGTTATTTGGATGCGAACTTCGCGGGTTGCGTTGATTCACGAAAATCAACATCTTGATACATTTTTATATTAGCTGGTGGAGCTATGTCATGGAAAAGTGCGAAGCAAACTTTGACTGCTAGTCTGAGTTCGTTTCTTGTTTTGAGGCTATCTTGCATGGTGTATGGTTGAAGAGTTTCATTGCTGGGCTTAGAATTATTGATTCTATTTCTAGGTCATTAAGAATATATTGTGACAATTCAGCTACAGTTTTTATAGCTAAAAATGCCAAAAGTAGCAGTCAAAGTAAGCATATCGAGATTGAGTATTTACCCATGAGGGAACGTGTTAAGGAGAATAAAGTGGTCATAGAACGCGTTAGCACTGAATTGATGATAGCCGATCCTTTAACTAAAGGCATGCCACCGATGAAGTATAAGGATCATGTAACTAGTATGGAAATAGGTCCCATCATGTGATTTGTCATCATATGGACGATTTTTGTTGTATGAAACTCTTATTCTGTTGTAATGTTGATTCACAATTTTGGTGTACACATTTTGTTGTTTATGAGAATAACATTTATCCTTGGTTCTGGAATAAACATAGAGTTTATTTATTAAGATGTGTTGTCACATATAGGCTAACATTAAAGAAATAAGATGCATTATGATACATGGAAGATATTACTCAATCTTAGAGGACATGTTGCCATGATCCATGTGTTTTGTTTCTTTTCTTTAAACATAAAGTTTTCGTGGAATTAGTTGGACAATCCGTATGATGAAAATGATGGGATCAAGTGGGAGAATGTTATTTATTTTTGTGATCCCACATTTTCGGACCCACATTTTCTCTTTAAAGTGGTGGTTATTCGACATGTAGTTTTTCCACATTTCGTATATTTTTGTGACAACCGCCAATTTAGTAACCGTCTTGATGGAAGATGGTATATAAAGGAACAATCGTTCATTTCTAACAGAGTAATTCACAAGGTCTAACACAAACCCTCTCATTTGGAATACACCATCAGTACAATGAGGGAATTGGGTTAGTAGAGTGTGCCCATTATTTCTCTGAATATTCAGGATCTCTCTACGAACGTGAACACGAACAATGGCTTACCACCGCCCACAGTGGCAGCATTGGCTTCGGGCCTGATCCCCCACATGGAGGGGAGAAGTTCGAACCCCAACGTTGTCGCTAGGGATTCTTAAGTGTGACGCCGTGGTGATAGGTTCTGCGCTAGCGTCACCTGTGGGTTTACGTCTAGGCTGCTGGTCGACAATGGTTCCTCCAGTCCCAAAAAAAAAAAAAAAAAAAAAAATGGCTTGAGATTTGTCTATAATTGATCTTGGCTTCCGCATTATGAATTTTTCTGTCTAACATTACTTCCGAAACATCTAAGAAATTTTTTATGTCTAACATTAATGCTCACGGTTTGTTGTATGTTCATGCAGGTTGCAGCTATGGCTCCAAACATCCCTGCACTGCACGAGCTCCATTTCGCAGTTCCAATGGCCGGCGCAGCTCTGTCCGCGCTTAACATCAGCCTTGATAAGCCTGCTTTGACGAACATTCTTCAACGTTTGCAACCCAAAGTCATCTTCGTCGACTCTGAGTTCGCACACCTCGTCTCCAGAGTCATCAACACGCGCCTCCAAGAGGGCCACCACGATCACAAGCCAATCCTTGTCGCAATCCACGACGTCTCACTGGACCGTCGAATCCAATGTGATCTTGAGGTTCGAGAGTATGCACAAATCCTAGCTATGGAAGAGAGCGATTTCCAAGCCATGATTCTGGCCGATGAGCGTGACCCCATCTTGGTCAACTTCACTTCGGGTTCGACTGGGATGCCCAGGGCAGTGGTGTGCAGCCACCGGGCAGCGTACTTGAACTCTCTAGAGCTGATCCTCCGATACGAGATGGGGAAGTCGCCAGTGTTCCTGTGGACGATGGACATGCGCAGGTGCAAAGCGTGGTGCTTCGCGTGGGCGGTGGCAGCGCTCGGCAGTGTCAATGTGTGTACTCAGAATGTATCCGGGACGATCATCTTCGACTCCATTCAGCACCACAAGGTCACTCATCTTTGTGGTAATGCTCCATTTTGTTGTCTTTGATGTGGAGAGTCCTCTTACATCATTAGCATGACATATTAAACGGAATCAATCGAAAACTATATTCATTCCATGTGAATGATAACTTGAAATATCATAAGTAAAAGTTAAAAAACACTCGTATCCTTAGAAATTACTGCTCATACTTCTTTTCTCTTTTATTGAGCACTCGTCCTTTGTTAATAGCAATTCATCAATTCCTTTATGGTACTATTAACTTTTTGTAGACCGTAGCCGGACCTACTTCTTTTAGTAAATATAAGCAAGTAATCGGGAGGATGCCTGCACTTTTTGATGTATGTAATATGATTCGACCCAAAAAAAAAAAAGTTCGTAATATGAAGTACGTATAATGTTAGGTTCACGCAAAATCACCCATGAAAATGTAGAATTTTATATTTTTCCCTTTTCACAGGTGACTACACCATCCTAAATTTGATCGCTGAAACACCGCCCCTCGACCAAAAGCTACTGCCTTCTCGGGGGGATGTAATCGTCTCCGGTAGAATCCCGACGAACCAATTCCTCGAGAAAATACACGATCCTGGGTTCAACATTATCGGCGGATATGGCATGACAGAAGCCCTTGGACCCGCCCTCAACAGCCCCCTGAGGTCACCACAACACCACCATGAAGAGGACGACGATGACCATGACGATCATAACCTGAAATGTAGAGAACGCCACGCCGATGTCAAGGACCCGACCACCATGCTGAGCGTTCCAAGCGATGGGAAAACCATCGGAGAAATCATGCTCCAAGGGAACAACCTCATGACGGGCTACTTTGGCAACCCGGAGGCGACCCAGGAGGCCTTTTCTGACGGGTGGTACAGGACCGGGGATCTTGGTATACGGCATGCGGATGGTAGCATAGGGGTGATTGACCGAGCTAGGGACATCATAGTCTCGAGGAACGAGCGGATCAGCACATTGGGCATAGAAGCCGTCTTGTGGGCCCACCCGAAAGTTGTGGAAGCCACCGTTGTCGCTCAAAACGACGCCGTTGCGGGGCAAGTCCCATGTGCATTCGTGAAGTTGAAGGAAGGGGAGTATTCCAACGAGGAGATAGTAAAGTTTTGTGCGAGGCGGCTGGAAGAGGCGGTGATGGTTCCGAAAAAAGCATTTTTCGGGGACTTGCCGAAGAATTCCACGGGCAAGGTGCAGAAGTCTGTGCTGAGAGAGAGTGCCGATGCTGGTTCCCCAAAGGGTTTTGGAGGTGTTGGGTTGTAACGATTCCCAGAAAAGGTTTTCGACACTAAATCGATCCCCTTAAATTGACGAAGCGGAAGCGAGCCCAGAACAAAACAGTCATGAATCACCGATCAAAAACACGCCACAGAATCGAGCGTACCTTGTATCCACGAGACTAAACACCGACGTTGCGATTCGAGGAGGAAACCGGATACTTGTTCTTCAAGAGGGAATTCTTGATCTTCGCTTGGGGAGGGAGCGATGTGCAAGCGACGTTTTCTTAAAGGAATATTGTTGCGTTTTGAGAGTGAGAGTAGAAAAGAAACGACGTTCGTAACTCCAAAAATTACGTTCCTTTTCTTTTATATTTTCCCTCGAAGCGTCTCCTCCAAACGACGCGACTCCTCAAAACGTAACACCTCTTCCAAAAGACACAACCTTTCACTTTGCACCTTTTCCTCCATGGGCCCTCAACTCACGGGCCGGGTCCTAATGGGCTAACTCAAGCCCAATAAAACCATCAGGAGGCTAAAAGCCTCTTAGGAAAGCTGAACCAAATGCACAAGATAAGGCTTAGTTCGTCAATATCTCTAACTTTGATGTAAGCAAAGCGTTTCATTACTTTCTATTTTTAGTCAACCTTTCCAGCTAGAATTTAACCATTAATTCGTAGTTACTCTATGAAAGCAATGGTTTTAGTCTTATATATTACTGACATAGCAGTCCTCCTATCCGAAAGACGCAATCTCGTACAAATATCAAGTTGTGATACTATGGGACAAGCAAATCAAATAATAGATTGGGCACTAAATTTACGTGATTTGATTCAGATATTGATATCTACATCCACGAATAGAGCAATGCATAGTTCCACTATGAAAACAAGTAATATAACGGAGATTACACTCTCTCAAGCACTCAAATAATCTCTTGATATTTCTCAATCCCTAATTACACCTGATATCTCACTTGATATTTAGCCTTCATAATTTCTAATGAAATCTCACCCAATTCCTAGGTAAATATATCTCATCAAGTAGGTTATGCGTCACTCCATTCATTACTCATCACGTGTCCACTTATTTGTCTTCGTCCTTCCTCCTTCCTATTCCTTTCACATGCGGAGCGTTTAATATATGAAGTACGGCCAACATGCTAAAGAAAATCGCAAGCGATCACAAAAGTCCAACTTGGACTTTATTTATTGAGGCAGGCTCGCATGCTTTAACTTTAGTATTTGTTTAACGGACTCAAACTCGAAACATATTTTAACATAAATCAACATTAATATATTGTCGAATGTATAACCATCTATACATAATATAAAATAACAAGCCAATGACAGGATCGAGTTCCAAAGTTCACTAAAAAGAATTTATACATCTCCAGTGGCTAGCAAACTAAACCCTACAAATATTGTTTCAAATACATATTCAACTATCTCAATGTGTACCAACTCATAATCTCAACCTAACGCGCAAGGTTTGGCTTAATGTTTTATTGGAGAACACTTCTCTCCAACTTTATGCATTATCGTATTGTAACTCAATCGAGCTTATACTAATTCAATCGATTTTGTTTTTTCCCATAATGACAGTTCGATTTATACAGTGCTTCCATAACATCTCTAGACTAAAATAAGTCAGAATATTGAACAGTCTCGCGTAAAATGGAAATGTACCCGACTACATCTTCATGGGCCAATACTCACGAATTCGAATTATAAATCGGCCCGACCATTTTGTTACAACCAAATGGGACAGCTTTCGAGATTACCTTCTCTCGTGGGCATGTCTGGTGGTGGTAAACATAGTTAGGTATCGAGAATGCCCGTTGCTCTTCGTTGCAAAAGAGTAAATTATCAATTAATAATAAAGCAATTATAGCATTTACAGTCGGTGTAAAAGTAATTTTTTACGAGCGCCTTCAGCCACCCTTAATTTGATGATTAGTGAGATTGTGCATGGTTAGAACCCTCGTATCGATGGTGGGCAAGATCATCTGTGAAAAGTTTTCTGAATGCTTGTGATGTACACACTGATTTCGCTTGACAATCGACGGGCTTGAGTTAATTTGCGCAGAACACTTTCTATGACAGATTTATAATCTTCACCGGACAGCGAATTTATTGTGGCCAACGCCGAAAGGGTTGGTAACTCGACTCGACTCTTTCCCAAGTTCCTGATCAATTTCGATCACGATTGCTTGCTAATTGCTGTACATCTCTTGAGGGTCGGTCCATCCTCTCATGTTGGAAGTCACAAGAAAAGACAACTATGATTGTAATCTCCTCAAATACCTAGAAATTTTCGTAACATACATGATTCGACCATCATTACAGGTCTTGAACATTTAATTTTCGTACTTCATGTCAATCCCGATGTCATATATTTGGACAATAACATAAATAGTATCAGGAATTTCACGAAATTTCACATATATCACATGCTAGACGAGAAATGTACTCGAAAAACCAGGATTAATAGGTCGTCCAAAGGCTGCTAAAATTCGAATAGGGGAAGACAATTCATCCCCATCTTGGAAAGAAGTTCATGAGCTTCGATGCCATGACCAGGACACCCGAGTGCTCGTCCGTGACCTCTACTTCTCAAACGGGGTCGCAGATTCACCCGATCAAGATTTCATCCAGTCCTTCACATCGGCAACTCTATCTTAAAATGGTCCCCCGTAGATGTCGAAAGCATTGGAACCATTATTGACGCATCCAGATGAATAGAAGGCAAGTTTAACTTGTCAATGGGTCGACAATTGCAGGCACATATGCAGAATACATTACCTAAGTAGCGAGAGGAACGGAAAGGAAAACAAATTAATCATCTACACAGCATGCCAGATGAAAGCCGCTATGACGGACAAGGCCAATACCGGATTGCTATAGCGGCAGTAAGTTCTTAAGCAGAGACGTACGATTCTTTATTCAATGTGACGCATAAGCGAACGAGATTTATACTGAGCAGGCGTTCATTATCTCCACCTGCTGCTTTGGCAGGCGAAGACGGCATACACAGAGCTGGCGCTTTAATACCTTCCCATTCGAAACGTCATGGCGATGCTGGAGAAGTACCTGCAGCAACCCTGCCTCAAGAAAAATGGGGCGGTGCTCATGGTGGATCTGGAAGGAAATCCGGTTGCGCACTATTACGGTCTTTGACTGTCATTGACCAGCAGAGTGAAGAGGACACTACTTGTATTGCAGCTCAGTACCCTACATCGTCCGCCTAGATTTAAATCAGCACAGGGCGGGAGCATCTGCATGAGCTAAAAGATTACACAGCAAAACTGCCGAGGCAAAAGAGATTAATTTCCTCTTAGTACAATGAAATGTAACAGAGATGAAAGCTGGCCGGTAAGCAAGACGCCACATTCATGTCGATGTATTCATGTAATGCATACCAGGAGCAATTTGAGACACCTATTCTGAGCTCCCATGTACTGTATTCACCTTTTTCAGGGTCAAAATGATGAATTACGCAAATTGGTCACCTCCAAAAACCTTTTGTGAACCATCAACTCTTGAGAACTTTGTTAATTATGAGACACTACACAAGAACAATCACATAAACTGTGGGGATAGATTGTGTAATGTTTGGCTCATGAGAGGCTGCCCATGGCCTTTGCTTTTTCCCTCAGAATGAACTTTTGGATCTTTCCAGTCGAAGTTTTGGGCAAATCCTCGAACATGACTGTCCGAGGAGACATGTAACGAGGCAAATGATCTCGACAATATCCTATGATCTCCTGAGCATCGACGTGACATCCCTCCTTTAACTTCACGAATGCGCAAGGCGTTTGGCCCCAATGATTATCAGGACGCGCAAGCACCACGGCCTTTAGAACTGCCGGATGGCTGTACAGAACCGTCTCTACCTCCACTGCGCTTATATTTCCTCCCCCCAAAATTATAACGTCTTTCAAACGATCTTTTACTTCAATGTAGCCATCAGGATGCTTCACAGCGAGGTCTCCACTATGAAACCATCCACCCTCAAATGCCTTGTCTGTCGCTTCCTGATTCTTATAGTAGCCGCGCATGACAGTGTTTCCTCTGGACATGATCTCTCCTAGAGACTTACCATCACTAGGAACGGTCTCCATTGTGACCGGATCTCTTAACATCGACTTCCTCGAGGCCAAGATGTTGCATCCCTTGTCGAGATTTGATGTTTGATCTTTGGTCAGAGGGCAGAGAGTCCCACTCGGGCTTCCATGCACAATATGTCCCCGGACCGTAAGTTTCTGTCAAGCCATACAAGTGTGACACACTGAACCTGGGCTCTTCCATCTTGGATAGGATTTGTGGTGGCGGCAGCGAACCGCCTGTCATGACTTCCACCTTGCGAGGAAGAGGTCGATCGTCCACCGCCGAGTTAACAAACATATTCAAGACAGTCAGCGCTGCTCCCATGTGAGTCACGTTATGCATAGCAATACTATCAAATATTCCCTTCGGATAGACTTTTAGGAGGCACACGTTGGTGCCGCCTTGTGCCGCTACTCCCCAAGCCAAGTACCATCCGTTGCAATGGAACATAAGCACCGTCCACAGGTACACCGGCATCGAGCCCATCCCATGAAGAAGAAATGTCGCAATCGAATTTAGATACGCACCTCTATGGCTATAGACAACTCCTTTGGGCTGCGATGTCGTCCCGGAAGTATAGTTTATGCTGATGGGGTCCCATTTGCTGCGTGGTCGCTGCACCTCGAAATCACCGGACCCCGAGGCCACGAGTCCTGCATACTCACAAATGCCCGAAGGATGCAGAGGAACAGATCCATCCAATTCAGAAATAAGGACTAGAATCGGCGGTTCTGTTTCTGTCTTGTTGAACAAATCAATTGCCTGGCGAGCAACTTCGAGTAGCTGACAGTCCACGAAAATGATCTCGGCTCTCGAGTGTTTCAGAAGTGTCGACACCATGAACAGGTCGTGCCGGGCGTTTAGCGTGCAGAGGATCGCTCCAGCCATGGGGACCGCGAAATGCGGCTCGTACGCTGCGGGGACGTTGGGAGCCAGGGTGGCTACCTCTTCAGAGATACAACACCCAAAGCTTAATCCTCTCTCATCTCTCATCCGTTAATCAAATCACTGCCATGAACTAGATGAATCTTTATCACGCACTAACAGAGAAGACACTTCCTAGGTGGCTACCTGTTCAGAGACGCAACACCCAAAGATTCGCGGATCCCGGAGTTGATTCGAGCAAACTAGGAAGTTTGAGTGCATCTTTTTTCGGTCCATCGATTCTGGCGACCGTTACCAAGGAGGAAATTTTCCTTTTTGCCGGGGCATATTCGAGAAGGATGAACTACTGAAAGTGCGAGTAATGCATTGGAAAGTAACACACGAATTTTGGAAATAATACATGCACACAAAATTCACGTGGTTTGTTAGTGTCCCTAACCCTAGAAAAGATTGATCAGATGATTCTACTATGGATGGAAAAGAGAGGATTACAATCATTCATAATGCTCAAATTCAAGTGGTTCCTTATCATAAACACACCCAAACGCGCAATAAATAATCATAAAAAAGGAGAGTATTCACTTGCCGTAATTCTTTTGGAGGAAGCTCTCAAAATCTCTAGGTTTTCATAATTTTCTCTGCTAAAAACAAGCTTTGAAAATAAAATTTTTAACAAATCCGGAATGAAGCTAGGCTGTCGCCAAGATAGGCCCGAGCGTCTGGGTAGTGCTTTGAAAACCACAATAGATATTGGACACTATCCAAGAGCTCGACCAGCTTTTCTGAGCCTAGCGGCCGAGTTCATCTAGGCATCACGCGGGCCATTTCCTCGCATTTTCAACTTGACTTTTTTGTACACTAGCATTGAAAAAGCAAAATTGGTTAAAAAAAACAACTCCTCTCACATTCACACCTGTGTGTGGCGGGGCTGCCCAACTAGCTCACATGAGATTTATTTTGGGCCTGAATCCAGGATCTGGGCGGGATCCCCGCCTTGGAGGGGTGACACATCTAATTGGGGTGTTGAAGAATTTTCCAAATCATGAACTGAAAGTCATTTGTTCAAGTCCAACCAATTATATGCAAACTATCATAAATGAGAGTGATCTATACAGGCCAGATGCCTAAGTTTAATGAGTTTATAAAACTCGTAAGGTGTTTTATGAACCTCCAAGTAGCTTGATCTCCATGTCTGTGTCGAATTACAAACTAAGTATTTCCCATTTGTTTGTATACATACATATGTATGTATGTATATATATATATATATATATATGTAAATTTAATGAGTTTATAAAACTCGTAAGGTGTTTTATGAACCTCCAAGTAGCTTGATCTCCATGTCTATGTCGAATTACAAGCTAAGTATTTCCCATTTGTTTGTATACATATATACATATACATACACATATATGTTGTATATGTATATATGTATATGTGTGTGTGTATATATATATATATATATATATATATATATATATATTCTCTTATGATCCATACAAAACTTATATTAATGTCTTGTTCGGCAGGAAAAAAAAATCTAAACAGTATACACGTATCGATGACAAGCAAGTTGTTGTCATGGAAAAGCTTGAGCCCACGTGGACCCGACCCGAGCCCGCATGCCGAGTCTACTCACTTCTAGCACGAGACAGTTTATCGATGCCGTTAATGATATGACGTATCGATGACAAAAGCGATGTGCCTACCCGACTCGAGCGCGCTCACCGGGTCTACTTGTGCCCTTTGAGCGCCTAGTTCTAGTTGAAATTGAATACCTCATTCTTAAAGAAAATCTTGAATATTTTTTTTTTTGTGACCCAGGATCCGCTGAGGCCAATGTTCACTTACACTAATCACCAACCCACGGCCCGTATAGTGCGCGGTGCACCTCGAAGCAAGCGTCAATACTTGGGGGAAAGCTAGCATAAGACCCCACCACCATGGCCTCTCACTTAAGATGTATTAGTAGTTGCGAAGTTTCGACCATGGGACCTTTGCGGTGAAGTACCCAAAGCCGAACCAACTCAACTGTCCATCGGTGGGTAAGAAAATCTTGAATATTGATATTTAGTTGTTGACACATAAATTTTGGCGATCCAGTCATTTATTTATTGCATAAAAATTAGGGATTAATTTTACCCCTAAAAAAATATATTATAATTAAATTGCATAGCATATAGTTTTAGGAGCATTTTTTTTATTATTATTATTGCATTTGCATCGGACTGGTGGCAGATGGGTTTAAATTGGTAATTTTGAGCTTTAATTTGATGAGTTGGACTAAGCCCACGAAGAGAGCAAATTAGCCCAAGCCCGTTATTTTATTTTTTTATGACCGAAAGTTATCTTGTGAGAAATGGAGATTTGATATTTTCGGTGATATGACGGTGGATTTTTCATTACCCTCAGTAAAAGCAAGCGTGCAGAGGAGATATTGCGAGCTCATCTTTAAAATATTCAAAATCAGGGAAAATTTTATTACGATCTTGAACTTTTGGCAACATTCAATCAATCGTGGGTTGGTATTTTGAAAAAATGAATTTTTTGTTGATCTTGTGAAAGTAAATGTGCGGACAAAGACATCAAAAAGGGCAAGAAGGATTAGCATTATTCATGGATAGGAAAGAATGTTAAAAAATATATATATTCAATGAGGATATATGGATCTGCAGTGCATACAAAGGAAATATAAACCCTCACAAAAGAGGGAAGTCAATATGTGGACTTCTTCCCTATATTCAAATTTCCTCTTTGGAAGTTCAAATTTTGCCAGTATAAAAGCATGACAGTTTAAAGGAAAAAAGAGGCCACACATTGAATACACGACACACAGAGGGCCACACTTATGGATACACTCGGCCACAAATATAGATGGTGTGAGAGAAAGAGAGAGGGAATTTGTCTTCATCCATGGGAGCTTTTCACGTAAAAGCGGGCAGAAGAGGGGAGAGAACTAGCCTTCATTAGAGTTGAACAGTGCTTCATTCTTTTGCCTTAATATTCCTTCCTGCAAGTCTTGTGAGAAAATATTGGGTGGGTCTTACCCTCCACGTAGGCGTAGGGTAAGACCATTCAGAATTCGACACGTGGCTCCACGTAGGCGATGGCGTCAGATCCCGACTCAGCGCTTCTTTTTCACTCTCTCCCAAATAACTCGGCTGGCGGCTCGGCTCGGGCCGGGCTGGCGGAAGAAAGGACGGACGGATCGGTGGGTAATAAATGCGTTGCGCTCCCGCTTAAATTTTCTCTCTCCTCACTTGAATTTTCTAGGTTTTGTCTCTCTTTTGTGGAAGAGCGAGACAGAGAACGAACGAGCTGCGCTACTTCCTTCGTTTCCTTCTCGGCGCATCCCACCCCCTCCGCCTCCGCCTCTCCAAAACGCCTCGCCGGTCATCTACCTCGGCACGTCGCCTCCTCCAAGAGCCCCACCCGCCGCAGCTGGTTCCTCAAACCTTCGCCTCCGATCAAGTTTCCAACGCGGAGATCGAGCACAAGGTTTGTGATCGCGTTGGTCTGTCTCGGCAACTTCTGGGCCTCCGTCCGATTGCCTTCCTCCGACGAACTCGTCATCAACTCCGAGCCGCCGCCGCCGCCGCCGCCGATGGCGTCCTCCGTCTCTGGCATCTGCTCGTCCTCCCCCTCCCTCAGGCCGAAGACGCCGCTGGCCTCCGCCGCGAAGCCGTCGGCCTCCGGCAGAAGGGAGGCGGCCTCAGTCTTGTTCCCGAGCGGCGCCAGGCTCCCCGCCATCGACCGGGTGTTGTCCCTGTTCCTGGCCCAATCGGTCGCGAGGGAGATCTCGGTAGACCTAGGCAGGGCCGACGACGCGGCAAAGGAGAGGCGCGGGCTAGAGGCTGGAGAAGGATTCCCGCTCGCCGTGGACGAGGTACGTGGACTAGCTACACCAGCACCGGAGCTAGGGCTTTTCCTTGGACATGAGCCGAATTGGGTTCACGGACGAGTTCGTGGAGGAGATAGAGCCTCGGTTCCGGGCCGCGTTCAAGGCGATGGAGGAGTTGGGGAAGGGCGCGATCGCGAACCCGGCCTGGACGAGGGCCGCATGGTCGGGCACTACTGGTTGAGGAAGTCGGAACTCGCGCCGGCCCGGTTCCTGAAGGCGCAGATTGAGAGCACGCTTGACGCCGTCTGCAATTTCGCTGTTCTTCTTTAATTGCTGTTTCCTGAGTTTAATGAGCTCGTGGTAATGATAATAATGATATCTATTGCTCCTATTCTAGAGGATTCTTAGAAGAGAAGCTTGACGATCGGTTTATTTGTTGACATTTGCCGAATGCCAAGTGTAGGAGTTCTGTTGAAAGATGAGAAAGCGGAAAACTTTGCTCCTCTTTCGTTTTGAAGTAAATATGAGAAAGCGGAAAACTTTGCTTGCTTTTCAGGTAATTTTGCCTGGGTTACTTTGCTTCTTTTTTCTTTTGTCCAGTGACTTTCTTACTCTTGAAACTTCTTGAAACATATTGTTCGGAGTAACTTAATGACGAGCTGATAAATGTTCTGTTTCTTTTTCCTATATATGTGCTGCTTGCAATTTAATTTTCTACTTAACTCCATTTTAATATATGCATCTTTATATGCTGCTCTTTTCATAAACCCAGGCGGTGAAGCAGCTGCTCTGGTTGGACGTGGAAAGCCCTGACACACATAGGTGCCTGGTTAGTTTCTCTCTAGTTTGCACTCGAGATATTTTATCATTCTCATATGTCCTCTTAACTCCTTGGGTTGAGCTGTTGATATATTTGTCACATCTTTTGGGTGTCTGTAAATTTTGATGCAAGTCATAGTATGTTGATCTGTGTTGCTGCTGCTTTTTCCTCAACTCTTTTCAGTGGTGGTCTATATTGTTTCCCTGGTTGCTAGAGACTTTGACGGCTTGGTGTTGTTCCTGATGGGTGCTTCTTATGCTGCAGTTAAAGTTTTTCCACATAGTTAGTTCCATGGCTGCCCCAGCTACTGACTCTGAGAAACTTATTTGCACTGTATTAGAAGCTGAACGACCAGAAATCAGGTTCTTTACAACCTGTCTTTTGGACTTGCTATATCTTTTTTGTTTGTTTTTTCAATATGACAGTCTTTTAACACATACAATTGTTCATCTTGCAGTCATTTGCATGGGAAGTCTCTTTTAGAGGCAAATGAGTCATTCCTCGATAAGCATAAAGGTATCCTCAACATCAGACAATTTTCTTACGTGTGTTATAACATGTTCTAAGTGTGCTTGGTCTTTTTTTATTGTATGTGCAGATTCCTTGATGCACAGGGCAGCTGCTGTAGAAATGCTGTATCTTTTGGAAGCCAGCAATCAGGGCAAGGCTGTGAAATTAATTGAGGATTCAAGCAATAACTTGGTGCAAAGGTACTGTTTGGTGCAACGAAGGTCTACCATCTTCATTTCATTTGTTTTGGACTGTTTTACGCTGCCATCCCCTTGATAATCTGTTGAGCATGTCCACGTTATGTTGCATAGAAATGGAGCGCTTGGATCAGTTAAGGAATGGAAACTCAAGGATTGTATTGCGGTTCACAAGCTACTCTCCTCAGTAGTAGTTGATATGGATGCTGCGTCAAGTAAGTTTTGATCTCGTCAACTGTTTTTGGTTAAAGTTATGCTTAAAATGTGAAGTATCTGTTCGAATAATTGGAGTAGCAGCAGTATAGGGTAGCAAGTGGGTGGCTGGGTGGGTGTGTGTTGGGGTGTGAGAGTCGGAGGGATCTCGTCGGCGAATTTCGTTACTGATGACCATTCTTCTATCCCTACTTCCTTATTGGCCTACTCATTTTACTGAATACAAAGATGGGATATTATGATTGGATAAAGCTAGATTTGACTTTTGAGATGGTGTCTCTGATACTTGTAAAATACATCTTCAACAGGATGGAAATTATGTTGTGCCGAATACTTCCCGCACTCCACCTATTTTGAAGGAAGTCGCAGTTCTGCAGTTCTAAAGTCCTCGTACAGCCAGATTTCTAGTAATCCTGAAAATGGAGTCAACCATCCTGCGGGTGGCATAAACATGGATTCTCTTGCGCCAAATGGAAAACTGGAAGCTTTTAAGGACCTCTCTATCTAACAAGTGGAGTTGAAAGCTCATTTTGGGCAATGTAATTCTACATTCATCGGTATGTAAGAGAGTTAGTTCACAGCAATAACCGCAGCTTGGGAGATAGTTTGTTCAACCACTGGGGAAGTATCATTCATGGGGCCTTTTCAGTTCATGGCCATTCTGTCGCTTTATTGGATTGGCATTTGCTTCTGTTCTTTTTGGCCTTCCCTCTCCCTCTCATCTTGGAATTTGTTTTGCTAATTGTGTATAATCTTCCTCCACTTTCGTTTCTGGTCGGATTCATAGCCTTGTATGTCTGGCCATGAATGAGAAAAGGTGGCGGGCTACATGGGAATATGCATTAAACTAAGGTTTCCCTTTTTGCATTGTTAGTTTTACAATCTATAGGAGATCCCTGAGGTGGAGCCACAGGAGAAATTTTCGAGAACGGATGTTTGGTCAGCCTTAAGAACAAGTGGCCTCTGCAAACTTACTTCTGGAGACATGTTGTACTTCCCTTATTTATGTCCACCATTGTTTTTCCTTTGTATAAACATTGCGTTCTGTGAAAAATTTTGGAATGAGAGATGTTACAAATGATAGATTTTGCATCAATAAGACATGCTCTCCTGGGTTGGTTTTTGTTCTTTGTTTTCTAGTTTCAGGCCATCAAAGTTTTCTATTTTTTCGTTAAAGTATGCAAGTGAGTGATTCGGGCCTTGGCTCTATGTTATCCTTGCTAATATGAACCTCTAATTTATCTTCTTTGGTTTTTTCGTATCACTAATGAAATGGATAAAGACAAGTGGTCTCATAATGGGTTGTTGTTGGAGAGGAGCCATATGTTTTGCTGGACTTGATCTTTTTTCTGGTATGGAAATTTCCCTAGATTGTAGGGAAAATGTTTCTTTTCTTTTTCTTTCTTCTAGTTTTCCCTCTTACAACCTTCAAAAAATTATCTCTTGAGGCCTTTGGCAATTTCTCCTGCTTTTAAGTCGTCCGAAACTCTGAAAATAAATTTAGAAAATGTGAAAATAATGGTATGCCATTTTTGCTGTTTTCACACCAAAATAAGAAGGTTGAAATTATGTAGCCTCATCTCCCTTTTTAGACCACAACCAGAATGGTAACATGAATGGAACGAAATATGTAAGTTCAAGAAAAAGCCATTTTTCTTCTTTTTTGAGTCCCAAACCGACCACCTGCGCAATGCTCTCATATTTGTGAGGGATGATGCGGAATGATCTTTGATAAAAATATTTAGACAAGCATAATTGCAAGGGATGGAGAGAACTTTTCATGAACTAATTATTTGAATTGATATAAGTGATTAATATTAAAAAAAATATTTTCCAAATCTATGAAACAAACAGAATCTAAAACAAAACCAAAGACTAAATTGCTATTGCTCTATCCATTATCAGTTTTTGTCCATCACGTTCTTCCAAATTTTATTGCTCATCTGTCTTCAATCTTTTTATTTAAAAGAGGAAAGATAAAAACTAAGTTGTTCTCTGCAAATATCAGCAAGTTTTTAGCATATTGCTACAACTTTGATTACGCACTATGCTAGCTATTTCTTGATCAGCCTTGGGTAACTGTCCGTAACAGCAATAGTACTGAGGTCCTCCATTTATCTTAAGCATGCCCACTCTAGGGCTCCAAAATAGGAGAACATGACACGATGAATAGTTACAGTTTATTGCAATTTACGAGATTAAATACACCATCTGCTGTATTTTCGAACAGGCTATATACATCATTACCATTATCCCGAGATAGGATCTGTGCGCAAAGATTCCTTTGCCATTGCAGCACCCCCAGATCATTTCACGGGACCCGGCGTATGAGCCGAGCATTCAACTTCGACCTCACATTTACATGTCCTGAGAAGGTGGGACCACTCCCAAGCAAGAGAGATTCACTTCTCCATAGTGTCGTGTAGCAATGGTAAATCATCCGATGCGTCGCAAGAGAACCTCTTTTGCAGATATAACCTCTTGCTACCTGTGCCAAGTCAATACGCGTCTCTGCGAAGAGGCCCTGTTTCATCGTAAGTCTGATGAGCAAACATTGTGGTTGGCACATTCATGGGCAGCTCCCTTATGCAAATTCTTGAGCTACTTGAAACTCGTCCTCAGTTCTAGCTGTCTCTGTCAGATTGCGAAAGCCCACTGCTCTCACTAATCTCACTTTTACAGAGGGGGCATGAAGCATTGATCTTTAACCATTTATCAATGCACTCAACGTGGAAGACATGGTGACAAGGTAGCTCTTTTAGTTCATCGTTATCTGCATATCTTGACAAGCAAATACAGCAAACCTGCACAAATACAATGGCAACATCACTTTGTCTACTTGATAAATATCATGCCTAGCTGCCGATAGTAAGCATTTGCCACTTGCTGCTATCATGATAGTTTCACCATGTTAAGGAACATATAAGCAGATGTGAGGCGAGGCCTTTCTTTTAGGATGCGAAATCAAATGCTAGCCCTACATTATAGGTCAAAATTCAGCAGGAGGGTGCTTGAACTCCAGAATTGGAATGGGAGGACATAAGTGGGTTTTATGCTTACCGCGTCTTCTCCCGACAAGAAACGCTCCTTTTCTGTCCCTGGAGCCAAGACCCCGCCTTCACTTCCTCCGGTGTTAAATTCCTCGTCGTCAGCATTTAAGTCTTGCTTCACCTTGAATTTGTAGATAGGAAGAGCATTGATGGATTCTGAGGTGGCTGCTCTTGTCTGCGAAAAGTCTTCTCGGATGCCCAGAACAGACATTATGCAAGGTAGGCAGCAACAAATTGTTGCACATAGTATAAAAGGCATGGCATATCCAATAAAGCTAAAAGTTAGAAATACTATACATAACCTGCGAAAGGGCCACAACACATATTACATAACCTGCAAAAGGGCCACAACACATATATTTCATCAAGCACAGCAACTACATGTATAGACAGAACAGAACAGTGTCCCTATAAATTGGTACCTATACAGTTTCGGAGCATCAGAAGGTGAAGAGTGACCTCTAAAAATCCACACATTGCCGACAACAAACCATACAGCAAAAAAACAGTCTAAGGCCATCTTGAAATGGTCCACCAGCCCACTAATTCCGCAAAAACGAAATTAGCTGTTGATTCCATCTATCTTAGATTGTACAGACTAGGTTATTCTGAATGATGCCAATAATCCCACAACGTGCAAATTGAAATTCAATTTGAATAGATGAGAAGCAATCATCATCCATGAGCAGCATAAGAAACGATTGAACTTTAACGTGAACTTTAACCTGATTTCTGGTAGTTCAGCTTCTAATACAGTGCAAATAAGTTTCTCAGAGTCAGTAGCTGGGGCAGCCATGGAACTAACTATGTGGAAAAACTTTAACTGCAGCATAAGAAGCACCCATCAGGAACAACACCAAGCCGTCAAAGTCTCTAGCAACCAGGGAAACAATATAGACCACCACTGAAAAGAGTTGAGGAAAAAGCAGCAGCAACACAGATCAACATACTATGACTTGCATCAAAATTTACAGACACCCAAAAGATGTGACAAATATATCAACAGCTCAACCCAAGGAGTTAAGAGGACATATGAGAATGATAAAATATCTCGAGTGCAAACTAGAGAGAAACTAACCAGGCACCTATGTGTGTCAGGGCTTTCCACGTCCAACCAGAGCAGCTGCTTCACCGCCTGGGTTTATGAAAAGAGCAGCATATAAAGATGCATATATTAAAATGGAGTTAAGTAGAAAATTAAATTGCAAGCAGCACATATATAGGAAAAAGAAACAGAACATTTATCAGCTCGTCATTAAGTTACTCCGAACAATATGTTTCAAGAAGTTTCAAGAGTAAGAAAGTCACTGGACAAAAGAAAAAAGAAGCAAAGTAACCCCAGGCAAAATTACCTGAAAAGCAAGCAAAGTTTTCCGCTTTCTCATATTTACTTCAAAACGAAAGAGGAGCAAAGTTTTCCGCTTTCTCATCTTTCAACAGAACTCCTACACTTGGCATTCGGCAAATGTCAACAAATAAACCGATCGTCAAGCTTCTCTTCTAAGAATCCTCTAGAATAGGAGCAATAGATATCATTATTATCATTACCACGAGCTCATTAAACTCGGAAACAGCAATTAAAGAAGAACAGCGAAATTGCAGACGGCGTCAAGCGTGCTCTCAATCTGCGCCTTCGGGAACCGGGCCGGCGCGAGTTCCGACTTCCTCAACCGGTAGTGCCCGACCATGCGGCCCTCGTCCGCTCCGGGTTCGCGATCGCGCCCTTCCCCAACTCCTCCATCGCCTTGAACGCGGCCTGGAACCGAGGCTCTATCTCCTCCACGAACTCGTCCGTGAACCCAATTCGGCTCATGTCCAAGGAAAAGCCCTAGCTCCGGTGCTGGTGTAGCTAGTCCACGTACCTCGTCCACGGCGAGCGGGAATCCTTCTCCGGGCCTCTAGCCCGCGCCTCTCCTTTGCCGCGTCGTCGGCCCGCCTAGGTCTACCGAGATCTCCCTCGCGACCGATTGGGCCGAACAGGGGACAACACCCGGTCGATGGCGGGAGCCCGGCGCCGCTCGGGAACAAGACCGAGGCCGCCTCCCTTCGCCGGAGGCCGACGGCTTCGCGGCGGAGGCCGCGCGTCTTCGGCCTGAGGGAGGGGGAGGACGAGCGGATGCCGAGACGGAGGACGCCATCGGCGGCGGCGGCGGCGGCGGCGGCGGCTCGGAGTTGATGACGAGTTCGTCGGAGGACGGCAATCGGACGGAGGCCCGAAGTTGTCGAGACAGGACCAACGCGATCACAAACCTTGTGCTCGATCTCCGCGTTGGAAACTTGATCGGAGGCGAAGGTTTGAGGAACCAGCTGCGACTGGTGGGGCTCTTGGAGGAGGCGACGTGCCAGAGGTAGATGACCGGCGAGGCGTTTTGGAGAGGCGGAGGCGGAGGGGGTGGGATGCGCTGAGAAGGAAACGAAGGAAGTAGCGCAGCTCGTTCGTTCTCTGTCTGCTCTTCCACAAAAGAGAGACAAAACCTAGAAAATTCAAGTGAGGAGAGAGAAAATTTAAGCGGGAGCGCAACGCATTTATTACCCACCGATCCGTCCGTCCTTTCTTCCCGCCAGCCCAGCCCGAGCCGAGCCGCCAGCCCGAGTTATTTGGGAGAGAGTGAAAAGAAGCGCCGAGTCGGGATCGGACGCCATCGCCTACGTGGAGCCACGTGTCGAATTCTGAATGGTCTTACCCTACGCCTACGTGGAGGGTAAGACCCACCCAATATTTTCTCAAGTCTTGTATCGTCAGAGGTCACCAAGTGTTCCCACTTGACCGGGCCACGTTTGTTTGTTTCTCTACCTCGCCGCCACTGCCCACCGAGTCCCCACGCTTTCGCCGTCCCGATGTTCCATGCAGAATTGCCAATCATCTCGTAGCAGCGACAACAGCCCGCGAAGACACCGACAATCCCTGCAGCCGGCAAGCTGATCGTTGACGGCCACGCATATTGATACATACGGCCACAAAAAGAGAGTTTTCTATTCTTTCTTCTTCTTGTAGGTTCTAAAGGTACAAGGAGAAAAGTCGCTCACCTCATTGGAGAGTACACCAAAAAGGGGCCATAAATTCGGAAAGGGAAAAATTCGATTCTGAGAGCACAAGAGGGAAATCACGTGAGGGGAGGGCTGGCTTCCTCTTTGTGATGGTCTTTACATTTATATGACACATGCCGCATGTTGCGTTCCATGTGTTCAGTCAAGCTTTGACTCTACTTGCCCAGTTTCTTTTTTGCTTTTGTCGTTGAGTATCTCGGCGCAATTTCGAGCAATTCTCAGCAATAGCCACCGCGATCCAGGTGAGTCTTCGGTCCTCATAGCATTCTTGCCGCTGCACCTTGTGGCCATTAGCGGACTTTGCTATCTCGGAGCTTCATCATCAATCTAAACTAGCCCATCGGACGCCCACAGCAGCCCCACTTGCTCTGCTGCTCGCCGCCGCCTTTCCACAGTTGCCGTTCATTGTCAAGGAGCCGATTGTGATCCTGATCTGATTGCACTTAGTCCAAATTTGGAAGCCAATATTTGGATTAGGTAAAAATTTTGTCTAATTTGATTTCCAAATATTCCGTTCCCTTATTTAAAAAATATCGTTGATGCACATTATCGAAGTTCATGATATATAATTCTATTTGTAATCTCAAGTAGCCTTCTAAATTGGGAAATCTTCCTAATTTCGCAACATGCATACGATTGATAGTCCAATTTTGTGACATCCTGATTTTCGGATTCTGATTTCGATTGAATAAGTTGGGCATTTCATCGACCCGCCGATAGTTCTTTTTTCTAAGCTGATCACTCACGAGATAACTAGTCTATCAGGTGAAGCCGTTAAGGAATCTAAACGCAATAGACTTGAGAATTCGACCAGAAATCGACTACTCAACTGTGTTTATCTGCAAGGGTTAATATGGCACGGTCAAAATCGATCAGAGATCGGAGATAGGTCGATTCAATTGAAGTATGTGATTAGAGTATGGGTGATTCCACCTAATTGCAAAATTCTCGTCAAACGGCACTAGACCGATTTTTCTGTCATTTCTTTACCCTATGTCCACATTTGAACCTCGAGATTTTCATGTCAACCGAGAGTCGCCAATGTGCCGAAGATGTACAATGTGGCTAAAAAATAATCAACCACGGGTCAATTGCACCAAAAATTCATAAAAGTTACCCGGTAGACTAGGTCATGCTAAAATCGCGCCAAATTGAAATTAACCACGAATTTAAACCCGATTTCATAAATTCAAATTTCTGTCATGTCACGATTCATTTTAGGAACGTCGACTCATCCTCCGAAGATTTTTTTGCAAACCCGAGATTTCGGCGAAATTTCAAAGTGGGGCCATTTTGGACCGGGAAAATTGGAGGACCATTTTTAAGCGCACTTGTTGGCCGTCAAGTTGGTTCAATTGACGAGGAAAAATCATCAAGATGGCCAATGGTCCAAATTCGTAGGCCAAAGGGGAGACAATCTTTTGGACCCTTTGGGAAGCTTGTTTGGGAAGCTTGGCTGCTGCAAATTAACTAAAGAAGACAGCCATGCATGGTCGGGCATAGAACTCAAGTGTTTTGGATATTTTGTGGCCCCTCCTCATCTTCAGCAGCCTCCTTCTTCCTCCTTGCTCCTCCTTTATCCATTGTTAGGACATGTGAAACTCCAAAAATTGCAGAGAAACCAGCCCTCACTTCACTCTCTCTCCCCTCTTCAGCCCCAAAGAATTCATAGCCTTTTCTCCCCTATTTTCCTCCTCTGCCTGTTTCTATTCCAGCTGACCTTTCTTCGAAAAATTGAGTTAATAGTTGCCTTCCCGTGAGAAACAGCCTTCGTGCCACCCACCATCGTGCTCAGAAGGTCCAAACCGTTCAGGAGGACCCGACCACTCGCTGAACGGAGCCACCGGCCGACCCGCCCGGCGGCTGGAAGAAACCGCTCGCCGGTCCGTCGGTTCGCCTGGCAGCTTGCACTGCTTCACCTGTTTCGCCCGTTTCATCCATTTTTCTTCCATTTCAACCCTACCTCCGCCCATACTAATTAGTGAGATTAAAACCTTTGAGGATGGATTAGTCCAAATTAGTGGACTTTCTGCAGTTCTGATTTCAGGACCCTCGTTGTTTGTCATTTTTGTAGATCGAAATGGGTTGCGAATTTAAAGTAGATTCCTTCTTGAGAAATGTTTTAGACATCTTGATCTACAACATATATTTTATTAAATATTTTTGAGATTTAAAAGTATGATCTTTCAGCTCCATCATTTGCAAATAGAATCTCGGACTGTGTTGGAATTTGTGACTTTTTAGGATTCTAGGGGTTTTTATCAACTTTTAGGGTTCGAATTTCGAAATGGTTTCTTCATAAAAGTTGTTTTTACATTTTATAGTTTAATATAGTCAAATTTCAGATCAAATGAACAAGTTTTGGATATCGAACAAAACTGATTTCTAAAAACAGACTTTTCGGAAACGGACCCGAGTTTTTGTACTTGGATTGAACGATTTACTTGGACTTAATCTAGAAGGATCTGGGTTAAGGTGTCTTCATAAAAAATCATCGTTTATGTGTCCTTTACAACATATTTAAATTTGATAATTTTTTAAACTAGGTTGATTAGATTTATGGATTTAAATTTGGAGACGCGCAAGTGGACCGTTTCTGCCACTTAGGATTAGTAGTAGTTTCGATTGTTCTTGATGCTTTGCTTGCTTTAATTAGTGTTTTTGATGAATTTTGAATTTAATTTATTAGTTATTAAATTCTGAAAATTTACTGGTCATGCGGCATTGTTCACAAGTTACTGTTCACAAGTTACTATTCACGAACACTGTTCACGCGCACTGTCTACGTGCACTGTTCACCCGAGAATGAAAGTTGTCCGATTTCATGTATTTTGATATTATGAGGTGATTTGAGTGTTGTTGACGCCTAAATTTTGATTAGGTTTTTAATTAGGCCTTAGTTTCTATGTTTATGTATTTTTCCTTTTTTCTTTCGGATAATAAATAATAAATAACAAAAACAAAAAATATAATAACAACAAAAACAACAAGAAAATAGTAAAAACAAAAGAAAACAAAAAGTTTGGCAGCCCATCGGGGCTAGGCCTTCGCGCCTAGCCCCCCTCTTTTTTCTCTCCCCTCGCGCGGGCCCAGGCCTTGCCTTTTTTTCCAGATCCAGCCCGGCCCCTTTCCCCTTCTGTCTTCTTCCTCCTGCCCTCCTCTTTGTCTTGTTCCCCGACTGGATTTGCAGCACGCGCGACGGAGTCCGACGCGCGTGATGCCGGACGGAAGGAGGTAGACGGCGACGTACGGTGCGGCAAGTGGAGAAGACACGCCTTCAATGCGGTAGGTGGCCTAGCTAGAGCCCTCGATGAGACGCTAGTTCAGCCACAGGGGTCCGGTCGGCAAGCCAAAGACCGGCGGCCGAGCCCCTCTGTCGACCGGACCCTCCTCACCTATAAATAGCGGAGCACCTCCATCGATGAACGGGGACAGAAGCCAGCAAGCTCATAGAGGTTCCCGAGAGACTTCAGGGAGCTCAAAGAGCGAGCAAGGCAGAAATTGGGTCGCAAGCTCAAACCACCTTCCTCCGAGAGACTTCGGGGGAGGCCGGTGGTGAGCGAGCCCAAGAGGGAGAGAGCCGGCCAGTCGGAGATCCAGATCTGGTCGGGCGGGGTTGGTCTGGGTTCGAGCAAACCCTAGATCCGCAAAAGGGGCTGCTGGAGAGAAGAGAAACCAAAGAGAGCCGCCACGAGCCATGCCCGACGCCAAGGCCACGCCAGATCTGAGAGCTGAGGGACCGCCGTCGCTGCTGCTCGCCTCGTCACCACCGCAGCCGCCGTGCCGTGCCGTCGTTGCAAACGGGTAACATCCGTGCTGGCCCGCATCGTCACTGTTGCTCCGCCTTCCACCCAAGAACCCAAGCGAGCCACCCGTCGTCGTCGCCGCTTCTTGAGAATCCAGTAGCCGCCCGTTGTCTTCACCGAAACCCTAGCCGCCGTCCGCCGCGTCGCCGCCATCGAGTCACCGCCCGATGACGTCCCAGCCGACTCTCTCTCGGCGCCGCGGATCGTCGGACGCTAGGGTTCCAAGAGTCGATTCTGCGAAGAGGAAGCCGAGTCGGAAGCGGGTCGGACCCGAGTAGGGTTTCCTTCGAGTCGGGCCATGTCATGCGTGGACTAAATTCGCACGAGGCCTCAAAGAAGTGGGCCTATTTTTGGGCCAAGCTTGTTTTCTAAAAAAGGAAAAAAAAACAATCAAAAAAATCCGAGTCGGGCCCGCGTCCGGATCTCGGGTCAACGACCGGGTCGGACGCAACCCGAGGATCCGACCCGGATCGCATATTATTATTATAATATAAAATAATATTTAAAATAATAATAATTTTAAAATATTAATTTTAAAAAATAAAAATAAAAAATAATTTATTTTCTAGAAAATCAAAAAAATCAAAAATATCTCATATTTTCCCAAAAAAGCCAAAAAATTCAAAAAGACTTATAATTTCCAGAAAAAGACAAAAAAATCCAAAAAAATCCTTTTTACGTTCCAAAAAATGAGAAAATGATCCAAAAATGCTTTTCCTCCACAAATGCATGGAAAACCCCTCAAAAATCCAAAAAGCCTTAAGGTTTAAACAAGATTAGGTACCGAAAGGGCATTAGTGATTAACTAGTGTAATCAAGTCCCCGATCCTAATTTCTCTAGATGCGCAGGAGCGAGTATTTCTCCCAATACTTCGCTTGGGTTTCTAATCGACCCACCCCAAACCGATTAGTGGCGACTCCATTTTAAAATTAACTTATAGGTTAAAAACTTGGATTATTAAGTCGTGAATTGGTGGACTTGGGAGAGTCCGGGCTACGCCTAATCGACATAGCCGAACCATTAGCCTCCGCAAGGCGCCCGCCCTGATCAGGCGTCGAAAAAAAGAGGTCACGACTGCTTGGCGACTCCGCTGGGGACCTGAAGACTTAGGCCCTTTTTATCTTGTTTAAATGCTTTGCTAATTTGGTTTTCTTTCTGTGCAGGTTAGTAGCTTTTATTTTATTATGTTAAAATCAAATATTTTATGATTATAAATTGTTGTGCATGCTTTACTGTTTTAACACTACACATGGCACACACAACCCGGCCGCCGGACCTGAGCCGCCATAGGATATTAGGATGGTGTTAAGAAAGATACGGCCTCGAACGTGAGACTACGTTGTAGAGGTTGCCTTTCTTTTCCCCGAATTTCTTTAGCCAAGATTAAGGGGGTATGCTGCTAACGCAAGACTGCGACGGGCGGACACCCTTTTAATTTCAACAAACGTTCTCAGTTAGAAATCAAGCCGCACGTCCCATGTGCATATCTCCGTGCTTGCCATTTTCTTTAAAAGCAAAGTAATTTATGTACTCTTACTCGGTCCTTTCTATTGGCCCATGGCAATTTAGGTAGGTTTTTCGAGTCCTAGTTTGTATGCAATGGGAGAAGATGATATCCGGTTTATTCCCGCTCCCAAAGCAGAGCTCTTCACGTGGTGGGGTCAATTGGACCAAGTATGCCCAAGAACGCGTGAAAGCCAAAGTCGGTCATCTTTTATTGTTGATCCAAATCCGTGTTCATCCCGAAGTCATACAGGCCATGGCACATTTCTGGTGCCCGAAGACGACTACTTTTATGTTTGGTGGGTTCGAGCTAACCCCAACTCTGGAAGAATACAGTATCATCACTAGAATACCTCTTGAGAATAAGCTTGTTAGGTCATCAATAGGCATTATCCCGTTGCGTGGGTTAGCACGACTTTTAAGAACTGAAGTCTATGTTATGAGGCAAATTCTTAAAAACAACCATAATACCTGCCCCCTAGCATTTTTGACTGCTTGTTTTGAAAATCAACCCATGACCCAAAAAAGTGAGATTTTCCTCTTGGCCTTTTTCAGGTTCATCATTTTCCCCCATCAAAGAAACGTCATAAGTCCAAAGATGGCATGGATAGTTGATCAGATCTCAAGGGGGCAAAATTATGTCAACATGATTTTAACCGAAACATTCTTGTCCCTCAATTGTTTTAAAGAAAACACGGAAAAAATCATGCGAGTCTCCCCAGAAATTTTACAAGTCTGGTTCTTTTCTCACTTAAGTGAATTTCGATGCTTCATGCGATCATCTGAAACAAATGATTTTGAAAATCCTTTACAAAAATTTATGGTTTTAGGACCATACATTCCCAATCAAAGCTGTTTAAATTGGGTGAACTTCCTAAGAGACTCGGCTCCTGAGGCATTCCAATGGTGTGCTGGTTGGTTCCATGAAAACATAGCTCGCTTTGCTTACAAACGCCGCCATCCAATTCTGTTGCTCGGTCTCACTGGCGCCATTTCCTATTTCCCGTATTGGGTGGTGCGACAGTATGGAACCCTTCAGGAGATCCCACCGCCTTTCAAGAGGAAGGCCCCTCCACTCCTTTTCACCCATCAAAGTCGTGAATACACATTCGAGATTAACATTATTGAGAAAACATGGAGCAGGTGCCATCGCAAAAGAATTGTGATACCTGAAGGGCTTGAGGGACAAGAAAAAGCCCACCACGCCTCTGAGTCCTACATCCATAACCATCGTATCCTGACAAAGTGGAAGCCATCGATCCCTCACCTAATCAGCGAGATCAGCCAGCACGAGCAAGCATAATTTATGCAAGGGGATTTGGGAATGGGCTGGTTACATGTCTCAGAACCAGTCCAAGAAAGCAAGCATATGCGTAAGAACAAGGCTCCTCGTCACATATAAAATAGCAATCATGTGTCCCCTAATGTTGATATCATGAAAGTTTTGTCCCATTGTTTAGGGACTTTTTGTTTAATACCTAGTATTTCGCTCTGTCATTTTAATTTCAAGTTTTAGATATCAGAAGTCTGCAGTCTATAAAATCCTCTTTTGATAAATAAAAAGCAGTTAGATCATTGCCATGGGTCAATCTTTGTTTACTTTCGTGCTCATTCATGGTTTTTGCAACACCAGGTAATTATGAACCGTCGACTATCAGCCACCTGCGAATGGCCTCACGTGATACGACCCGATCAGAATGATGTACCAAATCGCCTTGCCAACATTGAAGATGGTGTAGGAAAGATGTCCATTGTCCTTCGACAACTCTCGAGGCAAATGGAATCTACTCAAGCCAAACCCAACTCCATAACTGCTTTAAGCACACTCCTGGCACCTACAAATTTGCCAGAGGATGACCAACAAGATAAACAGCTTGAAAAGATCATGAAAAAGTTGAGCCAGCTGCAGGGGCAGGATCCTATGGACTTGTCTAATTATGCCAACTTTAAAATCCCTGAAAAGCTCAAAGCACCTGAATGCGAAAGATATGCTGATACCTCTCGCCCAGAGACCTACTTGCAGGCCTACTTGGTCTGAAGGATGATTCAATCGTACCAATCAAATCTGACTGGCCCCGCCTTGCGGTGGTACATTGTTAGGAGGATCAGTCCCCTTAGGACCTGGGAGGAACTGACTCACGCTTTTCGCCAAGAATATGATGTTGACATCAACGCCAACATCACCCTGCCCTATGAGGAGCCAATAGTTGTAGAGACAGGAGAAGAAGATGCCAATGAAGCTTTGCACGATAAATGGGCGACCGAGCAGTGTCCTATTATCGAGAAGCTTCCCACTAGGAAAGGCAAGGAGCCCGCAGATGAAGTCAACACTACTCAAAACCGAAGCATGATGAGACGGCTTCTCAAGCTTACCGCAAGAGCTAGGGTCCAAAGAATGCCGACTCCCACCAACCTAAAGCGTGAAGCTCCACCATCTCCCACTCCCCTTGACAAAGTCCAACTGGTGAAACGAAGGGCTTTACTCAAAAGGTCTGGACCAGGAGTTAAGAAAAGAAAGCCTAAGCAATTTGAGTCAACGCCTGCCACTGAACGTAGGCAAAACCTGACAATCAATGAGAAAGAATTCGAGCATCCCCTAGGGTACAATCCTGAGGGCTACCAATCCCTGTGGTACAATCCTGAAGGCTACCAGTCCCTAAGGTACAATCCTGAGGGCTACCAGTATTATACGGATGAAATAAACCATTCATCGTATGACTGCCTCCCACCCACACACAGGACCCAAGGGCTGTCAGAAGAGGGAACTTTTGTCTGTCATGACTTGTCTCATAATCAACTACTAAGCTTGTCACCTGACCAGGAGGATGACGTAAACGCCTCATCCTTGTTTGGTGATTTTGACCCAGAAGAAAGCAATGAGATGAACTCGGGAGAATCTAGCTTCCCTAAAGCAGCAGAGTTTACCACCGCGATGAATATGCAATGGGAAGGCCCACGGCCTAACCAGGATACATCAGGCCCGTCTTGCACTCATAGGATCATGACCCCCGGAGAGATGTGGATACCCAATCTCCGCAAGTATAACGGCACGACTTGTCTCGTGGCCCACTTGCAATATCTCCACGCTGAAATGAGTCAGTACTACAATCCGATGTCATTCACAACTCAAGCCTTCCAAGAAAGTCTTACAGGGTTTGCATTGCAATGGTTCATCACAGCGAGATATCAACCTCATAAGAAATTGAAATGAGCTGTCTTCCACATTCTGCATCGGTACCAAAACTTGATTGGGCCCAATCGCCTTGCGAGCTTGGTTCACTTCGAAGAAGACCAATGGAGGATTTTCGAGCATATGCAAGGAGGTGGAAGGCTATTATGATGCAAACCTACCCTCAACTGGCCAAAGAAGAAATGATCAAACTGTTCATGGGAGCTTTACCTCGCAAGCATCGTTGTTGGATGCATGAGTTGCACTTCCGTAGCTTCAATGAAGTGGTTCCCTCATGCAAGTACTTCGAGTCTATTGGAGGCGAGGAACTCGAAGGCGCTTGATTTCAAAGCCAACACTATCAAAGTGCTCCTTTTCATAAGAGTTTTCATGGGTTTTGCCGGTTTTATAATTTCATGTTTCTTATCCCGTCTAGTGTGCTACTATTGCATTTTCTATTCCAGTAACCTAATGTACAGTTCTAATATTTTGAGAGCATGAGGCGGTATTCCAAACCAACCCGGTGATGCTATCCAACCATGAAAAGAAAATACCATCCAAGGAGAATACTGAGGGCTGGGCTTCCTCATGCTTCCTCCCCCTAAATACATGCTTTTGAAAATAAAAAATATTTCATTACCAAAAGTTTTTGTCAAAACGAGATGTTAAATTTGTCTTTCTGACTCACTCACTTCGTACCTCAGAATTTCATCTCCTTTGACTTAGTGTGACATGATGCATTTGAAGCTGGCACATCATGTGAACTTGCCGAGTTCAAAGATACCCTTTCAAGGAAGCAGGGGCAAACAAAAAGGATCATCCTATTTCAAAGAAGGTAAGTCTTATTCCCTTAACATAATTTTGAAAATGATGTCCCCTCTCTTATGTGTAGAGGAAGCGAAAGATAGGAGGTAATAGGCATAGGCATACGGTTAAAATCAAAGCATGCACACCATGGTAGCTCGAGGCAGGATAACCTCCCCCATGCTGCTTTCGACCTTCCCATTTTTGCAAGCCGTCCTCAGGAGCTCTGTGCACTCCACCTCACTCTTATCCAACTCCTTCTCAAGACGGAGCAATATCTTCTCCCCCCAACATGCTCGAACAATTAGACGTTATAGTTTCATTGAAGGGATTTCCAGCTTCGACAAGCCAAGAAGCACAAGGAAGAAATTTCTTCTCTTCCTTTGAATTCATTATTGTCAACAGGGAGAAAATCCAAACAGTCAAGGCAATCTATAGCCCCCCCCACACCAGACAATGACTTTAGAATCTGGAAGCTTCACTCCGTGTTCTAGACGCATGTTCTTTCAGGAAATAATTGCCATCAGAGAACTGGAGGTTTTGATTGTCCATCTCAGATTCCATGGAAGCTTGAGGTACATGACTTTGCCTAATGTTGCTAATGGTCATATGATCAAAAACAGAAGGAGGAAATCCACAAAAAGAAGGCATTGCAAATCATCAATCGTGTACATAGGGCCACAAATGAGGAGGGCCAATCAAAAGAGACATTGAATTGTGTCAAAGACAAAAGGCCGTCATTGACATTCAAATATCCCTAGGAGTCAACAAATATAAACTCTGGGGAAGAGTAATTTGGTATCGTTTCCAATACTCTCGGTATTTGAACTCACTTTTGATATATTTTCTCCTACGACGGGAAGCATAGGATTCAAGAAACAAGCTTAATGGTTAATTTGGGCAAATCAAGTGACCCATATCGATTTACCTAACATGGTATGAAAGGACGTGTTGTCCAAGAGCCGGTTCGGTTAAATGAAAAAAGAAGCGCCTCCTACGGACACTGTCGGCGCCTCTAGCCGAGTGGTACCCGGGAAGAAGCAAAATGGTCCGAAGTCGGGGTTGGAACCCCGACGCGACAGATTAGCTGCTTGAAAAATAAAAACCAAAAAAATTAAAAAAAAAATTGCTTCTCTTGCACCTGCAAATTACAAGAGAGCAAGTGACCTAACGGAGTGAAAATTACAGGAATTCATATCCTCCTCGTACTTCAGGTCTATTCAAACATCTGCAAACCAGTGAAGGGTAATGTTGTATCGCTTCCAAGTTATTCGACTCTTGAAAGAGCTTCTGACTAACATGATCCCTCTTATATGTTGTAGGATCACCTGATCGTCAAAGATGTAGAAGACAAATCAATGAGAAGCATGTCAGACCATGATAAGCTCTCCCAAGCCAAATGGCGTCTCAAGTATCGCCAAAGCAAATGACAGAAACATTTCAGGCCTCAAATCACGTGTGATCTTGGCCCTACTAATTGATCTATTTCCACATCTTCTCTTCTGTAGGGGCAAAAGCAAAAAGGCCTGTCAAATCAATGATCAGATCCCCAACCCCAACTGATCCTTCTTGTGTCATTTCCTTACTTAATAAGGACAATCCATTGACACCCCTTTGTGAATAATTCTTTTGATGTTCAAAATTCAACACATTTGTAAATACAATTCCACCAATTAAACACCCCTAAAGTTGTCAATAGGGTTTCTTGAGTAAAAACCATTCATTTGTTTTGGGAGTACAAACTCTCTCATGCGGCATGCCTTCTCCAAATGAATTTTTGCATGATAATTTTGTCTGTCTAAATCACTGATTCCATTGAGGATTACTAGAATAGACAGCTAAGTGAAGAATACAAGATGATTGAGCATGCTGGATGAGGCGCGTCAGAATGATGAAAGGCAAACCATATCCTACACACAGTCCCCCATCTATACACTTGTGAGATGAGTGCAGAAAATTCCATGACTGCAGGGTAAAGAGTTCTCTCACGAATGGTACAATAACTAAAACAGTGAGAGGCATTTCATTGCTCACCCCTTTGAGCTCCATACACTGGCAAAGTTTATGTCCTACCCCCTATCAAGAGCCACCCCACACTGGAGCATGTCAAAGACAAGACAAATCAGCATCACAAGGTGAGAAAAGGGATAGAGATTTTCTTGCTCGCACTTGCATCAATCTTCGGGTGTCTTTATTGCATATGAACACTCGCGTTAATTTAAGTACCCTAGAATGACAAAAATCAATTCTTTCTTTACACACTTGTAGTCATTGTACAACCCAAGTGAGTCTGTAGTTTTACCCTCACATTGAGACAAAGCAAAAGTCATTGCCATAGCCTAGAACGCCGGCTGAAGACGAAGACTCAAGAGTCTAATAATAGTGCTTCGATTGAACTTGCCTAGGCTGGTTCCTCTAACGACAAGAAAAAGCAGGGGCATAAAAAAGCAGTGTACCTGGTAAAAGCAAGGTCAATGCCCATAAATGAAGAACTAGAATAAAAATAGGGGCATGAAAAAGCAGTGTGCCTGGTAAAAGCAAGGCCAATGCCCCCTAGTCAAAAATACAGCCAAGAAAAAGTTGCTGTTGTAAAACCTCCATCTGACAGTAAGAAGAAAGACCAGTGACAAATGCCGAGACAGTCACCAACTCTCACCCTTCTACATGTGAGCCGAGTCTACGTTATATTCTCATTGTAAAAGTCTCTTCAGACTAGGGCACTTCAATTAATGTAGGATTTCATATGTACATAAGCATCGCTCGAAGAAGTACGAGCAAGATTACTCTATCTCTTTTCGCAGGGTTCTCGACTTGTAAACCCGAAGATGATCGTACAACATTTTCGTCCATCGGCTTCGACCTTGATGGTCCCATTTGATGAGCTGTTGACCAAGACTTCATCACAGTTTCGACAAAGACCTCTCACAATGGTAAAGTTGTACCGTTTGCGAGAATACTTGGACCCCTGCTGACATGATGACAGTGAGATGTGTGGTCCTTATAAATCCTGCATCAATGGTCAGAATAGCCTTTTCCATGAGAGTGAGCAGAAAGTCCTTTCAGACTGAAAGTCCATCATCCGGCATGCTCAAGACATCTACATTCTAAATGAAGGATGTCTTTCAAAATCTTCTCTAGTGGAAATCAGATAATACAAAACTGACAAAATTGCATGAATCTCATTTGAACTCATGAATTTACAACACATACAATCATGTGTGTATATTGTACAAATAGCAGACATATTCTCAGAGATCAGAGATATTGCCAGGTAAGCATATCCCTATCCCCATTTGTCTTAAAGTACCTACCACTGTCCAGGTACTCTCTTATTGACACTCGACCTATTCGAGTCGTCCCTTGAGTTTGGGTGCTTGCAACTGTTCAAGTATCCCATTGTCTTTGAGTACCCACCACTTGCCGGGAACTCCCTCTTATCAACACTCGACCTGTTCGAGTTATCCCCAGAGTATTGATACTTGCGACTGTCCAGGTATCCCTTTGTCTTTAAGTACCTCCCACTGTCTAGGTACCCTCCTATCAACACTCGACCTGCTCGAGTCGTCTTTGGAATCTAGATGCTTGAGACTAACCAAGTATCCCATTGTCCATGAGTGCCTATCGTCATCTGGGTACTCTCCCTTGTTAACATTCGACCTATTCGAGTTGTCCTCAAAATATTGATACTGATAGCTGCTCAAGTATCTCGTTGTTTTCAAGCACTTGCCGTCATCCAGGTACTCCCTTTTCATGACACTCAACTTGTCCGAGTTGTCCCCAAATAATACTAGCAGCCATTCAAGTATTCCACCACATTGTGCGCCTGCGATTACCCAGGTATGCTTTCTTACACTTGGACCAGCTAAGTGGTCCCTGATTGCATCATTAAATATTTGTGTACTTTGTACACCTGTGTGCCTGCGGCCATCTAGGTAAGCCTCGTGCTACATTCAAATTCTCAACTACCAGGAGGTGAGAGACCTTCATGAATATGTGGGGCACGTCCTTGATATTTCCCATACCAGGAGGTGATAGACCTTCATGAATATCCAAGGTACGTCCTCGATATTCCCTTTACTAGGAGGTGAGAGACCTTCATGAATATCCAAGGTACATCCTCGATATTCCCATACCAGGAGGTGAGAGACCTTCATGAATATCCAAGGTACGTCCTCGATATTCCCTTTACCAAGAGGTGAGAGACCTTCACGAATATGCGGGGCACGTCCTCAATATTCCCCAATTACCAGGAGGTGAGAGACCTTCATGAATATCCAAGGTACGTCTTCGATATTCCCAATTACTAGGAGGTGAGAGACCTTCACGAATATGCGAGACCCATCCTCGACATTCCATCTGCCAAGTATTCTTTAGAAATTCATACTTGTGACCATCCAAGTACCTCTTCAATGCCTGCGAACGTTCAGACATCCTTCAAAGTCCGTACTTGTGATCATCCAAGTACTCTTTCAACACTTGCAAGCAATCAGGTACTTTCCAGCATCTAGTACTTGTGATCATACTAGTACCCCTTCGATATCTGCGAACATCCAGGTATCCTCCAAGAGTTTGTACTTGTGATCATCCAAGTACCCCTTCGACGCCTGCAAAGGCCCAAATATCCTCCAGGTTAGTACTTGTGAATATCCAAGTACTCTTTCAATGCCTATGAATGTCCAGGTATCTTCCAGAATCGATACCGGTAAAAAGGTTAGTGCATCTCCCGAGAAAGGTCAAGTACCAACCGGTGTCCTTGACTGAGGTTAGGCACCCCAACAAATCAATGCCCTGAGAAAGGTCGGCGCATCTTCCGAGAATGGTCGAGTACAAACTGGTGTCCTTGACAGAGGTCAGGCACCCCAACAAATCGATGCCTTGAGAAAGGTCGGCGCATCTCTCGAGAATGGTCGGGTACAAACTGGTGTCCTTGATTGAGGTCAGGCACCCCAACAAATCAATGCCCTGAGAAAGGTCGGCGCATCTCCCGAGAATGGTCAGGTACAAACTGGTGTCCTTGATTGAGGTCAGGCACCCCAACAAATCAATGCCCTGAGAAAGGTTGGCGCGTCTCCCAAGAATGGTCGGGTACCAATCGATGTCCTTGATTGAGGTCAGGCACCCACAAACAGATGCCCAGAGAAAGGTCGGCGCATCTCCCATCAAGGCAATCGAAGAAAGGTTCGGGTCCTGGAAAGGCAATTTCTCATCAAGGCGACCAAAGAAAGGTTCGGGTCTTGGAGGAGCAACCTCCTCACGTTACCAGGTAAGATGATGCCCTAACACTTGCCAAACTTGAGATTCGCACCCTTATCTCGCTCGTGCCCGATAAGTAATTACAGGTATCTTCTTATCTGTCTTACTACATATAATATTATAATGCTCTTTTTCTGCATAAGACAATAGGTCCCAAATAAGATATAACCACATGCATGGATAAAATTTAGGCATCAGTTTATCTTTGAATGCAACCTCTGCGAGCTCACCTTCAAAGAAGGGTAGCTGTTGACGCCTAAATTTTGATTAGGTTTTTAATTATGCCTTAGTTTCTATGTTTATGTATTTTTCCTTTTTTCTTTCGGATAATAAATAATAAATAACAAAAACAAAAAATATAATAACAACAAAAACAACAAGAAAATAGTAAACAAAAAGTTTGGCAGCCCATCGGGGCTGGGCCTTCACGCCCAGCCCCCCTCCTTTTTCTCTCCCCTCGCGCGGGCCCAGGCCTTCCCGTTTTTTCCAGATCCAGGCCTGGCCCCTTTCCCCTTCTATCTTCTTCCTCCTGCCCTCCTCTTTGTCTTCTTTCCCGACTGGATTAGCAGCACGCGCGACGGAGTCTGACGCGCGCAATGCCGGACGGAAGGAGGTAGACGGCAACGTATGGTGCGGCAAGTGGAGAAGACACGCCTTCAATGCGGTAGGCGGCCTAGCTAGAGCCCTCGATGAGACGCCGGTTCAGCCGCGGGGGTCCGATCGGCAAGCCAAAGACCGATGGCCGAGCCCCTCCGTCGACCGGACCCTCCTCGCCTATAAATAGTGGAGCACCTCCGTCGACGAACGGGGACAGAAGCCAGCAAGCTCAGAGAGGTTCCCGGCAGACTTTGGGGAGCTCAAAGAGCGAGCAAGGCAGAAATCGGGTCACAAGCTCAAACCACCTGCCTCCGAGAGACTTCGAGGGAGGGCGGCGGCGAGCATGACTGAGAGGGAGAGAGCCGACCAGTCGGAGATCCAGATCTGGTCGGGTGAGGTTGGTCTGGGTTCGAGCAAACCCTAGATCCGCAAAAGGGGCTGCTGGAGAGAAGAGAAACCAGAGAGAGTCGCGCGAGCCGTGCCCAACGCTAAGGCCACGCCAGATTTGAGAGTTGAGGGGCCACCGTCGCTGCTGCTCGCCTCGTCACCACCACAGCCACCGTGTCGTGCCCTCATTGCAAACAGGTAACATCCGTGCTGGTCCGCATCATCACTGTCGCTCCGCCTTCCCCCCGAGAACCCAAGCGAGCCGCCCGTCATCGTCGCCGCTTCTTGAGAATCCAGTAGCCGCCGTCGTCTTCACCGAAACCCTAGCCATCGTCCGCCGCGTCGCCGCCGTTGAGTCACCGCCCGGTGACGTCCCAGCCGACTCTCTCTCGGCGCCGCAGATCATCGGACGCTAGGGTTCCAAGAGTCAGTTCTGCGAAGAGGAAGCCGAGTCGGAAAGTGGGTCGGACCCAGGTAGGGTTTCCTTCGAGTAGGGCCGGGTCATGCGTGGACTAAATTCACACGGGCCTCGGAGAAGTGGGCCTATTTTTGGGCCAGCTTGTTTTCTAAAAAGGAAAAAAAACAATCAAAAAAATCCGAGTCGAGCCCGCAACGCGAGCCCGTCCAAATGTTGGGTCGACGACCGGGTCGGACCCAACCCGGGGATCTGACCCGGATCGCATATTATTATTATAATATAAAATAATATTTAAAATAATAATAATTTTAAAAAATAAAATAAAAATAAAAAATAATTTATTTTCTAGAAAATCAAAAAAAAAAAATATCTCATATTTTCCCAAAAAAAGCCAAAAAATTCAAAAGACTTATAATTTCTAGAAAAAGACAAAAAAATCCAAAAAAATCCTTTTTACGTTCCAAAAAATGAGAAAATGATCCAAAAATGCTTTTCCTCCACAAATGCATGGAAAACCCCTCAAAAATCCAAAAGCCTTAGGGTTTAAACAAGATTAGGTACCGAAAGGGCATTAGTGATTAACTAGTGTAATCAAGTCCCCGATCCTAATTTCTCTTGATGCGCAGGAGCGAGTATTTCTCCCGATACTTCGCTTGGGTTTCTAATTGACCCACCCCAAACTGATTAGTGGCGACTCCGTTTTAAAGTTAACTTATAGGTTAAAAACTTGGATTATTAAGTCGTGAATTGGTGGACTTGGGAGAGTCCGAGCTACGCCTAATCGACATAGCCGAACCATTAGCCTCCGCAAGGCGCCCGCACTGATTGGGCGCCCAAAAAAAGAGGTCGCAACAAGTGTATACATGCATGGGCATCCGCATGAATTGGGTGATTTTCACAAAAAGGGAAATATGCCTTGTCCGAGGGACGTTGGAAATGGACCGCCTTTAGGGGAAAATGATTTGAAATTGTACTTGCAAGTATTGTGCATTGGTTAAATGCTCAAAGTTAAGAAGAGAGTCTTAGTAGTGTGCTTGTATGATTAAGAAGTGGAATCTGTCACCCAACGGAAGTTTGGGGGCGATACCTGACAGGAGTCGGAAGCCGGTCACAGTAGATTTTGAATTGATGTCCCTTTTTGGGAAACTGTCTGAACGGGAGTTCTGGACGTAGCCATGCCCGACGGGGCAAGACGAAGCCCGATCTTTTTATCGGTAGCCTAACGGAAGTCAGATGAGCGCTGACTGGAAAGTTAGCCATGGCCGGGAGGTCATTATTATCTGGAGCACGCATGAGGGTTGAGGTCATTAATAAGTAGGACACGCGTGAGGGTTGAGATGGTTGGGCCTTATTATTGGGTAAAATTATGTGATGCGGTATGGAACGTGTCATAACGATTTTACCTTATAATCGGGACCCATGTAATCGATTGATGCATGATAGGTGGCGCACTAATGTGCAAGAGCGTATGAGAATCATGACATTATTGGTTTTGACTATACATGAGTTGAGCACACTGTTTATGGCACATACGCATGAATCGATGACATGTAGGGTATGGCATACCAGGTAAGGTTGCATGCGAATCGATTGTTGATTGTTGGTTGTTAGTCGTGGTTGGTTTGTGGGGTGGTTCTGGAGAGATACCTCGAGTTGAGTTAGTGTTCTAATCGGGGGCTTAGGAGAGGACTCGCTGAGATTTTAATCTCACTAGTTATTGTATAACCATTTTCAAGTCCCTAGTATGAAGAACCCAGAGCTTGAGGCGGAAAGGTCAGGAGCATGGATGGCTCAGTAGTTCTTCTTGGAGATAGATCTCTTGTACATAGACCTTAGAGTTGGCCTCTGTATATAAACTAGTTTGTTTAGGAAAAGTGTTTTGGTGAAAATGGTATCCTACTTTTCTATCCCATATTTTTGTAGTCTACGGATTTTATTATATGCTTCCGCATGTGAAATTAAAAATGAAGAGTCAGCAATAAGTCTTGGGACATCGCTTTCTATCGACCAAGGAAGGGGTTGTTGCGTGCCCGGGGTTCGGGGCGTGACAAATTTCACACCTGAAATATGACTCGCAATCACACGGAAAAATCGCCGATCCGATTTCACGCTCGAGATACGATTCGCGATTTTGTTAAAATTGGCTAATCCGATCTCATGCGCGAGATACGATTCGTCAATTTATTATATGGATATCAATCATATCTAGCCTGATTTGTTGTCGTGTTGTTTGAATTGATTTTGTTTCCATAAAAGAAAACCCAGAAAGTATATATTTGAGTTAGATTAGGTTCATGTTAGAATATTGCTTGTTTTAGGGTTATTTTTGCATGTTTAGAATAGGAAATTTATTTATTTCGAATTTTGAAAATAAAAATCCCAAAAAAAAATTAATTTAGAATGTTAGTTTTTCCTTTCATTAATTTAAATTGCATGTTTAATTATTGAGTAATTTTAATTTCGAAATTTAATTAAAAATAAAAGAAAACATAAAAATTATCACGCACATGTCATGTAGAGTTAGGTCATCCATTGCACGTCATCTAAATGTGTAAATGTTAGAATAGTTGCATTAATCTTTTCCTATCACTAGATTAGGTCATTTAATAAATGTCGCGTGACATATAGTTTGCATGTTAGGTTGCATGTTGCATGTCATTTTAGTTTTAAAAAAAAGTGTACGTCATTACATTGCATTGCACGTAATTTCTAGACTTCATTTAAATAAAAGAAAATCTTGAAAAGATTAAGTGATTGTGTGTTAATTAAAAATCATATCTAGGATTGTTGATGTGATTCCAATCCAACATTGCATATGCTTTCGTTGCTATGAGGTAAGTCCTATAATTTATTTATTGCATTATTTGAGTGTTAAATTGGTGGTTTGCGCATCCGCATGATCACCTCACATGTTAGGGAAGTAAAATAAAATCAATTCAAGCTACCTGCAAAACATTTTTTTGAAAAAAAAAAAAGAGAAAGGTACCGAAAGGACATTAGAGAAATCTAGCGTAATCAAATCCCCGATCTCACAATTTTTTGTTCGCAGGAGTAAAGTAAATCTCCCGTTACTTTACTTGGGTTTTTAATCGACCCACCAAAAATAGATTAATAGTGACTCTTAATTGAAAAATCATTTGTATGTTAAGAACTTGAACTTAAGTCGCGAATTGGTATGGGCTTAGGAGAGCCCGACCTAAGTTTAGACTTAGTAATCCATTAACCAAACCATATGTGGTACACCCAAGGTTAGGTCGCGACATTAATGTCACGTGGAATTCTCTTTTTCCATTTTGACGGAAATGTAGAGGAAAAATAGGTTTTAAATACTCAAGTTAAAACAAATACACATAAATTGCTCATTGCCAAATTTATAGTCATATCGCCATTCATCATTTCAATGGGTATCAAAGAAAGTTTTGCTTGGAAATCAGCATGCTACAGTTGCTACGATGACCAATCTCGAAGGAGCTCTGTCTTACAGAAGAAATCAAGCGCAAATTTTTCCGCAACCACGTACATCTAGAAGGAATGGAAGTGAAAATTTCTATATATCCTTTGTTCACTTATGAATTCCGACCCCGACCCATTGACATTCTCATCATGTTGACTGGTATTTTCAAGGACAATGTTTTCCTCTACCCTTCATTGATTGGAGGGTGAAATAGTTATTCAACAATAGGGGTGAGCAGTTCCAAGTTCCTTATAAGTTCCCCCTGGAATCTGGAACCCACCATCGAGTACAAGTTCCTCATTTTTTTAAACCTAAAACCTACCCGTCGGAATCTAGAACCTACTCTATCACAGGTTCCAGGGTCCAATAGGTTCTCTTTTTTTATTTTTTATTTCGTCTTTAGTTAAACAAAAGAAAATGAATGCAACAACAATAAACAAACTTGTCATTCACCAAAGAGAATACAAAATGAACAAAACTATTAACAGAGGAAATGGAATTCTTGGCAAGGAATTCGACTAAATAAAATAGTAGAAATTGGTTCATGGAACACCCTAAATATAATAAAACTGTCAGTCAATAATCGACACAGAATAGATGAAGAAATACACTTTCAACATTGCAGAATGAATTGAGGGGTATGGTTACTTCACACTAGAGTGTTACCAACAATGTAAACAAATGCCAAACAGATAGATAAAGTAATTCCAATGCCAACAGAGTACTTACATGATGAATGTTGATAGCATTCAAGAACTTTTCAAATGCCTGAATCCATTCGTGATGGTTCCAAACACGTGGAATATCAACAAAAATCACCTAATAACCCTGAAAGTTTTTATTTTAGGCCAATTATGGAAAACTCATGCTCTGTATCCTTGGAACAACATTAACAACAACAAAGGAATTTGTTGTGCAGTGACCAGTAAGTGGTCAAAGTGTAGGATGATAAAATTGAATATCATATAACTAGAAATTCATAATCATTGCTCATGTTGCTGCTGCTGAAAAATCTCGATGATACTTGAACTACCTTCATCGCCAAACACATGACCTACTTGTAATAGTCATATGCGGTTCTTGCTGTGCCAAGAAGACAAACAAGCAATGGCACCACTTTTTGACCAAAATCGTAATATCTCCATTGCTTTATGCTGATCTGGCAAAAAGAAAAAGATGTCAATTCGGTAGCTATGAAACAACAAAATGCATGGAATTTTGCTAGAGCAAGCTGAGAAGTTGGGGCTCAAAGGTGGCATCTAAACATCGGAACTTTAGCTTAGAGTACGAGGACAGCTAAGGACAATAGATAAGCTATACGAAAATTGACCAAAAGAGCAAAGTAGTACTCTTGACGATTTGAATTCATGAATGTTACATGAAGCTACTTGAAGCATCAAGTTTCAACAAACTGTCAAAAGAAAAAGAACTCCAGAACTTCCAATATAATTGACAGATAAAGGATCTTCCATAGCATCAAGCTACTATATATGACCCACAACCCTGACATTAAAAGGAAATGACACCATTATATCAAAACTATCAAATGTCAATTAATTTGTAAAATTGGAAATGTCTAAGATGTCAAATACTCTATGGAACTTTACTAGGGGCATGACATGCTACTGCATATCACAAAAGCAAGCATATGTTAAAACCATTGTAAGCTATCAAACATCTAGCATTAGTCACTTGATATCTTTGCGAAACTTGAACCCAAATATGATGTTATATGGTATATGTATCATTACCCTCATTTTTTCATCTGACAGCTATGATTTAGTACAAAGTCACATGGTAAGAATAACTAAACTCTACATCATATCATTATTGCAGAGGTCATTGCCAAACACAAGAACGATTCATAACCAGGGCTTTGTAGTCCTGTTGCAATAGCATTAGATCAGCACCTGACATAATAAAAAAAAAAAACACAAAAAAGGGGGTTGATTTGAGCAACCAAGTGGTCAACATCAAATGGTTGATCTGTGAACTTTCAAGAACAAAAAGAACATAATGTAGAGACAGAACAATTCTTGCCAAATTTAACCATCTCACCGAAGTCATTACTATGTGAACACGCCCAGTTCTTGGGCCTAATCTTTACTGCAAAGAAGAAACTTTAGAATTCAACCAGACTAATCGAGCAAAAAGCAATAACGAGCAGAAGAATTTCCATGTCACGAGTAGTAAACCAAACACGGCAAATCAAGAATTGACCAAACTAAAAGTAAAAAATGGAACCCAAATGCCAACATCCAAGCGCACGCACAAACAACACGAAACTAATCGCAAAAACAAACACGGCAATTCCAAGCTTATGGGTTCACAGAACATCCTAAATAGGACATTGTCCTATTTTGTAATCAAGAGATTGCCAATCCTTTTGGCTAAGTGTAAATGAAAAAATGGCTCGCTTGTACACTCACATATAAAGAAAATCGAGGAATCCTGAAGTGGCAACCCAAGACACTCCACAGAAACAAGATATGACCTACCAACTCGATGCGCAGAGAACGGAAACAACATTCCAGAAAGCACATGCATCAGAAATTTTAGGCTAGAGGATCTACCCAATATTTTCAATCCTTCCAACTAAAGAGCTGTTGAAAGGCAACTAAAGTGCCTCCTTCACGCCACACTTCCTTTTAGCTTTCGTCTGTCTTCGATGGTAAACATCACAAGGCTTGCCTACCACTTTATTACCATATCCTAATAAAATAACAAAAAGGTCGTTGAAGAACTAGCAATTACAAGAAGTAATTTTTGTTAAGGTTAGGAATTTGGAATCAACTCACATTCGGGTAGCAATTACATGGACTAGCTCTCGCAGCTGAGCTGAGTCGCAACCACTGGCAGTAAGTCGATGACGGCAAATAGAACCAACATTTGGCGAGCTTGGGGTTTAATTCTAAGTTGAACCAACGTTCGGCAACCTCGAGTAATGTTAGGCGCAACGTGGGCAATGCTAGATTCGGCACGGATTGGCAACAAGGACGTTAAGGCGGCAGCTAGTTCTGTCCAAGTTGCGATGCGAATAGCAGCAGCTCATCGTCGAGAGGCAGAGATGTGGTGGCTCGTCGTTGAATTCTAAATAGCAGTGGCGTCATCAATGACAAAATGGCAACGGTGGAACAACAGCAGCGTCGGGCGGTGGCCCAACAACAGCTTGTCATTGGGAGGCGGCAAGCGCGATGGCGATAGCCGGCAATGTTGTCAAACAAAGCAGCGATGGCGTCAATGGCGACATCATGGGTCATGACGGTGGTATCGAGGGCGGCAAGTAGTGTCAAATCATCATCGAAGCATGGAGTGTTGCAAAGAGGAAATGGAAAGAAAAGGGAAAGTGAAGAATGAACATTGAAGAAAACGTTAGTGTTTTGGAGAGAGGGAATCCCGATTTTGGCTCCCGGTTCTGGTTCCAATTCTGATTGGAACCGAGAATCGAATCATGAACCGCCGGTTCTCAAAAAAAAAAGGAACCGAGAATGGGAACCTTTCTCTTTAGAACCGGGAACTGAACCGGACCCTCCAGTGCGGTTCTTCGGTTCCCGGTTCTACCCGGGGACAGTGCTCACCCCTAGTCAGCAACATGTTCTCATCTTGCTCGATCTTAAGCTGGAAAATTACAATAAAAAAAATCATAAACATATTGTACAGATGCTAAATCAATTATAAACCTTTTGATTTGGTCAACTATGACCTAAATATTAACAATTTGCAATGTAGTTCTCTTAGAAAATTTTGGCCGGCAATCATTAACTTGGACACCGGCTATTTTACATGATATAGCCGGCATTGACATAGACAATTTCTTTGATTTTTCAAATTTTTCAAAATATATAATTATTTTGAATTTTTCATTTTCTTTTATTTCATTCTTCCTCTACTGGCCACCGAGCTTCAGCAATGGCCTACGACCAACCTTGGGCAAGGCTCGCCCTAGCCAGATGGTGAGGTTAAGCCTTTAGAGCTCAAGGCCGATGAGGTCAACCCTTGCCAACCCTCCTCTATGGTCGATCACTAGCAATGGTGACCAGGGAGGAAAAAGAAAAGAAAAAAGTTCTAAAATTCAGAAAAATTATAAATTAATTTGTCCATGTTTGCGATTGCCAAGTAAAATTAGCCTGAATTACTACATTGGCAAATTGTCAAAAAGACTCAATTGGCTAAATTGAAATATTTTAGTATCAATACCCAAGCAATAGATTTGGGACTTCTTCTTTTTTTGTATTAATTATCCCACTATAAACTGTTATCACATTCATGTCATGTCCTTGATTTATCAATTTCCAAACTTTCCACTACTCGATAATGATAAAGCCCCAATAAGGGAGACCTTTGACCTATCGCGGTCTCTTTATAGTCGTTGCTTTGTTTGATGTAATAGTTACGGTGTGACTATTTAAAAATTATAGTACTTTAGAACATTTTTAACTATGATTGGTCATATCTATCCAGATCTGTTTTGAGTTATTCTTATCATAAGATTATATTAATGATACTTCGTCAAATATCCATCTAGAACCATCTACAACAATGTAATGAAGTTTATTTGTGTTCTTTTGTTCGTCGTACTCCATGTTCCTTCACCAGCGCATGATCTCTCCCTCCATCATAATTCTCGCAGTGATTCCCGCTATATATAGATAGATAGATATATTTACTAGGTACGGTGATATAAATTCTCCGTGCGAATGCATATGATCATGCTCCCTTGTCTCGCAAGCTAGAGATCCCAAACACACGTATAGAGAAGGATCATGGAAGGTTTGCTCCAGTGCCCTGCGAACTACGTGCCTTTGACTCCCATAAGCTTCTTAGAGAGAGCAGCTTTCGTCTATGGCAACAAGTTTTCCATCATCTACGGCAATACAAGGTACACATGGAGACAGACCCACGAAAGGTGTTTGAAACTCGCCTCTGCTCTGACGAGGTTGAAGATCTCACGCGGCGATATCGTAAGTCTCTCTAGCTTGTTTCCCTCATCCTTCATTGTATCCTTGAGTTTCATTCAAATGAAAAGTGGTCCTCGTTCTCTTTCCTTTTTGCTTCCATTAGCTTTTAGTTTTCCTAAAGCTCGTGGTCTCAAATGGAGGGAATAATGTAGTAGATCAGGGTCTTCCTATGACAAGCCATAGACCCAAGAAAAGTGGGAGTGACAAAGATCATTCTATAGATAGATTGTTCTTCACGGTACATTCTCATCGAGCTATTATTGATGGTTTCGAGTCTAGGGATGTGCAAAATGAACTGCCCAAACCAAAGTGTGGTTCCTGATTCCTCAAAATGGAACCGGTGTCCGGGCAATCCGATTCCTAGTTCCAAGATGGAACCGGACTGGACCGGACTGGACCGGGCTGAACCGACTAAATTTTTTTTTTCTTTAAAAAAATTAGTAAAATGTGAACTAATGCTTTCTCATCCAATGGTACCAAAAGTTATGGCACAATAACTCTTCACTCGTCGTCACTTCTGTCAATATCTTAAGATTTGTCACTTTACCTTGTTGTGCATGGCCACTCTTTAATAGGAAAAAAAAAAGTGCCCACTTCCACTGGACCAGACCGAAACTAATGGTCTGGTCCAATTCCCGATCCTAGGACCAAACGGTCCGGTCCCCAATTCTTGGTTTCACTTTGAAACTAGACTGGAATGGGAACTGATCACCACTAACATGAACCGTCGTTAGATCAGGTGAACATCACAGCAGATATGCATGCACCAGAGATGCTATCTCGAGTCCCTTTTTCTTTCGTCATCCCCTTAGATGGTATATCAAGAGAAGGAGAACCCACGGAACCGTTCAATCTGCCAAATTAGGTAAAGATGAAGGAGGTCAACTCCCGAGCTCTTCTGGCAAAAAAAGAAAAAAAAAACCGAGCTCCTCCATTGTCTATGTTATTTCATAGATGTGCGTATGCTGTGTCGGACAAACCATTAACACAAACAACTGGAATGATTGGAAATACATAAACAAAAATATATTCCATGGACCAAAAAATTTAAAAAAAAAAAAAAAAAAAAGTCTAGCCTCGCAAAGGAAGAATTTATAATACGTAACCTAGTTCATGTTAATCCTACCGAAAATGAATAGTGAGTGACTTGCCAAATTCAAGAGAAAGGTTTGCTAGAAAACACATTCTTGTTTGGATGAAGGAAAAGAAACGAAGTGAAAGGATTAGAAGAAGTTGGTAAAGTCAACTATTGTGTAAGAGGGCATGTTTTGCATTCAAAACAAAAGCATAATGTAATTTATTTATTTTTTTTTGCGTTACCACCAAAATTTGGATTATCATTCAAATTTTAGAAAAATTTGATCAAATTACATGTGAAGTTATGCATCAATACTTGAGTATTTGAAGTTTTGGGAGTTTCGAATTCGAAAATAGGTCAAAGTGGGTGAGTAGCATGATTTAAATTAAGCAAACGGTGAAAAGTATAAGTGAAGACAAGCCCTATATACGTAAAAGATATTAATGAATGCATGTCTGTCCCTCTCTTTTCCCTTGCATCCTTCAAAACCTCTCTTCTTTTCTTTTGTAATTACCTCACAGTCCCTTTTTTTTTTTTCATTTCCAATCACCCCTACCTAACATAGTATCAAATAGCACTATAATCTCGATATATAGGAACCCCTATTTTATATGCTAATAGTAGAAAAACTAAGACCCGTTGGTGGTAGGTTAAAACTTGAGAATTTTTCTCTTAATATGGTAATCTATAACATGTACAGTACTAACAGTACAAGACCTCTGATGAAACTGAACTTTTTTAAGTGAAATACTAATATTATAGCTAATTTCTTTGAATCTGAAAAGGATGAAATTTCTAAAATGATTATAAATTGCTCCACTAACTCAAATTATTGTAATACCCTTTAGTTATTTTATATCAGTAAAAGTAAAACAACATAAATTATTTCACTCTTTTACATTATTCCATTACTCTACACACTATAATAATTGTTAAAGTAAATCATTTGAGCACATTGGCCCCTGCACCTCTCCGCGTTGGAATTCTAGCTCTAGCCTCGTCAACATTGACTATAAGGGCATGACCAAAAAAAAAGACTTTTAAGGGGACAAACTCAGAAGGTCCCATCTCAATCTTCACCCACCCACGAAGAGGAGTCCCGCACGTCATGAATTTTGGGTCTACAGCTAACTTCTATCAAACCATTTTTGCTAAAACAATAAACGCATTAACCCCCCGATCAAAAGGGTTCGCTTAATCGAAAACCATATTTATTTTTTCACTTAATTTTTTAAAAATAAAATTGCGGCAAAGAGGATCCTACTCAATCTTTGAATGCACATTAATGTATTTGCGCATTTTCTTGGGGTCATGTGCTCCGACAACACTTTCACTTTGACTGGATTGAACTAGCGTGAAACAGAAGTTAATGGTCCCTAAATTTTGGCGTATGCTCATGTGCAACATATTATGTCGTCAATCACGGCACGTTTCCATATCTAGAAAAATTGAAGTCAACGAGGCGTGTCAACCGGTGAAGATGGACCCTGCGAGACGTTCTCCTTGATTTACTGGGGCACAGTTCACACGTTAGAATTTTATCCATCACGTTATATTTACTCTGCGTGATTGAATAAGTATAAAACGGGGCCAGATGTCATAATGCTCCAATCAGTCTCCTTTTTTTTTTTTTTTTTGGTGACTCGAAGGAGTTAAAAGGGGAGCCAACTTTTCCATCCTTGACTCAAGAGGCAGTTTAATATTGTCTTTCTCTTGTGAGAGGAAGGGTTAAAGGGGAGTCTTACAACTTACGTGGATCCGACACTCCGATCCTAAGTTCTTTTTATTGCAGTAAAACTTACAAATGATTTGGTATGCATGATTGAACGGTGAGCTGCAATCCTCTAAGTCGACGCTACCTATTGGTACACACCGATTCATTTGTTAAAATTTGTATAAGATCATCACCAATTGATCAAAAAAATTTAAGCTATTATATGAAAGCATGATGTATTATTTAACTGCTATGACATTTCCCTTCTTACTTAGGCTTGTATTTCACCTGAGACTAATTGGTGAAATAATAATAGGCAAAGAAAAAGTATAAAAATATTTGAATTCAAGACACCCTCTGGAGCCACTACTACTTAGAATTCAGTGCACAATAATGTACTGCAACAACTTTGGAATATGGTGCCCGTGTTAGAATATTTAAATAACAAATTACGAATTCATCTAACAGTTTATGTTTTTAGAACAATTAGCTATAATCCCACAAAATCTCAACATAGTATCAACATAGGAGACCTTGAGTTCACATATTCTAGACTTCTATTTACCTCACCAATTACATATATCCAAGATTTATGCTTAAGTTAAAGTCCAACTTAAGCATTATGGGGATTGTTAGAATAATTAAAAATTAAATCATTTTTCATCTAATAGCTTAAGTTTTTAGAAAAATTAGTTATAGTCCCATAAAATCTCAACACATTATATTTTACGTCTAAAAAAACTCTCCCTCACGCAAAGGTTTGGTTCAATGATAAAGGCCTTAAGCATAGATCCCAACATGTGAGCCCCATGGGCTTATAAATAAGGGAACCTACAAACGAGCGAAAAGGGCATGGTGCTGTTTTACTATAAGATAGCTCTACTTAAATCGTCTAGTGGACAATGAAAATTATCAAATGTGTCGGACTCCTTGCATTTCGAATTGACAGATGATTGTGAATCAAGAAAGGAACACAAACTCGATGATTAGGTTCTAAAAATTATGAAATAAATCTACTAATTACAGCACATTATTTTCGAAGGATACGATCAAGCATTTCATTAACATAAACAACTGGAATGGTTGGACATAAATTACTGGGAAATGAATAGAAATAAGTAAGGTGCATTGACAAAAGTAAAATCTTGTCCTTCTGATGTTTGTGCATATCTTTTCCTCTTTAGTTTCTCCTATTTATAGTCCATGGGTAGCCGGCCTATTCTAATAAGTGTTCTCGCTCATTGAAATTTAATTTTGGTTCCATTGTATGGTATAATTGTTCCCGCCTCAGAAGCTCGATTGCAATAACTAATTGACTCAGCTATACAAATTTCTTGATAGCAACTATTAGTTAATACCTTTGATATTTGTTCCTATCTGAGTTTGACTGCAACAATCGTTTCTGGTATTTTTATCCTGACAGTTGATTTGATTTCGGCCAAGTTTTGCGAGTCGATGTTAATGTTTCTCAATTCCATCGACATTGATTTGACCAACATCGGCTTGACTCTTCCCACCTTGTCCACTTAATTCCGTTGGCTTCTCACAATCATTGTTGTCGTTTAACCACTGACTGTATTTATAGTGAATATCATATTGCATATGCTCATCAACATACTGTTTACTTCTTCCTTAATGACATCCTACATAATCTATTAATCGGTCAATATTCATAATCGGCCTTGACCTTGTTTAGTTGACTACAGCCCGACTTAAAAGATTGCTCTTCGTCTCAATGTGTTTAGCACTTCCTCATCAAAGCCATAAAGCCATAGGTGATGTATAGTTAATGGCATCAATTCTTATGAAATTGGCATCAAAGTTGACATTTTTAGGCTGCTAATAGTCACAGACTATATTTAATATTTTAACAGTTTTACATGTCTGACCTTCTTCTTTTAATGGACCCATTACACTAAATATAGATGAGCAATGCACTAAGGAGTTTCACCCTATATGGATGAAAACCACCATTGCATTTCGAAGACCCAATAACCTTGCTTTTCCATCCAAAATGACACAATCCAGGAGTAGCATAATAAGGCTTTCGGGGAGTTTTTTTCCTAATGATCACAACTATCGAATTTCTACCTTTTCTCCTTTCGTTTTATGTGATCATAATGCAGAAATTATCAAGACAATAATCATGTTGAGTTAGGAGTCGTGGTTTCAAAAGAAAGAAAGTAAAAATGGTTTTCAGTTGGTTAAAGCTGATGCGCGTGTGTCACGGGTCAGTAGTTCCTTGGCCACGGAATAACCTATTCGGTGCCTAGCAAGCAGAATTCACCAGGTCAACCTTCTTTCTATAGTTGTTCCAGTGAGCAATACGGTGAATAGCTCTTTTATACAAGATCGTACCACACCCAACTTAGCTTGGGCGTCTAGTCCATCGAGTGAGACAGCATATCTCTTTAGGCTCAACAACTGGTTTTGGCCTACCATGGCCTCATCAAGAGAGCGGCATCAGCTTCCGATAGTTTGTACACGGGAGGCCAACCCCACCTTCAAAGCTCCTAAGTAATATAATCATTATATCCTAGAATTCCTAACACCAACCATCCTGACACCACTCTAATGAACCAATTGTGTTCATCCTCTCTATGTCCTTATTCTTCACTCGATAACCCCAAACTTCACTCCCAAGGGTTCACGGGTACCCGAGAATCATGGACCGTGACAAACTCCCCCACTCAATTCCGCAACGCTTTCGTTGCGGGCTGTTATATCGCTTCCCTATGTTTCCCTAACCATCAATGCCACTTCCTGGGACTAACATAGATGGCAACGCTCGCACAACAGAACAATTCACTCCACTCCATTGCTTGCTCCCCCTAATCAAAGCCATTCGTGAATCTCCAGTCACTTGTGCTCCTCAACAAGTGTTGCACCCCCAGCCAATTACACCCCTATGGCAGCACCTTCTTTCGCCTACTAAGCTCCTCCTTATCTCAGTAAGCCAACACAGGGTCCCCCTTGGTGGAAACGTGGTCGTAGACCTCTTCTTAAGATTCGCCCATTGATCCAAGAACGTTATCCCCATTTAACAAGCAATTCGGTTCCTTCCTATACCCCCATTGCCATCCCGAAAGCTAGACGAGAAACACACATTATCTAAGCCCCTTCTGTCCCAGCAATCACTCTCCGCCCTCATAGGACAGGGAAGACCACAGGCTTTTCCCCAAATCACCTACTTACTGGAGGTATCCCTGCTCTGATACCATTTGTCACGGGTCGGTAGTTCCTTGGCCATGGAATAACCTGTGTGGCGCTTGGCGAGCGGAATTCGCCAGGCCAACCTTCCTTCTATAGTTGTTCCAGTGAGCAATACGGCGAATAGCTCTTTTACACAAGATTGTACCACGCCCAGCTTAGCTCGAGTGCCTAGTCCATCGAGTGAGACAACAGATCTCTTTAAGTTCAACAACCGATTTCGTCCTGCCATAGTCTCATCAAGAGAGCAGCATTAGCTCCCAACTAGTTTGTGCACGGGAGGCCAACCCCGCTTTCAAAGCTCCTAAGTAATATAGTCATTCTATCCTAGAAATCCTAGCACCAACCGTCCTGACACCACTCCTACGGAGCAATTGTGTTCATCCTCTCTATGTCCTCACTCTTCACTCGATAACCCCAAGTTTCACTCCCAATGGTTCACGGGTACGGGAGAATCACAGACCGTAACAAATTTTGTCATGGGTTAGTAATTCCTTGGCCACGGAATTACCCGTGCGGCGCCTGACAAGCGGAATTCGCCAAGCCAACCTTCCTTCTATAGTTGTTCCAGTGAGCAATACGGTGAATAGCTCTTTTACACAAGATCGTACCACGCCCAACTTAGCTCAAGCATCTAGTCCATTAAGTGAAACAACATATCTCTTTAAGCTCAACAACCAGTTTCCGCTTGCCATGATCTCATCAAGAGAGCGGCATCAGCTCCCGACCAATTTGTGCACGAGAGGCCAACTCTGCCTTCAAAGCTCCTAAGTAATATAATCCTTCCATCCTATAACTCTTAGCACCAATCGTCCTGACGCCACTCCCACGGACCAGTTGTATTCATCCTCTCTACATCCTCACTCTTCACTCGATAATCCCAAGCTTCACTCCTAGTGGTTCACGAGTACGGGAGAATCACGAACCGTGACAAACTCTCCCACTCAATTCCGTAACGCCCTCATTGCGAGCTATTCTGTCACTTCCCTACATTTCCCTAACCATCAATTCCACTCCCTGGGATTTACATCGATGGCAACGCTCGCCCATTATAACAACTCACTCCACTCTATTGCTTGCTTCCCCCGATTAAAGCCATTCGCGAATCTCCAATCACGTGTGCTCCTCAACAAGTGTGGCACCCACAGCCAACTGCACCCCTGTGGCAGCACCTTCTTTTGCCTACTAAGCTCCTCCTGATCTTAGCAAACCAATAGAGGGTCCCCCTTGGTGGAAACATGCTCGCAAACCTCTTCTTAAGATTCGCCCATTAATCCAGGAACGTTATCCCATTCAACAAGCAATTTGGTTCCTTCCTATACCCCCATTGCCATCCCAAAAGCTAGATGAGAACCGCACATTATCTAAGCCCCTTTTGTCCCAGCAATCACTCTACGCCCTCATAGGACAAGGAAGACCACAGGCTTTTCCCCAAATCACCTACTTACTGGAGGGATCCCTGCTCTGATACCATTTGTCACGGGTCGGTAGTTCCTTGGCCGCGGAATAACCCGTGTGGCGCCTGGCGAGCGGAATTCGCTAGGCCAACCTTCCTTCTATAGTTGTTCCAGTGAGCAATACGGCGAATAGCTCTTTTACACAAGATTGTACCACACTCAGCTTAGCTTGGGTGCCTAGTCCATCGAATGAGACAGCAGATCTCTTTAAGTTCAACAACCGATTTCGTCCTGCCATAGTCTCATCAAGAGAGCGGCATTAGCTCCCAACTAGTTTGTGCACGGGAGGCCAACCCCGCTTTCAAAGCTCTTAAGTAATAAATCCTTCTATCCTAGAAATCCTAGCACCAACCGTCCTGACACCACTCCTACGGACCAGTTGTGTTCATCCTCTCTATGTCCTCACTCTTCACTCGATAACCCCAAGTTTCACTCCCAATGGTTCATGGGTACAGGAGAATCACGGACCGTAACAAATTTTGGCATGGGTCAGTAATTCCTTGGCCGCGGAATTACCCGTGCGGCGCCTGACAAACGAAATTCGCCAAGCCAACCTTCTTTCTATAGTTGTTCCAGTGAGCAATACGGTGAATAGCTCTTTTATACAAGATCGTACCACGCCCAACTTAGCTGAAGCGTCTAGTCCATTGAGTGAAACAACATATCTCTTTAAGCTCAACAACCAATTTCGGCTTGCCATGACCTCATCAAAAGAGTGGCATCAGCTCCCGACCAATTTGTGCACGGGAGGCCAACTCCACCTTCAAAGCTCCTAAGTAATATAATCCTTCCATCTTATAACTCTTAGCACCAATCGTCCTGACGCCACTCCCACGGATCAGTTGTATTCATCCTCTCTACATCCTCACTCTTCACTCGATAATCCCAAGCTTCACTCCTAGTGATTCATGGGTACAAGAGAATCACGAACCGTGACAAACTCCCCCACTCAATTCCGTAACGCCCTCGTTGCGAGCTATTCTGTCGCTTCCCTACGTTTCCCTAACTATCAATTCCACTCCCTAGGACTTACATCAATGGCAACGCTCGCCCATTAGAACAACTCACTCCACTCTATTGCTTGATTCCCCCAATTAAAGCCATTCGCGAATCTCCAATCACTTGTGCTCCTCGACAAGTGTGGCACCCACAGCCAACTGCACCCCTGTGGCAGCACCTTCTTTTGCCTACTAAGTCCTCCTAATCTTAGAAAACCAATAGAGGGCCCCCCTTGGTGGAAACGTGCTCGTAGACCTCTTCTTAAGATTCGCCCATTGATCCAGGAACGTTATTCCCATTCAGCAAGCAATTCGATTCCTTCCTATACCCCCGTTGCCATCCCAGAAGCTAGACGAGAGCCACACGTTGTCCGAGCCCCCTCTGGCCCCGGCAATCACTCTCCGCCCTCATATGATTGGGAAGACCATAGGCTTTTCCCCGAATCACCCACTTACTAGAGGGATCCCCACTTTGATACCATTTGTCACGGGTCAGTAGTTCCTTGGCCACGGAATAACCCGTGTGGCGTCTGGCAAACGGAATTCGCCAAGCCAACCTTCCTTCTATAGTTGTTCCAATGAGTAATACACAGAATAACTCTTTTATAAGAGATCGTACCACGCCCAGCTTAGCTCGGGCGTCTAGTCCATCGAGTGAGATGGAAGATCTCTTTAGACTCAACAACCAGTTTCAGCCTACCATAGCCTCATTAGGAGAGTGACATCAGCTCCCGATCAGTTTATGCACGGGAAACCAACCTCGCCTTCAAAGCTCCTAAGTAATATAATGCTTCTATCCTAGAACTCCTAGCACCAACCGTCCTGACGCCACTTCCACGGACCAGTTATGTTCATCCTCTCTACGTCCTCACTCTTCACTCGATAACCCCAAGCTTCACTCCCAAGGGTTCACAGGTACAGGATAATCACAGACCGTGACACATGCATACATAAGTGTATGACTTAAGAACACACGCATGCATGGCATAAACACCGGCTGCACATTTTCTCCAATGTACTCTCGTCTTATCTTTTAGACTTCCCCGTGGGGCACTTTGAAATGATAACACTGATTGTACTTCCATTATATTGTACTTTCCTTGGCTATATATTATTTTATGAAGACTAAGATATAAAAGGAGAAGATAAAAAAGGCTAAAATTAGATATTCGAAAGAGAACTAGTTGGATACAAAGTCATAATTTATATTGGATTCCCAAAGTTATTGATAGTGGAATCTGTCCCATTGTATCACTACTCTCACCTAGGTTTTGGCTCTTTCCTCATTTACTAAATCCATCTTTAATATTCTAACATTTCCAAGCAAAAAAATAAAAAATAAAGAAACGTGTGAATATTTATTATTTAGGAAAATTACCCAATCAGTCCTAAACCTATTATAAAAATATCAATTAACTGGTAAATTTTTTAAGTTTACCAATTTAGTCATAATTTTTTACGCGAAATTCGAATGTAATCCTCTCGGCCAATTTCCGAAGGAAATAACTGACGTGATAATTTAATTAATAATTAGCTATGCTAAATACAAAGCATTTAGAATACTCACTTTGATGGGCACGACGCACGAAGTCTTCGTGGTGGGTTCTACGTAATCAGACAAGGCATGGAATGGGACCTGTCTGTTCCCGTTTTTGTGGGTAAGGATGCGGCATTTTCTTCATCTCGCACTCATTATTCTCATAAGGGAAGCTTCAGCAAAGTTTGACAAAAACCCCAAAGAATAGCCACAAATCTTGATGGTTTCCATCGTTATCAAGATCTGATTTAAGGAAAAACTTAGTGGGTGCTGTTCCATTACGTAAGTGTTCCTTCGCGTAGATTGTGGAAGATACGTGCCTCTTCCATATGGGGTTTGACCTAAAGTCAGAGGCCAAAGTTATTTTGGCGATCTGAGCATCGCGATGACTCACGGGGAAGTCGTCTAGGGCCCATTAACTTGGGCTGTACGTTGATTTTCTAGATATTGTCATTTATTCCGAAGTACTGTCACTTGATAATATCTGATAAAATTTTCTAACATTTAGTTTGTGTTAAAATAAAGCAGAAATAAGAATTGGAGAATTGGAGAATTTTTTTGTATTTCTTGATGTATAAAACTAATTATACATGAGCCTTTTTATAAGCTATTCTAGAAAACTATGTGAAGCAACAAAATATTACAATATCAAATACAATCAATTAGAATCAAACAAGGAAAATAATATCTCTAACAATAAATCCAACATCCCCTCTCATATTTAAGGTGATATATAAGAGGTCAGATAGAGCTTGGAGAAATTATCTTGAAAATGTCCAGGTGGATGTGCCATGGTGAAAATATTAGCTATCTAATCAACCAATGAAGTGGGAACAAGATATGACCCAAAAAAAAAAAAAAAAAAAAAGTGGGAACAAGACTAACAGTACCACAAAGCATGTGAGAGCATATGAAATGACAATCTATTTCAATATATCGGGTACGCTCATGGAAAACATCGCTATGTGTTATTTGGATAGCACTCTGATTATCGCAATAAATGATCGTTGCACCATAATGAGGGACTCTCATGTCTTCCAATAACATCCACAACCATAGTAATTCCGATATTGTATCAGCAAGGGCAAGATATTTTGCTTCTGTAATAGATCGAGCAACAATAGTCTATTTCTTTCTCTGTCAAGAAATAAGGGAGTTTCCTAAGAAGAAGCAATAGGTTGTACTTGTAGTAGAGCGACAATCAAGAGGCACCACCCCGTTGACATCGAAGAAGTCGTCAACTCTAAGTTTGAGTTAGGAGAAAAGTGAAGACTGTGAAATAAGGTACCCTTGACATAGCAAAGAATTCGAAGAACATCAGCAAAGTGAGTCGTTTACAATAAGGTCATGAATTGACTGACAATATGAATAGCATAAGCAATGTCAGGATAAGTAACAATGAGGTATACAAGACTACCAACTAGTTGTCGATAAAGCGTGAGATTTAAAAGAAGAGTCTCATCTTTGTGATCAAATTTAGCATTAGTCTCAATGGGAGTTGTAACGATCATATTATCAATAAATCCAGCGCAAGAAAGGAGATCAGTGGCATATTTCTCTTCTAAGCCTAAAAAATAATTGAGTCAGTCAAGATCTTACACTTCAAGTTGTTGACTCAAATACTTTTGTTGTTTCCTAATACCGTTACGATTATCTCCAGTAATAACCATGTCGTCAATATATAAGAGTATCATACCAATGAGATGTTCATTGAACAAGAGAGCATTGTCATAGGGACAATATGTAAATCCATGGTGTTCCATGGTGGAACTAAACTTGGAATACCACGCACAATGAGCTTGGTTCAATCCAAATAATGCTTGGCATAGACAACACACTTTATTAGAAGTGTGAGTGTATCCACGAGGAGGCTCACTATAAATTTCCTTAGTAAGATTCCCAATAAGAAATGAATTTTTTACATCCATTTAAAATCAAGGCCGTTGCTTAATAGCAGCAATAGGAAGGAGGCTACGAACAAAAGTAAAACATGCAGCCTTAGCAAATGTCTCATCACAATCAATGTCACACTCTGAGTGAAATCTTTCGCTACTAGTCTAACTTTGTAGCATTTCACCATACATTTTGCCTTCATTTGGATCTTGTACACCAATTTGCAACCTACAGCTAACTTTTCAAGAGGCAAACAACCAAATCCCTAGTATGAGATTTTTCTAACGCTTGCAACTCATCTGCCATTGCTTTCTACCAAAGAGGATTAGTACTAGCTTATCTATATGTACGAGGCTCATGAAAAGAAACAATAGTAGAATAACAATGAAAATCACAGAGCCGAACAAAAGCTTGACTTACACAAGTGGAATGATAAATAGGAGAAGGAGGAATGTCTAAGGGTGGAGAATCCACGGATGGCGCAAACATGTTAGGAGCAACCAAAATAGGATTACCTGAGACACCTACGTCAAGATTAAGAGAGGACAATTCCAAAGAGGAAGATTGAAGTGTGTTATCTTTAGGAAATAAATCAGTATAAGGATTAGTGAAGAAGTGAATAGTTGGAAAGGATGCAAAAGGATGAAGAGATGAGAATATCTCATGTCCCAAAGGGTAACATAGATACACGAAATTGATTTGAGATAGGATCCCAACATCTACACTCTTTATGCTCAATGCCATATCCAAGGAAGCAACATAAATGAGCATGATATTCTAATTTCGTGCATACATTAAGGAGAAGATGCACAAAACATTCACTGTCAAAAACCCGAAGTAGATTGTAGTTAGGAACACTATAATATAAGTGCTAGTAAGGAGAAATATCGCCTATAATAGGTGATGGAATGCAACTAATAGTATATACAGCAGTATGATAGGCCTTTCTCTAAAACTGTTCTAGATAAGATGCTGCAATTAGAAGAGTGTGTATGATATCTAAGACATGCCTATGTTTACGTGCTACTCGACCATTTTGTTGCGAAGTCCTTACCAGCACGATGAATGATAGTACCATTCTAAGAAAGAATTCTAAGGAACTCTTTGTCTCTATGTTACATGGCATTATTAATACAAAAACTTTAATATCTCAAGAATATTGTATCTTGATCATGACAGCAAAATTACTATAGATATGAGTGATTTCGGATCAATTCTTCATAAGATAAAGTCATGTATAACGAAAATAATCATCCACAAAAATCACAAAATAACAAAATCCTCCTCTAATGGGAGTAGGAGATAATCCCTAGATATCAAAGTGAATTAGATTAAAGGGAGTATAAGAGACAAATTCACTAATATTTAACAATAAAGCATGATATTTTTCCAACTTACAAGGCAAGCAATCAAAAGTTTTAATGTCAATAAAACCTAAATGAACACTTAAAATCAAATGACCTAAACTAGAGAAAGAAGGATGTCCCAATCAAGAATGCCAAGATTCAAATAATATTGTGGCATCACAATGAGTGAAGGAGTTGGGAAGCTTTAACGAAACAAGATCAAACAATGTCCTACTTTATAGCTTGTCCCTATTGTCTATCCCATCTATAGATCTTGCACACGACAACCATTCGAAGAGAAATGAATGTCAAAACCAAGTTCACATAGCCGTCCCACAAATATCAAGTTTGGTGAGAATTTGGGAACCATAAATATATCAGGCAATGACAATTTGGACGTTGAAACATGCCATGTTTGACTAACTATCATCTGAGAGTTACTAGTTGTATGAATACTACGTGCTTGTGAAGTATATGACTTTGACTTGAATGAATTAGAATTAAAGGTCATGTGATTATAGCAGGCAGAATTAAAGAACCATGAAACAAGATTACCTAGGGTGATTGACAAAGTAGAAGGGTTAGGTATAGAGGAGCTAAAAGTACTAGATTCTAGAATGATAGAATGAACTGTGGACCGATGATCATCTAATGATAGAGTAACATATGAACTATTAGAGGAATCCCTGATGGAAGCAACAATGATGGATAGACATGCATGCGGACCTCTAAACCGGGATAGGTTGTTCCTTCCCGTAGGTTGCCTAGGTTCCAACTAATAACAATTGGATGTACGATGACCATGTGGACAGCGATACGTATAATAAGACTTGCACATGAGGAGAAACCAGAAGTGGCAAGCACTACATCTTTAGGAGTGGAGACTAATAGAATAACACGTTTCGTCTTTAAAGTAGTAGCAAGTGGAATATGCTCCATCAACAATTTCGAGGCCACTACCTCAAGATGAGGTAAAGGATCCCGATGCAAAAGTTAAGCTTGCATAGATTCAAACTCATCATTAAGTGCCATTAGAAAATGCATAATACACACATGATCATGGCATTCAGCAAACTAACAGCATCAGGAGTCATCTCCCATTCAGGCTTAGATAAAGCCAGCTATTCTCATATAGCATGCATGGAAGATAAAAAGTTGTTAATAGACTAACTTGTCTCCTGACACATGCAATGTAAATTCCCTAACAGTTGATACTAATGAGTAATGTCTTATGCAAAGTAACAACTGGCAAGAAGATCTCAGGCTTTCTTTGTTGTATTTAGGCGAGTCTGATGGATAGAATTGAAGTGTTTCCAAACCATGTGAGTATCTTATGATTCTTGCAATCCCACTCCTCTAAACGTTCAACAAATTGATCATCGGTTCATCAATAGCCTACATAGCCTCATGAATATTTCTAGTGACGTAACACTAAAGCCTACATCCTCTTAAACTTGATATTTCTTAAGCCCATAAAATATAGTTTGATCCATTTAAGATGGTTTGAATAAGTATTGAGACTTCTAATTTATCTATGATATGCAATATACTAGTATAAACCAGTATATTCTATAAGGAATTCAAAGAAAATTCGTACAAAGCCAAAAATAGTTCAAGACGTCGAAATACCTCAGGAACCGATTTAAAAATGCCAAAAATCAATCCAAAACGGTTCGAGCCAATCTAGTCTACGGCAATCAACATAGGTTGATGATAATAATACTAAGATGACGAGGCGGATAACTTGGCTAAGGAGTGGCGCTGACATGGAGGATGACGTCAGATGATGACTTGGTAGACAACTTGGTTGAAAAGTGACACTGATGTGGAAGATGACATCACGCGCAAAGGACTTGGTCGGCGCGTGAGGGCATGCAAAAGGGATCTAGCGACTTCGTTTACTAGGTTGGACTCGTCGAAGGATGAGCAACCTGTTTCTGGTGGATTTTGTTTATAATATCCAACTATTGCTTCGGAAAAAGCACTTAAGGCGGCGGCGACAGCAGCCCGTGATATGGCGACGCATGGTGGCGCGTGCGATAGATTCCAGAGTTTTTGGTGAGGAATTTTCAAAGTCTGACTCGTCTGAGGGCAACGAACTGATGATGGGGTTTGCTTTTCGAAATGAGCAACAAGATTACCTGAACCACAAACAATGGCGACGGTTCGATGATGTTATGCTCACGATTCGTTGTTATGTTAATGCAGGTTGCAGCCATGGCACCAAACGTCCCTGCACTATACGAGCTCCACTTCGCGGTTCCAATGGCAGGCGCAACTCTTTCCGCGCTCAACGTAAGCCTTGACGAGAATGATTTGACGATCATTCTTCACCGATTACGACCCAAAATCATTTTCGTCGACTGCGAGCTCGTACACCTCGTCTCCAAAGTCATCCACAACAAGAACGACACGCACCTCCTAGAAAACCACCACGATCATGAGCCACTCCTTGTCGCAATCCATGACGTCTCACTGGACCGTCAAGCCCACTATGATCTTGGGGTTCGAGAGTATGAACAAACCCTAGCTATGGGAGAGAGCGATTTCCAAGCCATGAGTCCGGCCGATGAGTGTGACCCCATCTCGGTCAACTTCACTTCGGGGTCGACGGGGACACCCAAGGCGGTGGTGTACAGCCATCGAGCAGCGTACTTGAACTCTCTAGGGCTGATCCTCCGATACAACATGGGGAAGTCGCCTGTGATCCTGTGGACGGTGGACATGTTCAGGTGCAATGGGTGGTGCTTCACATGGGCGATGGCAGCACTCGGCGGTGTCAATGTGTGTATTAGGAACGTCTCGGCGAAGATCATCTTCGATTCCATTCAGCTCCACAAGGTCACCCATCTCTGTGGTAATGGTCCGGTTTCGTTTACTTTGATGTGGAGAGTCCTGTTGCATCATGAGCATGACATATTAAACGGAATCAAAGGATAATATATTATTCTCATTAAAAAATAGATGAGTAGCGTTGAGATATGTCGATAATGTGTCCTTACCTTAGTGCGGTATAAATATAATCAAATATTTGGGAGGACGCCTACGCTTTTTGAAACATGTCATATGAAAGTATGGATGACGTTAGGTTCATGCAAAATCACCCAAGAAAAAATAGAATTTTCTTCTTATTTTTTCCCTTTCAACAGGTAAACCCACTATCCTAAATATGATTGCTGATTTCCCACCGGTCGACCAAAAGCCACTACCTTCCGTGGTGGACCTAATCATCGCCGGCGCATTCCCGACGAATCCCGTTCTCAAGAGAGTCCAAGAGCTTGGGTTCAACATTGTCTATGGATATGGCATGACGGAAGCCCTAGGGCCTGCCCTCATCAGACCCTGGAGGTCATCGCAACACCACCACCATGACAACGACGACAACGACTGCGACGATCATAACCTGAAATGTAGAGAAGGGCTCCACAACATCACACTGGAAGCTACCGATGTCAAGGACCCGACCACCATGCAGAGCGTTCCAAACGATGGGGAAACAATCGGAGAAGTCATGCTCCAGGGGAACACCCTCATGGCAGGCTACTTGGGCGACCCGGAGGCAACGCAGAAGGCATTTTCTGGAAGGTGGTTCAGGACCGGGGATGTCGGGGTGCGGCACGCAGACGGTTGCATAGAGATGAAGGACCGAGCGAGGGACGCCATAGTCTTAGGGAAGGAGGTGATCAGCACATTGGACATAGAAGCCGTCTTGTTGAGCCACCCGAAAGTTGCGGAAGCCGCTGTTGTTGCTCAAAATGACGTTGCGGGGCAAGTCCCATGTGCATTTGTGAAGTTGAAGGAAGGGAAGTGTTCCAACGCCGAGGAGATAGTAGAGTTTTGTGCGAAGCAGCTACAAAAGGCGGCAATGGTTCCAAAGACGGTGTGGTTCGGGGACTTGCCAATGAATTCCACCGGCAAGGTGCAGAAATCTGTTCTGAGAGAGAGAGCATGCAATTGAGAAGCATAGTCCATAGAAGGAGCACACCTTCATAAGAACAAAACATCAAGGGAATTACTTGCGAATAATTAGAATTCTACTACTTGTGTCTTTCTGTGTTATTTACCCTGTAATTTCATATTTCAAATTGTCATTAAGAAATGATTGCATAACAGTCTTTAATGTACTATGAAATTAACAATCCATTCTCGATCACAAAAAATTAAATCACGTATAATTATAAATTATCGTGGAACCCACTTCTTTAAGAATTTATCCTTACAATAGACTGTTATTCTTACAGTACCCCAAAAACTATTATGCTAGCAAAGCCTTTTCTCTAACTTTGATGTAAGCATATGTTTAAGTTTCTTTCTTTCTTTAGTCAACCTTTCTAGCTAGATTTTAAACGTTTATTTGTAGTTACTCTATGAAAGCAGAGGATTCAGTCTTAGATATTGTTGACATGACCATCCTCCTATTTGAAGATATAGTCTCTTGTTCTGAAAATATGGGACAAGCAAATCAGATAGTAGGCAGAAAGAAGGAAATAAATCATATACCAAATTTACGTTGTTCGATCCGAATGTTGGTATCTATATTCATGAAAAAAACAACATAGAATTTCACTTTAAAAATAAGCAATATAGTGGAGATTACAATCGCTGTCGTACTCAAATGGTCTTTCAATATTTTCAATCCTCCAATTACACTCAATAAGCCAATCAATATTTAGCCTTTCATAATTCTTAATGAAATATCACTTAAAGAACTATACATATTCTACTTATAATAATTTAACTAGATAAATCACTATACAATATAATTACTAGAAAACACATTTTCTTCAATCTCTTTTGTGTAGTCTCAGAGCACTCTCCTGCTGTCTTCTCACTTCCTCTTTGTGATTAATAGAGGAAGCTCAACGGGGGGAAAAGGAAGGAACAGGACGCGGAGAAATGGCCATGCTCGTGATTCCACTTCATCTTACCTTTCTCTGTCTTCATGGTGGCCCTCTCTTTTCTCTCTTTGACCCGTACAATGAATGCCCATCACCGCACCCTCCGTAGTACACGCCGACTGGCATGCGTCCTTTGAAGGAATCTAAAAAATAACGTGAGATACTTTGACACATGATGGGAATGCATGCGATTAGAATTGAAAGAAATATCAAATGATTTATGCGTAGAAAGTTTGACCTATGTAGGAAATTTGATTTCAAGGATAATGAGATGATCGAGGCATGCTGCTATTGGAATGAGTCTAACGCACACGCTGTATTGGGATCAGGAGCAGGAATTTGGATCTTTTAAAAATAACTTTGCTAAGAAGACGGTACTGTTATTTGTAATTAATGACGGTGCAATTCTGTCCCTATATTTGTTTTGCAAGTTCATGGCGACTGGTTAATCTCGTGGAAGAATTTAAATATAATTTCTGAAGATACACACACCTTTAATTACTTCTACAGTGGAAGCTAAAGAAAATATGACAAAAAAAAAAAGCCAAAGAAAAAAAAAAGGACTACAGCACCGTAATATATTTTTTTCTAATTAGTTATTACGTTAAAACAATATATAAAAATACTAATGTCGTTGACTAGTCACCGTTAAATAGTGGTGTGGTGTTACCGTGGAATCTTACGTTGCTTTTTCAACAAATATAAAACAGAACAAATGCATAAAAAATTTAAAAAATTTAAAAAAAAAAAAAAAAAAAAAAAAAAAAAAAAAAAAACCTATTCACGTAACCCTCAGGGGCGCTCAAGAGAATTTAAATGATTTTCACTCACTTGGAGATTGGATCAGATGGGTTGCCATAGGTATTCTCAAAATATAATATGTAATTAAGGAAGAAATAATTATTGTACTTATTATTGTTTTGTTTTGAAGAAAATCACTTTGCTACAATATTAACTTCTAATTCATAAGAATCGACATAGGGTCAGGTGTCATGTGGTTATGTGTTATTGAATTATTCTTTTCTAACTTTATTTTTGGCTCATGACATCTTAAGATTAATATTGTAATTTGTTAAGTCCTTGCACATCTTCGTATATGAGATTCAAATGAATGGATAATCTTTTTGTTTACTAATTCATTATACATATTTAGGTCCTTTTTTTTTTAAATTGTTATCATGCATTACCAATAACACTGATCCTAATTCTAATCACTAGAGAATCCTTTTGGAGCAACTTGATTTAAGCAAAAAGAATGAGAAGCCATTTAAAAGCACAATAATTTCATTATTAGTCTCAAAGCCAATACTTATTGTGTTTTTTTTTTCCATATTAAAAACTTAAATTTATCTTTTGAATGACATTAACTTTTTTTGTTTTTTTTGCTAGAGATTATATTATTCTGCCTGCGAGTATCTAAATTTTGGTATTCAATTTATTCTAAAGTTTTGTGTTTTCTATGTTATTTTTTTCTTTTTTTCTTATGAAGGAATCTGATGGGATTTTAAAGTTATATTTTCTAATTTTAATTTTTTTGAAGGAAACCAGTTAAACAGGTTTCCTTGAAAAAAAATTGTGGTGGAGAACCCACCGTAAGAATTTGGAAGCTAACGGCACCGTTACCCAATCTTTACCCATTTAAAAATTCTGCAGCAGATGCATGTATTGGATCTCACGATGGAGTGGCAAAGTCCGCCTTTTGTACACATGAGTGGTCGATTTACACATGACTATGTACCTTACATAATTTTGTATATATAATGAGACTTTTGGTGGACTTCCGAGCTTTGGAGGTATAGACCAGCTAGTCTTTGAGTATTTATATATGTCTACTTAGGACTAATTTTAAATATCTTAGCCTCTCAATGCCTGTTTCGTGTTCTCCGGGTGAAAAAGAATAGGGAAAAGTATCAAAAAAGTCTTAAACTTATTGTATTTATGCCAATTCAGTTATAAACCTTTTAATTGGATCAATTTAGTCACAAACATTTTTCATATTAGTACCAATTCAGTCTATTCGGTCAATTTAGGTTGGAAATTGTTGGTATGGATATCGGCCATCATACATGGCATGGTCGGCGCTAACGTAGAAATTTTTTAATAATATTTTAATTTTTAAATTTTTGAATTTTTAAAATAATTTTTCTCTTTTTTCCCTCTCCCTCTTCTTTGCTTTTTCTTTTTGCCAAAGAACATCGCCAACCACCGGCCACAACCATGGCCGGTGAGGGTTGGCCTCACCCGGGTTGCCCTTGTTGACCGCAAGCGATGGTCGACCTCTCTAAGCCACCACTGGGCGAGGGCGAGCGCCAACCGTCCCGGGCGCGACCAGGCAAGGCCCCCTCACCGGATCTAGCGAGCCCAACCATCACCTTGACCAAGGCGGCCTTGCCATGCCTTGCCTCGCCTAGCGAGGGTTTGCCTCACCAAGGATCACCTAGGCGATGGTTGATTGCCAAATCTAGCAAGGGGCCTCACCTGGTCATACTTAGACAATAAATGCTTGCCCTCGCCCAGGGGCGCCCTGGCGAGGCCGACTATCATCTGTGGCTAGCAAGGGTGACCCAAGCAAGACCAACCTTCGTCGGCCATGGCTGTGGCCAATGGCCAACGACGGCCACCTACACAATGAAAAATCAAAGAACAAGGAGAGGGAAAAAAAAGAAAAAACTTATTTAAAAAATTGAAAATATTCAAGAAAATATATAAAAAATGTCCACGTTAACGCTGGCTATGCCACGTAAAACGACTAGCATCCACATCAAAATTTAGCCTAATAGATTGAATTGGTACCAACGTGAAAGGTTTATAACTAAATTTATCCAATTAAAAGATTTAGGACTGAATAGGTACCAATACGATAGATTTAAGACTTTTTTGGTACTTTTCTCGAAAGAGTACAAATAATTCTACACAATCGATTAGTTTCTAATAAATTTCGATGCTCTGCATGTTCCTATGAATATCAAGTAACTAAATCACTAAGGCCCATACTATTACAAATTGCCCTGATTAGAAATTTATAATATGGTAATTCAAAGGGAATATCGAACCAAAATGATAAACTTTGTTTACCACCATAGCTGTCTTGAGTAATCCTAAGTGTTCGTTCTTTTATTATCATTTAAAATAAGGAAAAATTAACCTTTTTTTGTTTTTCGTCAAAATTTACAATATTATTCTAGCTTAAAAAATTTTACGTATCAATATTGAGAAAATTATCAAATCAATCATTTTTATTGTACGGATATCAACTCAATCTTAAATTTTGCAATTTCATTAATATAATTTAAAACCGTTATGCCAAATTCCAATAGAACTATTTTGGTCAATTGCCATTGAAAATTATGGACATGGTGTCCAATCATCGTCAATTGGCTAGCATGGCACACTTGAAGTGGAAAATCTTACTTAAAATAACGTCATATGTGGATTGTCACATGTCAACAATTTTCATTGATAATTAACCAAAATGACTATATTAGAATTTCGCATCAAAGTTTAAAAGCACATCAGTCAAATTGGAAAATTTAAAACTAAAATGACATCCGTACAATTGATTTAAGATTGTATTAGAAATTGTCCCATCAATATCTATATATATTTCAAGCTATAAAAAAAATCAAAATTTATCCATCGAAAGTTTAAACTAAGGCCACTTTTACTTTTACTAAATAAGTAACTCATCCATAAAATCATTTACTTATTTACTATTTAGTTTAAAAGAATACTACCGCATGCATTATTTTTCATTTCAACATGGAAAAAAAAAAAAAACATGGCATTGCTTTCGACAATTACACCTTTTAATGTCAAATCAGGATGATCGTCAAGAAAAGTTATGTCCACATGATCAATGGAAAAGTATGATTGATGAGGCAACATCATGGCAACATCACTATTATACATATATATATATATATATATATATATATATATATTATAAATATATAATTTATCATAAGAGAGATATATCTAACTAATTGGGAGCAGACTTTGATAGGGTTAACAGAATTATGATCCGAAAATCATGGATGACTAATTCTTGGAAGAACGGCAGATCCTTTATGTGAGCTCAACAGCTAAATTGAAGCTGGCAAAATGAAACCCCTTAATTTAGAGACATTTTGCTTGACCTCTACCTCTTCCTCTTGACCGGTACCTTCCAAAATGATGTGATTGACCTTTGAAGGTGATGAACTCCAAGTTCATACATATAGGAAATATCATATATTTATTAGGACCTTTATATAGGACATTGGCGGTAAAAAGATCGTTACCAAGTAGAGTCCTACCACTAGCACGGATACAGTTATTGATTTCGGTATTTCCTATTAGTAAATAAAGGACTCCATTTCATGATTGTTTGTGTTAAAACTATACTACAACCGTAGTGTACCATATATAACTTCTTTATATAACAAGAATTTTTCCAAGCTTTCGAGTTTTGGAGGTGGCAACTAGCCTCTTTGAATATTACATAGTTTAATTTAGGGGAAAATAACACAATCAGTCTTAAACTTATTATATAGAAACCAACTAAGTCTTAAACCTTTTTATCGAAGCAAGGTAATCCTAAATTTTGGGGGGAAAGTGCAATTAGATCCTATGAGGCAAGTGTCACCTAATTTATCTAATGTGATGGTCCAATTAACATTGATTGTTTTACGTGTAACGACGACGGCTTGACGTGAAAGGATTTTCAACAAACAATGCCATTTTCTGTTTAGATAAATATCGTCGTTTCTTCATAATGCACGGTACGTAGAAATTGCCCCCAAAATCCCCTAATCAATCCTTCATGCTCAAACCCTGATGCCACTTATAATGCCAATTCCAGTCTTGGAGGTAAAATTCGGGGCGAAGATGAAGATGATCTCGAGATTCTGCACTAAAAATAATGAAGAGTAGCCGTGTTAGGTTTACATTGACGTGAACCATCTTCAATTTCTAACAAAATTGCATGACTTTGACTGTGATTATTCCATGAACGTGTTGACTTTTATAATCTATTTGTGTCATTTGTGTTGGTTTCTTTGCATTGGTCTACGTTTTTAACATGGAAATCTTGTCCGTTGCCTAGCTCTTGACTATTTTAGGGGAAGATAAATTTAGTATAAATAGATATCGGTTTTTAATTCATTAGGGGATGAGAGATTCCATTCCATGACTCTTTGTTTAAGTGTTCTACACTTGACTATGTACCTTATATAATTTTTTTTATATATGGAGAGATTTGGCGGACTTCCGATTTTTGGAGGCGTAGACTAGCTAATCTTTGAATATTTATATAGGTCGATTTAGGGCTAAAGCCACACAAGATCTAAATTTCGTTGATTCTCAATGTATGTTTCCCATCCTCCAGGTGAAAACGATTACGAAGAATATTAAAAAAACCGATTAATTGTTAATAAATTTTAAATGCTCTTCATATTCCAATGAATATCAAGTAACTGAATCACTAAGGTCCATACTATTAGCAATTGCCCTAATTAGAGATTTATAATATGGTTATTCAAATGGAAGATTGAACCAAAATGATACAATTTGTTTACCACCATAGCTGTCTCGAATAATCCTAATTGTCTGTTTGTTTTTTACCATTTTAAAAAGGAAAAAATAACCTCTTTGTTTTTCATTAAAATTCACAATATTATTCTAGGTTTTTTAAAAAAATTACGTATTGATATTGAGAGAATTATCAAATCAATCATTTTTATTATACAGGTGTTAATTCAATCTTAAACTTTTCTCTTTCATTAATGTAATTCTAAACCTTTGCACCAAATTCTAATAAAATTCTAAATTATTGCACAGATATTAATTCAGTTTTAAACTTTTCAATTTCGCAAATATAGTTCTATACCTTTGTGCCAAATTCACTGGAACCCTTTCAGTCAATTGCCAATCAGAACTTACGGACATAGCATCCAATCATCATTGGCGAGCCAACGTAGCACACTAAAGTGGACAAGTTTACTCGAAACAATGTCCTGTGTGGATCGTCACACGTTGGCAATTTTCTTTGATAATTAACCGTAATGACTACATTGGAATTTTGCACAAAGGTTTAAAAATACATTGGTCAAATCGAAAAGTTTAGAATTTAATTGGTATCTCTACAATAAGTTTAATTTTAAATTGGTAATTGTCCCATCAATATCTATATATATTTCGGGCTATAAAATAAATCAGAATCTATCCATCAGATGCTTAAGCTAAGGCCACTTTTACTAATTAAGTAACTCATTGATAAAATCGTTTACTTATTTACTATTTAGTTTAAAAGAATACTACCGCATGCATTACTTTTCATTTCTTGTGCAATATCATATGAGTTAATAATAAGATAGCAAGCTTTAATTGGATGGAGCGATAAAATATTTAATATTTTGTTTATTTGCATTTAGGAAAAAAATAAGAGAACGATTATTAGGAGGGTTATGCATATAAAGAAAGTGGATAAGCATTTCGAATTATTTTTAGGAGGTGGAGCAAGTAAAATCATTTCCAATTATTTGTTATTACTAGATAGTTATATAAATTTCTAAAAATTTGTACTAGTAAATTTTAAATACTGGAAAAAAAAATTAGAGTCAAAAGCTAAAATACAATGAACGGCAAGAAGCATACATGCTATGTTTACTGCATGCAAATAACATCTTTACTTTCTTAAACTTTCAAATGCCAATTTCTCGTATGAATGCGACCATGTGCATTTTCACTGCAATGTAAGGTTTGTAACCCTATTTTTCGGAATATTCTTTACCTTTGTAAAAGAAAAGATGGTTGATATATTAAATGCCAGCCAATTGTTTCGAATTAAGTTTTTTTTTTAAAAAATAAGACATTCAATAAATATCTGCCAATCATTTTCATTATAGTGAATTGTTGTTTTGTCCATTTATAATAATGTATGGTTATAGTGCATTTTACAATCATAGTGCATTTGCACACACAATCTCACTCACTCACGACTGCTCATTGTTGCTCGTTGTCCCGCCGCCCATCATGCTTGTCGCCCCCCGCCCCTCGATGAGTTTTGTAGACCTTTTTTTTTTCTCTCTTTTTTCTGTTCTCTCGTGGCAGCTTGGCAAGGTCATGGTGGTGAGTCTGGTGACGAGGTCGGGTGACCGAATTTTTATAAATAATTATAATCAAGCTCTAATTAAAAACATACGAACAATGTCTAAGAGAATGAAACTAGAAGTATTCCGTCACCGTCCCTCACCCGAAATTTTAAACTTACGGCGACAATTAATTTACTAAACAAAAGCATTTATTCATAGTCTTTGGTGCCTAACCCGAAATTCAAACCTAAAGTAGCAAAATCATAGACTCGACAAATGGAAAGAGTTTTTGTCACTCTTAGCCAGTCATTACTAACAGAAAAAAGAAAGAGTTTACTTCCCTTATAAGTAACGCGATCTTAAAGTCCTTCTTCTCTTACTTTCTCCTCTCTCTCTACATTGTCTTCTTTAACCTTCAACTTGGGTAGGGTTTAAACTAGTCTCACCCTCCCTCCTCTCTTGTTGACTCTATTTGAGTCTTTCTGTTCTTTTCTTTTTATTTTCTTTTCTTTCGATCTAAATTTGAGAGCTTTTTTCTCTCCATCTAGTTCTAAATCTGAGAGTTTAAACTCCCCCGATCTGATTCTAGATTTAGGATCTATCATCTTCTCATTTAGACCCGGGAGTTTAATAAATATATTTTTAGGGATTGACCCCTTGTACTATGTCCCTATGTAAGTCATCTGCTTCAGATCTGGGAGTTTCATAATATATTTTTGGGAATTTGATACCCATGTGATTTGTCCTTGTGCAAATCCTTTGTTTTTAGTTTCAACAGTGCTCTGGCATCTAGTTAAATCATGAAGAGCTACTCTTCTATTATATTTGTGTTTGTTCAATCAGTTTTTAATGTCTTCATATAGTGATGGTGTAGAGAAAACCGAACCTAGGCGCACATGGCAACACCGTAGTTACTAAAGAAGGGATTTTCAACACGTACTCATCACTAATGAAGATAAAAGATTCAATGATTGACCGTTGATCATTTTACGTGATAGATGTATTCTTATTGAATGAGTGCGTGCTTAAGCCTTTTGGTGCTCTGTTGATCTTTCTTGTTTTCTATTTTTCTAAAGTTTGCTTTGTTTTGTCGTACTCTGGCCTTTGATCTACTTCGATTTGCTTATCTTTAAAAGTTTATGTACTTCTTATATAATTATAATTTTCTTGCTGACCTGAAAAATTAAATAACCAAGACCATCATAATTTATCGCCTTTGGACAAAGGCGGCGAAAACATAACTTATCGCTTTAGGTACCAAAGAGGACAAAATTAAACCACCTTAGACAAAAATTATCGGAGCAAAACTCAAGGGGACAAAACAGACCCAATTCATTTATTCATTTATTTATTTATAGTGTGTACTAATAAATTAAAAAAGAAGCACGATCGGTTTTAGTGATGGAATTGTCGTCATTCCTCTTTACAACATCACGATCATCTGACTTGGTTTTCTTAGTAAACCTCGTAGCAACTTCCTCTACGCATCGCATTGGTTTCCAAGTCTTTCTTTGTTTCACTGGTCTTCCTTCTATACCCGACTAAATCGGCCGATCATCGACATCAATGTCGCCACAGTACTTAACTCTCTTATTCTTTTTGTACCTTGTCCGATCTAGGTAATTTATACTTGCGTCGCGGTCAAACGGGCCACATTCGAGCTGGCTGGCCACTAAGCTTTTGTGGGGTTGCTTTTACTACTGGCTATTGCCCAAGATCTTCATGGAGCTCCATCATACTATGTAAGTTATTTTGAAAGCGACCTAGTGAAATAACCCGATTTTCATTTGCAAATCAGATTGGTCAAGCAACTTGGCATGGCAAGAAATATATTGTGCCTGCGAGGGTAGAGTAGAGATTTGCCCGTCTTCTTTTGATATGAATCAGCTATGACGCTTTCGCAATGTGCGATGTCGTTGTACGCGATTAATAATATCTTGAGAAAGCAAGGCAAAATGTATAATGGGTATCATTATAGTAGGGCAATTATTAGCGTGATGAATGAGATTGATTAAATAAAGAGCAAGGGAATTTCGGAGTTCCTTCCCCTGGCGACAAGCCGAGCGCAGAGATTACTTTTAGAAAGCCATTAAGAGAAGCCTTTTGAAAGAGATTTCTTTCGATTGATTCTTGTGGAGCTTTACTTTAATTTAAACCGACAGTTGACATTGCCAATTTTTTTAATTTGTTATAGGAATTAGGATCTTTTAAAAAACTCTGCAGCAGATCTCGCGATAGGTTGAAGAACTCGCGAGGGATATCGTAAGTCTTTCTATCTTGTTTCCCCCGTCTTTCATTATATCCTTGTGTTTCATGCAAATGAAAAGGGGTCCTCGCTTTCTTTCTTTCTTGCTTCCATTAGCTTTTAGTTTTCCTAAGCTCGTGGTCTCAAATGGAGGGAATAAGGTAGTTGATCAGGGTCATCCCGTGAGAAGCTATGAACCTAAGAAAAGCGGGAGGGACAAAGATCTTTCTACAGATAGATTGTTCCTCACGGTGCAATTCTGGTGCAATTCTCGTTGCACGGTGTCGAGTTCATGTGCACAAAGTGCACATGAACCGTCATCGGATCAAGCAAACATCGCACCAGATATGCATGCACCAGAAATGCTATCTTGGGTCTCTTTTTCTTTCCTCGTTTCTTAGATGGTCTATCAAGAGATGGGAGGAGAACCCATGTGGAACCGTTCAGTCTGCCAAATTAGGTCAAGATGGAGGTCAACGGGTTGCCACGCCCGTGCTCCTCCATTATCTATGTTATTCAAAAAGTCCATAAGCTGTGTGGGACTTACCATTAAGGACTGTCGACTACAACCACCACGAATACAAAAAGAACACTACAATCTCGACATATAGGAGGTGGTTGGGTTAAAACTTGAGAATCCTCTCTTAATATGGTAATCTATAATATATACAGAACTAACAATACAAGACCTCAGATGAAACTAAACTTTTTAAGTGAAATACTAATATTATAGCTGATTTCTTTGTATCTGAAAAGGATGGAATTTCGTAAAATATAAATTGCTCCTCTGGCTCAAATTATTGTAATACCCTTTAGTTATTTTATATCAGTAAAATTAATATAACATAAATTGTTTCACTCTTTTATATTTATCAATTATAACCAATATTTTCTCTACACACTATAATAATAGCAAAGTAAATCATGTGAGCACGTTGACCCTGCACCTCTCTGCGTTGGAATTCTAGCCTCGTCAACAGTGACTATAGACTATAAGGGGACAAACTCTTACTATTCACTTGGAAAACCATTTTTGTCTTTTTTATAATGTGAAAACCCAAGATGGCGCCATCTCAATCTTCACCCTCCCACGAAGAGGAGTCCCACACGTCATGAATTTTGGGTCCACAGCTAACTCCCTATTAAACCATTATTGCTAAAACAATAAACGCATTAATCCCCGGATCGAAAGGGTTTGCACAATCGCAAAGCTTTCTCTCTCTTAATGTAATATATATTCCCGATCGAAAGGGTTTGCACAATCACAAAGCTTTCTCTCTCTTAATGTAATATATATTCTTTTGAGTCAAAGAGGTCCTACTCGATCTTTGAATATAAATTAAATTATTTATACATTTTTTTGAGGTCATGTGCTCTAATAACGCATGCACTTTACTCACACCAAATTAACGAGAAACAAAAGTTAGTGGTCCCTGTAATCATGGCATGTTTCCACCTATAAAAGTATACGAGGCGTATGAACAGGTGAAGATGGACCTCGCGTAAAATTCTCCTTGAATTGTCATCATATTCCAATCATTCTCCTTGACTCGAAGGAGTCATAGGGAGTCAACCTTTTCATCCTTAACTCGTGGGCCGTTTTAACTTTTTCTTTCTCTTGTGAGAGGAAAGGTTAAAGGGGAGTCTTACAATGAATGTGGATCAACCACAAAAAATCAAATTACAAATAATTATAAATTATTATAGGACTCACTTTTTTCAAGAATTTATGACTCACAATGTACTGTTATTCTCATAGTATCCTAAAGACTATTATGCTAGCAAAACCCAAGTTATTTCGGTGTAATGACTATCGAGGAAGTCATCTAGGGCCAATTAACTTGGGCTGTACGTTGATTTGCTGCAAGGACTTGTTCAATGGGTTCATTTTAGTGCGGCATCAACCTTGGAAAATCAAACTGCACACGATCTGTAGCCTGCAACAATACATATCGACTCTTGATTATATAATGTCTCATATGAAATATGGAAAGTTTGAAAGATTGCCAAGAACTTATGAAAATGGACTATTTTTGCATAGAAGATGTAAAACAAATATTGGACAGTCTAGAAATAGAAAAAGCATTTCACAACCCATTTACCGAAGAATAAATTGGAAATCGTCTTTCTTTTTCTTTAATTTCTTTCCCAAAAAAAAAGAAGAAGATGAAATGGGCTTTTATTTCAACTTTAGCATAATTTAATTTATATATTCAGATTAAATCTATAATTTAATTAAATAGATGTATTTAGGAAAAATTTACTTTGAAGCGACTATTCCCTAGATACCTAAGTCGTGATATTTTATTTCACAATAGAATCAATTCACGGCCATCTTTGGACAGAAGTTCTTGAAAAGGAAAGGACCACCAACCGATTAGATGCATCTTTACCGTCTAGGGCGTGGCGGCTCTAGTAAGAGTTGCCTAATTAGACCATTAAATAATCTGGATATTATTATTTATTCAGAAGCACCGTCAAGTGATACTTCCGAAACATCTATGAAAATTTCCTAGCGTTTAGTTTGTTGTCGCGACCTTTTTTTTCGATGGATGAATCACCTAAAACTAGGTTAATGGATTACTAAGTCCGAAGACTTGGCGCGGACTCTCCTAAGCCCTACCAATCGCGACTTGATACTAAGAAAATGACCCATTAAAACATGCAATTATTTCAAATTGGAGCCGCCACTAACCAATTAGGGCTAATTAGAAACCCAAGTAAAGTATGGGAGAATACTTTACCTTTTACGAACCAGAGATTTAATGGATTCGGGGACATGGTTACGCTAGATTAATCTAACGCCCTTTCGGTACCTTAAAATTAAAAACATTTTTGCAGGCAGTCTTGATTAATTTTGCAGGTGGTCATGCGGGTGCACAATCAATTAAATAACATTCAATAAATCAAGATGTTAAGAAATTATAAACCACAACTTTATTAAAGTCCACTCTCTAGGAAAACATTAAAAAATGTTAATAAAAATGCATGCCCTAAACATGATTTCTAAATGACATGACACATAAATTTTCTTTTTCTTTTTAAAAAATTAATTAAATGCAATCTTAATCTAAAATTAATATGCATGAATTCTACTTTAATGATATGTGAAACGTAATTTACATGGCCTAATATGAACTATATGCATGTAATCTAAATTATATAATTCTAATATGCATGTGTTTCATGACATGGGATGAATGACATTAATTCTATATGCATGTTCTTTTTTGATTTTTTTTTATGCAACCTATATGATGATATGAAATGGGATTAATTATGAACTAATTTATTAATTAATCAAGAAAATAACTTTTGTGTTTTCTCTTTTTATTTATTTTTTTTATTTTTAAAAGGCCGAATAATTTCTATTAAGAAAAACATAATGATGCAATGCCAACTTTTTGTCTTAAAAAAAAACTAATTAAGCTATTCAAAATGGAATGATTTCCTAATTCAACTACGGGATTAATTTGATTTAAACCCCATTTGTTTTAGAAAATCATTATTCTTTTTAATTTTTTTCTTTTTATATTATGAAAACATGTAAACTTTCCCTAAAAATAATCCTAAAGGTTAATTTAAACCTACGTGACCTACATGCTCATGCAAATTTTTAACTTTTCACTATTTCCTTTTTTAATTTTCATTTTTTTAAGCAAGCAATTATTTTTACAAAAAAAAACTAAGAGAAGAATTAAAATAACTGAAAAGATAATCCGTTGTCTCACGGATTAAATTAACAATTATTTTAACTCTATAATCACAACAAGGAAAACCAAATAATTACAAATTTAGTCCGAAGTCTTACGGACCAAATTAAATAATTATCGTGATTTAACAATTGAAATTCTACCACGAAACCAAAAATTATTATAATTAAAAAAAATGATCCGACGTCTCTCGGACCAAATTAATAACTATAATAATTTTAGGTAGGACCTATGGATAATGCATATATTAACACCCAATATTTAAATAACTAAACTAAATATGCTATCAAATAAACAGACAAGTAATATAAAAAATAAAATAAATAATCTAAACTACCAAGTAATGAAAATAAAAATAAGAAAATAAAACTACCTAAGTAAACCAACGGAACAAGAAGGCAACCGAGGGAAAGACGGCCGGCGACCGGAGCTCCGGTGAGGGCTAGACGGTGGCACGGCGGGCGCGGGCCTGGTATCGCGGAGGTGCTTGAGGCACGGCGAGGAGCCCGGCAAGAGGGAGGCGAGCTCCGGTGTTGGCGCGGTGGAGCGGAGGATCTCGGACCGGCGAGTCGTGGGTGCTCCGAGGCGTTGGCAGCAAAACTCCCAGTACCGGTGCTCGGCGGAGGGAGCGGTGGTGACGTCGCGGCTCGGGCGGATCCGACGTGGAGTGTCGAGCAGCGGCGTCGGCGCGGGATTAGGGCGCGGCGGCGATTCAGATCGCGGCTGGCCTCGGGCGGAGCGCAAGCGGCGGAGGCGTCGGCTTCGGGTGGCTTCGGCGGCGGCGGTCGGCTTGGGTGGCTTCGGCAGCGGCGGTCGGCGAGGGCAGCGACGGGCGGCGTCGGCGCGGCGGGCAGCGTCGTCGGCGGCGGGCGGTGGTTCTTCCGTTACCGGGGCGTTGGCGCGGAGGCCGGCGGTGATGAGCGGCGACGCAAGGGCTGGACCCGGCGTCGAGTGCCGCTCGGGAGGGCGAGCGGCGCGCGGAGGCGGTGGCGGAACGCGGGCACGCGGAAGACGAGGTCTGGAGAAGAAGAACAGTGTTCTTCTCTTTTTTTATATTTCTTTCTCTCTCTCCTCACGTCTCTCTCTCTCTCGCTGCTCACGTCTTTTCTCCTTTTGCTGCAGAGCTTTCTTTCCTTCTGCGGTTGGTCGAGGGAAAGGAAAAGAAAAAAGCACTGAATTTTGCTTTTTCTCTCCTTCAAAACTTGCGACTCTTTCCTTCCTCCGTACTATCTCTCACTTTATTTTTTCTTTTTGAACGAAGAGAGCCCCCCTAAACGACAGAAATTTTTTTTTGCTTTCTGAATTTTTTTTTGAAATTCCTCCCCTTTTTGTACGAAGAGAAGCTCCTTTTATAGTGCAAGGACTTCCATTTAATAGTGGAAAGTCAGGACCCGTGCTCCCTTGTTCGCGGGGATTGCCGAAATCTTAGCCTTGATTTATTGCCGTAAATCCTTCACTTTCTTTCGCAATTCATTTATATTGCTGCGAACATGTCCCGAGATTCATGCCCAATATTCGAGCGAGTGTACATTCCTTCCATATTGCTAGTCAAATCCCATTAATTCCTCTCATTGATTTCCCTTTTTTTTTTCCTTTTTTTTTAAAAAAGTTTTGAAATGAAGATATGTGTTCAACAATAAAAATGCTTCATCATTCAAAATTTGTTTTTTTTCGAAATCTCCCTCCACAAACCCAAATGCTTTATTTTATTTATTACCTTCTATTTTATTTCCTAAAATAAAAAAATTTGATCCTAAATTAGGTGTCAACAGCTGCTCCTCTTTGAAAGGAAGCTCGTAGAGGTTTCCTTCAAAGATATATGACACCTAAAATTAATCCATGTAAAATGAGATATGCAATGCATATGCAAATGTTAATGACTTGACTCTTTTCTTTTTTTTTTCTTTTTTTTTTTTTTTTAAAGAAATGGACTCAAGTAAATGTAACCCCTAAAGAATGTCATGTAAATGCAGTGATTCGGTCAGGAACATAGATCTCTATGTGTCTATGACCAATGAAATGCAAATGCAAAGAAGAGCACGTACCTGTCATACCTGTTTGGGGATTTAGGTGTGAAATGATTCCGATGAGACTGTCAATCATCCGGAACTCCCTTCGATAATTGAAAGGCTCAAAGTCTTTAGGGATTTGGAATTCTCATCAGATTCTAAGCGCCTGGAAATTGCGTCAAATACTTGAAACTTCAAAAATCTTATTCTTATACCAGACATTTGAAAACATTTACTAAACGTCTGGAAATCACATCAGATGTTTAGAAAGACAAACACTTGGAAATCACATCAAGCGTTTAAAGGTTCAAATATCTAGAATTCACACTAGACATTTGAAAACATTTTATAAATAGATACTTGGAATTCTCATCAAGTACAAAGATGACTGGATAAACTCAGGGTTTCAAAGACAATTTTTTTTTTTTTTTTTTGGTCTTTGAGGAAAAATTCAATAAAAGTCCATGCATGATGGCTTTATCAAACTATTATCAGAAAAATTATCACTAGGACAATTTTCAGTTATAGTGTGAATCTCTTGACCATGCTAAATGAGACACTTTTGGTGTGAAAAGGCTTTTTCACTCGCTCTCATTTAAGAAGGGTTATTTGTCCCGACCATTGATGCGGGAATATATCACTCAATCTTATCATCATCTTGTCGACAAGAGTTCAAATTTTCTTGCAATCGACGACCTTACCAATTTGAGAGGTCCTTGTCAATGACTGTAATGCGAGGCTTGGTCAATGGCTTAACAAAGGGACTCTTCGAGTCAAAGCAAATTGAACGAATGATTCTCAGTAATCATCCCTGGGTTTACAAGTCAAGAACCCTGCAAAATGATAAAGAAATAATCTTGCTCGCACTTCTTCGAGCAATGCTTAAAACATGTGATTTCCTATGTTAATTCAAGTGCCCCAATCTGAAGAGACTTTGTAAGGGACGTAACATAGGCTAGGTTCATGGGTTGAGAAACGAAAGGATCGTTAGGCTCAAAGATGTGTATAGGGGCAAAGTTGGTGATCATCTTGACATTGACACCAGTTTTTCTTCAACACGGATTGTCTTCTTGACAGATTTCTTTATTGGCTCAAAAGTTTATCACCTGATGCCAATGATTTTTCAACTGGAGATCTTTTCTCAACATTTTTTTTTTTAAAAAGTCATTTTCTTTGATGATGGACGTTGGTCAGGCACATTGCTTTTTGCCTCCAATTCTTCAATCATTTCTTTCTTCTTTTCACGGGCATTGGCCTTACTTTTACCAGGCACACTGCTTTTTAATGCCCCTTAGTTTTATTTTGATTTCAGTTCTTGCGCACAATGCATGTGTCAAGTATACTTTAAATGACACGCGAACCTTCAAGGGTCTTCATCTGTCTCTTGCCTTGCCCCAGTGTGGGTGATGATCATCAACTTGGGTTTTAAAAGAAATGAAATAGCAGGCTCAAGTGGGCTATTCAAAGGATATAAGTGTGTAGGATAGTGAAAGAAATGCTCTTCGTCATCCTAAGGCACTTAAATTAGCACATGAATTCAATGTAATAGCACGACTTGAAGATTGATGCAAGTGAGAGCAAGAATATTTCAATTCACTTTCTTCACTTCATGATGTCATTTTTATCTCCTAGTTGCCCCGATGTGGGGTGGTTCTTGACAGGGGTAATTTGAAAAGAACATCTATAAGTGTATGGGCTCAAAAATGGTTAAGCAATGGAACACCTGTAGTGTTTGGGATAGAGAAGTGAACTGCCTCTCGTCATTTCAGCTGTCGTACTTTTCGCAAGAAAATTCTTCACCTTGAAATACAAAATGTTTCCACACTCACCTCACAATATATAGACAGGGGACAGTGTATGGGATTAGGCTTGCCTTTCATACCTCATTTAACATGCTCAAATAACTCGACATCTTTCACTGAATTATCCATTTTGATAAATTTCAAGTGGAATTGACGAATTACACAATATCATGTGAAAGCATTCTATAAAGACAAAGAGGGCATGCTCATAAAGTCAAAGCTCTTATGTGTCCATGTCTTGCCCTTCCTTTGTAAAGGAGCTCAATAAGATACCATCGTTCACATCCATTCTTTGCCCCTGCAAAAATAAAGTATGCAACATTATACACTAAAGATTTGACCAACTTTGAGTGAGGAAAAGGTTTTTACGAGCCCTTTTATTCATGGATAGTATTTCTTTACAGCATCAAATTTACAGGATTTGTGAATTCCCGCCCATCCATTTCGCAAAATTAAAGCACCTCCGGGAAGTACTTTCTTCACAACGTATGGCCCACTTGTAATTCGGAGTGAATTTGCCACGAGGATCAAGGTTAATTGGTAGCATCTTGCGTAGCACCAAATCATGGACCTTGAAATGCCTTGGGCGAACCTTCCGATTAAAGGACTTGGCCACCCGCTGTTGATAACATTAACCATGACATACGGCCTTCAATCGTTTTTCTTCAATCAAATTGAGTTGGTCATACCTCATTTGTGCCCATTCAGCTTCGTCGGCTTGGACTGGGACAATACTCTTAGAGAAGGGATTTCTACTTCAACCGGCGGACTTCCATGCCGTATACCAAAGAAAAGGAGTTCCCCCGGTAGAAGTGCGAATCAAGTCCTATACGCCATCGGAGCGTAAGGAAGCCTCTCATGCCGATCCACGATAATTATCAGCTGTCTTTGCCAAAATCTTCTTGATGTTCTTATTCGCTGCTTCAACCGCGCCATTCATCTAAGGGCGATAGGGCGATGAATTCAAGTGACGAATTTTGAACTCCTTGAACAAATCATTAACAAGTTTGTTGTTTAGGTTTGTCCCGTTATCTGTGATGATGGCTTCAGGCACACCATAACGAGCAATAATATCTCGTCGCACAAACTTCACAACATTCTTTGCGGTAACAACTGCATAGGATGCTGCTTCTATCCATTTTGTGAAATAATCAATAGCGACCAAGATGAAACGATGGCCGTTCGAGGCTTTCGGATTAATTGGGCCGATTACATCGATGCCCCACATTGAAAAGGCCATGACTCGACAGTTGATACAACTCATTTGGAGGAACATTTATTTTGTCTCCATAAATCGACAACGGTGACAACTTCGACATGTTGAATGCAATCGAGTCTCCAAAGTCGCCAAAAGTAACCCAATCTCATAATCTTCTTTCCTAACATGTGGCCGCTCATGTGAGGACCACACCCCTTCATGTATTTCTTCCATCAACTGAGTGGCTTCCTTAGCATTGACACATCTAAGTAGGACGGTGTCGAAAGACCGTTTGTATAATGTATCTCCACTAATAAAGAATTTGGAGGCAAGTTTCACGAGATGCTTTCGGTCACTTGGATTACTACCTTAAGGAATTCTCGATTTTGAATATAGGTCATGATGTCATGGTACCATGGTTTTCCATCTCGGTTCCTCTATCACTACCATGCAATAAGCTGGCCTCGGCAAAACCTCTATTTTCAAAGGCTCGACCTCTAACCCATCGGTGACTGCAAAGATAGAAGACAACGTCGCAAGTGCATCTCGCAAATTGATTATGAGACCTTGGCAAGTATTCAAACGAAACTTCCTCGAACTTTTCCATCGGATCTTCTAAATACTTGTGGTATGGGAGCAACTTGGCCTCCTTGGTCTTCCATTCACCTACGGTCTGCATTATGATTAATGTGGAATCCCCGAACACTTTTAACTTGGCCACACCTATCTCAAATGCAGCCTGAAGCCCGAGGATGCAAGCTTCATACTCAGCCACATTGTTAGTACATGGGAATACCAATTTTGCAGCCACCGGATGGTGCTGTCCATCCGGGATATCGGACCGCCCCAATGCATGCAGAACCATAAGTTTACGGCTCCATCAAAGAACATCTTCCACGAGTCGTCATTTATACTCAAGACGCGGTCATCAAGGAAACTGTCATTCTCATTAGAGGCTCCTGAATTCTCGGCCAATAGGTCAGCGATCACTCGACCCTTAACCGACTTTTGTGGCATGAATTGTACATCAAATTCAGAAATTAAAATTTGCCATTTGGCCAACTTACCCACCAAAGCTGGTCGCTCAAGTAAGTACTTGATGGGGTCACTCTCAGTCACGAGGAATGTCTGGTAATGCAGTGTGTATTGTCGTAATCTATGCAATACCCATACCAAAGCTGCACAAGTCTTTTCAACATCAGGATACTTCAGCTCTGATGCAGTGAACTTCTTGCTCAGGTAATAAATGGCTCGTTCTTTTCTATCGACGGGACTTTCTTGAGCCAACATTGCACCTAATGACTCACTATGAATAGTGAGCTAGAGAATTAAAGGATGACCTGGCGATGGTGGGACAAGCATCGGTGGATTCATCAAGTAACTCTTCAACTTGTCAAACGCTTCTCGACATTCATCATCCCAATTTACTCGTGCATTCTTCTTTAGGAGCTTGAAGAATGGCTTGGCGGTTTCAAAAAGTTGGGAAATGAATCGAGCAATGTAATTCAACCTCCCCAAAAGGCTCCGGACTTCTTTCACCGTTGACGGAGGTCGCAGCTCACAAATGGCTTTAGCTTTTTGCTGGGTCGATTTCAATCCCTTTACTGCTCACAATGAATCCGAGCAATTTACCGGATGTTGCTCCAAACACGCACTTAGCGGGATTTAGTCGAAGCTTGAACTCACGGAGTGGATCAAATAGCTTCTTCAAGGTTTCGATGTGGCTTCTTCCAGGTTGAGTCTTTGCAATCATATCATCGACATAGACCTCAATCTCTTGATGCATCATGTCATGAAACAATGCTATCATGGCTCGCTGGTAAGTTGCCCCTGCATTTTTGAGTTCGAAGGGCATAACCTTATAATGAAAGGTTTCCCACGGGGTGATAAATGCAGTCTTCTCCTTGTCTTCCTCCTTCATCCTTATCTGATTGTACCCGGAAAAACCATCCATAAATGAGAATAGTTCAAAACCAGCAGTACTATCCACAAGGACATCTATGTGCGGTAACGGAAAATCATCTTTTGACCGGCCTTGTTCGGATCCCGATAATCAACACATACTCGAACCCGACCGTCTTTCTTCATTACCGGTACAATGTTGGCCACCCATTCGGGTACTTTGTGAGACTTCAATGAATCCCACCTTTAAGAGCTTCATCACTTCCTCCTCTATCTTCTTTGAGAGTTCGGGCTTGGTTCTCCGTAGCCTCTCGCTTCTTAGGTGGCACATCCAGTTGGTAGGTAGGCAATGCTCCACAATTGACGGGTCTAAACTAGGCATGTCAGCATATGTCCATGCAAAGATATCCTCATATTCCTTCAAAAGATCGCGAGTTAGGCGCTTGGCCTCATCTTTGGGAAGACTCGCCCCAATTTTCACTTCTTTGGCCTCTTCCGTGTCACTTAAATTAATAGTGACGGTCTGCTCGGATGTGGGAGCCTTAATCTTTTCATGTTGTTCCCAACTACGTTGCACTTCACTGGAGTCTTCGTTTGAGTCTTCGGGGTCATCAGTATTAGCACATACTGTATTAGATTGGACCATTCTCACACCTTTGCAAGTCTCAATATCATTCCTGAAATAGGAAGTTGATGAATTAGAAAGACAAACAGGGTAACCTATTTTTGAAATTCTTTTGGCAAAAACCATTTTTAAACATTTTGACACGAGGAAGCATGATGAAGCCCGGGCCTCGAGAATTCTCCTTGGATTTTTCTTTTCTTTTATCGGCTAGATATCATCACCGGCTAGTTTGGTGTACTTCATCATGCCCTCAAAACATGAAAATTTTCATGTATTTTATTGGATGAAAAGCAAATTACATTATTGAAATGATGGAAATCCTATGAATGGAAATGCAAATACGGAAAGCAATAAAAACTCCTACGCAGAGGAGTGTGCAAATAATTAAAATTCTCCTACTCTCGAATTTCGTTGATGACCAACACGAAATTCTCTTCGAACAATTCGGCCATTCCTCCGAGTGTGTCGTCTTTTCCAGTAGGTCGAGTGGTGTCTGCAACCGGCTTGTCTACCACTACCCATTCGGCAGGAGTAACATCAACATCAGCAACTGGAGGCTTGGAGTATTGAACACAGGTATCAATTGCCCCTTCTTCCTCATGCATCATCCTCGCAGCCCGGGAATGTAGACTTAATGTGGGGTCTAATGATGCCATTTCGTCCTTGTCCTCTTCCTCTTCCTCTACGGGATCGTCCACGATAGCCCAACCCAAAGTGTATGAATTCCGCCCGGCCTCAATTGGTTCTCGAGTGCCACGACCATGTCGGCCTAAACCATTACTGGAACAAAGCCACTCCCAACCATGATCTTGCCTACCATGATCGCCGACTTTGATAACTTTGGAGTGGGTAGGGTAGTACCTTGAGAGACATGAATGGTCGAAACCAACTCAAATGCTTGAAAACTGGATTCTTCTTTACAATCTGGTTCAATGTAAGGGATAGCCGTCTCGTGATAAATCTTGAACTCATCCTCTCCTCGAACTGTAATAAGCTTCCCTTTCGTCACAAACTTCACTTTCCGGTGAAGACTTGAAGAAACCGCCCGCCGCATGAAGCCATGGACGACCTAACAAAAAGTTGAATGCTTTGTAGGTATGTCCAAGACCCGAAAAACCACATTAAATAACACGGCCCTATCTCGCAAGTCTAAATCGACTTCCCCAACTGCTTCTTTCTTGGTTCCATCAAATGCTCAAACAGGGTTTTAGCCGCACGGATTTTCCCTAAATCATACCCAAGACGCTTTAGAGTAGCAAGGGGGCATATGTTTAAAGCCGATCCATTATCAATAAGGACACGAGATACCAAGGTATTTAGACATTTGGCTGAGATATAAAGGGCTTTGCCGTGTCCCCTTCCTTCATCCGGGATTTCATCATCTGAGAAAGTGATCTGGTCGTTTAACAAAATGACCCCCACGAATTCCCCCAACTTCTCAGGCTCAATGGACTCTGGGACATGTACTTCATTAAGGACTTTCATCAAAGCCTTTTGATGTTTCTCTGATGTCAAAAGAAACTCTAATATGGAGACTTGTGCTGGCAATTTTCGAAGTTGGTCCACTAAGCTATACTCACTTGCCTTAATTACAGCTAAAAATTCTTTAGCCTCTTCATCAGTGGCTGGCTTGACAGGTTATGAGTTAGCCTGAGCGTAAGTGCGTCCCGATCGAGTGACCACATCTATCTCCGCATCATAACACCATGGGACTGCCTTGTCATTCATGTATGCATAGGGTTGCGTAGCATCAAGAATCAATTCTTCATCATCTGATGGCGGCACATCATTGATGATTAATCCATCTTCATCCGAAGCATCCTCCAACGGTGGCATGTCAAAAACTAAGGGATCGCTAGCTCCAATGTTCAAGCCGGTAAATTCATTTTCAAAATCAGAAAGCTCTTCCTCCAAATCAATAATGATTGGAGTGATAGTTGAAACTGTGTCGGCGGGATCTACGCAAACAATCATCCCCTTCTTGGACATTACCTTAACTCTCTGCACCTTCTGAGACATGGTAGGTTCTTCTACATCTGAGTAGTATCCAGCTCGAACTAAACCATTATAAACATCATCCAGATGTACTCTCAAGCTCTTCTTTCGACCAGCATCAAAACTGAAAATGGCATTCACAGTTTCTGGATGGTCAGGGAGTGGATTATTCTGGATGTTCGGCTGTGCTTCGCGGAATGAGACCACTTTAGCATCCAACAAATTTTGGATTTTGTGTGTCAGCGTATAACAATCATCAACGAGAATGTCCTACCTCCCCCATATGGTAAGCACATGTCTTAGAAGGATCATAGTTGGGGAAACGCTCGGGATTAGGTCGTTTAGGCTCCTTAGCGAGTAATCCATTTTTCTGAAGAGTCGGCAAGATCTTGGACAATGGCTTAGGGAGAGGTGTAAATTGACGCCTGGAAGAGTTCCTCTGCTGGCCAAAGAAAGGACGTGCTCCTCCCTGTTGAGTGTTCGGGACAGGGCGAGGGGGTTGAACATAAGCCGTATTGACCTCCGCTACGGGCTCTTTGTCCTTCTTGGCCGAAAATTTCTTATATGAGCTGGTTTGATCAGACGCCCATCCATCACGCAGGGCTATCTCAATTCGCTCACCAACAGGGACCAGCTGATTGAACGACTCGGCAGTCGATCCTAACATTCGATTTCGGTATTCATGTGGGAGCGTCTTCATGAACAAATCCATCAACTCCTTTTCAGTCGGCTCCGGAGTAATTTGAGCGGCTACGGAGTCCTCCATCTTGTGACATAGGCCTTGAAAGATTCTCTCTTCTTCTTCTCGGTCGAAGTAAATCCTCTCGAGATGGAGTGACATCAATATTATACTTGTATCTTGCTTGAAGAAGGCATCGAGTCAAATCCTCCCAAGTCTCTAGGAGATTAATCTTCTTCATAATATACCACTTTGGAGTGCCGATCTGTCGGGCTTGCTTGAAATTGCTGAATCATCGGGGTATGTTATCAACATATGGGGTCATCCTAACCACATAAGTCTGCAAATGGATCTTCGGGCAAGAAGTGCCATTATACTTTTCAAAGTTTGGCATTTTGAACTTCTTTGGTATCTTGATCTTCGCATAATGGGATAGATCGGTTGGGTCTTGGCTAAATGCACCCCCAGTTTGCTTAAGTTTCTCCTCGATTTTCGCCGGGCGTTTTCTGCTCGCCTTCGGTACAGCCGTGTGTATCACTTGTATCTCCTCATCAACAATGATTTGAGGCGTGTCAGTAGTTTTTTCCTTAGAGACATCATTAGAGCTTGATGGGCCACTTGTGGATATATTCTTGCATTTATCTCTCGAATCAGCCATAGGAGCATGTTGTGGTAACACCACTTCAACTTGCGGAGGTGGAGGGGCGTGTTTGCTTGGAGAGAATCGATTTGCTTAGAGAGCTGCTCAAGGACGTTCGGGACTTGCTTCATTTCTGTTTCGAGGGCAACGACACGAGCTTGTTCAGCACCACGCATTTGTTCGGCGTCGTCAGCCATTGTTACTCTAGAACGAGTACGGATTGGTGATCTTGGGTGAGCCGTGTTGTTACCTAAGGAGAGAAAGAGATAATATAAGAAACAACGACAAGATAAGAAAATGGCCCATGACAATGGTCTAATCATCTCATTTTATTTATTTTAAATATTTGAATCAAACTCCCTAACAATGAACCAAACTTCCTAACAATGAACTAAGAATTGAAATTCAAATCCCTAAACATTGAACTAAAATTGAAAAGACTGAATTGAAATCAAGATCTCTAAACATTGAACATCTCATTTTATATGCTTTCGAGAACCCAACGCCTTGTGAAGCTTCTTATTTTCAGCTTCAATCATTTCTGCTTTTCACTTAAGATGCTCAATTTGTGCTCGCTGAGTGGGCTTCTTAGTCACATCGGGGACCATTAGACGTAAGGCCTGGTCGCCTTGATCTGGTCCAGCCACATTTTGAGCTCTTTTTTTGGAGTGGAAATGAATTGTACGTCGGTTTTCCCCATTGCATATAAGACAAGACTGACGATGAAACCTATTGTCATGGACCGACAAAATTACAATAAAGTAAGTAAATTGTAAAGTAGGAGTTTAGACAACTTACTTTTACCAGAAAAGGGATGACAATCACATAGACACACGCATGAAATGTGCGGCTCGATTTCTATCTAGATGGCTTAACAAAGTGGAGCTAAGAGGGTGATCGACCGTTGCGGTCTCGCATTAACGTCGGGTCCCCTTAACTCCGGCTTAGTCGAATGGAATGTCCAATAATCACGCAATCTCGCGGATATGGACAAACACATTTGACACCATGGAAGAAATTTCGGGGAAGAGAATGTCAACCTCTACATAGCAGTCTCGCTTTAGAGGAAGTATCATTCTCAACACCATCCTAGAAATCCTATCGTAACCCAGGTTCGGCTACAGGTCGTGTGTGCAATGTGTAGTGCTAAAACAATTTTAAAAACATGCACAACAATTTATAATACGAACAACACTTCAATATAAGGAAAAATAAATCATTCATCTTTACACCCTCCTGCAAGACAAGGATTAGCAAAGACTACTTCCCTTATACCTCCCATCTGCAAGAACATTTAACATCTTAGAAATGTTAGTGACATACCCAGTGTCCTTCTTTAAACAAAAATATGTTTTTTTTTTAAAAAAAAGAAACAGGCCTATGTCCACTATGAGTTTTAACTCTAAGTCCCCATGGAGTCGCCAAGTCAAGCGCGACCTTTTTTCGATGGATGAATCACCTAAAACTAGGTTAATGGATTACTAAGTCCGAAGACATGGCGCGGACTCTCCTAAGCCCTACCAATCGCGACTTGATACTAAGAAAATGACCCATTAAAACATGCAATTATTTCAAATTGGAGCCACCACTAACCAATTAGGGCTGTTTAGAAACCCAGGTAAAGTATGTGAGAATACTTTACCTTTTACGAACCAGAGATTTAATGGATTCGGGGACATGGTTACGCTAGATTAATCTAACGCCCTTTCGGTACCTTAAAAAAAAAACATTTTTGCAGGCGGTCTTGATTAATTTTAACCTAAGATACTAACATGCAAATGGTGGTCATGCGGGTGCACAATCAATTAAATAACATTCAATAAATCAAGATGTTAAGAAATTATAAACCACAACTTTATTAAAGTCCACTCTCTAGGAAAACATTAAAAAAATGTTAATAAAAATGCATGCCCTAAACATGATTTCTAAATGACATTACACATAAATTTTCTTTTTCTTTTAAAAAAATTAATTAAATGCAATCTTAATCTAAAATTACTATGCATGAATTCTACTTTAATGATATGTGAAACGTAATTTACATGGCCTAATATGAACTATATGCATGTAATCTAAATTATATAATTCTAATATGCATGTGTTTCATGACATGGGATGAATGACATTAATTCTATATGCATGTTCTTTTTTGATTTTTTTTTTATGCAACCTATATGATGATATGAAATGGGATTAATTATGAACTAATTTATTAATTAATCAAGAAAATAACTTTTGTGTTTTCTCTTTTTATTTTTATTTTTTATTTTTAAAAGGCCGAATAATTTCTATTAAGAAAAACATAATGATGCAATGCCAACTTTTTGTCTTAAAAAAAAAAAAAACTAATTAAGCTATTCAAAATGGAATGATTTCCTAATTCAACTACGGGATTAATTTGATTTAAAGCCCATTTTTTTTAGAAAATCATTATTCTTTTTAATTTTTTTTTTTTTTTATATTATGAAAACATGTAAACTTTCCTAAAAATAATCCTAAAGGTTAATTTAAACCTACGTGACCTACATGCTCATGCAAATTTTTAACTTTTCACTATTTCCTTTTTAATTTTCATTTTTTAAGCAAGCAATTATTTTTACAAAAAAAAAAAGAGAAGAATTAAAATAACTGAAAAGATAATCCGTTGTCTCACGGATTAAATTAACAATTATTTTAACTCTATAATCACAACAAGGAAAACCAAATAATTACAAATTTAGTCCGAAGTCTTACGGACCAAATTAAATAATTATCGTGATTTAACAATTGAAATTCTACCACGAAACCAAAAATTATTATAATTAAAAAAAAAATGATCCGACGTCTCTCGGACCAAATTAATAACTATAATAATTTTAGGTAGGACCTACGGATAATGCATATATTAACATCCAATATTTAAATAACTAAACTAAATATGCTATCAAATAAACAGACAAGTAATATAAAAAATAAAATAAATAATCTAAACTACCAAGTAATGAAAAATAAAAATAAGAAAATAAAACTACCTAAGTAAACCAACGGAACAAGAAGGCAACCGAGGGAAAGACGGCTGGCGACCGGAGCTCCGGTGAGGGCTAGACGGCGGCACGGCGGGCGCGGGCCTGGTATCGCGGAGGTGCTTGAGGCACGGCGAGGAGCCCGGCAAGAGGGAGGCAGAGCTCCGGTGTTGGCGCGGTGGAGCGGAGGATCTCGGACCGGCGAGTCGCGGGTGCTCCGAGGCGTTGGCAGCAAAACTCCCAGGTACCGGTGCTCGGCGGAGGGAGCGGTGGTGACGTCGCGGCTCGGGCGGATCCGGCGTGGAGTGTCGGAGCAGCGGCGTCGGCGCGGGATTAGGGCGCGGCGGCGAGCAGTCGCGGCTGGCCTCAGGCGGAGGCGCAAGCGGCGGAGGCGTCGGCTTCGGGTGGCTTCGGCAGCGGCAGTCGGCTTCGGGTGGCTTCGGCAGCGGCGGTCGGCGAGGGCAGCGACGGGCGGCGTCGGCAGCGGCGGGCAGCGTCGTCAGCGGCGGGCGGTGGTTCTTCCGTTACCAGGGGGGCGTTGGCGCGGAGGCCGGCGGTGATGAGCGGCGACGCAAGGGCTGGACCGGCGTCGAGTGCCGCTGGGGAGGGCGAGCGGCGCGCGGAGGCGGTGGCGGAACGCGGGCACGCGGAAGACAGGGTGCTGGAGAAGAAGAACAGTGTTCTTCTCTTTTTTTATATTTCTTTCTCTCTCTCCTCACGTCTCTCTCTCTCTGCTGCTCACGTCTTTTCTCCTTTTGCTGCAGAGCTTTCTTTCCTTCTGCGGTTGGTCAGAGGAAAGGAAAAGAAAAAAGCACTGAATTTTGCTTTTTCTCTCCTTCAAAACTTGCGACTCTTTCCTTCCTCCGTACTATCTCTCACTTTATTTTTTCTTTTTGAACGAAGAGAGCCCCCTAAACGACAGAAATTTTTTTTTTTTTTTTTTTGCTTTCTGAATTTTTTTGAAATTCCTCCCTTTTTGTACGAAGAGAAGCTCCTTTTATAGTGCAAGGACTTCCATTTAATAGTGGAAAGTCAAGGACCCGTGCTCCCTTGTTCGCGGGGATTGCCGAAATCTTAGCCTTGATTTATTGCCGTAAATGCTTCACTTTCTTTCGCAATTCATTTATATTGCTGCGAACATGTCCAGATTCATGCCCAATATTCGAGCGAGTGTACATTCCTTCCATATTGCTAGTCAAATCCCATTAATTCCTCTCATTGATTTCCCTTTTTTTTTCTTTTTTTTAAAAAATTTTGAAATGAAGATATGTGTTCAACAATAAAAATGCTTCATCATTCAAAATTTGTTTTTTTCGAAATCTCCCTCCACAAACCCAAATGCTTTATTTTATTTATTACCTTCTATTTTATTTCCTAAAATAAAAAAAAAATTATCCTAAATTAGGTGTCAACATTTGTGTTCAACTTTTCTTTATTTTTAGTTACGCAAATCTCAATCACCTACCAATCACATGATATTAATGTGTAAATGTACCCGTTATTTACTTGTCACATATAGTTTTGACAGTGCGTTATATTAGATAATTAAAGCTCACTATTCGTTGTAATGTCCATGCAGGTTGCAGCTATGGCAGCAAACATCGCTGCACTGCACGAGCTCCACTTCGCGGTTCCAATGGCTGGCGCGACTCTCTCCGCGCTCAATGTAAGCCTTGACGAGCACGCTTTGACGATCATTCTTCAACGGTTCCGACCCAAAGTCATCTTCCTCGACTCTGCGTTCGCACACGTTCTCTCCAACGTCATCAACAACGAGAACAACATGCGCCTCCAAGACAGCCACCGCGATCCCAAGCCACTCCTTGTTGCAATCCACGACGTCTCACTGGACCGTCCTGATTGGAGAACAGTAACAATTCGAACAATATCGAATTAACGCAACGGAATAAAATAATCTCCCCTCTTGTGTAAACCTAATAGGAATCGATATAGTATAGTAAAATAAATACCAAGCATGCGAACACAAGACTATTTTTTTACGTGGAAAACCTCCTCGATGTGAGAAGATAAAAAACCAAGGGACCGGAGTCCACCCGAAAATCTTCACTATCAACAAAATTGGGTGAACAATGTTCTTCTCTAGCAAATACTAGAGGTACATAGCAGCAAAGACCTCAAGAACATAATTCTTGGCAATACATATGAATTTCACAAGAGATCAAGGATAAATCTAACCAAAAACGTAGGTTTTGATCAATCCACGAAAAACCTGATGTAGGCAGCTTCAAACAAAAATCAAACCGTTCAGATTCGAGAAAATTGCGCCACGAACATGCTAACAAAATTTCAGCTCAATCGAACCACGAATCAACCTCCGATGCCAGCTTGATGTAAATCGGATATTGTCTTAACTCCCAGATTTTTTGCTTTCTCTTTTTCTCTTGTTACTACTTCTTTTTGCGGCTACCACTCTAAAGATAGTGAGAAACTATATTTCTCCATATAACTTATTATATGGGCTCAAGCCATTTTTGGGCTTCCAACTCATTGGGCTTCCTCCACATAGGAGTGAACCCAGCTAACACGTCCAACCCAATGTGATCTTGAGGTTCGAGATTATGAGCAAATCCTAGCTACAGGAGAGAGCGATTTCCAAGCCATGAGTCCGGCTAAAGAGTGTGACCCCATCTCGGTCAACTTCACTTCGAGGTCGACAGGGACACCCAAGGCAGTGGCGTACAGCCACCGGGCGGCATACTTGGACTCTCTAGGGCTGATCCTCCAATATGATATAGGGAAGTCGCCAGTGTTCTTATGGACGTTGGACATGCACAGGTGCAACGAGTGGTGCTTCACGTGGGCGATGGCAGCGCTCGGCGGTGTCAATGTGCGTATTCAGAACGTATCCGGGAAGATCATCTTCGACTCTATTCAGCACCACAAGGTCACTCATCTATGTGGTAATATTCCATTTTGTTGTCTTTGATGTGGATAGTCCTATTACATCATTAGCGTGACATATTAAATGGAATCAATTAAAGAGTAATATAATAAATTATGAAGTGATATATATATATAAACACATATTAAATGGAATCAATCAAAGAGTAATATAATAAATTATGAAGTGATATAAATATATATATATACTTATTGTGTTCATCTATTTACAGTGGATCTCCTCGTAATGATACATCATAGATTGTACTCCGTGCAAAAAAACCTTGTCATGTATTAAAATGATAATAGAATGAATCATCTCAACTGGCTACTAAAAGAGGCTGGTCGGGCTACAGTCTACAAAAATTTAGCAGCACTATAAAGGAATTGATGAATTGCTGTTAACAGAGGACGAGTGCTCAATAAAAGAGAAAAAAGAAAGTATGAGCAGTAATTTATAAGGATACGAGTGCTTTTTAACTTTTACTTATGATATTTCAATTTATCATTTACATGGAAAAAATAGATGAGTAGTGTTGAGATTGGTCGACAATGTTACATTACCTTAGTGTAGTAAATATAAGCAAGTAAGTGGGAGGATGCCTGCACTTTTTGAAGTATGTAATATGATTCGACCAAAAAAAAGAAAAAAAGAGTGTGTGATATGAAGTACGTATGGTATAATGTTAGGTTCTCGCAAAATCACCTGTGAGCCTTTACCCTCTCTCGACATGTAGAGCTCGTTTTCTACCTCCATGTAGAGGTGGCAAAATGGGTCATGGACCCATTTTGGACTCATATTTTTCACAAGTGGGTCAAATATGGGTTATGAAGTTATAATGGCCCAATTAAAATGGGTCAAGGTGTTTTAAGTTCAACTCTATATGGGTCGAAAATGGGTAACACATTCTAACCCATTTTCGACCCATTTTCAAAATCTAAAAAACATGAACCTCCTCCATTCAAGACGGTGTGCTTCCTCAGAGACCCATTTTCGACTCGCCTCCTTCGCCGCTCGCCGTTGCGACTCGCCTCGATGGAGCTTGGGCGAGCTCGCCGGCCTTGGCCGAGCTCGGGCTCGCTTGGATCTGGCGAGCCGTGAGCTCGCTGGCCACGACGGAGCTTAGGCTCGCTGGATCGAGCGAGCCTCGAGCTCGCCAACCATGGGCGAGCTCGGGCTCGCTTGGATTTGGCAAGCCGCGAGCTCGCCGGCTGCGTCGAGCTTGGGCTCGGCTGGATCAAGCGAGCTGCGAGCGCCGGCCATGGCCGACCTCGGGGTCGCCTGGATCTGGCGAGCCACAAGCTCACCGACCGCGACGGAGCTTGGGCTCGCCTGGATTGGCCGAGCCCCGAGCTCACCGACCACGATGAAGCTTGGCAGCTCGGGCTCGCCTAGACGGGCGAAACCTTGATCTCGCCGAACTGCGGCTTGGCCGGTCACCGTCGACGGAGTAACAATGCAGAAGAAGGAGGAGGAAGAAGAAAGAAAAGAGAAAATAATAAAATAATAAAATAATAAACAAAATTCAAAAAAATTAAAATAATAAAAAAAGTCGATTTTTTTTTTTAATTATATTTGATAGATAAATATCCATATGCATACTGGAGAAGTACTTTTTAGACGAAGCTCGATGCTGTTTAGATTAATAAATAAAAATTCAAAACATCATAATGTAATTTTTAACTTGATGAACTAAAATCAATAAATCAACCAAAATTAAAAATAATTACAATCAATAAGCTATACATTCTTGCATTCCAGAAGATTTGTTTTAAATAAATATTATTTTCATATCTATTATTAGCTCATCAAACTTTTTCTTATTAAGAGTTCTTCAAAAGTATTTTAATTTAAAGGTTTTCACATTTTTTATTTTATTTACATTTTAAATTTGGTGTGAAGTTTTTATTTAAGAAACTAAATTGAGTTAAATATAAATGTGTTTCAATAATATGGGTCGGGTCGGGTATGGGTTGTAAGATTTACACTACAAGAATATGGATCGAAATGGGTTAAATGGGTCAAATATGGGTCGACCCATTTTTGACCCGACCCATACCCGACCCAACCCACCCATTTTCCACCTCTACCTCCATGGTAGCTTTAAACCCTAACCCTTTATCTCTACCCTCGCCTTCATCCTCGTTTTCTTGTCATCGTTAGCCTTCCCTTCGCGATTACCCTCTGTTCTCCTTTTTATCACCTTCCTACCCATCTTCGAATTCTCCACCAGATAGTTCTCTTATGATCGAAATGAATTCATACCCACTTTACCGTTTTGCTGCATGCGACCCATCCCTCATCAACTAACTTTACTCGATTTCATCTGTCTCATTTTTCCCAATTCCTGATTTCCTCAACTCACTCCTTCGCTAATCCTCTGCTCCATGTCAGTGTCTTTCTTCGAATTGATTCTCTGTTTGGGACTAATTACTGAATTCTGAGTTCATGGCCGAAACTGATGATGACAGCGTCGCTCGACTCGCTACCCTATGTTCCCGAATGGGCCGACTTTGGCCGAAACAACGAATTGATGTCTAGACCGACACCCACCTGTAGCGATAGTTGAAGATTGCAAGTTGTCCTTGATTGGTAAAGTTCTATCTAATCCATCCATCAATTTACAAGCCTTTCAAAGTACTCTAAGGTGTGTATGGCGAATAGACCAAGTCGAGATCTCTGTTAGGGAAGAAAGGTTGTATGTTGCTAAATTCAAGTTTTCTGCGGATAGACAACGTGTTCTAGATGGGGGCCCTTGGCTTTTTTTCCGGCCGTTTGGTTATATTTAAGGCCTGGATCCCTAACACACCCTTGCAATGTTATAGCTTTTTGACCTGTCCATTCTGGGTGCACGTCCTGGGTATTCCACTTGAATGGTGTTCTGAAAATATGATTACAAGAGCTGTTAGAAACATAGGAAGAGTCCTAGAAGTTCGTATCAATAGCAAAGAGGGTACTCCTATCCAAACTGCAAAAGCTCGGGTTGATCTTGATGTTAGGGAACCTCTAAAGATAGGACAGTTGATTCAACTAAATGGCAAGACTTTATGGTTAGATTTTTGGTATGAACGCTTATCCCATTTTTGTTATTCTTGTGGCAAGCTCGGCCACTATGCTACATACTACAAGGACTATCCTTTTACTAAAGCGAAAATGGAGGGCAAAGAAAAGATGAGCTATGGTCAATGGTTAAGAGCGGAAGTTCCGGAACACAGTCCCTATTGGAAGGCTTTCTATGAGCCGCAAACCATACCTGAAGATATCGACGAGGTCATTCCCGAAACCCCCCCCCCAAACCATCCTTTCCCCTGGTTGTGGCTCCACCCTATTTTGATCAAGACAACAGGGGAATTCTTCCCGTGCCTGACTTGCCTCCTCTTAACAAAGATGTTGCATCAACACAACCACTTGTCATAACAGCGCAACAAATGAGGACCGAATCGGCTCATAGGTCAGAATCACCAACACGCATAGCAACGAACCTTACTTTAGCTAAGCAGAAAGCTCCTCAAGATATAGTCCCATGTCCTTCCACTTCCAAAAAGACAAAGTAGACTCATCTCAATACCACAGTAGGAACAAGCAAAAAACTGAAAATGTATTCTCCTTACACTCCACGACTACATTTAGATGACACGCAACTACTAGATACTCCTATTATGGAAGCTAAAGGAGTTGGACAGTGGGCTATGGTGGCTTGCCCAAAAAAGCCACCGAGTGAAAAATGAAACTTTTGAGCTAGAACTGTCAGGGGCTGGGCAATTCCCTGACAGTTAGATCACTCAAGGCCCTAGTGGCTAAGGAGAGGCTTGACATTCTTTTTTTGATGGAGACAAAAAATCAAGAGGTTGTAGTACAAAGGGTACGCAAGCGTCTCAACTATCCTAATTCGGTTGTGCAAAATCCAGTTGGTATAGCTGGGGGATAGCTCTTTTTGGAACGATCAATTTACTATTATGCTGGACCGATCTGTACATGAGTTTATTGATGTCATTTGCACTAATCTAATGAGTGGAAAGTCAGATGAGACTCACCTGCATACATGCCCCGGCTAATCTCCAGCAACGCCAGCTCTTTTGGGCTGACTTAAGGTTTATATGCGCTATCAACACCCTTCCATGGATCTATATCGGTGATTTCAACGAGGTACTCTATCCCTGGGAAAAAGAAGGTAAGCGTTATGCTGACTTTACTAGGATGCAAGCCTTTAGGGAGGTATTACATGATTGTTCCCTCATGGATATAGAAAGTAAGGGTTGTTCTTTTACCTGGACGAATCAGAGGTTGGGTGATGAACTTGTTAGGGAACGTTTGGATAAGGCTCTTTGTAATATGGAATGGCGCCTTAATTTCCTAGAGGCTGAGGTGTTCACTTTGCCTGGGTTGGGGTCAGACCATAGTCCATTGTTCTTAAACACAGTACCAATCCAGTGTCGTCGCCATCAGCCTTTTATCTTCGAATCCTTTTGGCTTCTAGACCCTGACTGCCATGATATCGTGGCTCGGTCACGAAATTCCGGACATTGACACAATACTACTCTGCCTTCCTGACTTAAGGTGGTTACCTCTACTCTGGCTTGATGGAGCATATCTAAATTTTCAAGTGGCCATCGGCAGCTTGCCATTTTGCACCAACAACTCCAAGATCACACTAATTAGCCTCTTTCTACATATGATGCATCGCTGGTTACTCATTCGTAAGGACAAATTCAAAAGTTATGGCAGCAAGAAGAACAATTCTGGGCGATGCGCTCCAGAATCAACTGGCTCATATGGGGGGATAAAAATACTACATTTTTTCATGCAACAACTATACAACAACGACATCGCAACAAAATTAGTATGTTGCAAAATGATAATCAAGATTGGGTGCGTGACCCTCGACTTTTGCAAACAATGGCGACGAATTACTTTTCATAGCTATATCAGACGGTAGGACATCGCAACTACTGGCCTATTCTGCAACAATGTCCTAGGGTCATTACCACAGACATGACTATGTCCTTAATAACTCCTGTCTCTAAAAAGGAAGTTCAAGTGGCAACATTCCAATTGGGGCTTACCCAAAGCCCCCGGTCCAGATGGTTTGACTAGACTCTTTTATCAGCATCATTGGGACATTATTCAGGATGAACTATTCTTATCAGTGCAACAGCTTTTTCATTCTGGAGTCCTCTCACCGGATCTCAATCAGACCATCATAGCCCTCATACCTAAGGTACCACGCCCTGAACGTTTAGACCAATACCATCCCATTAGTCTTTGTAACTATGCATATAAAATCATTTCTAAAGTGATTGCCAATTGCCTTAAGCCCTATCTGCCTGAAATTATCTCCCAAGAGCAAAGTACCTTTGTCAGTGGACGTCAAGTTCAGGACAATATATTAATAGTCCAAGAGGTGCTTCATCAACCGAAAATTCGAAATTGTAGACGCCAATTCCAAGTTGTTCTCAAAATGGATATGTAGAAGGCATACGACATGGTTGAGTGGGACTTTCTCAAAGACTATCTTCTCACTCTAGGTTTTCATCCTACATGGGTCAAATGGATTATGCAATGTATAACGATAGTGCCGTTTGCTGTTAAATTCAACGGTGAACTATTGCCCTATTTTCAACCTACCCGAGGCATCAGACAGGGGGACCCTCTATCCTCCTACCTTTTTATCCTTTTGGCGAATATGTTGTCCCATCTTATCCATCAAGCCATCACCATGGGTCATCTCAAGGGAATCAAACTGAACAGGTGGTGCCCCACTCTCTCTCATATGTTTTTTTGCTGATTATGCTATATTCTTTTTAGATGGCAAATTGATTGAATGTCAGAATCTAGCAAACATTGTCAATCAATATTGCTTTGCTACTGGCCAAGCTGTCAATAGAAATAAATCTAGCATAGTTTTCAGCAAATCCTGCCCTCCTAGTCTACAAGAAAATTTAGCTGGAGTACTTCAAATTCCAGTGATTCAGAAGATTGGAAAGTATCTAGGAGTACCATCGGAGTGGGGCAGATCTAAGTGGGACATGTTTGCTTGGATCTTGGGTAGGGTGAACGCCAAACTAGAAGGATGGAAATAAAGTTTGCTTTCTAAGGGTGGCAAGGGAATATTACTTAAAACTATCGTACAAGCGATACCTCAATATGCCATGTCCATTTTTCGAATTCCTGTATCTATTTGCCAATCCATTGAACAGAAAATAGCACGGTTTTGGTGGTAGAAGGATAGTACTAAAGCAAGCATTCATTGGAAAAACCGGACTGTTCTCAAGCAAAGCAAAGCTAATGGGGGCCTTGGGTTTCGTGATCTTCAAGATTTTAACAGGGCCATGCTTGGGAAACAAGCATGGCGGTTGGTTCAAAATCCAATGGTGCTATGGAGCACACTTTTCAAAGGGCTTTATTTTCACTCTTCGGATTTTTTACATTCTGAAAAAGGCTCTAAGCCTTCTTGGGGATGGCACAGTATTCTTGATGGGAGGGGGTCTATTCTGCCTCATCTTCGCTGGTCGGTAGGCTATGGACAGTCTATTAAAGTCCATGAAGACTGATGGCTTCCTAGAGGAGTTATCGGAGGCCTGGCCAACCAAAACGCCCCATTACTTGTCACTGACCTAATGGACCTGGATAGTAACAGCTGGAATGTTCCTCTTCTGACCCAAAATTTGGATGCTTCTATAGTCCAAGAAATACTCAGCATTCAGGTTCGGCCTCAATATACTTCTGATAAAATTATTTGGACAGGGACTGTCAATGGCATATATTCTGTGAAAACTGGATATCACAACCTAAGGACAGCGGTTGCTACCACCCCCATTGAACCTACCTTCTTCGTCTTATCGCCCACCCAAGTCACTATGGAAAGCTATTTGGGCAGTGAAGCTTCCCCCTAAAATTAGACATTTCCTTTAGTTGGTTTGCCATAACGCTTTAGCCACGAAAGCTAACTTATTTCAACGATGCATCACTACAGACCCATACTTCCCCCTATGCTCCAACCATATCCCAGAAACTACATAACACCTCTTCCTTCTATGTCCATGGACGCAACATTTATGGTCTCACTCCTTGATTAACATCCACGTCAATCAGCACTCGATCACAAGGATAGATGCCTGGTTAGTTGCTTAGCTAGAACAACGGCGTACCTGTCCAAATCTGGAACTGATTACAGCACTGTTGTGGCACATTTTGGAAGGCACGCAACCGATTTGTTTTTCAGCGACAGTATCCTAATCATCTTCAGATCATCGACATGGCTTCTGCCTAGGTCCGTGCCTATCAATTGTCTGATTCGTTGTTGCAGCGATCGCCCCGATCTGATCCGCATTCTCGTCTGAGATGGAGGCCACCAGAACCTGGTGTCATCAAAATAAATATTGATGGAGCCTATTCTCTTGATAGTGTCAAAGGGACGATGGCGAGCATACATCGAGATCATTATGGCTCTCTGTTATTCGAGTTTACCTGTGATTTCTCGGCAACAGCAGCCCTACAAATCGAGATCCACGTGCTTATCCTGACACTGGATCATCTGTTACGAGAGGGGATGCATCACGCTCCGCTGCTCATAGAATCAGACTATTTAGTTTTGGTGACAGCTCTCCACCAACCGATCGAGACTCCATGGGAGGTGCGCTCGCTCATTGCAGAAGCGGCAGCGAAGGTTTCTCTTTGCCCTAACCTATTTGTGCGTCACTGCAGCAGAGAGGCCAATTTTGTGGCCGATTGGGCTGCCAAGGCCCATTGTCATGGCACTTTAAATTCGAATTGGGCTTCGTCCCCACCTGGCTTCCTTCTTGATCTTTTGTATGTTGAAGCCCACGCAGTAGGCTGTACTGGTTTTTCACGTTAATAAATAATATTCCCTCTTCTGACCAAAAAAAAAAATCACCCATGAAAAGGTAGAATATTATATTATTTCCTTTCGCGCAAAAAGAGATGACACCATGGTGTCCTGGCGTCCAGAGATGGTGTCCAGATATGCCTTTGAAATTTCTTCGATGCGCCAGTGAATGGGACCAGGGATTCAATGCCGATGGTGAATTTCTCGTGCGCGATAAGCGTTGGGGTTTAGTTTCTGCAATCATGGCGATCGTGATTGAAGTCGGGACTATTCAAAACCTCATCACGTGGAGGGCTAACGTTGAATGATTTTGAAAAGGAAGCGTCCGAGACAGAATGTTCTCTCCCTCGCATGAAGAGCATATTCTCTCTCTGTCCGGTTCATTGCATGCATGCACAATAAATAATAGAGCGAAGCTGTACGTAGGTACGCACGTATGCGTGCATAGTATCTGGGCTAAAACTGTTCCGCGTGTACCTCCAAATGCTAAGGGGTTCCGTTCGTTTCGCGGAAAATATCATGTTTTCGGAAAACATTTTCTGGAAGTCATTTTCCAAGAAAATGACTTTATTTTTCGGTGTTCGGCTAAAACCTAAAATTTGAGTGGAAAACATTTTCCACCGTTCGTTAGCTCATTTAATTGTTTGGAAAAAATTATCAAAAAAATTGAATTTTTAATATTTTTAATTGACCAAAAAATGAATTTTATTTTTTTAATATTTTTTAAAAATGAATTTTTAATTATTTATATTTTTAAAAATCGAAATTTTTATTATTTTTTATTTCTTTTTCTTTTTCTTTTTTTCTTTTCTTTTCCTTCCTCCTTCCTCCTCCTTCTTCCTCTGCGGCGCTCCTTCCTCCTCCTTCTTCCTCCTCCTTCCGCCGCCGACGCCTCCTTCCCGCCTAATGATGGCCGGCCGCTCGGCGCCCGACCAAGACCCGGTGGCCGGATCCGGCGAGCTCGAGGCTCGGCCGATCTCACCCGAGCTCGCCGGATCTGCGGTGGAGCTCGGGCTCGCTTGGATCGAGAGCCCGAGCTCCGCCGCCAGATCCGGCGAGCTCGGGCGAGGCCCAAGCTTTGCCCAGCTAGTCGGATCTGGCGAGCCGCGAGCTCCGCCCAGGCCGGCGAGAGCTCCGCCTCGCCCGATCTAGCGAAGGCTGATCTCAGCTTCGCTAGATCGGGCTAGGCGGAGCCTCGCCAGCCTAGGGCGAGGCCGGCAAGGTCATCGGCCGTTGGCTTGCGGCCAGTCGCCGACGCCACTGTGGCTGGTCGCCGGCACCGCCAAAGAAGAAGATGAAAAGGAAAAAAAGAAAAATTAAAAGAAATTAAAAAGAAATTAAAAACTTGATTTAAAAAAAAAAAAATAAAAAGAAAGCATAAAAATAAAACGAAAATGTATTAATAAAAAGAAGTAAGAGGGAAGAAGTCATACTTTAAATGTTGTTTTTTTTCCAATGATGGAAAACATTTTCCTTGACTAGTTCATTTTCCGTGAAAACACTGGAAAATCCGGAAAACATTTTACCGGAAAACATTTTCCGCGAAACGAACGGACCCTAAATATGATAACTTTTATATCATCTGATCAATTAAACACGTTCTATAGATTTTTTCGTTTGGAACATAAAGGCTGCCTTTTTTTTCAAAACTAGATACTGGAAATAATTTGACTGCAATTTATTAGGATCTCGAAGAAATCGTGACTGACGAGATGCCAATCTAAAATTATTGATGACATTCATTATCGATTTGGAGATTTAACCTTCATTTTAATACTCCCATGGATTCATAATTTGATTGCTCAAACATCCGACTCTGTCATGTATTGATGGTATGTGAGCTTAGAACAAGTAATCTAGCAAGGCTAAAGGAGTTTTTTTTTTTTTTTTTTTTTTTTGGGTGAAGATATTTTGCTTGTGGTAGCGACAGTGCACATACAGCAAAAGCTTAGGAAAACTCTCTCTTGAACTGACTGACCAGTAGGGTTGGGCCTGTAATAGTAGTTGGGCCTTATGAAATAACCCTGAGTTCATATTCCTTTTAGGCCCAGGAGGTGAAAGTGCGGGGGTATTCTCTTAATGGTCATAGTTGGATATGGAAAAGATGGTGGATTAGATGTTTACTACAGCTATTTCCAAAGCATTGTTTTCACATAAAGATTAGCTTCTTCTTTCTTCTTTTTTCTTTTTTCCTTTTTTTCCCTATTTCATCTTCCAGTGGCACGACCATAATTAGTCGGCTATCTGGAGGAAAACTAGGACGAAAACCCGCCTCCATGGCTTCCCATTCAAAATTTGAGTTTCCCTTGACAAGGAATCGAATCTAGAATCATCGATTTTTCAGCTAAAGGCATGAAAAAGCTCTTATGAGCGGATCAATCCTGCTATGGATCATAAAGGTTAGTATTTTCTCCAACTCTACCCCCATCTTCTTCTCATCTTAAATAGATTTCTTTTACAAATGCTAATGAACATAGTCGACAGTGTTGAAGGAGATTTTCACGGTTCATCCTTTAATTTTGTGAAAAGCTAGTCAAGTTGCATTTTGCGCATGATAGTTATTTCATTGTTGTGAAAATTTGTCGATTTGATTGCAACTTAATAAATAACAGGGTCATTTAATATATACGGGTCCATTGAGGTGAAATTTTCTATATGAAAACAAACGTTTATCTTCATCGTGTCATGGGCATCAAATTCAAGCTTTGGATTAGTCCCGCTGCATGCATTCTTACACTATGAGGATGACTTCTTTATTTCCTTTTCTTTTTTGCTTTGTCCACTGAATTCTTGATTGAGAAAATGTGTAACCCTATTGCTGCCAATACGGTATCAACATTAAAAAAAAAAAAAAATGGCATTACTTTCGACGATTACATTTTTTAATGTCAAATTGGGATGGTCATTAAGAAAATTTATGTCCACATGATCGATGGAAAAATATGATTGATGAGGCGACATCATAGTAACATGACATGTGATATCACTGTTATATGTATACATTTTGTGTATATAATATATTATGACAGAGATCTCTAATTAATTGAGAGCTGACTTTGCTGAGTTCAAAGAATTTTGATCCGAAAATCATGGGTGACTAATTCTTGGAAGAATGGCAGATCCTACATGTGAGCTCAACCGCTAAATTGAAGCTGGCAAAATGAAACCCCTTAATTTAGAGACATTTTGCTTGACTTCTACCTTTTGACCGGTACCTTCCAAAATGGTGTGATTGACCTTTGCAGGTGATGAACTCCAAGTTCATACAATATTAGGAAATATCATATTTATATTAGGACTTTCATATAGGACATTGGCGGTAAAAAGATTATTACCTAAGTAGAGTCCTGGCATGGCACGGATAAAATTATTGATTTTGGTAATTTCTATTAGTAAATAAAGCACTCCATTTCATGATTGCTTGTATAAAAACAACACCGACGGTGTACCTTATATAACTGCCTTATATAATGAGAATTTTGTTAAGCCTTCGAGTTTTGAAGGCCAGGACTAGGCCATCTTTGAATATGACATAGGTTAATTTAGGGGAAAACTGTACAATCAGTATTAAACTTATAGTGTAGAAATCACCCGAGTCTTAAATTTTTTAATCAAACCAAGGTAATCCTAAATCTTCGGGACAAAGTACAATTAGGTCATATCGGGCAGCTCTTGCCTGATTTATCTAACGTGATAGTCCAATCAACATTGGTTGTTTTATGTATAACGATGAGAGCATGACGTGAACGGATTTTCAACACATAATGCTGTTTTTTATTAGATTACCATCGCTGCTTCTTCGTAGTGTACAATACTTAGAAATTATCCCCAAAATCCCCTAATCAACCCCTCATTCTCAAACCCTGATGCCCCTTATAATGCCAATTCCAGTCTTGGAGGTAAAATTTGGTGCAAAGATGAAGCTGATCTCAAGATTTTGCAATAGCAACAATGAAGAGTGGCCGTGTTAGGTTTACATTGACGACGACCACCTTCAATTTCTAACAAAACTGCATAACTTTGACTATGATTATTCCACGAACGTGTTGACTTTTATAATCTATTTGTCTCGGTTTCTTTGCATGTGATGCATAGGTGGCCCCTCAATGAAAAAAAATAAAATTCTATATTACCTTTTCGTGCACGGTCAAGATATACGGCAAATAGCAATTTTTTTTTTTTTTTGGTAAGGTACGGCAAATAGCATTGGTCTATGTTAAATGGAAATTTTTCCGTCGCCTTGGGGGGATTAGGGGGATAATTTTAGTACAAGTAGATATCGGTTTTTAATTCATTAGGGGATGAGAGATTCCATTCCATGACTTATTGTGTAAAATGTGTTTTGCACTTGATTATGAAACTTACATAATTTTTTATATAATGAGATATTTGGCAGACTTTTGAGTTTTGGAGGCATAAACTAGCTAGTCTTTGTTTTACCAAAAAAAAAAAAAAAAGCTAGTCTTTGAATATTTATATAGGTCTATTTAGGGCTAAAGCCACATCTTAGCCTCTCAATGTATGTTTCCCGTACTCCGGGGGAAAACGATTATGAAGAATATTAGAAAACTGATTAATTTTTAATAAATTTCGAATGCTCTGCACGTTCCAATGAATATCAAGTAACTGAATCACTAAGGTCCATACTGTTAGCAATTTCCCTGATTAGAAATTTATAATATGGTAATTCAATTCAAATGGAAGATCAAACCAAAATGATAAATTTTGTTTACCATCATAGCCGTCTTGAGTAATCCTAATTGTTCGTTCGTTTTTACGATTTTGAAAAGGGAAAAATAACATTTTTGTTTTTCATCAAATTTTACAATATTATTCTAATTTAAAAATTTTAATGTATCAATATTGAGAGAATTATCAAACCAATCCTTTTTATTGTACGGATGTTCATTGAATTTTAAAATTTTCAATTTTATTAATGTAGTTCTAAATCTTTGCGCCAAATTCCAATGAAATTCTAAACTATTGTACGAATAAATTTTTCAATTTTGCCAATTTAGGTATAAACTATGTACCAAATTCCAATGGAACCCTTTCAATCAATTATCATCGGAAATTACAGACGTGACGTTCAATTGTCATTAGCCTGCCAACATGGCACACTAAAGTGGACAATTTTACTTGAAACAACGTCTTGCGTGGATGTTGCATGTCTGCAATTTTCTTTGATAATTAACTGGAATAATTACATTGAAATTTTGGACAAAGAATTAAAACCACATTAGTCAAATTGAAAAATTTAGAATTAAATTGACATATGTATAGTTAGTTTAAGATTGAATTGGTAATTGTCCCATAAATATATAATATATATATATATATATATATATATATATATATTTCAGGCTATAAAATAAATCAGAATCTATCCATCGAAAGTTTAAAATAAGGCCACTTTTACTTTTATTAAATAATTAACTCGTTAATAAAATCGTTTACTTATTTACTTTTTAGTTTAAAAGAAACTACCGGTTGCATTATTTTTCATTTCTCGTGCAACATCATAAAGAATTAATAATGAGATTACAAGCTTTAATTGGATGGAGAGATCAAATATTTAATTTTTTTTATTTACACTTTAGGAAAAAGATACGAGAATGACTATTAGGAGGGATATGCATAAAAAGTGGATAAGCATTTCCAATTTTTTTAGGAGGGGGAGCATGTAAAATCATTACCAATTATTTTTTATTACTAGATAGTTATACAAATGTCTAAGAATTTGTACTAGTAAATTTAAATACTGGAAAAAAAAATCAGAACCAAAAGCTAAAATACAATGAATGGCAAGAGGCATACATACCATGTTTACCGCATACAAATAATATCATTACTTTCTTAAACTTTCAAATGTCAATTTCTCGCATACATGCGAGCATGTGCATATTTGCTATAATGTAAAGTTTGTAACCCTAATTTTTAAAAATATTCTCGACTTTTGTAAAAAGAAAAGATGATTGATATATTAAATGCCGGCCAATTATTTCGAATTAATTTTTTAAAAAAATTAAGACGTTCAATAATTATCTGCCAATCATTTTCATTATAGTGAATTGTTATTTTATCCATTTATAATTATGCATGGTTATAGTGCATACTACAATCATAGTGCATTCACACACACAATCTCACTCACTCACGACTCCTTACTGTTGCTTGTCGTCCCGCCGCCCCACGGTGAGTTTTTGTAGACCTTTTTTTAAAAAAAAAATTTCTCTTTTTTCTATTCTCTCATAGCGAGGTCATGGTGGTGACGAGGACGGAGTGACTGAATTTTTATAAATAATTATAATCAAACTCTAATTAAAAACATATGAACAATGTTTAAGAGAATGAAACTAAAAATATTCTATTGCCGTGCCTAACCCGAAATTTTAAACTTACGGCGATGATTAATTTACTAAGCAAAACCATTTATTCATAGTCTTTGGTGCTTAACCCAAAATTCAAACCTAAGACGACAAAACCATAGCCTCGACAAATGGAAAGAGCTTTTGTCCCCTTAGCCAAGTCAATACCGACAAAAAAGGAAAGAGTTTTTTTTTTCCTTATTTCCTATTCTCTCATGGCAAGGTCATGGTGGTGACGACTGACGAGGTCAGAGTGATCAAATTTTTATAAATAATTATAGTCAAACTCTAATTATAAACATATGAACAATGTCTAAGAGAATGAACTAAAAATATTCCGTCGCTGTGCCTACCCCGAAATTTTAAAGATATGGCGACAATTAATTCACTAAAAAAAAACCATTTATTCCTAGTCTTTGGTGCCTACCTGAAATTCAAACCTAAGGCGGCAATACTATAGACTCAACAAATGGAAAGAGTGTTTGTTGCCCTTGGCCAGCCAATATCGTCAGAAAAAAAGAAAGAGTTTTTCTTTCTTTTTTTCTATTCTCTCATGGCAAGGTCGTGCTGGTGACGAGGTCAGAGTGACCGAATTTTCATAAATAATTATAATCAAACTCTAATTAAAAGCATATGAACAATGTCCAAGAGAATGAAACTAAAAATATTCCGTCGCCATGCCTACCCCGGAATTTTAAACATACGGTGATATTAATTTACTAAACAAAACCATTTATTCATTTTCTTTGGTGCCTCACCCGAAATTCAAACATAAGGCAACAAAACCATAGAGTTGACAAATGGAAAGAGCCTTTTTTTCCCTTTTAAGTAAGACAATCTTAGGGTCCGTTCGTTTCACGGAAAATAATTTCCGGGAGAACATTTTCCGGATTTTCCGGCATTCATTTCACGGAAAATGAATTCTTTTGGGAAAAGTGAAAAACATTTTCCTCACTTGATCTCTCTTATCTCACACCTCTATAAATCATCACTTCTTCCCCCCCTTTCTTCTTATTCTTTTTTTTTTTTATTTGAATTATTGTTTAATTTTCTTTTTCTTTTTTGATTCGAATTCTTTTTAATTTCCTTTTTCTTTTCTTTTTTTCTTTGTTTCCCATCTTCTTCTTTCTTGGCTAGTCGTCAGACCAAGTGAACCTCAAATTCATCGATCTTAAACTCGTGCTCGTCAATCTGGCTAGCCTCGAGCTTGACGCTCAAGCTTGTCAATCTGGCGAGCCTCGAGCTTGACACTCGAGCTCGCCAATCTGGTGAGTATAAAATATTCTCCTTACTGAACACCAGAAAATATTTTCCGAAACATTTTCAGGTTTTAGCCGAATACTAGAAAATATTGTCATTTTCCTGAAAAATGACTTCTGGGAAAACATTTTTTGGAAATGGCCCATTTTCCGCAAAACGAATGGACCCTTAAAGTCCTTTTCTCTTACTTTCTCCTCTCTCTCTTCATTGTCTTCTTTAACCTTCAATTTGGGGAGGGTTTAGACTAGTCTCACCCTCCCTCCTCTCTTGTTGATTTTGGTTAAGTTTTTTTCTTCTTTTCTTATTTTTTCTCTTATCATGATCTAAATCTGAGAGCTTTCTTCTCTCAATCTAATTTTAAATCTGAGAGTTTGAACTCCTAATTGGGTTCTAAATTTAGGAGCTATCATCTCATCGTTTAGATCTGGGAGTTTAATAAATATATTTTTGGAGATTTGACCCCTTGTGCTATGTCCCTATGTAAGTCATCTGCTTCAAATTTTGGGAGTTTCATAATATATTTTTGGGAATTTAATGCCCATGTGATTTGTCCATGTGCAAATCCTCTATTTTTAGTCTCACTGGTGCTTTGGTGTCTCGTTAAACAATGAAGAGTTGCTCTTCTATTATATTTGTGTTTGTTCAACCTGTTTTCATTGTCTCCGTACAATGGTGGTGTAAAGGAAACCAAACCTAGGCGCACACGGCAACGCTATAGTTACTAGAGAAGGAATTTGTAGTATGTATTTATAGCTAACGAAGATATGAGATTCGATGATTGGTGGTTGATCATTTTACGTGATAGATCTATTTTTACGGAATGAGTGTGTGCTTATCCCTTTTGGTGCTCTGTTGATTTTTCTTGTTTTCCGAATTTTGCTTTGTTTTGTAGTACTTTTGGGCTTGGATCTATTTCAATATGCTTTTCTTTAAAATTTTATGTACTTCTTATATATCTTTTTTGAGTAATAAATATAATTTTCTTGCAGACCTGAAAAAAAAAAATAAAAAAAAAAAAGCAAGACCATCATAATTTATCGCCTTTGGACAATGGCGGCAAAAACATAACTTATCGCTTTAGGTACCAAAGAGGACAAATTAAACCGCCCTAGACAAAAATTAACGGAGCAAAACTCAAGGCGACAAAGCTGGCCCAATTCATTTATTTATTTATAGTGTGTACTAATAAATAATTAAAAAAAGAAGCACCATCGGTGTTAGTGATGGAATCGTCGTCATTCCTCTATTGCAACATCACGATCATTTGACTTGGTTTTCTTATTATACCTCGTCGCAACTTCCTCTATGCATCGCATGGGCTTCCAAGTCTTTATTTATTTCACTGGTCTTCCTTCTATATCCTACTAAATCGGCCAATCATCGACATCTATGTTGTAACAATACTTAACTCTCTTATTCTTTTTGTACCTTGTCCGGTCTATATAATTTATACTCGCGTCGTGGTCGATACTGGCCACATTCGAGCTGGCCATTAAGCTTTTGTGGGGGCTGTTTTTACTGTTGGCTATTGTTTAAGATCTCTATGGAGCTCAGTGTACTATGTAAGTCATTTCAAAAGCGTCCAAGCGAAATAACCGGATTTTCATTCGCAAATCGGATCGACCGAGCAACTCGGCGTGACAAGAAATATATAGTGCCTGCAAGAGCATAGCAGATATTTGCCCATCTTCTTCCAATATAAATCAGCCATGATGTTTTCGCGATGGGCGATGTCATTGTACGTGATTAATTATATCTTGAGAAAGCAGGGAAAAATGTATAATGTGTATTATTATAGTAGGGCAATTATTTGCGTGATGAGTGAGATTGATTAAATAAAGGGCAAGGGAATTTCGGAGTTCCTTCCCTTGCCGACGTGCATGAAACACTTCGTTTGTTGGCATGCAAAGAATTTTTTTTATGGTGATTTCGACTTATGGTGGTGAGTAGGATATTGCGTTGCCACCTTGGCATCTAGCGGACCTTTGCAGAAGAGGTTAATACTAATAGGTAGTATGTAACAATTTATGGTGATTTCCACTAATGGTAACTCGGATATCGACTTGCCACATCAGCATGTAGTGCTCCGTTTGTTTTTTTGGTCGAAGCATCTAGTGCTCTATTTGTAGAAGAGGTTACATCAATATTAAGTGCCATTTGACTCTATAGATTGTTCGATATTTGGTATGCTTAGATAATGGAGGTAGTGTATACTCGTAACGATGAGAATATAACGGTAATAACTATTAAATGAAGGGAGACTAGATGAACATAAAACCATTATTAAACCCTTACAACAAAGGGTATGATCAACCTCTGGACGCGCACGTGACCGAAAATAAAACATGGGATTTGACCTATTTTGCTCATTACGCAAGGCTGGCTTTTACTTTTAGAAAGCCACTAAGAGAAACCTTTTGTGAGTGATTTCTTTTGATTGTTTCTTGTGGAACTTTACTTGAGTGTAATCCAGGTCGTGACACACTATAGAGTGAATGTGATTGAGCTATCACAATCTGTTTTGGTCGATCATAGCGGAACCATTTCATTGGTCTTTCCCCATGGAATAGGCATATCGCCAAACCATGTAAATCTTCATGTCAAGTTTAGGCACACTACCAAAGGGAAAAGTACCAAAAAAGTCCGAAACTTATTATATTAGTACTAATTTGATCATAAACTTTTCAATTTGACCAATTTAGTTATAATCATATTCATATTTATACCAATTGAGTCTATCTAGCCAACTTAGATCGGATATTACTGACATGAACACTAGCTATCTTACACAGCATGATCTAGTGCTAATGTGCACATTTTATTTAGTATTTAAATATTTTTTCGATTTTTTTCATTTTTTTTTCTTTCCTTTCTCTTTTTTCTTTCTTCCTCTTTTCCCTCAATCATTCACCAGCTTTCGTGATGGCTAACAGAGGTCGCCATCCATCAGCCAAGGTTGGATGAGACCACTAGCAAGAGCTAGTCCTCACAAGATTTGACGAGGGGTAGCCTCACCCAGATGGTGAGGGGCCTCATCGACCTCTGGTTAGGGCTGAGTGGGGTCCCCTCATTGAATCTGGTGAGGGGTGCCTTCACTCAAGGCCAATGAGGGTAACCTAGCCCTCGCCTTGATCGAGGACCAATGACCTCCGCCAACCATCATGAAGGGTGGTGAATGGTGTAGGGAAATAAGGAGAAAAGAAACAAAGAGAAGGGAAAGAGAAGAAAAAAATAGAAAAGGAAAAAATTTAAAAATTAGAAAAGTATTAAAAATTGAAATAAAATGTTCAAGTTAGCATCAATCGTGCCATGAAGATGACGCTGTCCACATCAGCAATTTTCAACTTACATTGTTTGAATGAACTCAATTAGAACTAATGTGAAAGTTTTAGGATTAGATTGATCCAATTGTAAGGTTTATGACTAAATCGATATTAATACAATATATTGAGGTCTTTGTTGGTACTCTTCCCCACTACCAAACCACATAAATCCACTATGTCATTTTTATTTTTATTTTTAAATTTATTTCTCATCCGAATCATTTTGGTTTAGTCTATGCTTCCAATTTCATGTAACCCGAGCCTAGGGTTATCGCTGATTAATTATTCAGGAAGCTTTGTCTGTATGCACTTATGATAGGCTTCTACCATATTCCAATTGGAAATTTTTCTTGGCAAGAATAATCTTAACCTGTGGCAGATTAGACACATGCGTTGTTGGAGACTCAGGGTATGGACTCAGCATCGGAGGGAGATGATAAATTTCTCAAGATTATGAAAGTAGAAGAAAAATCTGATATTTAGAAAAGGTTAGGATTATTATGATGTTGAATTTAGTGGACAATGTTTTGGTTGAAGTGACAGATCAAATTACTACATGCTTGTTTGATAAAGTGCCAGTGTCTGATTTTATTCTTTTATTTCTTGAAATAAAAAAAGAATAGAAATCCATTTAGTAACTTTTGTGTTTCTAGGAACAAGTTTATTCTTGGGAATAAATTTGTAACCGAATCAAGAAATAGAAAAATTAGTTCTTTGTTTCCAAGAACAACTCAAGAATCAAGGAAAATCATTTTCTTTTTTCTCTCTCTTTGTTTCTCTTTTTTCTTTTCTTTCATTTTCTCTTCTTCTTTCTCATTGCCAGTCACCGGCCATGGCGATGGTCAGCAACTAGTTTGGTGAGGTCTCGTGACATTGTTGGAGCTTCACCGTGTCTGACAATCTGCTAGATGAGGTGCGGTGAGCTCGTTAGCGACTGGGCGAGGCTCGTCTCCCCAAATCTAGGTGGCCACCAGTGAGGCTTAGCCTCACGGCGAGCTCAGCCTTGCCCAATTGCCATGAGGCTTGGCCTCACCAGGTCAAGGTGAGGTCGAGCCTCATTGGTGGCCAAGTAAGCTCATCTAGCCATTGGCGGGGCCGAGCCTCGCCTTAGCCTAGTGAGGCTCTGGTGAGGTTGTTGGACCTTGCACATGGCTAGCGACTAGTTGGAGAAGAAGAAGCATGAAGGAAAAAGAAAAAGTAAAAAGAGAAAAATATAATAAAAGTATTAAAAATTAAAAAAATTCTAATTGAAAAAAAAAAAAAAAGGCATTTCTATATAACGTATAAATTTTGGAAAGTTACCAAACGCATTTCTATATAACGAATAGAAATTTTGGAAAGTTACCAAACGCTTTCAAATAGTTAGAAACTTGTCTAGGGAGTAGAATAAAAAAAAATTATTTCTGAATAGAAATTATTCTCGAGAATTGAATGGTTACCAAACACACCCTACAAGTGCAATCTATGCCCCCACCTCCCGAAACTTGAAGTGTTGTATATGTCAAAACTTGATCAACATTACCAAACTTGATGCAAGGAATTTGGATAAGAAAGTATCTTATCTATGGCATGGTACGATCTTGCTTTGTTCGTTGCCCAGTTCTTATGAGCACTTTCGTGATTCTCTTATGAGAGTGTGTGAGACTATATCTATAGAGAAAGTGGAGTTTGCATTGTTCTCGAATGAATGGCAGAAGAAATTGTAGGGTAACAATCGGAGAAGTGGCGTTGAGGGCCCGATGGTCAAAGGTGGGAACTTCAAAGAGGAGTTCTAGCGGTAGCGCAAGTCTAGATCGAAGACTAAAGCGAGGAGAAAGCCTTTTAGACGCTACAATTATCAAAAAGAGGAGCAAATTGCAAGGAAATGTCTAGAGCCAAAGAAAGCAGAGAGATCGGAGAGCGACATGGACGTCACATGAGCCAGCAGGGAGGAGTCGGACTACATTTTTTGTGTCTACCAGTTTGACTAAGACTAGTGGATCATGGATTTTAGATGAGCTGAAATGGAAACTAGAGATCAGTTGGACTATATTCAATGTGTCTCCCAGTTCGACAAGAGACTAGTGGATCCTTGATAGCAATTAAGAATATGTCTAATGTTGATTAGTTAAAACAGAAATAAGTAGTGAGTTCCAAGACAGGTAAATCTCAAGGGAAGGAGTTGTACAATTTGGATGGAATGAGTTGGGTCTAAGATGTGTAGATCGCCATTGGGCTGAGACCTCAAAGAAAGGAATCTTGGATGTATCTTTCGATCAAGGTAGCAAGTCATGCATTCATGCTGAGTCTCATGCCAAGGCAATTGAGGATGAGTCGAGTCATATGTTGTGTTCCTGCCAAACTTGGTTGGGTTAAGATGGAGTAAGTCGGGATAATGTTGGGGTAGTACATGGATTAAGGGGGAAACAATCCAGACGCAAAGCCCACACATGATGAGAGATTTGTTGAGGTGAAAATGTGAAAGTGTAATGCAAAAAAAGAATTTCCACACCAAGGATGAGGAATAAATTGAAGTAGTTACTATTCCATAATCAGCTAGTAATTCATTTAAAATTTTGAGTAACATTAGAGATCCAACTGAATATATTTACAGGCTCGAATTTAAACTTTCCATTTGGTGATCTTCCTAAGTGAAGTATCGAAGTATTGAGCTCCGGTTGCAGCTCCCAACAAACCCATCATAAATTTCTCCAAAAAAGTAACGTGAGATAATTTGACACATGATGGAATATATGCTATTAGAATTGAAGGAAATATCAGATGATATCTGCATAGAAAATTTGACCTATATAAGGAAATTTGATTTGAAGGACAATGAGACAATCGAGGCAAGTTGCTATTGGAATGAGTCTGACGAATTCGCTGTATTGGGATCAGGACTAGGTCTAGGATGCTTTAAAAAATTCTGCAGCAGATGCGCGTACTGGGTCTCACGATGGAGGGGCAATTGGCAAAGTCCGACTTTTGTACAGTTATAGAGGAAAAAAAAAATACGGAGCACGCGGAAGATTGGTCAATTAAGAAATCACGCGTTTACAGAAAGATTCACGGATCCCGGAGTTGTTTCGGGCAAACCAGGAAGTTCGAGTGCATCATTTTTTAGTCCATCGACTCCGGCGACCGTTACCATGGAGCAAATTTTCCGTTTTACCAAGTCATATTCGAGAAGGATGAACTATTAAAAGTGCGACTAATGCGTTGGAACCAATAAATGAAACTATTCAATTAAGAAACGAATTTTGAAAATGACACCTGAACACAGACTTCACATGGTCTGGCGGTGTCCCTAATCCTAGAAAAGATCGATCAGATGGTTTTCATATAGACGGCAGAGAGAAGATTACAATCATTGGTAATACTCACATTCAAGTTTTTTTTTTTTATCGTAAACACACCCAAACGCGCAATAATCAATCATAAAAGAGAAGAGTATTCACTCACTCATAATTCTCTTGGAGGATGCTCTCAAAAGGTCTCCAAGTTTCTCTAATAGAAATAGCTTTGAAAATGGAACTTTTAACAAATCCAGAATGAGGCCGGGCTCTCGCCAAGACAGGTCCCAGCATCTGGCTTGCGCTTTGAAAAGCATAGTAGATATTGGACACATTCCAAGAGCTTGTCCAACTTTTTCGAAGCTTGGTGACTGGGTTCATCCAGGCGCCACACAAGTCATTTCCTTGCATTTTCAATTATCCGCCTCTATCTCCATACCCTTGCAAACACTTGAGTGTTCCGAAAGTCATGAGCGTGTGTCGATTTCAAATGAAACGGAATTAACTTTCAGCTGCAATCAATGAGGAAACATAATCTAACACAATGATGTATTACTACACTTGAACTCTTTGCTAAAGAGAAAAGTACCAACAAAGTACTAAATATATTCCATTGATATTAATTCAATCCTAAATATTTCAATTGAACGAATTTAATTGTAAAACTTTTCACATTGGTACTAAATCAGTCCATCCGACTAATTTAGACTAAAAATTGCTAATGTGAACACCAGCTGTTAAGTAATTTCCGACATTCATGTTAGTAATTTTCGGCTTAAATTAACTAGATAGAATTTTTTTGTCAATCTAAAAAGGTTTATGACTCGATTTGTATCAATTCAATAGTTTTATACTTTTTTGGTACTTTTCGCCTTTGCCAAACTTGAATTTTTGTACAACTGGTATTGAAAAAGCAAAATTGGTTAAAAAATAACTCCTCTCACTTCCACACCTAGGCATGGCAGGGCGGCCCAGCTAGCTAATGCGATATTTATTTTGGCCTGAATGGGTCTAAGCAGGATCTCCGCCTCTGAGTGGTGGCACATTTGGTAGGGGTGTTTGGTAATTTCCAAATCAGGAACTGAAAATCATTTTTTCAAATCTTATGAATTACATACAAATAGCTTTGAGTGAGGGTTATTTACATGGGTCAAATACCTAAGCTTAATCGGTTGACAAAACTCGTAAGATGTTTCATGGATCTTCATATAGTCCCATCTCCATGCTAAAGTCCTGAATTACAAACTAGGTATATACAAAGTTACGTGGCCTTTTATTTTCTGTCTTTTTAAATTACTTTTCCAGTTATATTTATGCCTTCATCAGCTGAAAAAAAAAAATCTAAAAAGTATACGCGCCCATGCTTTCTCATATTAGGTGCACTTAAGCACTTAGCTAGGCTCGCAAGTTCGTGTCGGGACAAGGAGGTCGTGGTTATGGAAAAGCTCGAGCCCAAGTGGACTCTACCTGAGCCCGCATGCCGAGTCTACTCACTTCCAGGTTAAGACAGGTCATCGATTTAATTAACACGATGTATCGATGACAAAACAGTGTACCTACACGACTTAAGCACGCTGGCCGAGTCTACTTGTACCATTTGAGTTCCTAATTCTAGTTGAAATTGAATACCTCAATCTTTAAGAAAATCTTGATTGACATTTAATGTCACGTGGAATTTTCTCTTCTTCCATTTTGACGGGAATGTAAAGTAAATAAGTTTTTAATACTCGAGTCAAAACAAATACAAGTATAATTTGCTCACTGCTAAACTTTTAGTCATATCACCATTCATCATTTCAATGGGTATAGAAAGTTTCACTTGGAACATCGGCATGCTGCGCTCGCTACGATGACCATTCTCAAAGGAGCTTTGTCTTATAGAAGAAATCAAGCGCAATTTTTTCCGCAACCGCGTACAACTAGAAGCAATGGAACTGAATATTTCTATATATTCTTTGTTCACGTATGAATTTCGACCCCGACCCCTTGACATTCGCAGCATGTGGACTTTCATTTTTAAGGACAACATTTTCTTCTACCCTTAATTGTTGGAGGGTGAAATGGTTATATAAGAAGTCAACAACACATTCTCATCTTGCTTCATCTTAAGCTACAAATGGGAAATTTGCATTAAAGAAAAAAAAAAACCTCCTAAACTTATAATACAAATACCAAATCAATCATAAACTTTTCAATTTGGTTAACTATAACTTGAACATTTTGACAAATTACAATGTAGTCCTTTCGGCAAAGTTTGGCAGCAATCATTGAATTGGACACCAGCTATCTTACATGATACAACCAGTATTGATGTAGACAATTTCTTTGATTTTTTTTTTAATTTTTAAAAATACATAATTTTTTTTGAATTTTTTCTTTTCTTTTCTTTCATTCTTTCTCCACTGGTTGCCGAGCTTCAGCGATGGCAAACGACCGGCCTCAAGTAGGGCTTGCCCTAGCCAGATGGTGAGGTCAAGCCTCTAGAGCTCAAGGCCGGCAAGGTTGACCCTCGCCGACCCTTCTCTATGGTTGATTGCTAGCAATACCGACAAAGGAGGAAGAAGAAAAGAGAAGAAAAGTCAAAAAAAAAAAAAAGTCAGAAAAATTATAAATAAATTTATCCATGTTTGTGATTGCCAACTAAAATTGGCTAGACAAGCAACAATGGCTGATCTCTTCTCTGATGCTGGGCAACCTCTTAAGTTGCTGCTTGTGTCTTGGGATCATCCTCTTTCAAGTCTCTCTTAGAATTCAGATTGTTTTGGCTGGACGGAGAATTCGTCAGGACACTTTACTGTTGTGACGGCTTGGGAAACCTTCAGACGGAAGATGATTCAGGTTTTTTGGCATAAGTTTGTCTGGAAGAACGAAATTACACCACTGTATCAAGTAAACATTTGGCTTATAGCTAAATGCAGGCTACCACCCAAACACTTTTATTGTTGCATGGTAAGAATAGATAGTGGTGCTTGTGCCTTCTGCAAAGATGTACCGAATTCTATTTACCATATGTTTTTTGGGTATCGTGTCATAGTTGAGGTTGCCTTCTTTTGGGCGACCAAATGCTATATGCCTTGGCGTAACATGGCGTGGGAGGATAATCTTCTATTGGGCCATCACCATGCTTATGGGAAAGGAGTTTGATAAGTGCATAGCCCGCTTCTCCTTTAAAGCACTGTGTCATATTATTTGGAACAATAAGAACAATATACTCTTCCAAGAACAAGCTCTTTCTGTCCGGGCTATGAAGAATCATCTCTTTAAAGTGGTCAGGGATAAGGCGATCATAGTGAGGAATGTTGAAGATAACTTCAGGAATAGAAGGTTGCAGGTAAGATGGGGCATTGACTCGATCATCTTTTCTGAGGAGCATTAATTACCTGTTTTTGTTCAGCTGGTGCGGCTTGATTAAGGCAGTTGATGCAGTTACTACAGTTGGTGCAAGTGCAACTGGTGCAGCAATTCTCACTGAATCCGAAGGATAGTTCTTTCCTTACCTGTAGGTGTTTTGTTTCTGTTTGCCGATTGTTCATGTCATGTTTTCCTTACTTAGTTGATAGTGGGCTGTCACGTATGTAGCTTTCCGGCATCCATCCACTCATTATGATCCGTTATTTTGAGTGTAAATTCTAATGTCGTGTTCTTTTTCTTTTCTTTTTCTTCTTTTTCCTTTCGTTTGTTCACTCGTTCCTTTTCAATATATTAATCACCTTTCACCAAAAAAAAAAAAACTAAAATTGGCTAGAATTGCTACTTTGGCAAATCGTCAAAAAGACTCAATTGGCCAAATTAAAAAATTTTGGTATTGGTATCCATATAATGGATTTGTAACTTTCTTTTTTTTGATAATTATCCCACTATAGACTGCATTCGTGCCATGTCCTTGATTTATCATTTTCCAAACTTTCCACTACTCGATAAAGGTAAAGCCATAATAAGGGAGACCTTTGACCTGTTGCGGTCTTTTTTGAGCCTTTGCTTTGTTTGATGTAATAGTTACGCTGTGATTATTTTGAAAATTATAGAACTTTAGAAATTTTTTAACTATGATTGGTTATATTTATCAAGATCTGTTTTGAGTTATTCTTATCATAAGATTAGATTAATGATATTTCGTCAAATATCCATTGGAACGATCCACAACAATGTGATGAAGTTTAATTGTGTTCTTTTGCTCGTCGTGCTCCCACATTGTTGCTGTTTCCTGGCTCCTTCCTTCCTTCCCCCCCCTCTCTCTCTCCCTCTCTCTCCCTCCCTCCCTCCCTCTCTCCCTCCCTCCCTCTCTCCCTCCCTCCCTCCCTCCCCCTCCCTCTCTCTCTCTCTCTCTCCCTCTCTCTCTCTCTGACATAAATATGCACATTAAGATCGATATGTAAACTTCATTACAGGGATTAGCAGCTTACTTTATGCAAGATATTTTGAGAGGTATCCAACACGCATATCCTTCAAAGGCCTTCATTAGTGCATAATCTCTCCCTCCATTATAATTCTCGCAGTGATTCCCGCTTCTTTCTTAGCCTGTTATATATATGGAAAATGGTCCAACTCAGAGATTCATTTACTAGGTACGGCTATATAAATTCTCCATGCGAATGCATATGATCGTGTTCACTTGTCTCGCAAGCTAGAGATCCCAAACACGTGTATAGAAAAAGATCATGGACGGTTTGCTTCAGTACCCTGCAAACTACGTGCCTTTGTCTCCCATAAGCTTCTTAGAGAGAGCAGCTTTCGTCTTCAGCAACAAGGTCTCCATCATCTACGGCGATAGGAGGTACACATGGAGAGAAACCCACGAACGATGTTTGAAGCTCGCCTCCGCTCTGACGAGGTTGAAGATCTCGCGCGGTGATATCGTAAGTCTCTCTATCTTGTTTCCCTCGTCTTTAATAATATCCTTGTGTTTCATGCAAGTAAAAAGGGGTCCTCGCTCGCTTTCTTTCTTTCTTGCTTCCATTAGCTTTTAGTTTTCCCAAAGCTCACGGTCTCAAATGGAGGGAATAAGGTAGTTGATCAGGATCATGCTGTGAGAAGCTATAAGCCTAAGAAAAGTGGGAGGGACAAAGATCTATATAGAGATAGATTGTTCTTCACGGTACATTCTCATGAGCTATTATTGACAGTATCGAATACATATGCATTTTGTGCACATGAACCGTCGTCGGATCAGGCGAACATCGCACTGGGTATGCATGCCCCAGAACTGCTATCTTCGGTCTCTTTTCCTTTCCTCGTCCCCTTTGATGGTATATCAAGAGAAGGAGAACCCATGGAACCGGTCAATCTGCCAAATTAGGTCAAGATGAAGGAGGTCAACCCCCAAGCTCCTCCGTTGTCTATGTTACTTCATAGATGTCTGTATGTTGTGTGGGACAAACCATTAACATAAACAACTGGAACGATTGGAAATACAAATACAAAACTATATTCCATGGACCAAAAATTTTAATAAAAAAAATTAATTATAGCCTCGCATAGGAAGAATTTATAATACGTAACCTAGTTCATGTTACTAGATACATAAAATATTTTAATGAATGGATGCCCATCCTCTCTTTTCCCTCACTCGCATCCTTCAGATTCTCTCTTCTTTTCTTTCTTAATTACCTCACAGTCCATTCTTTTCATTTCCAATCACCCCTACCCAACATAGTATCAAAGAGCACTATAATCTCGAAATATAGGAACCCCTATTTATATGCTAATTAAAAAAAAAAAAAAAAACCTAAGATCCGTCGGTGGTTGGGTTGAAACTTGAGAATTCTCTCTTAATATGGAAATCTATAACATGTACAGAGCTAACAGTACAAGACCTCCCATGAAACTGAACTTTTTGAAGAGAAATACTAATATTATAGCTAATTTCTTGCATCTGAAAAGGATGAAATTTCTAAAATGATTAAGAATTGCTCCACTGACTCAAATTATTGTAAAACCCTTTAGTTATTTTATATCAGTAAAAGTAAAATAAAATAAATTATTTCACTCTTTTATATTAATCCATTTTAACCAATATTTTCTCTACACACTATAATAATTCTTAAGTAAATCATTTGAGCACGTTGGCCCCTGCAACTCTCCGCGTTGGAATTCTAGCCTCGTCAAACATTGACTATAAGGGGACAAACTCTCATTGTCCATTTGGAAATCCTTTCCCAAGAGGTGCCATCTCAATCTTCACCCACCCACGAAGAGGAGTCCCGCACGTCATGAATTTTCGGTCTACAGCTAACTCCTATCAAAACATTTTTGCTAAAACAATAAACGCAGTAATCCCCCGCTTAAAAGGGTTTGCTTAATCGAAAACCATTTTTATTTTCTCACTTAATTTTTTTTAAAAAAAAAAATTGGGTCAAAGAGGGTCCTACTCGATCTTTGAATGCAAATTAATATATTTACACGATCATGTACTCCGACAATGCATTCACTTTGACTAGGTTGAACTAGCATGAAATACAAGTTAATGGTACCTAAATTTTGGCATGTGGTCATGTGCAACACCTTGCGTGAAGTTCTCCTTGATTTGCTGGGGCACAATTCTCAAGTTAGAAGAATTACACCCATCACGTTGAGCTGCAATCCTCTAAGTCAATGCTACCTATCGGTACACACCGATTCATTTGTTAAAATCTGTATAAGACCATCACCAATTGATCATGAACATTAAAGCTATTATATGAAAGCATGATGTATTATTTGACTATTGTAACATTTCCCTCCATACTTGAACTCAAGGCACCCTCTAGAGCCACAACTATGTAGAATCCAGTGCACAATAATCTACTCCAAAAACTTTGGAATATGGTGCCCATGTTAAATAATTTAAATAGCAAACTACGAACTCATCTAATAGCTTATGTTTTTAGAATAATTAGTTTTAATCCAATAAAGTCTCAACGTACTATCAGAGTAGGAGGCCTTGAATTCACATATTCTAGACTTTTATTAACCTCACGAATTACATATTTCAAAGCTTCACGCTTAAGTTAAAGTCCAACATAGACGCGATGGGGAGGGTTAGAATAATTAAAAATTAAATAACGTTTTCATTTAATAGTTCAAGTTTTTAGAAAATTTGGTTATAGTCTCACAAAATCTCAACATATTATGTTTTATGTCTTAAAACTCTCCCTCACACAAAGGTTTGGTTCAATGATAAAGGCCTTAAGCATAGATCCCAGCATGTGAGTCCCATGGGCAAAGGATTATCAAAATCTAAGGCTTATAAATAAGGGAACCTATAAACGAGTGAAAAGGCATGGTGCTGTTTTACTATAAAATCGCTCTCCTTAAATCGTCTAATGGACAATGAAACTTATCACATGTATTTCGAATTGACAGATGATTTTGAATCAAGAAACGAACACAAACTTGATGATTAGGCTCTAGAACTCATGAAATAAATCCACTAATTATAGCAAATTATCTTCGAAGGATACAACCAAGCATTTCATTAACATAAACAACTGGAATGATTGGAAATAAATTACTGGGAAATGACTAGAAATAAGTAAAGTGCATTGACAAAAGTATAATCTTGTTCTTCGGATGTTTGTGCATATCTTTTCCTCTTTATTGTTCTCCTTTTTATAGTCCATGGGTAGCTGGCCTATTCTAATAAGTGTTCTCGCTCGTTGAAATTTGATTTTGGTTCCCTTTTATGGTATAATTGTTCCCCCCTCAGAAGCTCGACTACAATAACTAATTGACTCAGCTATACAAATTGCTTGATTGCAGCTATTAGTTAATACCCTTGATAATTGGTCCTATATAAAAGTTTCACTGCAATAATTGTTTCCGGTATTTTTATCTTTACAGTCGATTTGATTTCGGCCAAGTTTTGTGAGTCGGTGTTAATGTTTCTCAATTCCATCAACATTGATTTGACCAACATCAGCTTGACTATTCCCACCTTGTCCACTTAATCCCATTGGCTTCTCACAATCATTGTTGGAGTTTAACCACTGACTGTATTTATAGTGAAAATCATATCGCAATGTTCGTCAACATACTGTTTACTCCTTCCTTAGTGACGGCCTACATAATCTATTAGTCGGTCTATATTCATAATCGGCCCTGACCTTGTTTAGTTGACTACGGCCCGACTTAAAAGATTGCTCTTCGTCTAAATGTTTTAGCACTTTCTCATCAAAGCTATAAAGTCATAGGTGGTGATGTATGGTTAATGGCATCATTCTTATGAAACTGACATCAAAGTTGACATTTTTAGGTTCTTATAGTCACAGACTATATTTAATATTTTAACAGTTTTACATGTGTCTGAACTCCTTCTTTTAATGGACCCATTACACTAATTAATATAGATAAGCAACGCACTAAGGAGTTTCACCCTATATGGATGCAAACCACCATTGCATTTCCAAGACTCCATTCCCTTGTTTTTCCATCCAAAATGACACACAATCCAGGAGATGCATGAGACTTTCGGGGAGGTTTTTTCCTAATGATCACAACTATCGAATTTCTACTTTTTCTCCTTTCGTTTTATGTGATCATAAAGCAGAAATTATCAAGACAATAATCATGTCGAGTTAGATGTCGTGGTTTCAAAAGAAAGAAAGAAAAACTAGGTTTTCGGCTGGTGAAAGCTGATCCGGCTGCATGCGTAAGTGTATGACTTAAGAACACGCGCGTGCACGGAATACACGCCAGCTGCATATTTTCTTCAATGTACTCTCGTCTTATCATTTAGACTTCCCTGCGTGGTACTTGAAATGATAACACTGATTGTACTTTCATTGTATTGTACTTTCCTTGGCTATATGATATGTTATGAAGACTAAGATATAAAAAGGAGAAGGTAAAAGATGCTAAAATTAGATATTCGAGAGAGAACTAGTTGGATACAAAGTCATAATCTATCCGGGATTCCTAACGTTATTGATAGTGAAGCATTTAAATGAAATCCATCCCATTGTATCACTAGTCTCGCCTAGGTTTTGGCTCTTTCCTCATTTACTAAATCAGTCTTTAATAATCTAACATTTCCAGGCAAAAAAAATTAAAGAAAGGTGCAAATACTTCTTAATTGGGAATATTATCCAATCAGTTCTGAACCTATTATATAGATGTCAATAAGTCATAAACTTTTCAAGTTTGCCAATTTAGTGATAAATTTTTATGCGAAATTTCAATGTAGTCTTCCTGGCTAATTTCTTTCGGGATAACTAATGTGACGGTCCAGTTATTACCGGTCGTTCTATATTCAAAGCATCTAGGATATTCACTTTGGTGGGGATGATGCATGAAGTCGTGGTGGGGCTACGTAATCAGATAAGGCATGAAATGGGACTTATCTGTTCCCCTTTTTATGGGTAAGGATTGCGGCATTTTCTTCATCTCGCACTCACTACTTTCAGAAGGGAAGCTTCAGCGAAGTTTGACAAAAACTCTAAAGAATTGAATGGATGCCTATCATCATCTTGTGGGTAGCAACAAATCTTGATGCTTTCCATGGTCATCAAGATCTGATTTGAGAGAAAGCTTGGTGGGTGCTGTTCCATTACGTAAGTGTTCCTTCTAGAAAGAGGGTTGGACGGTAATGGCGTGTAGATTGTGGAAGATACGTGCCTCTTCCATGTGGGGTTTGATCTAAAGTCAGAGGCCAAAGTTATTTTGGTGATCTGATCATGGCGATGACTCACGAGGAAGTCGTCTAGGGCCCATTAACTGAGGCTGTACGTTGATTTTCTAGATATTATCATTTATTCAGAAGTACTATCACTTGATAATATCTGAGAAAATTTCATAACATTTAGTTTGTGTTAAAATAAAACGGAAAAGAGAATTGGAGAATTTTTTTAATTTTTGTGTATTTCTCCGTGTCTAATATAGGCTGTTTTAGAAAACTATGTGAAGCAACAAAATATTACAATATCAAATACAATCAATTAGAATCAAATAAGGAAGATAATATCTCTAACAATATATCTAAAATTCCCTCTCAAAATCAAGGTGATATAGAAGAGGTTAGCTAGAGTTTGGAGAAATGATCTTGAAAAGGTCCAGGTGGATGTGCCTTAATGAAAATATTAGCTTTTTAATCAACTAATGAAGTGGAAACAAGATATGACCCAAAAAAAGAGTGGGAACAAGATGAATAGTACCACAAAGCATGTGAGAGCGTATGAAATGACAATCTATTTTAATATATTTGGTACGCTCATGGAAAACATTGCTATGTGCTATTTGGATAGCACTCTGGTTATCGTAATAAATGATAATAAATTATCATTGCACCATCATGAGAGACTCTTGTGTCTTCAAATAACCTCCACAACCATAGTAATTCTGATGTTGTATCAGGAAGGGCATGATATTCTGCTTCTATAACAAATCGAGCGACGGTAGTCTATTTCTTGCTTTGCCAGGAAATAAGGGAGTTTCCTAAGAAGTAGTGGCCTGTAGTAAAGGGACGATCACAAGTATCACCGGCGTAGTTGGCATTTGGCATCAAAATAAGTCATTAACTCTAAGGTTGAGTTAGTATAAAAGTGAAAAATGTGAAATAAGGTACCCTTGACATAGCGAAGAATTCGAAGAACATCAGCAAAGCAAGTTGTTCATGATGCGGTCATGAATTGACTTACGATATGAATAGCATAAACGATGTTAGGACAAGTAACAGTGAGGTATACAAGACTACCAATCAATTGTCGATAAAGCATTGGATTCGAAAGAGGAGTCTTGTCTTTGTGATCAAACTTGGCATTTGTCTCGATGGAAGTTATAACGATCTTGTTATCAGTAAATCCAACTTGAGAAAGGAGATTAGTGGCATATTTCTCTTGAGAAAGATAATAGCTAGAGGAATCTGAATTAACCTCCAAGCTTAAAAAATAACTAAGTTAGTCAAGATCTTTCATTTACGTATGAGGATTTCATAATATACCGTTATGATCATCGCTAGTAATAACCATGTCATCAACATATAAGAGTATCATACAAATGAGATGTTCATTTGAACAAAAAGAGCATTGTCATAGGGGTTAGATATAAATCCATGGTGTTTCATTGTGGAACTAAACTTGGAATACCATGCACAATGAGCTTACTTTAGTCCACATAATGCTTGGCATAGTCAACACACTTTATTAGAAGTGTGAGTGTATCTAGGAGAAGTCTCTGTATGAATTTCCTCAGTGAGATCTCCATTGAAAAAAATGCATTTTTGACATCCATTTAGAACAAAGGCTATCGCTTAATAGAAGCAATGGGAATGAGGCTATGAACAAAAGTATGGGTGAATATAGTTCCAAAGTAGAATGTAGAACCTGAAAATCAAACCGATAGGAACCTATAGGTTCCAAGTTCCAAAGTATGTAGAATAGGCTCCAAGTTCCAAAAAATAAAGAACTTGCTTCGACGGATAGGTTCTAAATTCTTAGTTGGAGGAACCTAGAACCTGAAATCTATATCCTCTAACCTAGAACCTAGAATAAGTTTTAATGCTTTTCTTGGTTCATGTCTTCATGCGATCTTGCTATATTTCATGCCATTCGATGATGAGTATATAATCTGGAAACACTAGTTTAAGCTTCCATTTTATGACTGATACTTTTATTCTATTTACACTCATATTTTTCATATGCCTTTATGGTCAATAAATTATAGCAACAAGTGATAGTCATTAATGGTTTTAATTCATTGAAATCATTCAATTAATGATATAGGTTGATCTTGAGTAAACCCTAAAACCTACCTGGTTCCAAGAAACCTATAAGGTAGGTTCTAAGTTCTAGTGTATGCAGGGTAGGTTTCAGGTACCAAAAATTGAGAAACCCATTTCAATGGGTAGATTTAGAGTTCCATATGGAACTTGTACAGAAACTAGAACCACTTATCCCTAAACAAAAGTAAGGCATGTAGTTGGAGCAAACGTCTCACAACAATCAATGCCACACTCATAACTAAAGCCTTTTGCTACTAGTCTAGTTTTGTAGCATTCTACCATTCTTTTTGCCTTCAATTTGATCTTGTACACCAATTTGCAACATATAGCCAACTTTTCAAGAAGCAAACAACCAAATCCCAAGTATGAGAATTTTCTAACGCTTGCAATCATCTGTCATTGCTTGCTACCAAAAAGGATAAGTACTAGCTTCTCTATATGTGCAAGGCTTTTGAAAAGAAGCAATAGCAGAATAACAGTGAAAATCACAAAGCCAAACAAAAGTTTGAATTACACAAGTGGAATGACAAACAAGAGAAGAAGGAATGTTTAAGGTTGGAGAATCCACGGATGGCTCAAACATATTAGGAGTAGTCGAAGTAGGATTACCAGAGACACTTGCATCAAGATTAGGAGAGGACAATTCCAAAGAGGAAGAAGTGTGTTATCTTTAGGCAATTAATTGGTAGAAGGATTAGTGAAAAAGCAAATAGTTGGAGAGGATGCAAAAGGACAAAGAGACAAGAATATCGCGTGTTCCCAAAGGTTAAAATTATGAGATATCCAAAGTTGATTTGAGATAGGATCCCAACGTCTATACCTTTTATGCTCAATACCATATCCAAGGAAGCAACATAAATGAGCACAAGATTCTAACTTCATGCATTCATTAGAAAGAAGATACACAAAACAAGCATTGCCAAAGACTCAAAGCATATTGTAATTAGGAATACTGTCATATAAGTGCTTGTAAGGAGAAATATCATCTATAGTAGGTGATGGAATATGATTGATAGGATATACAGCAGTATGATAGGCCTCTCCCCAAAATTGTTTTGGACAAGATGCTGAGATTAGAAGAGTGTGTATGATATCTAAGATGTGCCTATATTTACGCTTTACTCGACCATTTTGTTGGGAAGTTTTTGCAAGAATGATGAATGATAGCACCATTCCAAGAAAGAATTCTAAGGAACTTTTTGTCTCTATGTTACATGGCATTATCGGTACAAAAAAACTTTAATATCTTAGGAATATTTTGTCTTGATCATGGCAACAAAATCACTATAGATATGAGTGATTTCATATCAATTATTCATAAGATAAAGTCATGTATAACAAAAATAATCATCCACAAAAATCACAAAAAAACGAGATCCTCCCGTAATGGGAGTAGGAGATAATCCCCAAATATCAAAGTGAATTAGATTAAAGCAAGCTTAAGAGACAAATTCACTAATATTGAACAATAAAGCATGATATTTTCCCAACTTACAAGGCAAGTAATCAAATTTCTTATTGTCAATAGAACCTAAATGACCACTTAAAATCAGAGGACCTAAACTAGAGAAAGAAGGATGTCCCAATCGAAAATGCCAAGTTTTAGATAAGACTATGGTAGCATAATGAGTGAAGGAGTTGGGTAGCTTAAATGAAATAAGATCAAACAAACGTCCTACTTTGTGGCCTATCCCAATTGTCTATCCCGTTCATGGATCCTGCACACAACAACTATTCAAAGAGAAATGAATGTCAAAACCAAGTTCACATAGTTGTCCCACAAATATCAAGTTTAGTGAGAGTTTGGGAATCATAAATATAGCAGGCAAGGACAATTTGGACACTGCAACATGCCCTGTTTGACTAACTATTATCTAAGATCTACTAGCTGTATGAATAATAGGCACTTGAAGTATATGACTTTGACTTGAGTCAATTGGAATTAAAGGTCATGTGATTATAGCAGGTAGAATCAAAGTGAGAGGACTAGTAACAACACCTAGAGGGGGGTGAATAGGTGTTTAAATGAAACCTTGACAAAAGCACGCGAAATAAAATAAGTTGTGAGCAAAGTCTGAAGAACAGTAGACTTTGAGCGAGATCAGACTTTAACACAATAAAGAGTTTAGAGAAGAGAATAAGAACACAATGTTTATAGTGGTTCGGCTTAATCCAAGCCTACGTCCACTCTCCCACGCTAACAGCCTTCTTGGCTGGATTCCATTATGCAATCAACAAGAGATTACAACTTTGAGTGCAAACACTTAGTAGTAGATCATACTATCTCACTAAGTCACTCTTTTGGTATTTCTCTCAAGATCACAAACATTTAAGCTCACCAAAGACAAGTGTATGATAGAAGATCGCTCAGACTTTGGAATTATAAATTCTACGCTCTATCTCTTACTTGCTCAACGGTCCTTCATCTCCTTAAATACTTCTCCACTTCCAAACTAGCCGTTGGACAGCATCTTGAGGATCGTCTTCCAATATACCCATTGGACAGCCCTGTATCTAGAAGATTTGGTAGCCGTTGAGTGACAAAAGTAGAATCCCAAATTGATTCCGATCGCCCATACAAACGGAATCTTGGTTTCCATAAGTAAAGCTTATTCGTATAGAAAGTTCTTGTCTTCAAGATTTAATTGTCAATCAATTAGATTGAGTCAATCAAATCAATCTTGATGTAGAATCCAAACCAGATCACTAGCTATTATATCTTCGGGCTTGAGTTACGTTCTGTCGAGTTCTTGATGTAAAGTCTAAGAGCAATAGACTTTACAATCTGAGTCTGAGTGCGATAGACTTTGTAATCTGGTCCGAAGTTTTAGCTTTAAGGTCCGAACACGATCCTGTTATGTTCGCCAGCATAGAGTCTCTTCAACATAGAGTCTCGTCTTACGGTTCTTCATTCACGTTTAGTCTGGAATTTGTCAGAGTAGGCAGACTTCTGATATAGAACATACTTTGACACTAAAATCTGGCAGTCTTCAGACTTTGACACTGAAAATTGGAAATCTTCAAAATATACTTTGGATATGTGTTCCGTTCAGTCTTCTGGCCGTCTTTAGACTTTGACAATATCATTTACATATTCTATCATATGCATGGTCTATTACTTAACCATTAAACACGTTAGTAGCCTTTGATTTATTTTGTCATCTTCAAAACATCATAAGGGATTTCCCTAACACAAAGAACCATGAATCAAGATTTCCTAGGGTGATTGACAAAGTGGAAGGGTTAGGTGCAGAGGAGCTAAAAGCACTAGATTTTAGAATGATAGAACGAACTACGGGTCGAAGATCATCTAATGATAAAGTAATAGATTTACTGTTAGAGGAATCCTCAATGGTAGCAGCAATGATGGACAGACATGCATGCAAACCTCTAAACCAAGATAGGTCGTTCCTTCCCGTAGGTTGCTTAGGTTGCAATTGGTAACAATTGGATGCACGAGGACCAAGTAGGGGACAATGCATACAGCAAGGCTTGCACCATGAGGTCAAACTAGAAGTGGCAAGCACTACATCTTGAGAAGTGGAGACTGATAGAATGACATGTCGTGCCTTTAAAGTAGTAGCAAGTTGAGTCTCCTCCATCAACAATTTCAAGGCAATTGCCTCAAGATGAGGTAGAGGATGCTGATGCAAAAGTGAAGCATGCATAGATTCAAACTCATCATTAAGTGCCATTGGAAAATGCATAATACACATACGATCGTGACATTCAACAAACTAACAATCATCAGAAGTTGTCTCCCATTCAGGCTCGGATAAAGCTAGCTGATCTCATATAGCTTGTATGGAAGATAAAAAGTTGTTAATAAACTGAACTGTCTCCTTACACATGCAATGTAAATTCCTTAACAGTTGTTATTCATGAGCAATGTTTGATGCAGAGTAACAACTAGCAAGAATATCCTAGGCTTCCTTTGTTATAATTAGGTGATCAAACTTAAGTTTGATAGATGGAATCGAAGTGTTTGGTTCAGCATTTGGAGGTGTCATTGGCCAAATGCTGGCCTTTGAAATGCTGAAAGCGCAAAGCAAGTGGGGACTTACTTTGGGTCTTCAGCATTTTAGAAATGCAAGTTCACATCTATTATTCATCCATTGACTTCTTTTTCTTTTTTAAATCGATCATCTTCCTCACACCCCAGCCGCCGTTAATCAGCAACAGAGTTTTATCGGATTTTATTTTTATTTTATTAAAAATTAATAAAAACCCTTTGCAAATGTTGGGTTCACCTTCTTCTTCTTTTTGTCATTTTTATCTTTTGACAATCAATAGCCCAACTTTTTATCAATACACTAGAATGATCATTAATTAATGAAGATGATTAATACTACAATAATTAAAAAAAAAAAATTATTCAAAGTTGAAAACAAACCTAACGTAACCCTAGGCCAAAAGTTGAGCTTTGCATCTAATCTATAATCAAATTCTTTAATATAATTTTTAAATAAATTTATTAATATATATCTTTTACATTACTCTCAACATGAAAATGTAAAATCTTATATAGTCGTTTTTTTTTTTTTTGCAATTTTAAAAATACTAAAACTAAAAACTTAATTTGGTCACACTAAAGGGCTTTTCAAATATATGTTTACCAAATAGTATTGCATTTCCCTAAAGCATTTTTCAATTATAGTTTACTAAACAGTCTAGCATTTCGGAAAACCCCTTTACCTCAAAAGTATTTGCATTCTTCCAAGGGCATTTCCCCAAAGCCGAACCAAACGGGCCCCATGTGAGTATCTGATGATTCTTGCAATCCCACTCCTCTAACCGATCAGCAAATTGATCATTGGTTCATCAAGAGCCAGCATAAGCTTACGAATATTTCCAGTGATGTAACACCCAAGCCTACATCCTCTTGAACTTGATATTTGTTTAGCCCATAAAATATAGTTTGATCCATTCAAGATGATCTGAATAAGAGATTTCTAATTTATCCATGATATGCAATATACCATTATAAGCTAGTAGATTTTATAAGGAATTCACATAAAATTGGCACAAAGCCAAAAAAAATAGATTCGGAACATTGAAATACCTCAGAAACCGATTTGAAAATAAAATCAGTCCAAAATGTTTCGGTCTGGTCTGGTCTACGGCAGTCAATGCAAGTCAACGATAATAATTTTAGGATCACGTGACGGACAACTTGTCTAAGGAGTGACGCCGACATGGAGGATGACGTCAGATGATGACATGGCAGACAACTCGGTTGAAAAGTGGCAATGACGTGGAAGATGACGTCACTTGTTCAACGGACGCAGCGAATTACGGCGAGGCACACGGGCATGTGGATCTCATGCGCAAAGGACTTGGCAGCGTGTGAGGGCATGCAAAAGGGATCCAGCGACTTCGTTTACTGGGTTGGACTCGTCGGAGGATGAGGAAACTGTTCTGGTGGATTTTGTTCATAATATCCAACTATTGCTTAAAAAAAAAAAAAAGCAATTAAGGCGACAGGGTCAGCGGCCTGTGACGTGGCAACGCATGGTGGTGCATGCGGCAGATTCCCGAGTCTTTTGACGAATTTTCAAAGTCTGACTCGTCTGAGGACAACGAACTGATGATGGGGTTTGTTTTTCGAAATGAGAAACGAGATTACCTAAACAACAATCAATGGCGGCGGTTCAATGATTTTATGCTCACGATTCGTTGTTATGTTAATGCAGGTTGCAGCTATGGCACCAAACGTCCCTGCACTATACGAGCTCCACTTCGCGGTTCCAATGGCAGGTGCGACTCTTTCCGCGCTCAACGTAAGCCTTGACGAGCATACATTGACGATCATTCTTCACCAATTACGACCCAAAATCATCTTCGTCGACTCCGAGCTCGTACACCTCGTCTCCAAAGTCATCCACAACAAGAACAACACGCACCTCCTAGAAAACCACCATGATCACCAGCCACTCCTTGTCGCAATACCGACGTCTCACTGGACTGTCGAACCCAATGGGATCTTGAGGTTCGAGAGTATGAACAAACCGTAGCTATGGGAGAGAGCGATTTCCAAGCCATGAGTCCGACCAATGAGTGTGATCCCATCTCAGTTAACTTCACTTCGGGGTCGACGGGGACGCCCAAGGCAGTGGCATACAGCCACCGGGCAGCGTACTTGAACTCTCTAGGGCTGATCCTCCGATACAACATGGGGAAGTTGCCTGTGTTCCTATGGACGGTGGACATGTTCAGGTGCAATGGGTGGTGCTTCACGTGGGCAATGGCGGCACTCGGCGGTGTCAATGTGTGTATTAGGAACGTCTCAGCAAAGATCATCTTCGACTCCATTCAGCTCCACAAGGTCACTCATCTCTGTGGTAATGGTCCATTTTCGTTTACTTTGATGTGGAGAGTCCTGTTACATCATGAACATGACATATTTAACGGAATCGAAGGATAATATATCATTCACGTTAAAAAATAGATGAGTAGCGTTGAGATATGTCGATAATATGTCATTACCGTAGTACGGTACAAATACAATCAAATAATTGGGAGGATGCCTATGCTTTTTGAAACATGTCATATGAAAGTATGGATGATGTTAGGTTCATGAAAAATCACCCATGAAAAAGTAGAATTTTCTTCTTCTTTTTTCCCTTTCAACAGGTAAACCCACCATCCTAAATATGATTGCTGATTCCCCACGGGTCGACCAAAAGCCACTGCCTTCCGTGGTGGACGTAATCATCGCCGGCGCATTCCCGACGAATCCTGCTCTCAAGAGAGTCCAAGAGCTTGGGTTGAACATTGTCTACGGATACGGCATGACGGAAGCCCTAGGGCCCGCTCTCATCAGACCCTGGAGGTCATCGCAACACCACCACCATAACGACGATGACAACGACCACGACGATCATAACTTGAAATGTAGAGAAGGGCTCCACAACATCACACTGGAAGCTGCCGATGTCAAGGACCCGACCACCATGCAGAGTGTTCCAAGCGATGGGGAAACAATCGGAGAAGTCATGCTCCGAGGGAACACCCTCATGGCAGGCTACTTGGGCAACCTGGAGGCGACGCAGAAGGCCTTTTCTGGCGGGTGGTTCAGGACCGGGGATGTCGGGGTGCGGCATGTGGACGGTTGCATAGAGATAAAGGACCGAGCGAGGGACGCCATAGTCTTAGGGAAGGAGGTGATCAGCACATTGGACATAGAAGCTGTCTTGTCAAGCCACCCGAAAGTGGCGGAAGCGGCTGTTGTTGCTCAAAATGACGTTGTTACGGGGCAAGTCCCATGTGCATTTGTGAAGTTGAAGGAAGGGGAGTGTTCCAACGCTGAGGAGATAATAGAGTTTTGTGGGGAGCAGCTGCAAAAGGCGGCAATGATTCCGAAGACGGTGTGGTTCGGGGACTTGCCGATGAATTCCACCGGGAAGGTACAGAAGTCTGTGCTGAGAGAGAGAGCTAATGCAAAATAGAAGCATCATCCATAGTACGAGCACAGCTTCATGAGAACCAAAGCATGAGGAGAAGAGAAATGATTACGTAACAATATTGAATGCACTATGATAATAATAATTTATTTTGGATCACAAAAATCAAATTAAAAATAATAATAAATTATTGTGGGACCTATTTCTTCAAGAATTTGTGACTTACAATAGACTATTATTCTCACAGTACCCCAAGGACTATTATGCTAGCAAAATCCATCAGAGGAATTACTTGCGAATAATTAGAATTCAACTACATGTGTCTTTATGTGTTATTTGTCCTGTAATTGCATATTTTGAATCGTCATTGATTTCTCTAACTTTAATTAAAGCATATGTTTAAGTTTCTTTCTTTTTTTTTCAGTCAACCTTTTTAGCTAGGTTTTAACCGTTAATTTGTAGTTACTGTATGAAAGTAGAGGATTCAATCTTAGATATTGTTGACATGGCCGTCCTCCTATTCGAAAGATACAGTCCGTTATTGTGAAAATATGGATCAATGTATATGTTGGATAAATTCTCTTCAGGTATTTTGAAGTCGACAAAACATTTCCTTAAGTCTAGTCTGAAGACTTACAGACTCTATTGACAAAGTCTAAAGATCAAAGTCTGAAGCTAGCAAGACTCATGCTTCAAAGTCTACTCTCATGGACAGTCTCCAGACCGACTTTTATTCTGATCTTATATGATCTTTATTCTAACGGCTAGAGAATATCTTTCTATTGGATTTAGCACTAGAAGATCTTACTTTCGTATTCGAATATGTATAGATTCTCTTAAGATTTCGCAACTTATATTTGGAAGGATCTACTTATGGAAACCAAGATCCTGATTGTATGGGCAAGCAGGATTGATGGGCTATCAACACTTACCTTAAAGAGCTCGAGATCTCTCTAATTGATTCTGTTCAACGGGTTGATTGGAAGAATTTCTTTGGAAGGTGCCAACAGTATTGAAGGCATGAAGAAGTATATAAGAGAGATGCTCCAGTTGTTGAAGGGTGCAGGATAGAAGAATTCCAAAGTCTGAATCTCCTTTTCTATTTTGCGATCTTATTCTTCGAGCGTTATATGTAATCAAAAGAGAGATCATATTGTAGTGAGACCTTAAGGAAGTGTAGTAGAGCTTCTACACTGTGGACTCAAGAGCGTGAGACTGTAATCACCATTTTTAATTCTTAGTGAAATCCAGCCAGAAGGGCTGTCCGTGCGGGAGAGTGGATGTAGGCTTGGTCTAAGCCGAACCACTATAAATCTGGAGTCTTGATTCTCCATCCTTAATCCTTTTATCTTTAATTACTTTCATTTGCAGCGTTTGTTGGTTTAATTCATTAATCTCTTATTCGGATTAAATTGTCAAAATTGCTTTAATCACCTATTCACCCCCCTCTAGGTGACAGTATATACCAGAAGGTTAGTGGGAGCAAAATTTGTTTCCTTGTGCTGTATGTGGATGATATACTACTTGCAACCAATGATAAAGGGTTGTTACATGAGGTGAAACAATTTCTCTCTAAGAGTTTTGATATGAAAGATATGGGTGAGGCATCTTATGTCATTGGCATTAAGATCCATAGAGATAGACCTCAAGGAATTTTAGGACTATCTCAAGAAACCTATATCAATAAGGTCCTAGAGAGATTTTGGATGAAAAATTGTTCACCAAGTATAGCACCCATTGTAAAGGGTGACAGGTTCAATTTGAACCAATGCCCGAAGAATGATTTACAAAGGGAACAAATGTACAACATTCCATATGCTTTTGCTGTCGAAAGCTTGATGTATGCTCAGGTTTGCACTCAACCTGACATCGCTTTTGCCGTGGGAATGTTGGGAAGATATTAGAGTAATCCAGGTATGGACCACTAGAGAGCTGCAAAGAAAGTGATGAGATACCTTCAAGGTACTAAAGACTACATGCTTATATATAGACGGACTGACAACCTGAAAGTAGTCGGTTATTTGGATGCGGACTTCGCGAGTTGCGTTGATTCATGAAAATCAACATCTGGATACATTTTTATGTTAGCTGGCGGAGCTATGTCATGGAAAAGTGCGAAGCAAACTTTGACTGCTACTTCCAATATGGAGTCTGAGTTCATTTCTTGTTTTGAGGCTATCTCACATGGTGTATGGTTGAAGAGTTTCATTGCTGGGCTTAGAATTATTGATTCTATTTCTAGGTCATTAAGAATATATTGTGACAATTCAACTACAGTTTTTATAGCTAAAAATGACAAAAGTAGCTGTCGAAGTAAGCATATTGAGATTGAATATTTACCCATAAGGGAACGTGTTAAGGAGAATAAAGTGGTCATAGAACGCGTTAGCACTGAATTAATGATAGCTGATCCTTTAACTAAAGGCATGCCACCGATGAAGTATAAGAATCATGTAACTAGTATGCGAATAGGTCCCATCATGTGATTTGTCATCATATGGACGATTATTGTTGTATGAAACTCTTATTTTGTTGTAATGTTGATTCACAATTTTGGTGTACACATTTTGTTGTTTATGAGAATAACATTTATCCTTGGTTCTGGAATAAACATAGGGTTTATTCATTAAGATGTGTTGTCACATATAGGCTAACATTAAAGAAATAAGATGCATTGTGATACATGGAAGATATTACTCAATCTTAGAGGACATGTCGCCATGATCCATGTGTTTTGTTTCTTTTCTTTAAATATAAAGTTTTCATGGAATTAGTTGGAAAATCCGTATGATGAAAATGATGGGATCGAGTGGGAGAATGTTATTTATTTTTGTGATCCCATATTTTCAGATCCTCATTTTCTCTTTAAAGTGGCAGTTATTCGACATGTAGTTTTTCTACATTTCGTACATTTTCGTGACAACCGCCCATTTAGTAACCGTCTTGATGGAAGACGGTATATAAAGGAACAATCATTCATTTCTAACAGGGTAATTCACAAGGTCTAACACAAACCCTCTCATTTGGAATACACCATCAGTACGATGCGGGAATTGGGTTAGTAGAGTGCGCCCATTATTTCTCTAAATATTCAGGATTTTTCTACGAACGTGAACACGAACAATGGCTTACCACCGCAGTGGCAGCGTTGGCTTCGGGCCTGATCCCCCACATGGAGGGGGAGAAGTTCGAACCCCAGCGTTGTCGCTAGGGATTCTTAAGCGTGACGCCGTGGTGATAAGTCCTGCGCTAGCGTCACTTGGGGGTTTACGTCTAGGCTGCTGGCCGACAGCGGTTCCTCCAGTCCCAAAAAAAAAAAAAAAACAATGGCTTGAGATTTGTCTATAATCAATCTTGGCTTCCGCATTATGAATTTTTATGTCTAACATTACTTCCGAAACATCTAAGAAATTTTTTATGTCTAACATTAATGCTCACGGTTTGTTGTATGTTCATGCAGGTTGCAGCTATGGCTCCAAACATCCCTGCACTGCACGAGCTCCATTTCGCAGCCTCCAATGGCCGGCGTGGCTCGTCCGCGCTAACATCAGCCTTGATGAGCCTCGCTTTGACGAACATTCTTCAATGTTTGCAACCCAAAGTCATCTTCGTCGACTCCGAGTTCGCACACCTCATCTCCGAGTCATCAACACGCGCCTCCAAGAGGGCCACCACGATCACAAGCCAATCCTTGTTGCAATCCACGACGTCTCACTGGACCGTCGAATCTAATGTGATCTTGAGGTTCGAGAGTATGCACAAATCCTAGCTATGGAAGAGAGCGATTTCCAAGCCATGAGTCCGGCCGATGAGCGTGACCCCATCTTGGTCAACTTCACTTCGGGTTCGACCGGGATGCCCAAGGCAGTGGTGCACAGCCACTGTTGGGAACGTCGGATCCCCAAAATCGGATTTGGCACTTAAACCGAACCCCTAAATCAATGCGGAAGATGAGCCCGGGAATTAAACACGTATCACCGATCGCAAAGCACACCACAGATTCGAGCGTACCTTGTTGGCCACAAATTAGACACCGACGCCGTAAAGAGGAAGAGAAATCAGTCCGATTCGATCCGATGTCGAAGAATTGTCGTGAAGTGAAGATAGCGTCGCTTCTTAGCTTTTGGAGAGAGAGAATTCTTGAAGAGAATGGACAACGTTCTTGCAAAAATGCCAAGAGGTACGTTCTTTCTCTCTCTCATCCCTTTTATAGGTTCCCCTTTCCACGGGCCTTATTCTCGTGGGCCGGGCCTTTAGGCCCATCGTGGCCGGGCCAACTTAGGCCCATTATAATAAATCCATCATCTCCCACTCACACATGGTGGGTCAAAACCAACATGGGCGGATAGGTCCAACTGAGGCCCATCAACTGAAAATCCCTCTTTTCCTCTTTCAACATTCATACTGGTGAATAATCCGTGCGACCAACATACTTTGAGAGCTCGTTGCTATACATCTGTTAGGAATATATAGCAGCTCATAATGGGCATCATTTTCCGAGTAAATTTAGTATGCAGTACCCTAGATCGATCGATCACATTTATATCTCTCTTAATCTCATTTAAACAATGATATATATATATTATATTCACAATTATGATTATACCAAAGACAGTCATAATTGGTCGACCTGTGAATACAAAACCACAATGTGATTCTACAAATCCGATCTTCCTCTTTCCTTCAAACTCTCAATTTCAGTTCAACTTGCTTTTCTAGAAATGTCCCATTAGATCGAATCATCTCATGACCATTGGCAACATTCTAAGATAGCAAACACTAAATAGAAATCTTGAGAATAAGTAAGAGTCATGAGGGCACTAAAAAAAGAGGAACTCTATTCCTTAAGAGTCTCACACGTCATAAAAGTTGAGATCATAACTTTTGTCACTCTTATAGGTCGTCTCATACATACGTAGTATGAAATACGTATTACAGTATTAACTCCTTTCCCATGGAGCGTATGTCTACACAATCAATACCATACAGATGATAGTTCAGACATACCCAATGTCTAACTTGAGTTCACGTATTTACTCATTCACAAAATTCATCAGAACTCACATCTGGCATCTTAGACAGATAAAGTAAAATGTGTGGGTTATTTTACTTTCTGACATCGTAAGCATTATGTCCTCATCTTAACACTCAGTTAAGGCGACATATTTATTTTAAGCTTGAGCTCTCGATTATCACCTAGATAATAAGCTTAAAAACAGTCTCATCTCTATCTATCACGTAGTAAATAGAGGTGATTACCCGTGTGAGTGGGCTAATCTCTTATCTGTCCGACATACTTTCTCAACATAATATAATGCACTAAGCATTAAGATGCATAAAGATCAAACAAAGACTCATAGGCATTAATAATGAAACAACACTAGTTCATACATGTGAACAACTCAGGGAAAATACAATCCAAGACATCGACTCTATGCAATCCTAGAGATTTTACATGACCACAAAACACATCTCTAGGTATTGGCTTTGTCATAGGATTTGCTACCATTCTATGCGTAGATATGTACTGCAAGTTCACATCCTTTCGTGCAACCATATCTTTTACAAAGTTATACTTGGTATCTATATGTTTGGTCTTGCCATGATATTTTGGATCTTTAGTGTACGCTATAGCTGCTTGGCTATCACAGTTAACCAATAATGGATGTGCAGCTTTCTCAATAACACCTAAATGATCCAAAAATCTCTTAAGCCAAACTCCTTCTTGCACCGCTGCTGATAATGCCACGAACTCAACTTCCATCGTGGATAAGGCTATACACGTTTGCTTCTTACTGCTCCACGATATGGCGTCATTGTTCAGTAAGAAAGCAAATCCAGAGGTAGATTTTCTTTCATCTAAATCTCCTCCCCAATCAGCATCTTAATAGCCTTCAAGTCGCAGATCATTTCCTTGGTAATTCAACTTGAAATCAGCAGTTCCCTTCAGATACCTCAGTATTCTCTTAACGGCTTTCCAATGTGCTGGACCTGGATTGGATTGGTATCTACTCACCATTCCAACTGCAAAACATATGTCGGGTCTTGTACACATCATAGCGTACATCAAGCTCCCAACTGCACTAGCATAAGGAACATGTTTCATTTGTTCCTTTTCTTGTGGAGTCCTCGGACACAGTCTATGGCTCAATCATTCACCTTTTGCAATAGGAGTGTCTATGGGTTTGCAATCTTGCATACGAAATCGTTCGAGAACTTTATTTATATATGTTTCTTGCGAAAGAGACAACGATCTCTTCGAACGATCTCTTGAAATCTTAACTCCAAGAATGTATGCAGCCTCACCCATATCCTTCATCTCAAAGTTGGAAGATAACCAACTCTTGACAAGTATGAACAAACTCCATATTGCTTCGGCAATCGTATATCATCAACATATAATGATATGATCACAAAATGATCCTTGGATCTTTTGATATATACGCAATGATCCTCATCAATCATTTTAAAATCATATGCCATTATGGCATTATGAAAATGTATATACCATTGTCTCGATGACTGCTTAAGGCCGTATATCGATCTCAAAAGTCGACATACCTTTTCTTCTTGGCCTTTCACTATGAAACCAAAAGTAGGTTGTTCCATGTATATTTCTTCCTCTAATTCTCCATTGAGGAAAGTAGTCTTTACATCCATCTGATGTAACTCAAGATCCATACTAAATACTATTGCCAGAATAATGCGAATCGAGGTAAATCTCACTACAGGAGAAAATGTATCTTCATAATCAATTCCTTCCTATTGATTATACCCCTTCGCAACAAGGCGAGCCTTATGCCTTTCTATCGAGCCATCAGCCTTTCGCTTTATTTTGAGAACCCACTTGTTCCCAATAGCTCTGCGTCCTTTTGGAAGATCAACCAGTTCCCAGACTTGATTTGATTTCATTGACTCCATTTCCTCTTCCATTGCATGAATCCATTTTTCCTTACTAGGGCAATTCAGAGCCTCATTAATATTTCTTGGCTCATCCTCATCTTGTGGAGCAACCATAAAAGTTTCCCCTTCAATGTCAAAACGTCGACGGGGAATACTTTGGCGACTTGTTCGCCGTATGGGAGTTTGTACACTTTGCACATCATTCCCCATTATGCTCCCACTGGGATTAGATCATGATGATGTCGTCTCATTATGTGGTTGCAATTGAGAATGAGTTGAATTCAATTCATCACTTCTCATATTACTCCCACTTGGACGAACTCCACCAAGATCATTATCTTGATCCGAGGTTTCAAATAGGGAGTTGTCTTCCCCTATTTCGCCATTTTTAGGAAATTCATCCTCTAAGAATGTGACATCCCGTGATTCAAATTCAGTTATACTCCCACTTTCCTGCTCACCTATGAACACATACCCTTTTGAGTGTTCCGAGTATCTTATGAAAATACTATTCTTTCCTCTGGGACCTAGTTTCCCAAACTTGTGAGAGGACTCATGTGTATAGGCAGCACAACCCCATGGCTTAAGAAAACTTAAGTCCGGTTTTCTACCTGTCCATAACTCATATGGAGTGGAAGTAACTGATTTGGAAGGCACTCGGTTAAGTATATAGGCAGCAGTTAACAACGCATCACTCCAAAAGGTGATAGGTAAGTTAGCATGCGCCATCATGGACCTAACCATTTCCAAGTAGGGTTCTCGTTTCTTCTCTCGCAACACCATTTTGTTGAGGAGTATAAGGAATAGATAACTGTCTTTCTATTCCTTTTTCATCACATAATTTTCTGAACTCATCAGATAAATATTCTCGACCTCGATCGGATCTCATTGCTTTTATTTTCTTGTCTAATTGATTCTCTACCAGGTTCATAAACCTTTTGAAACAACTTATTGCTTCAGATTTGTGAGAAATCAAATAGACATATCCGAATCAAGTATAATCATCTATAAAAGTGATGAAATAAACAGCCCCATGCCTTCCTCTCACATTCATTGGACCACAGATATCAGAATGGATTAAGTGCAGAGGAAATTCAGCTCTTTTACTTTTTCCAAATGGTTTCCTTGTCGTTTTCCCTTCTAGGCAATGCTTACGAGATGGGCAAATCGACTTTTTCAATATTGCCCAACAAGCCCTCTTTGGCTAGTCTATTCATACGATGTTGGCCAATATGACCAAGTCTAGCATGCCATACATTCACATCATTATCATATGTATTGTGAGACGTGAGAAGGGAATAACAAACATTTGCATTAACATAATCAATATCCAATACAATGAAACCATCCAGAAAATAACCATGACCATAGTAGTTTGTATCCAAATACAAATCTACACATTTATTATGGAAGTTCATATTAAAACCTAATTTAACCAACACTAAAACAGACACTAAATTCGACGAATCTCCGAGCATACAACACATCATGAAGGAACAAAGTGCGTCCATCACGCATATTCAGTTGGCATGTGCAAATTCCTTTCACTTCAGCTCGGAGTTGTTTCCCACATAAATCCACTTAGTTCCGGTAGGTACTCGTCGGAATTCCACGAAGGATCCTCTATCCTTCGCTACATGGTCTGTCGCTCCCGAATCCACAAAGTCACGTAGAGGATTAGATTCAGTCAAGAATACAGAACTTGACACATATGCAAAGTTCCCAATTGTACCAAGGGTGTATACCTTCTTTGGCTCGCGACAATTGCGGGCATAGTGACCCTTCTTGTCACAGTTGTAACACTTCACCCTTGAGATATTCTTCACATGGGGACGTTTTCCTCTCTTTTGTTGGTTAATTCTTGGTTTCTTGCAAGAAGGACTTGATCCCTTGCATTTCCACATATTGAACGAATCAATGCGCTTGCACTTAGAGCATGAAGCCCCTTCTGAGCTAACAGCAACACATAAAATATCTGTTTCTTGCTCTAATGCCTTGAGGCGATGATCAGCTAGCTCAAGGTGGCACACAGCATCCTCTAGATCTTCCATAACATGGTCAAGAGCTTTTAGTACTTTTTGCTTTTCCAGCACATATTGAATTTTCATTTGCCAAATTTCATAGTTGTCACCTTTGAGCTTTTCACCTTTGTTCAGCTCGACAACTATGCTCTTTGTGGCTGAAGCCATTGATTTGAACACATCAGACATACATGCACGAGTTATTAATGCCTATCACTTATGCATCTATTTTGCACAAAACCCATCATATTAATTAATAATTTTAAGTAAGGTTTCAGAATCAAAAGGTCACTATGTTTCCAATCATCCTCCATAAATCCTAACTTAAAACTATCATTAATATGATTGTCATATGCAAAATCAATTATATGAAGCTACAAAAACTTCTATTACTACCCACACTAACTACCCACAAACCAAGCACTCACGAAAGCAAGATAATTGACATACAATATAATAATAATGCTTTCACTCAATATTGCTAACAAATAGGTTGCTATATCAACAACAATCAGCTAGTTAACATTACATAAGATGTTCACAAATAACACAAATAAAAATAGCCATAACATTTAAAAACAAGGCATATTACAACTAATAGGGAAAGCTGCTACATGGTCCAATTTCTTTTTCTTTTTCTCTCGTAAAATTCTCGGGCATTCTTGACAGCCACGGAAAAACAGACGGATATCCCTTAGGATTTCTCCTACGCACATTCAATCCTGGCCCAATCGAAATCATTCATTGGGTCGCAGTCTTTGTGGCTCCTACCCGATGATATTCATCTACGAATGCCATTACTAGCTCCTTATAGCTAGTAAATCATTTGACCTCCCGTAGGCGATTCAACACTCCTTGCCATTCTAGTGGAAGAGTGTTCATAAAGAATCGCATCATCTGAATATCTGGCATGGGACAACCGTTCCAAATGACTTCCTGAATTTTGTTGTTGACCTCTATGACATGATCAATTATGTCGTCACTCTCCCATCGATAACCATTCAAATCGGCTATCAACCTTGTAAGCATTTCCTTTTGTTCATCTGACATTGTGCGCACAGATGCGCACGGCTTACGGGGAGGCATTGTTCATGCAACAAATGCAGAACAAAAAATGGATTACATATAATCCACATAGACATAATTGAAAAAAGAAACAAATTCTTTTTTTTTTGGTCAACGGTCAACGAAGTCAACGGTCAACGGTGGTCAACGTTCAACGGTCAACCGGCAGGGTCGTCGGACCGGTCGGACTAGTCGGGCGGTCGGACCGGTCGAGCCAATCGGACCGGTCGCCCAGGTCGAACGGACCGACCGCACGTGCCGCGGGCGTGCATGGGCTGACGTCACGCAGACGTCAGCTGCACGTGCCGCGCGCGTGCCAGGAGGGTTGGGTCGGGTCGCCGGCCGGTGACCGTCCGGCCAAATGAGCCGGTGCTAACGTCAGCGATGACGTCACCCCGGCGGTTACCGACCGTTGGGTGACGTCATGCTGACGTCACCACACGTCGGTCCGTGGACCAGCGCGTGCCGGTTTGCCGGCCGGCGGCTCGCATGCGCCGGTTCGCCACCGGCGCGTGTCCCGCACGCGCTGGACGAACCAACGCGTGCAGGCGCGTCACGCCCACGCGTAGAGCCTTCCGCCGCGCGTGGGGCGCGTGTGGCGTCGTCCGGCGACGTGCGACATGTCGTCGGACTAGTCTCGACGTCGCCTTCCTCCCTATGCCTTCAGATTTTTATTTCGACTTACGAAAAATCGGAAAAATGGGCGAACATGCTCGGGTGTCGGGATTCGTGGCCCCGATCCGTACGGCCGAAATGCATTTGCGAAAAATCAATCATAAACAACAAACAGATCGGGAAAACGTGAACCGATGCTCTGATACCAATGTTGGGAACGTCGGATCCCCAAAATCGGATTCGGCACTTAAACCGAACCCCTAAATCAATGCGGAAGATGAGCCCGGGAATTAAACACGTATGACCGATCGTAAAGCACACCACGGATTCGAGCATACCTTGTTGGCCACAGATTAGACACCGACGCCATAAAGAGGAAGAGAAATCAGTCCGATTCGATCCGATGTCGAAGAATCGTCGTGAAGTGAAGATGGCGTCGCTTCTTAGCTTTTGGAGAGAGAGAATTCTTGAAGAGAATGGAGAACGTTCTTGCAAAAATGCCAAGAGGTACGTTCTTTCTCTCTCTCATCCCTTTTATAGGTTCCCCTTTCCACGGGCCTTATTCCCGTGGGCCGGGCCTTTAGGCCTATCGTGGCCGGGCCAACTTAGGCCCATTATAATAAATCCATCAGCCACCGGGCAGCGTACTTGAACTCTCTAGAGCTGATCCTCCGATACGAGATGGGGAAGTCGCCAGTGTTCCTATGGACGATGGACATGCACAGGTGCAAAGGGTGGTGCTTCGCGTGGGCGGTGGCAGCGCTTAGCGGTGTCAATGTGTGTACTCAGAATGTATCCGGGACGATCATCTTCGACTCCATTCAGCACCACAAGGTCACTCATCTTTGTGGTAATGCTCCATTTTGTTGTCTTTGATGTGGAGAGTCCTCTTACATCATTAGCATGACATATTAAACGGAATCAATCGAAAACTAATATTCATTCCATGTGAATGATAACTTGAAATATCATAAGTAAAAGTTAAAAAGTACTTGTATCCTTAGAAATTACTGCACATACTTCTTTTCTCTTTTATTGAGCACTCGTCCTTTGTTAATAGCAATTCATCAATTCCTTTATAGTACTATTAAATTTTTGTAGACCGTAGCCGGACCTACTTCTTTTAGTAAATATAAGCAAGTAATTGGGAGGATGCCTGCACTTTTTGATGTATGTAATATGATTCGATCCGAAAAAAAAAGTACGTATAATGTTAGGTTCACGCAAAATCACCCATGAAAATGTAGAATTTTATATTTTTCCCTTTTCACAGGTGACTACACTATCCTAAATTTGATCGCTGAAACACCGCCCCTCGACCAAAAGCTACTGCCTTCTCGGGTGGATGTAATCGTCTCCGGTACAATCCCGACGAACCAATTCCTCGAGAAAATACACGATCCTGGGTTCAACATCATCGGCGGATATGGCATGACAGAAGCCCTTGGGCCCGCCCTCATCAGCCCCCTGAGGTCACCACAACACCACCATGAAGAGGACGACGATGACCATGACGATCATAACCTGAAATGTAGAGAACGCCACGCCGATGTCAAGGACCCGACCACCATGCTGAGCGTTCCAAGCGATGGGAAAACAATCGGAGAAATCATGCTCCAAGGGAACAACCTCATGACGGGCTACTTTCGCAACCCGGAGGCGACCCAGGAGGCCTTTTCTGACGGGTGGTACAGGACCGGGGATCTTGGTATACGGCATGCGGATGGTTGCATAGGGGTGATTGACCGAGCTAGGGACATCATAGTCTCGAGGAACGAGCGGATCAGCACATTGCGCATAGAAGCCGTCTTGTGGGCCCACCCGAAAGTTGTGGAAGCCGCCGTTGTCGCTCAAAACGACGCGGTTGCGGGGCAAGTCCCATGCGCATTCGTGAAGTTGAAGGAAGGAAGTATTCCAACGAGAAGGAGATAGTAAAGTTTTGTGCGGAGCGGCTGGAAGAGGCGGCGATGGTTCCGAAAACAGTGTTTTTCGGGGACTTGCCGAAGAATTCCACGGGGAACGTGCAGAAGTCTGTGCTGAGAGAGAGCCAATGCTGGTCCATAGAACGAGCACAGCTTCATAAGAACCAAAACATCGGTGGAACGAGAGTAACTAGAACTATAACTACTTGTGTATTTCTGTGTTATTTGTCCTGTAATCGCATAATTCGGATCATCAGCAGCTGCGTTTTGTTCAGCTTTGAAAATGTGCCTTGAGGAAATGCAAATATCTTTGGCCTAAAGAATTTTGGGAAATTACAAATTGCGTTTGATAAAAAAAATTTACAAAACTATTTTGGCGTAAAGAATGTTTGGCAAATATTTTTTTTATAAAGGGCTTTTGGATTTCATTTTTCTTCTTTATTAAAAAATATTAAACTCTTTGCTGACTCTAGTGAAGGTAAGGGTAGTTTTGGAATAATGAGAGGTAAAATCCAAAAACTAAAAAATTTATAATAGTAGTTTTAAAAAATGTAGTTTTAGTATTTGGTCAAATATTGAAAGTCCAAAACTGGTCCCTATCAGTATTGGGCTTTCAGCTTTCTCAAGGACGGTATTTGACTAAAAGTCTCTTGGACATGCTTGCCAAATACCTTAGTATTTCCCCAAAGGGTTTTGGAGGCTAAAAGCCTCTTAGGAAAGCTGAACCAAATGCACAAGGTAAGGCTTAGTTCGTCAATATCCCTAACTTTGATGTAAGCAAAGCGTTTCAATACTTTCTATTTTTAGTCAACCTTTCCAACTAGAATTTAACCATTAATTCGTAGTTACTCTATGAAAGCAATGGTTTTAGTCTTATATATTACTGACATAGCAAACCTCCTATCCAAAAGACGCAATCTCGTACAAATATCAAGTTGTGATACTATGGGACAAGCAAATTAGATAATAGATTGGACACTAAATTTACATGGTTTGATACAGATATTGATATCTACATCCACACAGAGAGCAATACATAGTTCCACTATGAAAATAAGTAATACAATGGAGATTACAGTCTCTCAAGCACTCAAATAATCTCTCGATGTTTCTCAATCTCTAATTACACCTGATAACTCACTCGATATTTAGCCCATCATAATTTCTAATGAAATCTCACCCAATTCCTAGGTAAATATATCTCATCAAGTAGGTTATGTGTCACTCCATTTATTACTCATCACGTGTCCACTTATTTGTCTTCGTCCTTCCTCCTTCCTATTCCTTTCACATGCGGAGCGTTTAATGTATGAAGTACGGCCAACATGCTAAAGAAAATCGCAAGCGATCACAAAAGTCCAATTTGGACTTTATTTATTGAGGCTCGCATGCTTTAACTTTAGTATTTGTTTAATGGACTCAAACTCGAAACATATTTTAACATAAATCAATATTAATATATTGTCAGAATGTATAACCATCTATACATAATATAAAATAACAAGCCAATGACAGGATCAGAGTTCCAAAGTTCACTAATTTATACATCTCCAGTGGCTAGCAAACTAAACCCTACAAATATTGTTTCAAACACATATTCAACTATCTCAATGTGTACCAACTCATAATCTCAACCTAATCCGCAAGGTTTGGCTTAATGTTTTATTGGAGAACACTTCTCTCCAACTTTATGCATTATCGTATTGTAACTTAATCGAGCTTATACTAATTCAATCGATTTTGTTTTTTCCCATAATGACAGTTCGATTTATACATTGCTTCCATAACATCTCTAGACTAAAATAAGTCAGAATATTGAACAGTCTCACGTAAAATGGAAATGTACCCGACTACATCTTCATGGGCCAATACTCACGAATTCGAATTATAAATCGGCCCGACCATTTTGTTACAACCAAATGGGACAGCTTTCGAGATTACCTTCTCTCGTGGGCATGTCTGATGGTGGTAAACATAGTTAGGTATCGAGAATGCCCGTTGCTCTTCGTTGCAAAAGAGTAAATTATCAATTAATAATAAAGCAATTATAGCATTTACAGTCGGTGTAACAGTAATTTTTTACGAGCGCCTTCAGCCACCCTTAATTTGATGATTAGTGAGATTGTGCATGGTTAGAACCCTCGTATCGATGGTGGGCAAGATCATCTGTGAAAAGTTTTCTGAATGCTTGTGATGTACACACTGATTTCGCTTGACAATCGAAGGGCTTGAGTTAATTTGCGCAGAACACTTTCTATGACAGATTTATAATCTTCACTGGATAGCGAATTTATTGTGGCCAACGCCGAAAGGGTTGGTAACTCGACTCGACTCGACTCTTTCCCAAGTTCCTGATCAATTTCGATCACGATTGCTTGCTAATTGCTGTACATCTCTTGAGGGTCGGTCCATCCTCTCATGTTGGAAGTCACCGGAAAAGACAACTATGATTGTAATCTCCTCAAATACCTAGAAATTTTCGTAACATACATGATTCGACCATCATTACAGGTCTTGAACATTTAATTTTCGTACTTCATGTCAATCCCGATGTCATATATTTGGACAATAACATAAATAGTATCAGGAATTTCACGAAATTTCACATATATCACATGCTAGACGAGAAATGTACTCCAAAACCAGGATTAATAGGTCGTCCAAAGGCTGCTAAAATTCGAATAGGGAAGACAATTCAGCCCCATCTTGGCAAGAAGTTCATGAGCTTCGATCCCATGACCAGGACACCCGAGTGCTCGTCCGTGACCTCTACTTCTCAAACGGGGTCGCAGATTCACCCGATCAAGATTCCATCCAGTCCTTCACATCGGCAACTCTATCTTAAAATGATCCCCCATAGATGTCGAAAGCATTGGAACCATTATTGACGCATCCAGATGAATAGAAGGCAAGTTTAACTTGTCAATGGGTCGACAATTGCAGGCACATATGCAGAATACATTACCTAAGCAGCGAGAGCAACGGAAAGGAAAACAAACTAATCATCTACACAGCATGCCAGATGAAAGCCGCTATGACGGACAAGGCCAATACCGGATTGCTATAGCGGCAGTAAGTTCTTAAGCAGAGACGTACGATTCTTTATTCAATGTGACGCATAAGCGAACGAGATTTATACTGAGCAGACGTTCATTATCTCCACCTGCTGCTTTGGCAGGCGAAGACGGCATACACAGAGCTGGCGCTTTAATACCTTCCCATTCGAAACGTCATGGCGATGCTGGAGAAGTACCTGCAGCAACCCTGCCTCAAGAAGAATAGGGCGGTGCTCATGGTGGATCTGGAAGGAAATCCGGTTGCGCACTATTACGGTCTTTGACTGTCATTGACCAGCAGAGTGAAGAGGACACTACTTGTATTGCAGCTCAGTACCCTACATCGTCCGCCTAGATTTAAATCAGCACAGGGCGGGAGCATCTGCATGAGCTAAAAGATTACACAGCAAAACTGCCGAGGCAAAAGAGATTAATTTCCTCTTAGTACAATGAAATGTAACAGAGATGAAAGCTGGCCGGTAAGCAAGACACCGCATTCATGTCGATGTATTCATGTAATGCATACCAGGAGCAATTTGAGACACCTATTCTGAGCTCCCATGTACTGTATTCACCCTTTTCAGGGTCAAAATGATGAATTACGCAAATTGGTCACCTCCAAAAACCTTTTGTGAACCATCAACTCTTGAGAACTTTGTTAATTATGAGACACTACACAAGAACAATCACATAAACTGCGGGGATAGATTGTGTAATGTTTGGCTCATGAGAGGCTGCCCATGGCCTTTGCTTTTTCCCTCAGAATGAACTTTTGGATCTTTCCGGTCGAAGTTTTGGGCAAATCCTCGAACATGACTGTCCGAGGAGACATGTAATGAGGCAAATGATCTCGACAATATCCTATGATCTCCTGAGCATCGACGTTGTGAAGATGAAGGAACATAACTGAAGAACTAGAGAATGTGAAGATGAAGAGTTGAAGAACTGAAGATCAATCAAGAAACTTTGAATTATTCTATTTCAATGAGATTGTAATACAAAGTCTGTATATCTCGGATCATTAATGAACAAAGAAGATTTACACTTCTAAATTTCTCACACACTCTCTCTCTCTCTCTCTCTATCTCTACTATAAAATACAGAGCATTCATTTATATGAATTCTCTATCTGTTTTCCTCAACAACAACCAAGATGATCTTGCTAAGACTTCTTTATATCTTTTCCTATCGAAGAAGATGAAGATACAATAGAAAAACTGATTTTAACAAGACTGTTTCTCAATCTGTTTCAATCCTCAACTGAATAACTGCTCACGTGTCTTCATGAGTTGGCAATCCATGTCAGTCTTCATCACAAACTCTTCACCAATGATGACGATCCATATCAACCTTCATCGCGATCGTTTATTTGAGTTGTCGTGTCTTCTCCAATCTGTGTTACTCACTTTGTTGCTTTGCAGCTCTTCCTTCTCTCTAATATCAGCCTCTGTTCTTTCTCTTTTAATATCAGTCTTCACCCTCTTTTCTCTATTATCAATATCAGCAGCATAGATAGTTGGTACAGTTGGTGTTTTGAATTTATACTCCTTAACATCCCCCCTCAAAATGGGAATGGGTGGAAAACCAATGCCCAATTTGATTCGTAGCTGAAAATGTGTAAGGTGAGGCAGAGATTTTGTGAAAATATCAGCAAGTTGACAGTTGCTTGGAACATATCCCACATGGAGTGACCTTAAGGAGACCTTTTCCCGAACAAAGTGGAAGTCCACTTCAATATGTTTAGTGCGAGCATGTAAAACAGGGTTGGCAGTAAGAGCAATGGCTGATTTATTGTCACAAAAGAGATGAGTTGGACGAGGTAGAGAGCATCCTATGTCACGAAGGACAAAGCTGATCCAAGTAAGTTCAGCAGAAGTGGAAGCAAGAGCACAGTACTCAGCTTCTGTAGAGGATCAACTGACTGTGGATTGCTTCTTTGCTGCCCAAGAGATGAGATTGGAGCCAAGGTATGTACAGAAACCAGTTGTTGATCTTCTGGTTTCAGCACATCCAGCCCAGTCTGCATCTGAAAAACCATACAGATGTAGAGAGCTTCGAGAATGAATGAAAAATCCAAGACTTATGGTGCCGTTAACATATCTCAGAATCCTCTTGGGTTTATGAAGATCTGCAACAGTAGGTTTCTATATTTTTTGACACAATAAATTCGTAGCATAGGCAATGTCAAGACGTGTTAATGTCAGGTATTGAAGACCACCAACTAAGCTTTGATACTCAATAGGATTGGATAGAAGAATAGAATCATTTGTCAAAATGATTGGTCTTAGTGACAAAGGGGTTGAAATTGGTTTACACTCAAGCATATGAGCTCGAGTAAGAAGATCAATAGCATATTTAGTTTGGCAAAGAAACAGATGATCAGAAGTATGTTTAACTTCAATGCCAAGAAAGTAGTGCAATGGGCCAAGGTCTTTCATATGAAACTGGAGACTTAGAGAATGGATGAGATTAGAAAGCAATTGAGAGGAACTTCCAGTTAAGACAATGTCATCAACATATAGTAGTAGAAGAATTGTGTTCATTCCGTGTGAAATACGAATAAGGATGGATCAGTTGAGCTGCAAAAGAACCCATATTCAAGTAGAAAATTGATGAACTTGTCAAACCAGGCTCGGGGAGCTTGTCGAAGTCCATAGAGAGACTTCTTGAGGAGACATACATGATGAGGTTTCTTGGGATCTTGAAAGCCAGGAGGCTGCTCCATGTAAACTGTCTCATTTAGGGTACCATGTAAAAATGCATTTTTAACATCGAGTTGATGAATTGGCCAGTGTTTCATCATTGCTACATATAGAACTATTCGAATTGTAGCATGCTTGACAACCGGACTAAAAGTCTCTGTAAAATCAATGCCTTCTTCCTGATGAAAACCTTTAGCAACTAGTCGAGCTTTCAGTCTATCAAGACTACCATTAGATGCAAGTTTTGTTTTAAATACCCACTTGCAACCAATCACATTCATTTGATCAGTTCTAGGAGTTAACTCCCAAGTTTTATTTTGATACAGTGCATCCATTTCTTCTGTCATGGCTTTATACCAGCCTTTATGTGCTAAAGCTGATTTAATTGATCTTGGTTCAGTGGGTACTTCATATACAGCAAGACATGCATACCTGGGATTAGGTTTTATAATGCCAGACTTTGATCGAGTCTGCATATAATGACTTGAAGTTGTTCCTTGTGAGACATAAGGAGGAATGGCATGTTCAGATCCAACACTTATATCATTGGATGTTGCTGTTTTAGTAGAATGCATCTCTTGGTTCTGTACTGGTGAAGAGTTTGTGATGAAGACTGACATGGATTGCCAACTCATGAAGACACGTGAGCAGTTATTCAGTTGAGGATTTAAACAGATTGAGAAACAGTCTTGTTAAAATCAATTTTTATGTTGTATCTTCATCTTCTTCGATAGGAAAAGATATAAAGAAGTCTTAGCAGGATCATCTTGGTTGTTGTTATAGAGGTACCATGTTCTTGTGTTACATTTGGCAGAAATGATGAATGATCAATATATGGTATTGTAACTTGTTGTGAAGGTTGAGAATCATTTGCAATGATATCTCCATTAGTCTGCATATGTCTGTAAAAAGACAGGAGTTGTTTCCTTGCTTACTGATTCCATAAGTTGAGTTTCTTCAACCCATAATTGATAAAGTGTTGTGAGTGGTGCATACTCTGTTAGACATGTCTTAGTAAAAGGGAAAGAGTTTTCATCAAATAGGACATGTCGACTAATATACACACGACCTGTTGTAGGCACAAGACATCTGTAACCTTCATGACGTTCACTGTATCCAATGAACACACATGTGAGTGATCTTGGATCAAACTTGTGCTGGGCATAGGGTCGTAAACATGGATAACATGCACATCCAAACACCCTGAGATGATCATAACTTGGTTCTTGTTGGTATAATCTTCTGTGAGGTGACTGCATTTGCAATTTTGGTGTTGGAAGTATATTGATGACATAGTTAGCTGTTATGAATGCATCTACCCAATATTTCAGTGGAACTCTACCATGATAAAGCATGGCAAGACCTAGTTCAACAATGTGACGATGCTTCCTCTCAGAATTGCCATTCTGTTCAGGTGTGTAAGGACAAGAGATGTGTTGTTTGATACCACAGTTCTGCAAATGAGTCTGAAACCTATGGCTAATGAATAGATCCAGCTAAACCGAGAGAAATTGTCTACAAAAAGAACATAGTATTTGAAATTCTGAAATGAAGTAACAGGTGAAGGCCCCCAGATATCACAATGGACTTTCTGTAAGGGCATAGTAGCTACAGATTCTGATAATGGAAATGGCAAAGCTGTGGTCTTAGCAATTTGACAACTGCTACACATGTTCTGCATTCTAGTATTACACTGAATCGGTTGTTGGTTCTGCAGGTACTTCAAGATATTCAAATTGGTGTGTGCTAATCGTTGATGCCATGTATCCTCTCCTACTGCTCTGTGTCTCTGAGTTAGAAATGCTTTTGTTGTTTGTGAATTTACTCGATATAGCCCTTTAATTTTCCTCCCGAGCAACGGAGTTGTATTGGTGCAATTGTCCTTTACATAGACACCAAATTTATCAAAAACAAATGAGCATGGATAGTCATCTATTAATCTGGATACTGACAGAAGATTCTTCTTTATATCATGGACAATTAGCACATTATTTAGAGGCAATGAATTTATTTCAGTATGTAATAATGTATTACCAGTATAGGTGATAGGCAAACATGATCCATCACCAATCATAATAGTGTCATAACCAGTATATCTAGAAGGATTATGAAGTATACCAGGATTGGCTGTGATATGTGCAGTTGCACCAGTGTCTAGATACCACTCACTTCTTTTGGAGTCTACAAGATGTATTGCTGCTAGAGCTGTTGGAATTTCCTCAGCTTGATAGGAATTATCAAAACGATACCAGCAATGTTAAGCATCATGTCATGGTCTCTTGCAAATTTGACACTCTAATCTCATGCTATCTGCTGATTTCTCATCCTGCAAATCCTTAGAAAAGATTAGATTTGAAGTGGGATAGGATCTTGTTTCTTGATATCTTTGTGAGGAACCAGCATAAGGGCGAAATCCTGGATTAGAAACAGAACCAGAGGGGTTGTGGAATTGCTTAACTTTCTAACCCTCTTGTATGTAATTGATGTTATTTGGTCTGTAACTTGAATCTCTTCCAGGATATCTAAAGCCTCGACCTCTGTTATTAAGAAATCTTCCTCTTCCATAGCTACGGCCTCCACGACTGTTCGCCCTTAAAGTTCCAAAACCAGAATTGTGTTGTATAGGTTCTCTGTCAAGTTCTTCCCTTTGTTGAACTTCTGTTCTTCTTTGACTATAATACGCCAGATTGGGATTGTATGAACTCAATGAGTACCTTTGTAACCTCACTTCAAACCTTTCTAGCTGAGATATCACCTCATCATAGTCTGGTTGAAGTTTTAAACAATAGATGGTGGTTTTAAAATTTTCATACTCAGATCCTAAACCCTCCAAAACTCCAAACAGCTTTGTTATTTCATCTATAGGCTTCCCTATAGCATTGAGTTGATCACAGATTAATTTATATTCTCTAAGATACACAGCCAGAAATCGATCTCGTTTATGACATGCTTGCAGCTTTCCTCTCAACTCAAATTCCCTAGCCACAGACTTTTGTGTAAATCTATTGAGCAAGGTTTGCCATACCTCATAAGATGTTTCTAAGCCAATTATTAGGCTTAGAATGTTTTCAAAGACAGCTCCGCTTATCCAGGATGATATCAGCTGATCAGTCTTTGTCCAATCAGTGTAATCTGGGTTTACAACTTTAGTTTCACACCCTTCTATTTCAATCTGTAGCATTCGAGGAGGTGATGGAATTTCACCATTAATGAAGCCAAAGAGTTCTTGGCTTCTCAAAAATCTGTGGATCTGTGTTGCCATAACATAAAGTTATCTTCGACAAGTTTGATTGTGACAAAATTAGAGATATTCACATGTATTGGGAAAGTTCGTGCTGCCATTATTCTATTCTCTCAGCTTTGAAGAAGATGATAACAGCAATGATATTATGATAGTAACCTCAATTACCGTAACACTGCGATCTGCTGCAACTTCAGTTTCTTCACTTTGATTCAATGAATGATTGCTGAATAAGCCTTTCTAATAGGTATGATCTTCTGCTTTGATACCATGTGAAGATGAAGGAACAGAACTAAAGAACTAGAGAATGTGAAGATGAAGAGATATGTCAAAGAACTGAAGATCAATCAAGAAACTTTGAATTCTTCTATTTCAATGAGATTGTAATACAAAGTCTGTATATCTCGGATCATTAATGAACAAAGAAGATTTACACTTCTAAATTTCTCACACTCTGTTTTCCTCAACAACAACCAAGATGATCCTGCTAAGACTTCTTTATATCTTTAAACTGATTTTAACAAGATTGTTTCTCAATCTGTTTCAATCCTCAACTGAATAACTGCTCATGTGTCTTCATGAGTTGGCAATCTGTGTTAGTCTTCATCACAAACTCTTCACCAATGATGACGATCCATATCAACCTTCATCGCGATCGTTTATTTGAGTTGTCGTGTCTTCTCCAATCTGTGTTACTCACTTTGTTGCTTTGCAGCTCTTCCTTCTCTCTAATATCAGCCTCTGTTCTTTCTCTTTTAATATCAGTCTTCACCCTCTTTTCTCTATTATCAATATCAGCAGCATAGATAGTTGGTACAGTTGGTGTTTTTGATTTATACTCCTTAACAGACATGACATCCCTCCTTTAACTTCACGAATGCGCAAGGCGTTTGGCCCCAATGATTATCAGGACGCGCAAGCACCACGGCCTTTAGAACTGCCGGATGGCTGTACAGAACCGTCTCTACCTCCACTGCGCTTATATTTCCTCCCCCCAAAATTATAACGTCTTTGAAACGATCTTTTACTTCAATGTAGCCATCAGGATGCTTCACGGCGAGGTCTCCACTATGAAACCATCCACCCTCAGATGCCTTGTCCGTCGCTTCCTGATTCTTATAGTAGCCGCGCATGACAGTGTTTCCTCTGGACATGATCTCTCCTAGAGACTTACCATCACTAGGAACGGTCTCCATTGTGACCGGATCTCTAACGTCGACTTCCTCGAGGCCAGATGTTGCATCCATTGTCGAGATTTGATGTTTGATCTTTGGTCAGAGGGCAGAGAGTCCCACTCGGGCTTCCATGCACAATATGTCCCCGGCCCATAAGTTTCTGTCAAGCCATACAAGTGCGACACACTGAACCCGGGCTCTTCCATCTTGGATAGGATTTGTGGTGGCGGCAGCGAACCTCCTGCATGACTTCCACCTTGCGAGGAAGAGGTCGATCGTCCACCGCCGAGTTAACAATCATATTAAGACAGTCAGCGCTGCTCCCCATGTGAGTCACGTTATGCATCCATGGCAATACTATCAAATATTCCCTTCGGATAGACTTTTAGGAGGCACACGTTGGTGCTGCCTTGTGCCATTGCTCCCCAAGTCAAGCACCATCCGTTGCAATGGAACATAAGGCACTGTCCACAGGTACACCGGGGATCGAGCCCATCCATGAAGAAGAAATGTCGCAATCGACTTTAGTTACGCACCTCTATGGCTATAGACAACTCCTTTGGGCTGCGATGTCGTCCCAGAAGTATAGTTTATGCTGATGGGGTCCCATTTGCTGCGTGGTCGCTGCACCTCGAAATCGCCGGACCCCGAGGCCACGAGTCCTGCATACTCACAAATGCCCGAAGGATGCAGAAACAGATCCATCCAATTCAGAAATAAGGACTAGAATCGGCGGTTCTGTTTCTGTCTTGTTGAACAAATCAATTGCCTGGCGAGCAACTTCGAGTAGCTGACAGTCCACGAAAATGATCTCGGCTCTCGAGTGTTTCAGAAGTGTCGACACCATGAACTGGTCGTGCCGGGCGTTTAGCGTGCAGAGGATCGCTCCAGCCATGGGGACCGCGAAATGCAGCTCGTACGCCGCGGGGACGTTGGGAGCCAAGGTGGCTACCTGTTCAGAGACCCAACACCCAAAGCTTAATCCTCTCTCATCTCTCATCCGTTACTCAAATCATTGCCATGAACTAGATGAATCTTTATCACGCACTAACAGAGAAGACACTTCCAAGATGGCTACCTGTTCAGAGACACAACACCCAAAGATTCACGGATCCTGGAGTTGATTCGAGCAAACTCGGAAGTTTGAGTGCATCTTTTTTAGTCCATCGACTCCGGCGACCGTTACAAAGAAGGAAATTTTCCTTTTTACCGGGGCATATTCGAGAAGGATGAACTATTGAAAGCGCGACTAATGCGTTGGAAAGTAACACATTAATTTTGGAAATAATACATGAACACAGAATTCACGTGGTTTGTTAGTGTCCCTAACCCTAGAACAGATCGATCAGATGGTTCTACTATAAACAGTAAAGAGAGAATTACAATCATTCGTAATGCTCAAATTTAACTGATTCCTTATTGTAAACACACCCAAACGCGCAATAAATAATCATAAAAAAAGAAAGCATTCACTTGCTCGTAATTCTTTTGGAGGACGCTCTCAAAATCTCTAGATTTTCATATTTTTTTCTGCTAAATTAAGCTTTAAAAATAATTTTTTTAACAAATCCGGAAAGAGGCAAGGCCGTCGCCAAGATAGGCCCAAGCTTCTGGGTAGTGCTTTGAAAAACACAATAGATATTGCAATGTCAAAGAGCTCGACCAGCTTTTTCTGAGCCTAGCGGCCGAGTTCATCCAGGCACCACGCGGGCCGTTTCCTCGCATTTTCAAATTGAATTTTTTACAAAAAAAAGCAAAATTGGTTTAAAAAAAAAGAAACAACTCCTTCTCTCACACCCACACCTGGGCGAGGCTGCCCAACTAGCTCACATGAGATTTTTTTTGGGCCTGAATCTAGGATCTGGGTGGGATCTCCGCCTTGGAAGGGTGACACATCTAATTGGGGTGTTGAAGAATTTTCCAAATCATGAACTGAAAGTCATTTGTTCAAGTCCAACCAATTATATGCAAACTACCCTAAATGAGAGTGATCTATGCAGGCCAGATGCCTAAGTTTAATAAGTTTATAAAACTCGTAAGGTGTTTTATGAACCTCTAAGTAGCTTGATCTCCATGTCTATGTCGAATTACAAGCTAAGTATTTCCCATTTGTTTGTGTATATATATATATATATTCTCTTATGATCCATACAAACTTATATTTATGTCTTGTTCGGCAGGGAAAAAAAAAATCTAAACAGTATACACGTCCTTGCTTTCTCATAGTAGGTGGACCTAAGCACTTAGCTAGGCCCGCAAGTTCATGTCGGGACAAGCAAGTTGTCGTCATGGAAAAGCTTGAGCCCACGTGGACCCGACCCGAGCCTGCATGCCGAGTCTACTCACTTCTAGCACGAGACAGTTCATCAATGCCGTTAATGATATGACGTATCAATGATGTGCCTACCCGACTCGAGCACGCTCACCGGGTCTACTTGTGCCCTTTGAGCGCCTAGTTCTAGTTGAAATTGAATACCTCATTCTTAAAGAAAATCTTGAATGTTTTTTTTTTTTTTGTGACCCAGAATCCGCCGAGGCCAACGTTCACTTATACTAATCGCCAACCCACGGCCCGTATAGTGCGCGGTGCACCTCGGAGCAAGCGTCAATACTTGGGAGGAAGCTAAAGACAAAACCCACCACCATTACGACCCCACTTAAGACGTATTAGTAGTTGCGAAGCTTTGACCATGGGACTTTGCGGTGAAGTGCCCAAAGCCGAACCAACTCAGCTACCCACCGATGGGTAATAAAATCTTGAATATTGATATTTAGTTGTTGACACATAAATTTTGGCGACCTAGTTATTTATTTATTGCATAAAAATTAGGGATTAATTTTATCCCTAAAAAATATATTATAATTAAATTGCATAGTATATAGTTTTAGGAGCATTTTTTTTATTATTATTGCATTTGTATCGAATCGATGGCAGATGGGTTTAAATTGGTAATTCCGAACTTTAATTTGATGAGTTGGACTAAGCCCACGAAAAGAGCAAATTAGCCCGAGCCGTTACTTTTTTTTTTTTTTTTATGACCGAAAGTTATCTTTTGAGAAATGGAGATTTGATATTTTCGGTGATATGACGGTGGATTTTTCATTATCCTCAATAAAGGCAAGCGTGCGGAGGAGATATTGTGAGCTCATCTTTAAAATATTCAAAATCCGGGAAAATTTTATTACGATCTTGAACTTTTGGCAACGTTCAATCAATCGTGGGTTGGTATTTGGAAAAAATGATTTTTTTGGTGATCTTGTGAAAGTAAATGTGCGGACAAAGACATCAAAAAGGGCAAGAAGGATTAGCATTATTCATGGATAGGAAAGAATGTTAAAAAAATATATATATTCAATGAGGATATATGGATCTGCAGTGAATACAAAGGAAATATAAACCCTCACAAAAGAGGGAAGTCAATATGTGGACTTCTTCCCTATATTCAAATTTCCTCTTTGGAAGTTCAGATTTTGCCAGTATAAAAGCATGACAGTTTAAAGGAAAAAAGAGGCCATATATTGAATACACGGCACACAGAGGGGGCCACACTTATGGATACACGCAGCCACAAATATAGATGGTGTGAGAGAAAGAGAGAGGGAATTTGTCTTCATCCATGGGAGCTTTTCACGTAAAAGCGGGCAGAAGAGGGGAGAGAACTAGCCTTCATCAGAGTTGAACAGTGCTTCATTCTTTTGCCTTAATATTCCTTCCTGCAGGTCTTGTATCACCAGAGGTCACCAAGTGTTCCCACTTGACCGGGCCACGTTTGTTTGTTTCTCTACCTGGCTACCACTGCCCACCGAGTCCCCACCCTTTCGCCGTCCAGATGTTCCATGCAGAATTGCCAATCATCTCGTAGCAGCGACAATAGCCCGCGAAGACACCGACAATCCCTGCAGCCGGCGGGCTGATCGTCGACGGCCACGCATATTGATACATACGGCCACAAAAAGAGAGTTTTCTATCTTTCTTCTTCTTGCAGGTTCTGAAGGTACAGGGAGATAACTCGCTCACCTCATTGGAGAGTAAGCCAAAAAGGGGCCATAAATTCGGAAAGGGAAAATTTCGATTATGAGAGCACAAGAGGAAATCACGTGAGGGAGGGGCTGGCTTCCTTTGGATGGTCTTTACATTTACATGACACATGCCGCATGTTGTGTTCCATGTGTTTAGTCAAGCTTTGACTCTATTTACATGACTACATGCCGCATCCTTCCACACGAAGCGTTCCAACAACCTGTTCAGTCAAGCTATTGACATATATACTGCGCCGTTCCTTTTTAATCTACCAAAAAAAAAAAAAAAATAGAACTCAGACAAACCAACCACTAGCAAGGAAAGTGCACCACTTCCTTAGGCCACCCAAAATAGAACTCCCCAAAAGTTTCCCACCGACGGCGCACTCGCTCTATTCGCCGCTAAAGCTCAGTGAGTAGTACATATCTTCTAAGCAGATCGAACAACCACTATGCATGTATACAAAGTAATACCAAACTTCATAATGCCAACTCAATATATAAAATACATATCAAATCATAAAAGAGTTATTTGATATCATCGAGGCTTTATACTAATATAGAAAACTCATTTAAATCATCATCAAAAGTCAAGTATCAATGGTCAAGTCCATTGAATAATCTCTCCATCAAATATCACATATCAATGGTCCATCCATTGATTAATCTATTGCTCAATAACTAACCATGGTCACGACACGACGCCTTGTGACAAGGCGACCAAGATTCTTCCCTTGGCAAGGTCTCCACCTAATAAGCCGATGGCTGGGCCCAGAAGGATATCCTAAACCTAGTATGCATACCCCAAAAACCCCTCATTGGGTTCACAGTCATATTGAGCATAAATGATCATTCTCCAATACCGGAAATCCAATCCAGAAATCAATATCTTAAATCAAACAAATAATATTTGCAGCATAGCCCATCATCCATTTAATATCAATTTCTCAAATCATTATAAACCTTTCCATAAATCAATCGCAAAGCAATTTCATATATATAATTCTCCACTTACTTTGTATAACATGCTTTTCAAACATTCATAATCAACCAAAGGGTAGTAAATGCTCGATCCGACTTTTATGCAATAAAAATGCTCTTCTCGATTCAATATATATTTCAAGACATGATTTTATAAAACCAAAGAAGATATAGTACCACTCACCTCGACGTCTACAACCAAACGACGAACGGCGATAGCGTATCGTCGAACTCACGACCCTATCAAATAACCGAGAAATAATGTTAAAATCTAATAAAACTCTTATCTTAACTACGAAATTACTAACTTATGCCTTAACTCTAACAAAAGGACTTCTACGCGATAACAAAACGCAACACGGAGTTAAACGCAAAACTTGATCACGCCCTAACTTCCTCCTCCGAACCCCGATCCAAACGAATTTATAGTCAATAGAGAGCCCTTGACACAAATTACAAGAATCCCAACTTCACCGTCTCAAAATCAAGCCGAAAGGTGACAAAATATAGGCCCGAAGCTGCTGGACGCTACTGTTCACTGCGCGCGGGAAACTTTGAAATTTTGTTCCGGACAAACCACAAGCTCAAATCACGATCCGTAAAATCCCATGGCTCCACAACACCCTAAAATATCATTCCTATGAAAATACGCGGCTCAACGACTCCAAAATCGGACTTCGCCACTTGATTTTCCAACAATTCCGAATTTGAGCCCTAAATCCAAAAATTACTTCAATTGGACAAACGAGGGGCCGAGGGGCCTAATCTCTTACCGGGTGCCGTGTTATGGAGTCAAGTCGGCTTGGCGAGGCATCCGTGGCGTGCATGTGCCAAAACCCCTTTTCCTTCTTCCCCTTTCTCTTCTTCTTCTTCTTCTTCTTCTTCTTCTTTTTCTGCCCGAACGTGGGCTTTCTTTCCCTTTTATCTCTTCCCCCTTTTTTTCTGTTTTCTTTTTCTTTCTTTATTTAAAGTGGGTCCCACCACCTTTTCTTTTCTTTTCTTTTCTTTTCTTTTCTTCCTCTCTCTCTCTCTCTCTCCTCTCCTCTTTTCCCCTCTCCCGAAAACTCTCGATCCCTCTCTCTCTCTGCTGTAGCTTCTACCTTTTCCTTTTCTTTTTGACTGGGTCAAACCCATATTTTACAACTTGCGCCGTTCCTTTTTTGCTTTTGTCGTTGAGTATCTCGGCGCAATTTCGAGCAATTCTCAGCAACAGCCACCGCGATCCAAGCGAGTCTTCGGTCCTCACAGCATTCTTGCCGTCACCTTGTGGCCATTAACATCTCGCATCAATCTAAACCAGCCCATCGACGCCCACAAAGCTTACTTGCTTTGCGCCGCCGCCTTTCCACAGTTGCCGTTCATTATCGAGGAGCCGATTGCGATCCCGATCTAATTGCACTTAGTCCAAATTTGGAAGCCAATATTCGGATTAGGTAAAAATTTTGTCTAATTTGATTTCCAAATATTTTGTTTCCTTATTTAAAAAATATCGTTGATGCACATGATCGAAGTTCATGATATATAATTCTATTTGTAATCTTGATTAGCCTTCTAAATTGGGAAATCTTCCTAATTTCGCAACATGCATACGATTGACAGTCCAATTTTGTGACATCCTGATTTTCAGGTTCCAGTTTCGATTGAATAAGCTAGGCATTTCATCGACGTGCTGATAGTTCTTTTCTCTAAGCTAATCACTCACGAGATAACTAGTCTATCAAGTGAAGACGTTAAGGAATCTAAACGCAATAGAATTGAGAATTCGACCGTAAATAACGCTCGACCGTGTTTATCTGCAAGGGTCAATACAACACCGTCAAAATCAATTAGAGATCGAAGATAGGTTGGTTCAATTGAAGTATGTGATTAGAGTACGGGTGATTCCACCTAATTGTAAAATTCTCGTCAAACGGCACTAAACCGATTTTTCTATTATTTTTGTACCCTATGTCCACATTTGAATCTCGAGATTTTCACGTCAACCGAGAGTCACCAATGTGTCGAAAATGTACAATGTGGCTCAAAAATAATCGACCATGGGTCAATTGCACCAAAAATTCCTAAAAGCTACCCGGTAAACTAGGTCAAACTAAAATTGCATCAGATTGAAATTAACTGCGAATTTAAACCCGATTTCAGAAATTGAAAGTTCTGTTATGTCACGATTCATTTTAAGAACGTTGACTCATCCTCCGAAGATTTTTCTGCAAACCCGAGATTTCGGTGAAATTTCAAAGTGGGACCGTTTTGGACCAGGAAAATTAGAGGACCGTTTTTAAGCGCACCGTTGACCGTCAAGTTGATTCAATTGACGAGGAAAAATCATCGGGATGGCCAATGGTCCAAATTCGTAGGCCAAAGGGGAGACAACCTTTTGGACCATTTGGGAAGCTTGGCTGCTGCAAATTAACTGAAGAAGACAGCCATGCATGGTGGGGCATAGAACTCAAGTGTTTTGGATATTTTGTGGCCCCTCCTCATCTTCAGCACCCTCCTTCTTCCTCCTTGCTCCTCATTTATCCATTGTTAGGACATTTGAAGCTCCAAAAATTGTAGAGAAACCAGCCCTCACTTCACTCTCTCTCCCCCTCTTCAGCCCCAAAGAATTCATAACCTTTTCTCCCTTATTTTCCTCCTCTGCCTGTTTCTGTTCCAACTGACCTTTCTTTGAAAAACTAAGTTAATAGTTGCCTTCCCATGAGAAACAGCCTTCATGCCACCCATCATCGTGCTCAAAAGGTCCAAACCGTTCAGGAGGACCCGGCCGCTCACTGAATGGAGCCACCGACCAACCCGCCCGGCGGTTGGAAGAAACCGCTCGCCGATCCATCGATCCGCCTAGCAACTTGCACTGTTTCACCTATTTCACCCGTTTCAGCCATTTTTCTTCCATTTCAACCCTACCTCCACCCATACCAACCACCAATAGGTCCCCCTCGACCCCCAAAGCCAATGCCGCCAACACCGGCCAACCCCTCACCAAAGCTCCGACCAAGCCCATTCAGCTTTGTTTCTCCTCCGACAGTCCAGTTTTCAGTGTTTCAATGGGAGTCCGAGTTTGTGGTTGTTGTTCTAGCCCCAGGACTGCCTTGGATCGTCATGGTCGAGGTTCCCGAGTGTAGCCTCCGTTGTCGCCGTCGCGTCCGTGTCTTCGACCCGTTTGATGGGTGAGTTTAGCTCTTAATCCTTTGATTAGTGCCTAAATTTGCTTATGAGGTTAATTATGCTTAACTGTTGATTAGATTAGCTTAATTATGGATTAATGATAATCTAGAAAGGTTATATTAGCCTTATAATGGATTAGTGCTAATCTAATTAGTGAGATTAGCACCTTTGAGGATGGATTAGTCCAAATTAGTGGACTTTCTGCACTTCTGATTTCTGGACCCTCGTTGTTTGTCATTTTTGTATATTTTATTAAATATTTTTAGAGATTTAAAAGTATGATATTTCAGCTCCATCATTTTCAAACAGAATCTCGGACTGTGCTGGAATTTGTGACCTTTTGGGATTCTGGGGGTTTTTATCAACTTTTAGGGTTCGAATTTCAAAATGGTTTCTTCATAAAAGTTGTTTATTACATTTTATAGTTTAATATAGTTAAATTTCAGATCAAATGAACAAGTTTTGGATATCGAACAAAACTGATTTCTGAAAACAGACTTTCTAGAAACAGACCCAATTTTTGTACTGGATTGAACGATTTACCGGACTTAATCTAGAAGGATATGGGTTAAGGTGTCTATATAAAAAAATCTTCATTTATGTGTCCTTTACAACATATTTAAATTTGAGAATTTTCTAAACTGGGTTGATTAGATTTATGGATTTAAACTCGGAGACGCGCGAGTGGACCGTTTCTGCCGATTAGGACCAATAGTAGTTTGTGATTGTTCTTGATGCTTTGCTTTCTTTAATTAGTGTTTTTAATGAATTTTGGATTTAATTTAGTAGTTATTAAATTCTGAAAATTTACTGGTCACGCAACATTGTTCACAAGTTCACACGAACACTATTCACGACACTGTTCACACGCACTGTTCACGTGCATTGTTCACCCGAGAATGAAAATTGCCCGATTTCATGTATTTTGATATTATGATGTGATTTGAGTGTATACATGCATTGGCATCCGCATGAATTGGGTGATTTTCACAAAAAGGGAAATATGCCTTGTCCGAGGGACGTTGGAAATGAACCTTCTTTAGGGGAAAATGATTTGAAATTGTACTTGCAAGTATCGTGCATTGGTTAAATGCTCAAAGTTAAGAAGAGAGTCTTAATAGTGTGCTTGTATGATTAAGAAGTGGAATATGTCACCCAATGGAAGTTTGGGGGCGATACCTAACAAAAGTCGGAAGCCGGTCGCAGTAGATTCTGAACCGATGTCCCTTTTTGGGAAATCGTCTAAACGGGAGTTCTGGACGTAGTCATGCCCGACGAGGTAGGACGAAGCCCGATCTTTTTATCGGTAGCCCGGCGGAAGTCGGATGAGCGCTGACTGGAAAGTTAGCCATGGCCGGGAGGTCATTATTATCTGAAGCACACATGAGGGTTGAGGTCATTAATAAGTAGGACACGAGTGAGGGTTGAGATGGTTGGGTCTTATTATGGGGTAAAATTATGTGACACGGTATGGGACGTGTCATAACGATTTTACCTTATAATCGGGACCCATGTGATCGATTGATGCATGATAGGTAACGCACTAATGTGCAAGAGCGTATGAGAATCATTATTGGTTTTGACATTGAGTTGGTTTTGACTAAATACAGGGTATGGTTGAGGTAAGGTTGCATGCGAATCAATTTGTTAATTGTTGGTTGTTAGTCATGGTTTGTTTGTGGGATGGTTCTGGAGAAATATGCCGAGTTGAGTTGGTGTTCTAATCGGGGGCTTAGGAGAGGACTCGCTGAGATTTCAATCTCACTAGTTATTGTATAACTATTTTCATGTCCCTAGTATGAAGAACATAGAGCTTGAGGCAGAAAGGTCAGGAGCATGGATGGCTCAGTAGTTCTTCTTGGAGATAGATCTCTTGTACATAGACCTTAGAGTTGGTCTCTGTATATAAACTAGTTTGTTTATGAAAAGTGTTTTGGTGAAAATGGTATCCTACTTTTCTATCCCATATTTTTGTTGTCTACGGATTTTATTATACGCTTTTGCATGTGAAATTAAAAATGAAGGGTCGGCAATAAGTCTTGGGACATCGCTTTCTATCGACCAAGGAAGGGGTTGTTGCGTGCCCGGGGTTTGGGGCGTGACAAATTTCACGCCCAAAATATAACTCGCAATCACACGGAAAAATCACCAATCCGATTTCACGCTCGAGATACGATTCGCGATTTTGTTAAAATTGGTCAATCCGATCTCATGCCCGAGATACGATTCGTCAATTTATTATATGGATATCAATGATATCTAGCCTGATTTGATGTCATGTTGTTTGAATTGATTTTGTTTCCGTAAAAGAAAACCCAGAAAGTATATATTTGAGTTAGATTAGGTTCATGTTAGAATATTGCTTGTTTTAGGGTTATTTTGCATGTTTAGAATAGGAAATTTATTTATTTCGAATTTTGAAAATAAAAATCCCAAAAAAACATTAATTTAGAATGTTAGTTTTTCATTTCATCAATTTAAATTGCATGTTTAATTATTGTGTAATTTTAATTTCGAAATTTAATTAAAAATAAAAGAAAACATAAAAATTATCACGCACATGTCATGTAGAGTTAGGTCATTCATTGCACGTCATCTAAATGTGTAAATGTTAGAATAGTTGCATTAATCTTTTCCTATCACTAGATTAGGTCATTTAATAAATGTCGCATGACATATAGTTCGCATGTTAGGTTGCATGTTGCATGTCATTTTAGTTATAAAAAAAAAAAATTTGTACGTCATTGCATTGCATTGCATGTAATTTCTAGACTTCATTTAAATAAAAGAAAATCTTGAAAAAGATTAAGTAATTGCGTGTTAATTAAAAATCATATCTAGGATTGTTGATGTGATTCTGATCCAACATTGCAAATGTTTTCGTTGCTATGAGGTAAGTCATATAATTTATTTATTGCATTATTTGAGTGTTAAATTGGTGGATTGCACATCCGCATGATCACCTCACATGTTAGAAAAGTAAAATAAAATCAATTCAAGCTGCCTGCAAAACATTTTTTCGAAAAAAAAGAGAAAGGTACCGAAATGACGTTAGAGAAATCTAGCATAATTAAATCCCCGATCTCACAATTTTTTGTTTGCAGGAGTAAAGTAAATCTCTCGTTACTTTACTTGAGTTTTTAATCAATCCACCAAAAATAGATTAATAGTGACTCCTAATTGAAAATCATTTGTATGTTAAGAACTTGAACCTAAGTCGCGAATTGGTATGGGCTTAGGAGAGCCCGAGCTAAGTTTAGACTTAGCAATCCATTAACCAAACCATATGTGGTACACCCGAGGTTAGGTTGCGACATTAATGTCTCGTGGAATTCTCTTTTTCCATTTTGACGGAAATGTAGAGGAAAAATGGGTTTAAATACTCAAGTTAAAACAAATACATGTATAAATTGCTCATTGCCAAATTTATAGTCGTATCGCCATTCATCATTTCAATGGGTATCGAAGAAAGTTTTGCTTGGAAATCAGCATGCTACAGTTGCTACGACGACCAATCTCGAAGGAGCTTTGTCTTACAGAAGAAATCAAGCGCAAATTTTTCCGCAACCACGTACATCTAGAAGGAATGGAAGTGAAAATTTCTATATATCCTTTGTTCACTTATGAATTCCAACCCCGACCCGTTGACATTCGTATCATGTTGACTAGTATTTTCAAGGACAATGTTTTCCTCTACCTTTCATTGATTGGAGGGTGAAATAGTTATTCAACAATAGGGGTGAACAGTTCCAAGTTCCTTATAAGTTCCCCCTGGAATCTAGAACCCACCATCGAGTACAAGTTTCTCATTTTTTGAAACCTAAAACCTACCCGTTGGAATATGGAACCTACCCTATCACAGGTTCCAAGGTCCAACAAATTCTTTTTCTTTTCTTTTTTTAATTTCATCTTTAGTTAAACAAAAGAAAATGAACGCAACAATAATAAACAAGCCCGTTATTCATCAAAGAGAATACAAAATGAACAAAACTATTAATAGAGGAAATGGAATTCTTGGCAAGGAATTCGACTAAATAAAATAGCAGAAATTGGTTCACGGAACATCCTAAATATAATAAAGCTGTCAGTCAATAATCAACACAGAATAGATGAAGAAATACACTTTCAGATGCACATTTAGCATTGCAGAATGAATCAAGGGGTATGGTTACTTCACACTAGAGTGTCACCAACAATGTAAACAAATGCCAAACAAATAGAGAAAGTAATTCCAATCCCAATAGAGTACTTACATGATGAATGTCGATAGCATTCAAGAACTTTTCAAATGCCTGAATCCATTCGTGATGGTTCCAAACACGTGGAATATCAACAAAAATCACCTAATAACCCTGAAAGTTTCTATTTTAGGCCAATTATGGAAAACTCATGCTTTGTATCCTTGGAACAACATTAACAACAACAAAGGAATTTGTTGTGCAGTGACTAGTAAGTGGTCAAAGTGTAGGATGATAAAATTGAATAGCATATAACTAGAAATTCATAATCATTGCTCATGTTGCTGCTGCTGAAAAATCTCTATGATACTGAACTACCTTCATCGCCAAACACATGACCTACTTGTAATAGTCATATGCGGTTCTTGCTGTGCCAAGAAGACAAACAAGCAATGGCACCACTTTTTGACCAAAATCGTAATATCTCCATTGCTTTATGCTGATCTGGCAAAAAGAAAAAGATGTCAATTTGGTAGCTATGAAACAACAAAATAAATGGAATTTTGCTAGAGCAAGCTGAGAAGTTGGGGCTCAAAGGGGGCATCTGAACATGGGAACTTTAGCTTAGAGTACGAGGACAACTAAGGACAATAGATAAGCTATACGAAAATTGACCAAAAGAGCAAAGTAGTACTCTTGACGATTTGAATTCATGAATGTTACATGAAGCTACTTGAAGCATCAAGTTTCAACAAACTGTGAAAAGAAAAAGAACTCCAAAACTTCCAATATAATCGACAGATAAAGGATCTCCCATAGCATCAAGCTACTATATATGACCTACAACCCTAACATTAAAAGGAAATGACAGCATTATATCAAAACTATCAAATGTCCATTAATTTGTAAAATTGGAAATGTGTAAGATGTCAAATACTCTATGGAACTTTACTAGGGGCATGACATGCTACTGCATATCACGGAAGCAAGCATATGTTAAAACCATTGTAAGCTATCGAACATCTAGCATTAGTCACTTGATATCTTTGCGAAACTTGAACCCAGATATGATGTTATATGGTATATATATCATTACCCTCATTTTTTCATCTGACGGCTATGATTTAGTACAAAGTCACATGGTAAGAATAACTAAACTCTACATCATATCATTATTGCGAGAGGTCATTGCCAAACACAAGAACGATTCATAACCGGGCTTTATAGTCCTGTCGCAATAGCATTAGATCAAAACCTGACATAATCAAACAGAACACAAAAAAGGGGTTGATGTGAGCAACCAAGTGGTTAGCATCAAATGGTTGATCTGTGAACTTTTGAGAACAAAAAGAACATAATGTAGAGACAGAACAATTCTTGCCAGATTTAACCATCTCACCGAAGTCATTACCATGTCAACACGCCCAGTTCTTGGGCCTAATCTTTACCACAAAGAAGAAACTTTAGAACTCAACCAGACTAATCGAGCAAAAAGCAATAATGAGCAGAAGAATTTCCATATCACAAGTAGTAAACCAAACACGGCAAATCAAGAATTGACCAAACTAAAAGTAAAAAAATGGAACCCAAATGCCAACATCCAAGCGCACGCACAAACAACACGAAACTAATCGCAAAACAAACACGGTAATTCCAAGCTTATGGGTTCACGTAACATCCTAAATAGGACATTGTCATGTTTTGTAATCAAGAGATTGCCAATCCTTTTGGCTAAGTGTAAATGAAAAAATGGCTAGCTTGTACACTCACATATAAAGAAAATCGAGGAATCCTGAAGTGGCAACCCAAGCCACTCCATAGAAACAAGATACGACCTACCAACTCGATGCACAGAGAACGGAAACAACATTCCAGAAAGCACATGCATCAGAAATTTTAGGCTAGAGGATCTACCCAATATTTTCGATCCTTCCAACTAAAGAGCTATTGAAAGGCAACTGAAGCGCCTCCTTCACACCGCACTTCCTTTTAGCTTTCGTTTGTCTTCAATGGTAAAGACCACAAGGCTCGCCTACCACTTTATTACCATATCCTAGTAAAATAACAAAAAGGTCGTTGAAGAACTAGCAATTACTTTTGTTGACGCCTAAATTAATTAGGTTTTTTTTTTATTTTTAGTCTATTTTATTCGGATAAATAAATAAATAAATAAAAAACAAAACAAACAAAAGAAAAAGAAAGCAAAAAGGGAGCAAAGACACGGCCCCCTTTCTCCGCATGGGCCCCGCGGCCGTCTTCCTCCGGCCCGGCCCACTTTGGGTCGTCTTCCTCCTTCGACCGCCTCTGCAGCGCACGCGCGGAGGGCGCACCTCCAGGAGAGTAGGCGAGCAGCAGAGACGCACGTGGAGCAGGGAGGAGCAGGCAGCGACGGGACGTGACCGGAGGAGGCGCAGAGGGCGGATGGGACGGCGGTCTAACCGATGGGTCAACCTTCGCCTGACCGGCCCCCCTTCGCCTATAAATAGAGGGGGGCCACCGTCGACGAAGGGGGGGGCGAACCAGAGAGAGAGAGAGAGAGAGAGAGGTTGAAGCTCGAGGTCCTTGAGAGACTTCTGGGAGCTCGAGCGGAGGGCCGGCTAAGGTGTGGTGAGCTCGGAGGGGTCCCCGAGAGATTTCGGGGAGCTTGAAGGGCGAGCCCGGGGGAGAGAGAGGGCAGCCCGGCGCCAGATCTGTCTAGATCCGACCGTCCGAGATCCGCCGTGGCCGCCTTCGATCTAGCATCACCGTCATTGTCTCCGTTCAAGAAAAGGTAAAAATAGACCCGTCACCGTCGTCCCCCACCGCTTTCCATCGCCGCGCCGTCGTCATAGTCGCCGCCATCGTTGCCGTGCCGCCGCAACGCCGCTTCCATCCCCGGCGCCGCGGATTCGCAAACCCTAGGGTTTGTGATTTTCCGGGTCATGAGCGGATCCGGACCTCGAAAATCGGGTAGGGTTCGCAATCTGGGGCGGCTGGGAAGCGGGTCGCGAGTCGGAGCCGGGTCGGGTAGGGTTCCGAGGGAGCCGGGTCACAAGCGGGTCGCCCGTCAAGTCAGTCGGGTCGGGTAGATGGCCCGGTTCCTCTAGGCTTTTGCCGTTTCCCAAAACGGCGTCGTTTTAAAACAAAAAAATAAAAATAAAAAAATGAAAAAATCCGAGGCCGGCCCGCAACGCGGGCCCAAATGCGGTCGGCCTTTTTTTTAATATGTTTTAATAAATAAATATTAAGCAAATAATTTATTTTTCAAAAAAATCAAAAAAAATATTTTATTTTCGAAAAATATTAAAAATATATTTTAATTTCAAAAAAAAGAAAAAAACTTTAAAAATATAAAAATATTTTATTTTCGAGAAAATCAAAAAAATCAGAAAATGCTTTATTTTCCAAAAAATATTAAAAATATTTTATTTTCCGCCAAAAAAAAAAATCCAAAAATCCCTTTTATGTCCAAAAAAAAATGAAAAAGGTTCAAAAATGTTTTCCTCCCAAAGATGCATGGAAAATCCTTAAACATCCAAAAACCTCAAGGTTTAAACAAGGTTAGGTACTGAAAGGGCATTAGTGATTAACTAGTGTAATCAAGTCTCCGATCCTAATTTCTCTCGGTTGCGCGAGCGAATATTTCTCCATATATTTCGCATGGGTTTCTAATCAACCCACCCCAAATTGATTAGTGGCGACTCCATTTTAAAAATTAACTTACGGGTTAAAAACTTTGACCATTAAAGTCGTGAATTGGTGGACTTGGGAGAGTTCGGGCTTAATTAATCCAAATGAGCCATTAGCCTCCTTAGGCGCCCGCCCCGATCGGGCGCCGGAAAAGAGGTCGCGACGCCTGGCGACTCCACCGGGGACTTTGAAGACTTAGGCCTTTTTTGCATTGTTTAAATTCTTTACTGACTTAGGTTTTTTTTTTATGCAGGTCAATAGCTTAGAAATTTATTTTAACTTTGCTTAAAATAGATTGTCTTGTGATTATGAATTGTGGTGCATGCTTTTAATTGTTTCAGCATTACACATGGCACACACAACCCGGCCGCCGGACCTGGGCCGCCATAGGATATTTAGGATGGTGTCAAGAAAGATACGACCTCGAACGCAAGACTGCGATGTAGAGGTTGCCTTTCTTTTCGCCGAATTTCTCTAGCCGAGATTAGAAGGGTATGCTGCTAACGCGAGACTGCGATGGGCGGATATCCTTTTAATTTCAACAAACCTTCTCGCTTAGAAATCGAGCCGCACATCTCATGTGCATGTCTTTGTGCTTGCCATTTTCTTTAAAAGCAAAGTAATTTATTTTCTTTTACTTAGTCTTTTTATTGGCTCATGGCATAGGGTCGTCTTGTAACTCCATTTCTCATATGTGATGGGAAGAGTCGATATCCAGTTCAATCCGGCTCCCAAGAAAGAGCTCCTCGATGGTGGAATCGCTTAGATCAGCTCGGCCAGAGTATGTCAAATGAATCATCGGTCATCTCCTTCCGTTGCTCCAAATCAATATCCACTCCGGAGTCATGCAAGCACTACCACATTTCTGGTGCCCCGAAGCATCCACCTTCATGTTCGGCAAATTTGAACTGACTCCGACGTTGGAGGAATACAGTCTCGCCATAGGAATGCCCCCGGAAAAGGAGCTCGCCAAGCCACTGATCTGCATTGACCCTGTGGTTAGTTTATCACGGTTTTTAAAAATCATTCGGTAAAAGAAATAGTTAAAGCCAACAACAATGCATTTCCGCTATCATCTTTAACTGAATGTTTTGAAAAACAATCAATGAACCAAAAAAGCAAGATCTTCCTCTTAGCGTTCTTTGGATTTATTATCTTCCCCTATAGGAAAAATGCCATAAACCCTTTAATGGCGGGGGTGATAAGTCAAGTCGCTTTTGGAGCAGGATATGTGAACATGGTTTTAGCTGAAACATTTTTATCCCTTAATCGTTTTAAGGAAAACAAAGAAAAATCATGAGGGCCGCCCGGAAATTTTACAAATGTGGTTCTTTTCTCATGTCAAAGGATTTGGGCACCTCATGCAAATATTTGAAATCAACAAATTCAAGCATCCACTTCAAAAATTTCAAAGCTTGGAAAAATACTCTCCCAAATGAGGAATATTCTCGATGGATTGATTTATTAAAAACCCCGTCCCCGAGACATTCCTATGGCGAGCTAAATGGTTCATTACAGGAGAGGCACGTTTTGCGCTTGATTATTACGACCCCATCCCACCGCTAGGCCTCTCGGGGCTACCTCATATTATCCACATAGGGTGGCTCGTGGCATGTGGTCCTCCAGAAATCCCGCCGCCACTCAAGTCGGGATTGTTCCGAATCCTTTTCACCCACACCCGCTTATAACTACTCGAGGAGATCCGTATAATCCAGGATGCATGGAGTAGATGTCACACAAAAAAGATCGTTGTACCTAGAAGACTGAAGGGGCAAGAAAAAGCTCATCACGCATCCACGTTCTACATCCTCAACCACATAATTCCCGAAGAATTGCAACCAGTAATCCCCGATGTAGCTAATAAACCTACTCTCCGAAGACGAATCGAATCGCTTGAAAGAAGTTTGAAGACAAGCAGGAAACACATATCAAAGCCAGCACGAAAGAGCAAGCGGATTCACAAGACTAGAGCTTCCCATCACATATGAAATTTGGCAGTTCGGTTTTTTGATGTGAATATGTCTAAATGTGAATAGTTAGGGTCGTTCTATCTTTTATGCCTTGTTTAAAGAGCCCCTTCGGCATTGTATATATTCCCCTGTTAATAAATAAAAATGACTCGACCCTCGCCATGGGCCAATGTTCCATTTGTTTCCTTCACTTATGTTCTTTCTATTTTGCGCAAACACAGGTAATTACGACGTAACTGCATTTAAAAGCTAGAATGGCTGAAGAAAACGTACCAAGCCGTATCGAGATCATGGAAAGTGAAATGAAGCAGGTTTTCAATGTGCTCCAGCAACTCTCAAAACAGATAGATTCCATTCAGGGCAGACTAGCTCCTGCCCCCGCCTCAATCGAAGTACAGTTGCCGCAATCATCCATTCGAGGTGATCAAGGAAAAGATACCGACGATAACATGCCTGAATTGGAGGATGATCCGCACCAAACCGTGATTGAGAAAGCTAAGTCGCGGCTTGTCTAAAATCGAGCATGACAAACGCCTCGAAAAGCTTGAGGAAAGACTCGAAGCAATTGCAAGGCCTCCGATCCTACTTTGTCATATCTCTCCATTTACTCCAAAGTCAAAATGCCAGGAAAATTCAAAATACCCGAGTTTGAAAAGTACGATGGCACGACTTGTCCGAGAGCTCATTTGCAAATGTACTTGGTTCGAATGACCCAAAGACGTTAATAATGCGCCATTGATGATTCAATTGTTCCGCTCAAGTCTAATAGGCCCCGCCCGAGATGGTATATCACGAAAATATAAACCTTCTCGAAGCATGGAGTGAAGTAAGTGAGGCATTTCTCAAGCGGTACAAGTTTATAATGGACATTACCCCTTCTCGTGAGGATCTAGAGCGCACGGAAAAGAAAAAGCATGAATCTTTCAAGGAATATGCCATTAGATGGAGGAATCTGGCCGCCCAAATCAGTCCTGAACCAACTGATTTCGAACTAAGAAAAATGTTCATCAAAACCCTCCCCTATGAATACCGCAATCGAATGGTAACTACGATCGCCGAATCATTCAATCAACTCATCCCAAAGGGGAGAACAAATTGAGATAGGGTTAAGGGATGGCTAGTTCATTGAGCCCGCACCCATCGGCGAAGACTCAACGTGAAAAAGACAAAGAGCCCCCGGTTGATGTTAATGCAACCTACACCGTAAACACCCGCCACCTCCCGACTGCTCGCACAAACACAGACAACGACAGACCGCCAATCGTCAACCTCCTCAACGCTACAACAATAGGAGGCGTGTTCACTCCGCTTCCCGGATCCCCATCACAAGTTCTCGCAATCCTCCGAAACAAGAACCTCCTCTCAACCGAGCCGAAGCGACCCAATGCTGAAAGCTTCTCCAACTATGACCCGTCCAAAAAATGCGATTATCACATGGGAGAAATAGGCCACTCAACTGACGAATGTTTCACCCTTAAGCATCGGATCCAGAACTTGCTAGATACTAAGGCATTCTCGTTCCAAACTACAAAACCGAATGTCCAAAGCAATCCGCTCCCGATCACGCCGGCAAGGTAAATGCAATATTCAGTTCGAGGCCGGTCAAATCGAAATGCCAAAGTACCTCTTACCATTGACATCTATCGAGGGCTGATAGAAGCTGGGTATTATTCAAGCAATGAGAAACCACCCCTTGCGGAATGGAGAAAAGGGTATTAAGAATGATAGAGGCCGGAGTAGTCATATACGCCAGCCACACCGGTATAGTTTCTACCATATCACAAGTCCTCATCAACTGGGAGGAAGAATTTGCCGCGCTAAATACGGAAAAGGAGAAGAAGGATTCCGCCTCACCTGAGAACGTCTTTGAGAGGAATAAAGCTATTGTTCAAGCATCAGTAGCAGAAACAGCTATAGTCATCGAGATTCCCCAACCTTACAAACACGAATACAACAATGCAGCACTCATGGTCTTATGACCTTGAGGTTGGTTTAGTCACAAGATCCGGGCGAACCTATGCACAAGCAAACACTCGGGCCGCTAAGCCCGTCACCGACGAAGAAGCCAAGGAGTTTTTGGCCGTAGTTAAGGCCGCGTGAATATAATGTGGTGGAACAGCTTACGAAAATCACCAGCACAAATCTCTTTTGCTGGAATTGCTTCGACATCCGTCAAGCACCAGAAATCCCTCATGAAAGTACTAAGTGAGGTGCATGTCCCTGAAACAATTGAGCATGACAAACTCAAGGAATTTGTCAGTACTATCCTTTTAAAAGATCAAATGGCATTCTCTGATGAAGAAATTCCTGAAGAGGGTAGAGGACACACCAAGGGCCTCTACATATTAGTCAAGTGCAACGCATCTCACGTCACTCGAGTGCTGATTGACAATGGATCTGCTCTTAACATATGTCCACTAGCGACACTCTGTCGCCTAAAGATAGAGAGATCATGGATCCAGGTACCCAAGACTTCCGTTCGAGCATTCGATGGAACGAAGAAGGAAACAGTGGGGGAAATTGAGCTTGACGTTCAAATAGGCCCGACTATATTCAAAATTTTGTTCCAGGTAATGGACATCCCCACTGCGTTCAATTTCCTCTTAGGACGCCCATGGATCCACATCGCAGGAGCAATGCCGTCAAGCCTCCACCAAAGTGTGAAGTTTGTGGTTGGAGGAAAACTGATCACAGTCCGAGGAGAGGAAGATCACCGCATCTACCACGAGACGGCCATCCCTTATGTTGAACCTAGTGAGAAAAGCGAAGCCAGCTATCAATCGTTCGAGCTCGTGTCTACTATACACGAAACTCGAGGGACTTTGCCCTCATCCCCGAGGTATCAAGTGTTGCAATCATGGTAGGAAAAATCATGGTTGGACATGGTTTCATTCCAGGACAAGGGCTTGGTAGGAGAGGCCAGGGCATCCGTCAGCCTATTAAAACCTTGAGGAGACCCTATACTATCGGTTTAGGATTCTCCCCGGATAGAAAAGCAAAGAAAAAAGTCGGCCTTGTATATCCTCGTCTCGAGGAAACTTTCCCAGGCCCAGCCAGGATGATGTATGAGGAAGAAGAAGTGAATACTTCAAAGTGGTTCAACTCTGGAGGCGCGAAATTACCCATAATCCGGGAGAGCACAGTTCAGCCCGTACTTACTAAGGAAGAAGGACCAGATGGCGTGACCACCATGTTTAGAGACCTTTTCATATGTGCCATTGATGGGGAACAATTAGAAGAAACAGGTGATAGCTTCTCGTTCACCCAGCTTCAGCGTCAAGTCGATGAGCTACACGAGACGGTACACCACTTGACAGAGAGTTTCGCCCAAATTGCCCGTACATTCCTCTCTCGCCACAACGAGGAGTTGGCAGCCAAGGTAAATGAAGAAGACCTTATTGACACGAGCTGGCAAGGGACTCGGCTACCTCAGTCCTCAAGAAGCACGCGGCCATATTCGCCTCTTCCTAAATCGATGGCCATTATTTTTCCCATTCTCTTAGAGCAAGAGATGATCACTAGGGAATTGAGTCGTCCTACTCCCGAGTACTTCCTTGGTTATGATCCGTCCAAGCAATGTGATTATCATTCGGGGAATTAGGACACTCGCTAGATGACTCGCACCATCCCGAGAGACAAGGTTCGGGATCTTTTGACGCCGGGGTATTTATGTTTCGCTCCCCATGGCTGTGTTTTGGCGAAGATCGCCTCCTCGTAGTACCCAAAGCACCCGTATCGTGTTCCCGAGCATGTTAAGGAAGCACGTAGAGGAGAGGTGATCATGGACACTGGGCCAACCAAGTGGTAAATTTGACTACTATGTCAACTATTCAATCCCCCAAAGTTTCTATGATCATCATCACCACATCGTCCCTGATGGGTGGGAAGGCATGGATGATTTGAAGTCCGCAAAGCCGCGAGCAAAGGGAGACGAAACCGGCGATTGGTATGAAGACTTCTTTGTGGGCGCTATCAATGAAGGACCGTCAGGGGAAATGGGTGCGGACCCGCTCGAGTAGAATCCTTTTATTTTCCTCCGCATACTCCCTACGCGGAGTCTCGTACATCTCTTTTAAAGTTTGGGCTTGTTTTGTTTTCAACCTCGTTCCATCTAGGGAACCTTTTTGAAACCACTCAGAAATCCATCTACTAATAAATAAAGTTGAAAACCTTTTGAGGGCATGAGGGGATACACCAAACCAGCCCGTTGATGATAGCCAGCCGCAAAATGAAAGAAGAAATCTGAGGCCCGGGTTTCCTCATGCTTCCTCATCTTAAAGAACAACTCATCCCCATTTTCAAAAGAAAGAAGCATACATGCTGTTAAACTTATTTGTCCCCTTAACTCGTCTATTTTATGATACAGAATAATCTAGCAAAGAAGAGGGTATGGGAACGGTCCAAACAAACACCATAAGTAACCATTCTGATAACTCAGATGAAGATTTTGATGATTCCGACGAAGTTCAACGGAATTGGGAGCGACATGAAGAAGCCAGGCCCCCTACTACTGAAGACACCATCGTTGTCAATTTAGGCAAAGACGGGAGATCCAAGGGAGATAAAGATTGGCGCAAACCTTCCCAAAGAAGAAGCCGCAAGCTTAATCGCCCTCCTAAAGAGATATCAAGATGTATTCGCATGGTCATATGCCGATATGCCGGGCCTCGATCCAATGATTGTGGAACATAGCTTGCCAACTAACCTTGATGTAGCCCCCAAGAAGCAGCGGCTAAGGAGAACTAAACCAGAGTTATCAAAAAAGATTGAAGAAGAAGTGATGAAGCTCCTGGAAGTAGGCTTCCTCGAAGTCTCTCAATACCCTAGTTGGGTAGCGAACATTGTACCAGTAAAGAAGAAAGACGGTCGAATCTGAGTTTGTGTTGACTACCGCGATTTGAACAAAGCAAGCCCAAAAGATGATTTCTCGTTACCTCATATAGACGTTCTTGTGGATAGTACAGCTGGATTTAAGCTTTTCTCTTTCATGGATGGATTCTCAGGATACAACCAAATAAAGATGAAGGAAGAAGACAAGGAAAAAACGGCATTCATTACTCCATGGGGGACTTTTCATTATAAGGTTATGTCTTTCGGCTTGAAAAATGCTGGAGCAACTTACCAACGTGCCATGGTCACCCTTTTCCATGACATGATGCACAAAGAAATTGAAGTATATGTCGACGACATGATCGCCAAAACCAAACATGGAGAAGACCATGTGAAGACCCCGGAGAAATTATTCGACCGACTCCGCGCCTTCAAGTTGCGCTTGAACCCAACAAAATGTGTGTTCGGGGCAACTTCGGCAAATTACTTGGATTCATTGTGAGCTGTGAAGGGATAGAAGTAGACCCGTCAAAAACTAAGGCAATATTTGAGATGCCTCATCCTCGACTCAGTAAGGAAGTCCAGAGCCTCCTGGGAAGATTAAATTATATTGCGCGGTTCATTTCCCAACTTTCTGAAACTGCAAAACCCTTCTTTAAACTTCTCAGGAAGGGTGCACAAATTAAATGGGATGATGATTGCCAACTGGCATTCGAAAATCTAAAGCAGTACCTGATGAAGCCCCGATTCTCGGTACCTCCGGTCCCGGGGCACCCTTTAACCCTCTACCTTACCATCAACAGTGAATCCTTAGGCGCAATGCTCGCACAAGAAGGACCTCACGACGGGAAGGAGCGAGCCATCTACTATTTAAGTAAAAAGTTCACCATGTCGGAACAAAACTACTCCAAATCAGAAAAAACATGCGCTGCATTGGTATGGGTGTTGCACAGACTCCGGCAGTATACCTTGCACTACAAAACGTTCCTCGTAACTGAGAGTGACCCGATCAAATATTTGCTCGGTCGCTCGGCCTTGGTAGGAAAATTGGCCAAATGGCAAATCCTGATCTCAGAATTCGACATCCAAGTTATGTTGCAAAAATCAGTTAAAGGTCGAGTGATTGCGGATATGTTAGCAGATGGCCCTAAGGAGGTACACGAGGATAATACACCGCACGACCGGATTTCAACAATAGAAGAAGACGCTTGGACTATGTTTTTCGATGGAGCTGTAAATTTGTCAAGCTCGCACCGGGGCGCTTTTGATATCCCCTAATGGGCAACATTATCCCGTGGCTGCAAAATTGATTTTTCCATGCACCAACAATATAGCCGAATATGAAGCATGCATCCTCGGCTTACAAGCGCTATTGAAATGGAAGTGACAAAACTAAAAGTATTCGGTGACTCCGCCTTAATCATCCTCCAAACTGTGGGTGAATGGAAGACGAGAGATACCAAACTTGTGCCTTATCACAACTACTTGGAAAAATTGGTGGGAGAATTTCAAGACATCTCGTTTGAATACCTTCCTAGAATTCATAATCAGTTTGCTGATGCACTAGCAACGTTGTCATCTATGTTACAAGTAACGAAAGGGTTAGAAGTAGAACCTTTGAAGATCGAAGTTCTGACAAGACAGGCCCACTGCATGGCTATAACCAAAGAACCCGACGGAAAACCCTAGTATTACGATATCATGAAATACGTCCAAAAGGGGAATTCCCGAAGAAAGCACTCACTCGATCGAAAATACCTAATGAAAATGGCCTCAAGGTTCTTCGTCAGAGGTGAAAATATGTACAAAAGATCATATGATTCAATCCTACTAAGTTGTGTTGATGCAACTGAAGCCACACGGATAATGCAGGAAATACATGAGGGAGTATGTGGCCCTCACTTGAATGGACGCATGTTGGCCAAGAAAATAATGAGATTAGGTTATTATTGGCTCCCTTTGGAAGGCGATTGCGCACAACATGTGCGAAGCTGTCATCGTTGCCGATTCACGGAACAAGATAAATGTCCCTCCAACTGAACTACATCAATTATCTGAACCGTGGCCATTTTCAATGTGAGGCATTGATGTAATTGGCCCAATTAATCCGAAGGCATCAAATGGGCATCGGTTTATCTTAGTTGCAATTGATTACTTCTCAAAATGGATCGAGGCCACATCATATGCAAGCGTAACTGCGCGGAACGTTATGAAGTTCATTAGACGTGACATAATCGCCCGATATGGCGTGCCCGAAGCTATCATCACCGACAATGGGTCAAACCTGAACAACAAGTTGATTGATCAATTATTCTCTGAGTTCAAAATCCAACATCTGAACTCGTCCCCTTATCGTCCACAAATGAATGGAGCCGTGGAAGCCGCCAACAAGAACATCAAGAGAATCCTAGCCAAGACAGCTGAAAACTATCGCGACTGGCATGAAAGGTTACCCTTCGCACTAACAGCATATCGAACTTCGATTCGAACCTCCACCGGGGCAACCCCTTTCTCCCTGGTTTATGGCATGGAAGCGGTTTTGCCCATAGAAGTAGAAATCTCATCCCTACGAATTTTATCCCAGGTAGGGTTGTCTCGAGGGAGAGTGGACACAACAAAGGCTCGAGCAACTGAATATGATCGATGAAAACGACTAAAAGCCCTCTGTCATGGTCGGTGTTATCAACGGAAGGTAGCCCGATCGTTCAATCGAAAGTGCGACCTAGGAACTTCGAGGTAAATGAGCTAGTCTTGAGGAAGACACTGCCGATCTTCCGGAGCCCGGTGGCAAGTTTGCCCCAAATTACAAGGGTCCTTATGTGATAAAGAAGATACTCCCCGGAGGAGCCTTGATCCCAGAAATGGATGGGCGGGAATTCTCCAAACCGGTTAATTCTTTGCTGTAAAAAGTACTACCCTTGAAAGATGTTCATTGCCCGGCATTGCCAAGCATTTCTCTATCAAAATGAAATTGCCTCTGCGCCTTTTGTGAGTGACGTATTTGCACCATCATAAAAATGTGTTTGGTAGATTCAGCAAAGAGGAATGAATGGTAATCACTAGCATTTAAGGGAGTGTTGAGAATCAGGTAGCAAACTTGATAGGATAATCGATACTACCCAAGCAAGCGCATAGGAGTGACCTACGTCAGATTCACCTAACTTGGTGTAAAAGACGTGTCGCTCAAAAGCCAATCCAGTTAAATAAAAGAAGCCATCTATCCCGCACGATAACCTTGAACCGGGAAACCTCACTTCTTGTTCCCGACGCATGTTCTCTCGGGAAATAGTTAACAAAAGCTAGAGGTTTTTATTGTCCATCTCGATTCCATAGAAGCTTGAAATACATGACTTTATCCACATGTTGCTATAATAGACAACAAGCAATCGAGGCATACGTAGCCACAAATAAAAATGCCAATCAAAAGAAGCATGGAACCGTAAAGAGACCGTCATCAACGTTCAAATATTCTTGGAGGCCAGCACATACAAATGATGGGGAAAAACTAATTTGATATCATTCCCCAAAGACTCGCTCTCGAACTCGTTTTCTTTGCCATATTGACGGGAGGCGTTGGGATTCCGAACCAAGCTTAATGGTTAAATAGTGGCAAATCCAAAGTGATCCGATCAATTTACATAACCCGAGACAAGAGCAGAGATGCCCGTTCAGCGTCCCAACCCTTAGATGATCATTCGTGTATTATCTCTCTGTGAAGACAATCCGTCGGCACCCCTCTGTGAATAGCTCTTTTGATATTCAAAATTCAGCACATTTGTAAATACAATTCCACCAAGTAAACACCCCTAAAATTGTCAATGGGGTCTCTTGAGTAGAAAATCATTCATTTGTTTTGAGAGTACAAACTCTCTCATGCTTAAAAAAAAAATGCTGCATGCCTTTCTCCAAATGGATTTTTGCATGATGATTTTGCCTGTCTAAATCACTGATTCCATTAAGGATTACTAGAATAGACAGCTAAGTGAAGAATACAAGATTAGTTGAGCATGCTGGATGAGGTGCGTCAGGATGATGACTGGCAAGCCATATCCTACACACGGTCCCCCATCTATACACTTGTGAGATGAGTGCAGAAAATTCCATGACTGCAGGGTAAAGAGTTCTCTCGCGAATGGTACAATAACCAAAATAGTGAGAGGCATTTCATTGCTCACCCCCTATTGAGCCCCCATACACTTTGGTGAAGCTTCTCTCATCAAGAATCACCCCACATTGGAGCATGTCAAAGACAAGGCAAATCAGCATCACAAGGTGAGAAGAGGGATAGAAATTCTCTTGCTTGCACTTGCATCAATCTTCGAGTATCTTTATTGCATATGAACACTCGCATTAATTTAAGTGCCTTAGAATAACGAAGAGCAATGCATTTGTATACATTGTACAACCCAAGTGAGTCTGTAATTTTACCCTCACATTGAGACAAAGCAGAAGTTATTGCCATAGCCTAGAGCGTTGGCCGAAGATGAAGACTCAAAGTCTAAATAATGGTGCTTCGATTGAACTCGCCTAGATCGTTCCTCAAGCAACAAAAATGAAAAAGCAGGGGGCATAAAAAGCAGTGTACCTGGTAAAAGCAAGGTCATGCCCATAAATGAGGAACTGGAATAAAAGTCGGGGCATAAAAAAAAAGTGTGCACAGTAAAAGCAAGGCCAATGCCCCCAGATCAAAAAAATGCAGCCAAGAAAAGTTGTGGTTGTAAAATCTCCATTTGATAATAGGAAGAAAGACTAGTGACGAATGCTAAGACAGTCACCAACTCTCACCCTTCTACATGTGAGTCGAGTCTACGTTATATTCCCATTGTAAAAAGTCTCTTCAGACTAGGGGCACTTCAATTAATGTAAGATTTCATATGTGCATAAACATCGCTCGAAGAAGTACGAGCAAGATTACTCTATCTCTTTTCGCAGGGTTCCTGACTTGTAAACCCGGAGAGAATCGTGCAACATTTTCATCCATCAACTTCAACCTTGATGATCCCCTTCGATGAGCTGCTAACCAAGTCTTCATCATAATTTCAACAAAGACCTCTCACATTGGTAAAGTCGTACTACTTGCGAAAATACTCGGACCCCTGCTGACATGATGACAGTGAGAAGTGTGATCCTTATAAATCCTGCATCAATGGTCAGGATAAAACAGCCTTTCCATGAGAGTGAGTGAAAAGTCCTTTCAGACTGAAAGTCCCTCATCTGGCATGCTCAAGACATCTACATTCTAAATGAGGGTTGTCTTTCAAAATCTTCCCCAGTGGAATTCGGATGATACAAAACTGACAAAGTTGTCATGCATAAATCGCATTTGAATTTATGAATTTATAGCATATACAATCATTGTGTACATGTCTGCATATTGTGTAAATAGCAAACATACTCTCAGTGATCAGAGATATTGCCAGGTAAGCATATCCCTGCCTTCATCTGTCTTAAAGTACCTACCACTGTCCTGGTACTCTATTCTTGTCACTCGACCTGTTCGAGTCATCCCCTAAGTTTGGGTGCTTGCAGCAGTCTAAGTATCCCATTGTCTTTGAGTACTCACCATTTGCCGGGTACTCCCTCTTGTCGACACTCGACCTGTTCGAGTTGTCCCCAAAATATTAATATTTGCAACTGTCGAGAAATCCCCCTGTTTTGAATGCATGCCGCTACCCAGGTACTCCCTCTGTTGACACTCGATCTGTTCGAGTTGTCCTTAAAGTTTGGATACTCTTGACTGTCTAAGTATCCTCTTGTCTTTGAGTACCGACCACCGTTTGAATACTCCCTTTCCGTGACACTCGACTTGTCCGAGTTGTCCTCCAAATTGTATCTTTGAATACTAGCAGCTACTCAAGTATTCCACCACATTATGCGCCTGCAATCACCCAGGTATGCTTTCTTACACTTGGACCAGTTGAGTGGTCCCTGATTATATCATTAAATATTTGTGTTCATCCAAATATTTCTCTACTTTGTACACCTGTGTGCCTGCCGCCATCCAGGTGAGCCTTGTGCTACATTCAAATTCCCAATTTCCAGAAGGTGAGAGACCTTCATGAATATTCCAGGTACGTCCTCGATATTCCCAACTACCAGGAGGTGAGAAACCTTCACGAATATCTCAGGTACGTCCTCGATATTCCCCAATTGCCAAGAGGTGGGAGACCTTCACGAATATCCAAGGTACGTCCTCGATATTCCCAACTACCAGGAGATGAGAGACCTTCACGAATATCTCAGGTGCGTCCTCGATATTCCCATTACCAGAAGGTGAGAGACCTTCACGAATATCTCAGGTACGTCCTCGATATTCTCAACTACCAGAAGGTAAGAGACCTTCACGAATATCTCAGGTACGTCCTCGATATTCCCAAATACCAGAAGGTGAGAGACCTTCACGAATATCTCGGTACGTCCTCGATATTCCCGATTATCAAAAGGTGAGAGACCTCCATGAATATGCGAAACCCATCCTCGATATCCCGTTTGCCAGGTATTTTTAGAAATTCGTACTTGTGATCATCTAACGCCTGCGAACGTTCAGGCATCCTTTAAAGTCCGTAATTGTTAACATTCAAGTACTCTTTTGACACTTGCAATCAATCAAGTATTTTCCAGTATCTAGTACTTGTGAGCATACAGGTACCCCTTCGATATCTGCGAACATCTAGGTATCCTCCAAGAGTTTGTACTTGTGATCATCCAAGTACCCCTTCAACGCCTGCAAAGGCCCAACTATCCTTCAGGTTTGTACTTGTGAATATCCAGGTACTCTTTCAATGCCTGTGAATGTCCAGGTATCCTCAACAAATTGATGCCCTGCGAAAGGTCGGTGCATCCCCCGAGAAAGATCGGGTACCAACTGGTGTCTTTCACGAAGATCAAGCACCTAACAAAACGATGCCCTGAGAAAGATCGACGCATCTCCCGAGAAAGGTCGGGTACCAACTGGTGTCTTTGACAGAGGTCAGACATCCCCACAAATCGATGCCCTGAGAAAGGTCAATGCATCCCCCGAGAAAGGTCGGGTTCCTACCGATGTCTTTGACAGAGGTCAGACATCCCCACAAATCGATGCCCTGAGAAAGGTCAATGCATCCCCCGAGAAAGGTCGGGTTCCTACCGGTGTCTTTGACAGAAGTCAGACACCCCAACAAATATGATGCCCTAAGAAAGGTCGGCGCATCTCCCGAGAAAGGTCGGGTACCAACTGGTGTCTTTGACAGAGGTCAGACATCTCCACAAATTGATGCCATGAGAAAGGTCGTTGCATCCTCCCGAGAAAGGTCGGGTTCCTACCAGTGTCTTTAACAGAGATCAGGCACTCCACAAAACAGATGCCCTAAGAAAGGTCGGCACATCTCCCGAGAAAGGTTGGGTACCAACTGGTGTCCTCGATACAAATCAGGCACCCACAAATGAGATGCCCTGAGAAAGGCGACCGAAGAATGGTTCGAGTCTTGGAGAAACAGTTTATCGTCAGGCGACCGAAGAATGGTTCGGGTCCTAGAGAAGCAACCCTCTCATATCACCAGGTAGGATGACACCTTGATACTTGCCAAAACTCAGGGTTCACACCCTATCTCACTCACTCTCGGTAAGTAATTCCAGGTATCTTCTTAGCTGTCTTAGTATATGTAATGTTATATTGCTCTTTTTGCATAGGTAAAATTTAGGCATCAGTTTGTCTTTGAATGCAACCTCTGCGAGCTCACCTTCAAAGAGGGGCAAAATGTTGACGCCTAAATTAATTAGGTTTTTATTTTTTATTTTTTAGTCTATTTTATTTGGATAAATAAATAAATAAATAAAAACAAAACAAACAAAAGAAAAAGAAAGCAAAAGGGAGCGGCACACAACCCCCCTCCCTTTCTCCGCATGGGCCCCCGCGCCCGTCTTCCTCCGGCCCGGCCCACTTTGGGTCGTCTTCCTCCTTCGACCGCCTCTGCAGCGCACGCGCGGAGGGCGCACCTCCGGGAGAGTAGGCGAGTAGCAAAGACGCACGTGGAGCGGGAGGAGCGAGCGGCGACGGGGCGTGGCCGGAGGAGGCGCAGAGGGCGGATGGGACGGCGGTCTAACCGGCGGGTCGACCTTCGCCGACCGGCCCCCCCTTCGCCTATAAATGAGGGGGCCACCGTCGACGAAGGGGACGGCGAACCGAGAGAGAGAGAGAGAGAGAGAGGCTGAAGCTCGAGGTCCTTGAGAGACTTCAGGGAGCTCGAGCGGAGGGCCGGCCAAGGTGTGGTGAGCTCGGAGGGGTCCCCGAGAGATTTCGGGGAGCTTGAAGGGCGAGCCCGAGGGAGAGAGAGGGCAGCCCGGCGCCAGATCTGTCTAGATCCGACCGTCCGAGATCCGCCGCGGCCACCGTCCGCCTCTGCCGTGGCCGCCTTCGATCTAGCATCACCGTCATTGTCTCTGTTCAAGAAAAGGTAAAAATAGACCCGTCACCGTCGTCCCCCACCGCTTTCCATCGCCGTCGCCGTCGTCATAGTCGCCGCCATCGTTGCTGTCGCCGCCGCAACGCCCGCTTTCCATCCCGGCGCCGCGGATTCGCAAACCCTAGGGTTTGTGATTTTCCGGGTCGCGAAGCGGATCCGGACCCGGAAAATCGGGTAGGGTTCGCAATCTGGGGCGGCTGGGGAAGCGGGTCGTGAGTCGGAGCCGAGTCGGGTAGGGTTCCGAGGGAGCCGGGTCGCAAGCGGGTCGCCGGGTCAAGTCGCCGGGTCGGGCGGATGGCCCGGTTCCTCTAGGGTTTCGCCGTTTCCCCCAAAACGGCGTCGTTTTAAAACAAAAATAATAATAATAATAAAAAATGAAAAAATCCGAGCCGCAACGCGGGCCCAAATGCAGATTGGCCTTTTTTTTTTAATATGTTTTAATAAATAAATATTAAGCAAATAATTTATTTTTCAAAAAAATCAAAAAAATATTTTATTTTCGAAAAATATTAAAAATATATTTTAATTTCCAAAAAGCAGAAAAAACTTTAAAAATATAAAAAAATATTTTATTTTCGAGAAAAATCAAAAAAATCAAAAAATGCTTTATTTTCCAAAAAAATATTAAAAATATTTTATTTTCCGCCAAAAAAAAATCCAAAAATCCCTTTTATGTCCAAAAAAAAATGAAAAAGGTTCAAAAAATGTTTTCCTCCCAAAGATGCATGGAAAATCCTTAAAACATCCAAAAAACCTCAAGATTTAAACAAGGTTAGGTACCGAAAGGGCATTAGTGATTAACTAGTGTAATCAAGTCCCCGATCCTAATTTCTCTCGGTTGCGCAGGAGCGAATATTTCTCCCAATATTTCGCATGGGTTTCTAATCAACCCACCCCAAATTGATTAGTGGCGACTCCATTTTAAAAATTAACTTACAGGTTAAAAACTTTGACCATTAAAGTCGTGAATTGGTGGACTTGGGAGAGTCCGGGCTTAATTAATCCAGCCGAGCCATTAGCCTCCTTAGGCGCCCGCCCCGATCGGGCGCCGGAAAAAAAGAGGTCGCGACAATTACAAGTTGTAATGTTCGTTAAGGTTAGGAATTTGGAATCAACTCACATTCGGGTAGCAATTACATGGACTAGCTCTCGCAGCTGAGTTGAGTCGCGACCACTGGCAGTAAGTCGATGACGGCAAATAGAACCAACATTTGGCGAGCTTGGGGTTTAATTCTAGGTTGAACCAACGTTCGGCAACCTCGAGTAACGTTAGGCGCGACATGGGCAATGCTAGATTCTGCACTGATTGGCAACAAGGACGTCAAGGCTGCAGCTAGTTCTGTCCAAGTTGCGGTGCGAATAGCAGCAACTTGTTGTCGAGAGGCAGAGATGCGGTGGCTCGTCGTTGAATTCTAAATAGCAGTGGCGTCATCAATGACAAAATGGCAACGGTGGAACAACAACAACATCGGGCGGTGGCCCAACAACAGCTTGTCATTAGGAGGCGGCAAGCACGATGGCAATAGCCGGCAACATTGTCAAACAAAGCAGCGATGGCGTCAATGGCGACATCATGGGTCATGACGGTGGCATTGAGGGCAGCAAGTAGCATCGAATCGTCATCGGGAGAATGGAGTGTTGCAGAGAGGAAATGGAAAGAAAAGGGAAAGTGAAGAATGAACATTGAAGAAAACGTTAGTGTTTTGGAGAGAGGGAATCCCGATTTCGGCTCCCGGTTCTAGTTCCAGTTCTGATTGGAATCGAGAATCGAATCATGAACCGCCGATTCTCAAAAAAAAGGAACCGAGAATGGGAACCTTTCTCTTTAGAACCGAGAACTAAACCGGACCCTCAAGTGCAGTTCTCCAATTCCCGGTTCTACCCAGGGATAGTGCTCACCCCTAGTCGGCAACATGTTCTCATCTTGCTCGATCTTAAGCTAGAAAATTACAATAAAAAAAATCATAAACGTATTGTAAGGATGCTAAATCAATTATAAACCTTTTGATTTGGTCAACTATGACCTAAATATTAACAATTTGCAATGTAGTTCTCTTAGCAAATTTTGGCCGGCAATCATTGACTTGGACACCGGCTATTTTACATGATGCAGCCGGCATTGACATAGACAATTTCTTTGATTTTTCAAAATTTTCAAAATATGTAATTATTTTGAATTTTTCCTTTTCTTTTATTTCATTCTTCCTCTACTGGCCACCGAGCTTCAGCAATGGCCTACAACCAACCTTGGGCAAGGCTCACCCTAACCAGATGGTGAGGTTAAGCCTTTAGAGCTCAAGGCTGATGAGATCAACCCTTGCCAACCCTCCTCTATGGTCGATCACTAGCAATGGTGACTAGGGAGGAAAAAGAAAAGAAAAAAGTTCTAAAATTCAGAAAAAATTATAAATTAATTTGTCTATGTTTGCGATTGCCAAGTAAAATTAGCCAGAATTACTACATTGGCAAATTGTCAAAAAGACTCAATTGGCTAAATTGAAATATTTTAGTATCGATACCCAAGCAATAGATTTGGGACTTCTTTTTTTTTTTTTATCAATTATCCCACTATAAACTGTTATCACATTCATGTCATGTCCTTGATTTAAATATGCACATGGGAAATTATTAGCTAACCGTACCGTTAGCTTAGGAAACAAACGGTGAACCCTCCACCACACATTTCCCCATGCTTGTGCTTCGCTTGGCAAGTTTCCACATGCTTGTGCTGGAGAAAGAAAACTTTTGTGGCTTTCTTTGAGACGGTCAGCGGTCAGACCTTCATGCTAAATGGACCCCATGCACATTAAGATCGATATGTAAACTTCATTACCGGCATTAGCAGCTTATTTTATGCAAGTTATTTTGAGGGGCATCCAACACGCATATCCTTCAAAGGCCTTCATCACTGCATGATCTCTCCCTCCATCATAATTCTCGCAATGATTCCCGCTATATATATATATATATATACGGCGATATAAATTCTCCGTGCGAATGCATATGATCATGCTCCCTTGTCTCGCAAGCTAGAGATCCCAAACACACGTATAGAGAAGGATCATGGAAGGTTTGCTCCAGTGCCCTGCGAACTACGTGCCTTTGACTCCCATAAGCTTCTTAGAGAGAGCAGCTTTCGTCTATGGCAACAAGGTTTCCATCATCTACGGCAATACAAGGTACACATGGAGACAGACCCACGAAAGGTGTTTGAAACTCGCCTCTGCTCTGACGAGGTTGAAGATCTCACGCGGCGATATCGTAAGTCTCTCTATCTTGTTTCCCTCATCCTTCATTGTATCCTTGAGTTTCATTCAAATGAAAAGTGGTCCTCGTTCTCTTTCCTTTTTGCTTCCATAAGCTTTTAGTTTTCCTAAAGCTCGTGGTCTCAAATAGAGGGAATAAGGTAGTAGATCAGGGTCTTCCTGTGACAAGCCATAGACCCAAGAAAAGTGGGAGTGACAAAGATCATTCTATAGATAGATTGTTCTTCACGGTACATTCTCATCGAGCTATTATTGATGGTTTCGAGTCTAGGGATGTGCAAAACGGACTGCCCAAACCAAAGTGTGGTTCCCGATTCCTCAAAATGAAACTGGTGTCCGGGCGATCCGATTCCTAGTTCCAAGATGGAACCGGACTGGACCGGACTGAACCGACTACTTTTTTTTTTCTTTAAAAAAATTAGTAAAATGTGAACTAATGCTTTCTCATCAAATGGTACCAAAAGTTATGGCACAATAACTCTTCACTCATCGTCACTTCTGTCAATATCTTAAGATTTGTCACTTTACCTTGTTGTGCATGGCCACTCTTTAATAGGAAAAAAAAAAAATTGCCCACTTCCACTGGACCAGACCGAAACTAATGGTCTGGTCCAATTCCATCCTAGGACCAAACGGTCCGGTCCCCAATTCTTGGTTTCACTTTGGCACTAGACTGGAATGGGAACTGATCACCACTAACATGAACCGTCGTTAGATCAGGTGAACATCACAGCGGATATGCATGCACCAGAGATGCTATCTCGAGTCTCTTTTTCTTTCGTCATCCCCTTAGATGGTATATCAAGAGAAGGAGAACCCACGGAACCGTTCAATCTGCCAAATTAGGTAAAGATGAAGGAGGTCAACTCCCGAGCTCTTCTGACCAAAAAAAAAAACCGAGATCCTCCATTGTCTATGTTATTTCATAGATGTCCGTATGCTGTGTCGGACAAACCATTAACATAAACAACTGGAATGATTGGAAATACATATACAAAAATATATTCCATGGACCAAAAACTTAAAAAAAAAAAAAAAAAAAAAGTCTAGCCTCGCAAAGGAAGAATTTATAATACGTAACCTAGTTCATGTTAATCTTTACCTAAAATGAATTGTGATTGACTTGCCAAATTCAAGAGAAAGGTTTGCTAGAAAACACATTCTTGTTTGGATGAAGGAAAGAAACGAAGTGAAAGGATTAGAAGAAGTTGGTAAAGTCAACTATTGTGTAAGAGGGCATGTTTTGCATTCAAAACAAAAGCATAATGTAATTTATTTATTTTTTTGCGTTACCACCAAAATTTGGATTATCATTCAAATTTTAGAAAAATTTGATCAAATTACATGTGAAGTTATGCATCAATACTTGAGTATTTGAAGTTTTGGGAGTTTCGAATTCGAAAATAGGTCAAAGTGGGTGAGTAGCATGATTTAAATTAAGCAAACGGTGAAAAGCATAAGTGAAGACAAGCCCTATATACGTAAAAGATATTAATGAATGCATGTCTGTCCCTCTCTTTTCCCTTGCATCCTTCAAAACCTCTCATCTTTTATTTTGTAATTACCTCACAGTCCCTTTTTTTTTTTTTTTTTTCATTTCCAATCACCCCTACCTAACATAGTATCAAAGAGCACTATAATCTCGATATATAGGAACCCCTATTTTATATGCTAATAGTAGAAAAACTAAGACCCGTTGGTGGTAGGTTAAAACTTGAGAATTTTTCTCTTAATATGGTAATCTATAACATGTACAGTACTAACAGTACAAGACCTCTGATGAAATTGAACTTTTTTAAGTGAAATACTAATATTATAGCTAATTTCTTTGAATCTGAAAAGGATGAAATTTCTAAAATGATTATAAATTGCTCCACTAACTCAAATTATTGTAATACCCTTTAGTTATTTTATATCAGTAAAAGTAAAACAACATAAATTATTTCACTCTTTTACATTATTCCATTACTCTACACACTATAATAATTGTTAAAGTAAATCATTTGAGCACATTGCCCCTGCACCTCTCCGCGTTGGAATTCTAGCCTCGTCAACATTGACTATAAGGGCATGACAAAAAAAAAAGACTTTTAAGGGGACAAACTCAGAAGGTCCCATCTCAATCTTCACCCACCCACGAAGAGGAGTCCCGCACGTCATGAATTTTGGGTCTACAGCTAACTTCTATCAAACCATTTTTGCTAAAACAATAAACGCATTAATCCCCCGATCAAAAGGGTTCGCTTAATCGAAAACCATATTTATTTTTTGACTTAATTTTTTAAAAATAAAATTGCGGCAAAGAGGATCCTACTCAATCTTTGAATGCACATTAATGTATTTGCGCATTTTCTTGGGGTCATGTGCTCCGACAACACATTCACTTTGACTGGATTGAACTAGCGTGAAACAGAAGTTAATGGTCCCTAAATTTTGGCGTATGCTCATGTGCAACATATTATGTCGTCAATCACGGCACGTTTCCATATCTAGAAAAAATTGAAGTCAACGAGGCGTGTCAACCGGTGAAGATGGACCCTGCGAGACGTTCTCCTTGATTTACTGGGGCACAGTTCACACGTTAGAATTTTATCCATTACGTTATATTTACTGCGTGATTGAATAAGTATAAAACGGGGCCAGATGTCATAATGCTCCAATCAGTCTCCTTTGACTCGAAGGAGTTAAAAGGGGAGCCAACTTTTCCATCCTTGACTCAAGAGGCAGTTTAATATTGTCTTTCTCTTGTGAGAGGAAAGGTTAAAGGGGAGTCTTACAACTTACGTGGATCCGACACTTCGGTCCTAAGTTCTTTTTATTGCAGTAAAACTTACAAATGATTTGGTATGCATGATTGAACGGTGAGCTGCAATCCTCTAAGTCGACGCTACCTATTGGTACAGACCCATTCATTTGTTAAAATTTGTATAAGATCATCACCAATTGATCAAAAAAATTTAAGCTATTATATGAAAGCATGATGTATTATTTAACTGCTATGACATTTCCCTTCTTACTTAGGCTTGTATTTCACCTGAGACTAATGGGTGAAATAATAATAGACAAAGAAAAAGTATAAAAATATTTGAATTCAAGACACCCTCTGGAGCCACTACTACTTAGAATTCAGTGCACAATAATTTACTGCAACAACTTTGGAATATGGTGCCCGTGTTAGAATATTTAAATAACAAATTACGAATTCATCTAACAATTTATGTTTTTAGAACAATTAGCTATAATCCCACAAAATCTCAACATAGTATCAACATAGGAGACCTTGAGTTCACATATTCTAGACTTCTATTTACCTCACCAATTACATATTTCCAAGCTTTATGCTTAAGTTAAAGTCCAACTTAAGCATTATGGGGATTGTTAGAATAATTAAAAATTAAATCATTTTTCATCTAATAGCTTAAGTTTTTAGAAAAATTAGTTATAGTCCCATAAAATCTCAACATATTATATTTTACGTCTAAAAACTCTCCCTCACGCAAAGGTTTGGTTCATGATAAAGGCCTTAAGCATAGATCCCAACATGTGAGCCCCATGGGCTTATAAATAAGGGAACCTACAAACGAGCGAAAAGGGCATGGTGCTGTTTTACTATAAGATAGCTCTACTTAAATCGTCTAGTGGACAATGAAAATTATCACATGTGTCGGACTCCTTGCATTTCGAATTGACAGATGATTGTGAATCAAGAAAGGAACACAAACTCGATGATTAGGTTCTAAAACTTATGAAATAAATCTACTAATTACAGCACATTATTTTCGAAGGATACGATCAAGCATTTCATTAACATAAACAACTGGAATGATTGGACATAAATTACTGGGAAATGAATAGAAATAAGTAAGGTGCATTGACAAAAGTAAAATCTTGTCCTTCTGATGTTTGTGCATATCTTTTCCTCCTTAGTTTCTCCTATTTATAGTCCATGGGTAGCCGGCCTATTCTAATAAGTGTTCTCGCTCATTGAAATTTAATTTTGGTTCCATTTTATGGTATAATTGTTCCCGCCTCAGAACCTCGATTGCAATAACTAATTGACTCAGCTATACAAATTTATTGATAGCAACTATTAGTTAATACCTTTGATAATTGTTCCTATCTGAGTTTGACTGCAACAATCGTTTCTGGTATTTTTATCCTTACAGCTGATTTGATTTCGGCCAAGTTTTGCGAGTCGATGTTAATGTTTCTCAATTCCATCGACATTGATTTGACCAACATCGGCTTGACTCTTCCCACCTTGTCCACTTAATTCCGTTGGCTTCTCACAGTCATTGTTGTCGTTTAACCACTGACTGTATTTATAGTGAATATCATATTGCATATGCTCATCAACATACTGTTTACTTCTTCCTTAATGACATCCTACATAATCTATTAATCGGTCAATATTCATAATCGGCCTTGACCTTGTTTAGTTGACTACAGCCCGACTTAAAAGATTGATCTTCGTCTCAATGTGTTTAGCACTTCCTCGTCAAAGCCATAAAGCCATAGGTGATGTATAGTTAAGGGCATCAATTCTTATGAAATTGGCATCAAAGTTGACATTTTTAGGCTGCTAATAGTCACAGACTATATTTAACATTTTAACAGTTTTACATATGTCTGATCTTCTTCTTTTAATGGACCCATTACACTAAGGAGTTTCACCCTATATGGATGAAAACCGCCATTGCATTTCGAAGACCCAATAACCTTGCTTTTCCATCCAAAATGACACAATCCAGGAGTAGCATAATAAGGCTTTCGGGGAGTTTTTCCTAATGATCACAACTGTCAATTTCTACCTTTTCTCCTTTCGTTTTATGTGATCATAATGCAGAAATTATCAAGACAATAATCATGTCGAGTTAGAAGTCGTGGTTTCAAAAGAAAGAAAGTAAAAATGGTTTTCAGTTGGTTAAAGCTAATGCGCATGTGTCACGGGTCAATAGTTCCTTGGCCACGGAGTGACCTATTCGGTGCTGGCAAGCAAAATTCGCTAGGTCAACCTTCCTTCTATAGTTGTTCCAATGAGCAATACGATGAATAGCTCTTTTATACAAGATCGTACCACGCCCAGCTTAGCTTGGGCGTCTAGTCCATCGAGTGAAATAGCAGATCTCTTTAGGCTCAACAACTGGTTTTAGCCTACCATGGCCTCATCAAGAGAGCGGCATCAACTCCCGATCAGTTTGTACACGGGAGGCCAACCCCACCTTCAAAGTTCCTAAGTAATATAATCATTATATCATGGAATTCATAACACCAACCATCCTGACGCCACTCTAACAGACCAATTGTGTTCATCCTTTCTATATCCTCACTCTTGACTCGATAACCCCAAACTTCACTCCTAAGGGTTCACGGGTATGGAAGAATCATGGACTGTGACAAACTCCCCCACTCAATTCCACAACGCTCTCATTGCGGGCTGTTTTGTCGCTTCCCTATGTTTCCCTAACCATCAATGCCACTTCTTGGGACTTACATAGATGGCAACGCTCGCCCAACAGAACAATTCACTCCACTCCATCGCTTGCTCTCCCTGATCAAAGTCGTTTGTGAATCTCCAATCACTTGGGGCGTGCATGACAACCATTCTATTCTAGAAATAGTTTTTGGAACAGAAATAGATTTTTCTATTTCTATTTCTACAAGAGTTTCTAAGCAAAAATAACCGTTTGATAACGACACAAAATTTCTACTCTAAAAATAGAAATTCGTTTGATAACGATACGAAATTTCTTCCTTTCAGACGGCGTCGGCGGCGACCTGCAACCTTTAATATAAAAAATAAAAATAAAAATGATTTATTAACAAAAAATAAATAAAATAAATAAATAAATCATAAAAATATATATATCATTTTATTTTAAAATAAAAATATCCTTAAAAATAAATTTATTTTATTTATACTATTTTATTTTATTTTACTAATAAATTTATTTTAAAATGAATAAAAATTAAAAATTAAAATAAATTTATTCGGCAAAACACTCAAGGCAAATAAAAATAAATTCATTAAATTTATTTTTATTTATCATCAATAAATTATTTTTAATAAATTTAATAAATTTAATTTTAATAAACTAAAAATAAAATGATAAATAAAAATAATTTATTTATTTTTAATTTATTTTTAATAAATTTATTTTTTTAAATGAATAAAATGAATATATTTATTTTTATTTATTTTTAATTTTAATAAAATGAATTTAATTAAATTTAGTTTTAATAAATAAATAATATATTTATTTTGATTAAATTTATTTAATTTATTTATTAAAAATAATTTTTATAATAAAAATTATCATTTTATTTTTAAAAATAAAAATGTATTCATTTTATTTTAAAAAATATTTTATTTTTAAGGATTTCTTTAATTTATACGTAAAATAAATATTTATTCGTAAAAATAAAAATAAATATCATTTTATTTATTCGAATAATTCATTTTAAAATGATATTTATAAAAATAATTTATTTGGCGACCGGTGACGATAACCGCGGCGGGGGCGGCGGGCGGCCAGCGGCGACGGACGGTGGTCGGCGGCAACGGATGAAGGACTAGTTGACGAATAATGAGAAAAAATTTTATTTCTCATTTCTGTTCCAGAAATAAAGAAATAGAAAATTTCTACTTCGATTTCTATTCCAAACATATTTACGGAATAGAAATCTATTCGAAAATAGAAAAATGGAATAAGTTTATCCCACAGTTTCTATTCCAAAAACGGGTTTGGAATAGAAAAATTGTTTCTAGAATAGAAATTCTGGTTTGTCATGCACCCCCTTGTGCTCCTCAACAAATGTTGCACCCCTAGCCAACTACACCCGTATGGTAGCACCTTTTTTCGCCTACTAAGCTCCTCCTTATCTCAGCAAGCCAATAGAGGGTCCCCCTTGGTGGAAACGTGCTCACAGACCTCTTCTTTAAGATTCGCCCATTGATCCAAAAACGTTATCCCCATTCAACGAGCAATTCGGTTCCTTCTTATACCCCCATTGCCATCCCAGAAGCTAGACGAGAACCGCATATTATCCAAGCCCCTTTTGTCCCTGGCAATCACTCTCCACCTCATAGGACAAGGAAGACCACAGGCTTTTCCCCAAATCACCTACTTACTGAAGGGATCTCTGCTCTGATACCATTTGTCATGGGTCGGTAGTTCCTTGGTCGCTGAATAACCCGTGTGGCGCCTGGCAAGCGAAATTCGCCAAGCCAACCTTCCTTCTATAGTTGTTCCAGTGAGCAATACGGCGAATAGCTCTTTTATACAAGATTGTACCACGCCCAGCTTAGCTCAGGTGCCTAGTCCATATAATGAGACAGCAAATCTCTTTAAGTTCAACAACTGATTTCGGCCTGCCATAATCTCATCAAGAGAGCGGCATTAGCTCCCAACCAGTTTGTACACAGGAGGCCAACCCCGCTTTCAAAGCTCCTAAGTAATATAATCATTCTATCCTAGAAATCCTAGCACCAACCGTCCTAACACCACTCCTACGGACCAGTTGTGTTCATCCTCTCTATGTCATCACTCTTCACTCGATAACCCCAAGTTTCACTCCCAATGGTTCATGGGTACAGGAGAATCACAAACCGTAACAAATTTTGTCATGGGTCAGTAATTCCTTGGCCGCGGAATTACCCGTGCGACGCCTGACAAGCGGAATTCGCCAGGCCAACCTTCCTTCTATATTTGTTCCAATGAGCAATACGGTGAATAGCTCTTTTATACAAGATCGTACCACGCCCAGCTTAGCTCGGGCGTCTAGTCCATTGAGTGAAACAACAGATCTCTTTAAGCTCAACAACCGGTTTCGGCTTGCCATGACCTCATCAAGAGCGGCATCAGCTCCCAACCAATTTGTGCACAAGAGGCCAACTCCGCCTTCAAAGCTCCTAAGTAATATAATCCTTCCATCCTATAACTCTTAGCACCAATCGTCCTGACGACACTCCCACGAACCAGTTATATTCATCCTCTCTACATCCTCACTCTTCACTCGATAATCCCAAGCTTCACTCCTAGTGGTTCACGAGTACAGGAGAATCACGAACCATGACAAACTCCCCCACTCAATTCCGTAATGCCCTCGTTGTGAGCTATTATGTCGCTTCCCTACGTTTCCCTAACCATCAATTCCACTCCCTAGGACTTACATCAATGGCAACGCTTGCCCATTAGAACAACTCACTCCATTCTATTGCTTGCTTCCCCCGATTAAAGCCATTCGCAAATCTCCAATCACTTGTGCTCCCCAACAAGTGTGGCACCCACAGCCAACTGCACCCCTGTGGCAGCACCTTCTTTTGCCTACTAATCTCTTCCTGATCTTAGCAAACCAATAGAGGGTCCCCCTTGATGGAAACGTGCTCGCAAACCTCTTCTTAAGATTCGCCCATTGATCTAGGAACATTATCCCCATTCAACGAGCAATTCGATTCCTTCCTATACCCCCATTGCCATCCCAAAAGCTAGACAAGAACCGCACATTATCTAAGCCCCTTCTGTCCCCAGCAATCACTATCCGCCCTCATATGACAGGGAAGACCATAGGCTTTTCCCCAAATCACCCACTTAGTGGAGGGATCCTTGCTCTGATACCATTTGTCACGGGTCAGTAGTTCCTTGGCCGCAGAATAACCCATGTGGCACCTGGCGAGCGGAATTCACCAAGCCAACATTCCTTCTATAGTTGTTCTAGTGAGCAATACGGCGAATAGCTCTTTTATACAATATTGTACCACACCCAACTTAGCTCGGGTGCCTAGTCTATCAAGTGAGACAGCAGATCTCTTTAAGTTCAACAACTTATTTAGGCTTGCCATAGTCTCATCAAGAGAGCGGCATTAGCTCCCAGCTAGTTTATGCACGGGAGGCCAACCCCGCTTTCAAAGCTCCTAAGTAATATAATCCTTCTATCCTAGAAATCCTAGCACCAACCGTCCTGACACCATTCCTACGGACCAGTTGTGTTCATCCTCTCTATGTCCTCACTCTTCACTCGATAACCCCAAGTTTCACTCCCAATGGTTCACGGGTACGGGAGAATCACAGACCATAACAAATTCGTCATGGGTCAGTAATTCCTTGGCCGCGGAATTACCCATGCGACGCCTGACAAGCGGAATTTGCTAGGCCAACTTTTCTTCTATAGTTGTTTTAGTGAGCAATACGGTGAATAGCTCTTTTATACAATATCATACCATGCCCAGCTTAGCTCGGGCGTCTAGTCCATTAAGTGAAACAACATATCTCTTTAAGCTCAACAACCAGTTTCGGCTTGCCATGACCTCATCAAGAGAGCGGCATCAGCTCCCGACCAATTTGTGCACAAGAAACCAACTCCGTCTTCAAAGCTCCTAAGTAATATAGTCCTTCCATCCTATAACACTTAGCACCAATCGTCCTGACGCCACTCCCACGGACCAGTTGTATTCATCCTCTCTACAACCTCACTCTTCACTATATAATCCCAAGCTTCACTCCTAGTGGTTCACGGGTACGGGAGAATCACGAACCGTGACAAACTCCCCCACTCAATTCCGTAACGCCCTCATTGCGAGCTATTCTGTCGCTTCCCTACATTTCCCTAACCATCAATTCCACTCCATGGGACTTACATCGATGGCAACGCTCGCTCATTAGAACAACTCACTCCACTCTATTGCTTGCTTCCCACGATTAAAGCCATTCGCGAATCTCCAATCACTTGTGCTCCTCGACAAGTGTGGCACCCACAGCCAACTGCACCCCTGTGGCAGCACCTTCTTTTGCCTACTAAGCTCCTCATGATCTTAGCAAACCAATAGAGGGTCCCCTTTGGTGGAAACGTGCTCACATACCTCTTCTTAAGATTCTCTCATTGATCCAGGAACGTTATCCCCATTCAGTGAGCAATTCGGTTCCTTCCTATACCCCCGTTGCCATCCCAGAAGCTGGACGAGAGCCACACGTTGTCCGAGCCCCCTCTAGCCCCGGCAATCACTCTCCGCCCTCAAACGATCAGGAAGACCATAGGCTTTTCCCCGAATCACCCACTTACTAGAGGGATCCCCACTCTAATACCATTTGTCACGGGTTAGTAGTTCCTTGGCCACGGAATAACCCGTGTGGCGCTTGGCAAGCGAAATTCGCCAAGCCAACCTTCCTTCTATAGTTGTTCCAATGAGTAATACGCCGAATAACTCTTTTATACGAGATCGTACCACGCCCAGCTTAGCTTGGGCGTCTAGTCCATCGAGTGAGACGGAAAATCTCTTTAGACTCAAGAATCAGTTTCAGCCTACCATAGCCTCATTAGGAGAGCGGCATCAGCTCCCAATCAGTTTATGCACAGGAAACCAATCTCGCCTTCAAAGCTCCTAAGTAATATAATGCTTCTATCCTAGAACTCCTAGCACCAACCGTCCTGACGCCACTTCCACAGACCAGTTATGTTGATCATCTCTACGTCCTCACTCTTCACTCGATAACCCCAAGCTTCACTCCCAAGGGTTCACGGGTACGGGAGAATCACAAACCGTGACACATGCATATGTAAGTATATGACTTAAGAACACACGCATGCATGTTATCAACACCGGCTGCACATTTTCTCCAATGTACTCTTGTCTAATCTTTTAGACTTCCCCGTGGGGCACTTTGAAATGATAACACTGATTGTACTTCCATTATATTGTACTTTCCTTGGCTATATAATATTTTATGAAGACTAAGATATAAAAGGAGAAGATAAAAAAAGGCTAAAATTAGATATTCGAAAGAGAACTAGTTGGATACAAAGTCATAATCTATATTGGATTCCCAAAGTTATTGATAGTGGAATCTTTCCCATTGTATCACTACTCTCGCCTAGGTTTTGGCTCTTTCCTCATTTACTAAATCCATCTTTAATATTCTAACATTTCCAAGCAAAAAAAATAAATAAACGTGCGAATATTTATTATTTAGGAAAATTACCCAATCAGTCTTAAACCTATTATAAAAATATCAATTAACTGGTAAAATTTTTACGCGAAATTCGAATGTAATCCTCTCGACCAATTTCCGAAGGAAATAACTGACGTGACAACTTAATTAATAATTAGCTATGCTATATACAAAGCATTTAGAATACTCACTTTGATTGGCACGACGCACGAAGTCTTCGTGGTGGGTTCTACGTAATCAGACAAGGCATGGAATGGGACTTGTCTGTTCCCGTTTTTGTGGGTAAGGATGCGGCATTTTCTTCATCTCGCACTCATTATTCTCATAAGGGAAGCTTCAGCAAAGTTTGACAAAAACCCCAAAGAATAGCGACAAATCTTGATGGTTTCCATCGTTATCAAGATCTGATTTAAGGAAAAACTTAGTGGGTGCTGTTCCATTACGTAAGTGTTCCTTCGCGTAGATTGTGGAAGATACGTGCCTCTTACATATGGGGTTTGATCTAAAGTCAGAGGCCAAAGTTATTTTGGCGATCTGAGCATCGCGATGACTCACGGGGAAGTCGTCTAGGGCCCATTAACTTGGGCTGTACGTTGATTTTCTAGATATTATCATTTATTCCGAAGTACTGTCACTTGATAATATCTGATAAAATTTTCTAACATTTAGTTTGTGTTAAAATAAAGCAGAAATAAGAATTGGAGAATTGGAGAATTGGAGAATTGGAGAATTTTTGTGTATTTCTTGATGTATAATACTAATTATACATGAGCCTATTTATAAGCTATTCTAGAAAACTATGTGAAGCAACAAAATATTACAATATCAAATACAATCAATTAGAATCAAACAAGGAAAATAATATCTCTTAACAATAAATCCAACATCCCCTCTTATACTTAAGGTGATATATAAGAGGTCAGATAGAGCTTGGAGAAATTATCTTGAAAATGTCTAGGTGTATGTGCCTTGGTGAAAATATTAGCTATCTAATCAACCAATGAAGTGGGAACAAGTTATGACCCCCAAAAAAAAAAAAGTGGGAACAAGATTAACAGTACCACAAAGCATGTGAGAGCATATGAAATGACAATCTATTTCAATATATCAAGTACGCTCATGGAAAACATCGCTATGTGTTATTTGGATAGCACTCTGGTTATCACAATAAATGATCGTTGCACCATCATGAGGGACTCTCATGTCTTCCAATAACATGCACAACCATAGTAATTCCGATGTTGTATCAGCAATGGCACGATATTCTGCTTCTATAATAGATTGAGCAACAATAGTCTATTTCTTGCTCTATCAAGAAATAAGGGAGTTTCCTAAGAAGAAGCAATAGCTTGTACTTGTAGTAGAGCGACAATCAAGAGGCACCACCCCAGTTGACATTAGAAGAAGTTGTCAACTTTAAGTTTGAGTTAAGAAAAGTGAAGACTGTGAAATAAAGTATCCTTGACATAGCAAAGAATTCGAAGAACATCGGCAAAGTGAGTCGTTTACGGTGCGGTCATGAATTGACTAACAATATGAATAGCATAAGCAATGTCAGGATAAGTAACAATGAGGTATACAAGACTACCAACTAGTTGTCGATAAAGCGTGAGATTTAAAAGAAGAGTCTCATCGTTGTGATCAAATGTAGCATTAGTCTCAATGGGAGTTGTAACGATCATGTTATCAATAAATCCAGCGCGAGAAAGGAGATCAGTGGCATATTTCTCTTCTAAGCCTAAAAAATAATTGAGTCAGTCAAGATCTTTCATTTCAAATTGTTGACTCAAATACTTTTGTTGTTTCGCAATACCGTTACGATTATTGCCAGTAATAACCATGTCATCAATATATAAGAGTATCATACCAATGAGATGTTCATTGAACAAGAGAGCATCGTCATAAGGACAAGATATAAATCCATGGTGTTCCATGGTGGAACTAAACTTGGAATACCACGCACAATGAGCTTGGTTCAATCCAAATAATGCTTGGCGTAGACAACACACTTTATTAGAAGTGTGAGTGTATCCACGAGGAGGCTCAATATAAATTTCCTTAGTAAGATTCCCAATAAGAAATGCATTTTTTATGTCCATTTAAAATAGAGGCCATTGCTTAATAGCAGCAATAGGAAGGAGGCTACGAACAAAAGTAAAATGTGCAGCCTTAGCAAATGTCTCATCACAATCAATGTCACACTCCTAAGTGAAATCTTTTGCTACTAGTCTAACTTTGTAGCATTTCACCATACATTCTGCCTTCATTTGGATCTTGTACACCAATTTGCAACCTACAGCTAACTTTTCAAGAGGCAAACAACCAAATCCCTAGTATGAGATTTTTCTAACGCTTGCAACTCATATGCCATTGCTTTCTACCAAAGAGGATTAGTACTAGCTTCTCTATATGTACGAGGCTCATGAAAAGAAACAATAGTAGAATAACAATGAAAATCACAGAGCCGAACAAAAGCTTTGACTTACACAAGTGGAATGATAAATAGGAGAAGGAGGAATGTCTAAGGGTGGAGAATCCACAGATGGCGCAAACATGTTAGGAGCAACCAAAATAGGATTACCTGAGACACCTACAGCAAGATTAAGAGAGGACAATTCCAAAGAGGAAGATTGAAGTGTGTTATCTTTAGGAAATAAATCAGTATAAGGATTAGTGAAGAAGTGAATAGTTGGAAAGGATGCAAAAGGATGAAGAGATGAGAATATCTCATGTCCCAAAGGGTAACATAGATACGCGAAGTTGATTTGAGATAGGATCCCAACATCTACACTCTTTATGCTCAATGCCATATCCAAGGAAGTAACATAAACGAGCATGATATTCTAATTTCGTGCATACATTAGGGAGAAGATGCACAAAACATGCACTGCCAAAAACTCGAAGTAGATTGTAGTTAGGAACACTATCATTTAAGTGCTAGTAAAGAGAAATATCGCCTATAATAGGTGATGGAATACAACTAACAGTATGATAGGCCTCTCTCTAAAACTGTTCTGGATAAGATGCTATGATTAGAAGAGTGTGTATGATATCTAAGACGTGCCTATGTTTACGTGCTACTTGACCATTTTGTTGCGAAGTCCTTACAAGCACGGTGAATGATAGTACCATTTTAAGAAACAATTCTAAGGAACTCTTTGTCTCTATGTTACATGGCATTATTAATACAAAAAAACTTTAATATCTCGAGAATATTGTATCTTGATCATGACAGCAAAATTACTATAGATATGAGTGATTTTGGATCAATTCTTCATAAGATAAAGTCATGTATAACGTAAATAATCATCCACAAAAATCACAAAATAACAAAATCCTCCTCTAATGGGAGTAGGAGATAATCCCCAAATATCAAAGTGAATTAGATTAAAGGGAGTATAAGAGACAAATTCACTAATATTTAACAATAAAGCATGATATTTTTCCAACTTACAAGGCAAGCAATCAAAAGTTTTAGTGTCAATAAAACCTAAACGAACACTTAAAATCAAATGACCTAAACTAGAGAAAGAAGGATGTCCCAATCAAGAATGACAAGATTCAAATAATATTGTGGCATCACAATGAGTGAAGGAGTTGGGAAGCTTTAACGAAACAAGATCAAACAATGTCCTACTTTATAGCTTGTCCCTATTGTCTGTCCCATCTATAGATCTTGCACACGACAACCATTCGAAGATAAATGAATGTCAAAACCAAGTTCACATAGCCGTCCCACAAATATCAAGTTTGGTGAGAATTTGGGAACCATCAATATATCAGGCAATGACAATTTGGATGTTGAAACATGCCATGTTTGACTAACTATCATCTGAGAGTTACTAGCTATATGAATACTAGGTGCTTGTGAAGTATATGACTTTGACTTGAATGAATTAGAATTAAAGGTCATGTGATTATAGCAGGCAGAATTAAAGAACCATGAATCAAGATTACCTAGGGTGACTGACAAAGTAGAAGGGTTAGGTATAGAGGAGTTAAAAGTACTAAATTCTAGAATGATAGAATGAACTGTGGACCAATGATCATCTAATGATAGAGTAACATATGAACTATTAGAGGATTCCCTGATGGAAGCAACAATGATGGATAGACATGCATGCGGACCTCTAAACCGGGATAGGTTGTTCCTTCCCGTAGGTTGCCTAGGTTCCAACTAATAACAATAGGATGTACGATGACCATGTGGACAACGATACGTACAGTAAGACTTGCACATGAGGAGAAACCAAAAGTGGCAAGCACTACATCTTTAGGAGTGGAGACTAATAGAATAACACGTTTCGTCTTTAAAGTAGTAGCAAGTGGAATATGCTCCATCAACAATTTCGAGGCCACTACCTCAAAATAAGGTAAAGGATCCCGATGCAAAAGTTAAGCTTGCATAGATTCAAACTCATCATTAAGTGCCATTAGAAAATGCATAATACACACATGATCATGGCATTCAGCAAAGAAGTCATCTCCCATTCAGGCTTAGATAAAGCCAGCTATTCTCATATAGCATGCATGGAAGATAAAAAGTTGTTAATAGACTGACTTGTCTCCTGAGACATGCAATGTATATTCCCTAATAGTTGATACCAATGAGTAATGTCTTATGCAAAGTAACAACTGGCAAGAAGATCTCAGGCTTTCTTTGTTGTATTTAGGCGAGTTTGATGAATAGAATTGAAGTGTTTCCAACCATGTGAGTATCTTATGATTCTTGCAATCCCACTCTAAACGTTCAACAAATTGATCATTGGTTCATCAATAGCCTACATAGCCTCGCGAATATTTCCAGTGACGTAACACTAAAGCCTACATCCTCTTAAACTTGATATTTCTTAAGCCCATAAAATATAGTTTGATCCATTTAAGATGGTCTGAATAAGTATTGAGACTTCTAATTTATCTATGATATGCAATATACTAGTATAAACCAGTATATTCTATAAGGAATTCAAAGAAAATTCGTACAAAGCCAAAAATAGTTCAAGACGTCGAAATACCTCAGGAACCGATTTGAAAATGCCAAAAATCAATCCAAAACGGTTCGAGCCAATCTAGTCTACGGCAATCAACATAGGTTGATGATAATAATACTAAGATGACGAGGCGGATAACTTGGCTAAGGAGTGGCGCTGACATGGAGGATGACGTCAGATGATGACATGGTAGACAACTTGGTTGAAAAGTGGCACTGACGTGGAAGATGACATCACGCGCAAAGGACTTGGGCGGCGCGTGAGGGCATGCAAAAGGGATCTAGCGACTTCGTTTACTAGGTTGGACTCGTCGAAGGATGAGCAACCTGTTTCTGGTGGATTTTGTTTATAATATCCAACTAGTGCTTCGGAAAAAGCACTTAAGGCGGCGGCGACAGCAGCCCGTGACATGGCGACGCATGGTGGCGCGTGCGATAGATTCCAGAGTTTTTGGTGACGAATTTTCAAAGTCTGACTCGTCTGAGGGCAACGAACTGATGATGGGGTTTGTTTTCGAAATGAGCAACAAGATTACCTGAACCACAAACAATGGCGACGGTTCGATGATGTTATGCTCACGATTCGTTGTTATGTTAATGCAGGTTGCAGCCATGGCACCAAACGTCCCTGCACTATACGAGCTCCACTTCGCGGTTCCAATGGCAGGCGCGACTCTTTCCGCGCTCAACGTAAGCCTTGACGAGCATGCTTTGACGATCATTCTTCACCGATTACGACCCAAAATCATCTTCGTCGACTCCGAGCTCGTACACCTCGTCTCCAAAGTCATCCACAACAAGAACGACACGCACCTCCTAGAAAACCACCACGATCACAAGCCACTCCTTGTCGCAATCCATGACGTCTCACTGGACCGTCAAGCCCACTATGATCTTGGGGTTCGAGTATGAACAAACCCTAGCTATGGGAGAGAGCGATTTCCAAGCCATGAGTCCGGCCGATGAGTGTGGCCCCATCTCGGTCAACTTCACTTCGGGATCGACGGGGACACCCAAGGCGGTGGTGTACAGCCATCGAGCAGCGTACTTGAACTCTCTAGGGCTGATCCTCCGATACAACATGGGGAAGTCGCCTGTGATCCTGTGGACGGTGGACATGTTCAGGTGCAATGGGTGGTGCTTCACATGGGCGATGGCAGCACTCGGCGGTGTCAATGTGTGTATTAGGAACGTCTCGGCGAAGATCATCTTCGACTCCATTCAGCTCCACAAGGTCACCCATCTCTGTGGTAATGGTCCGGTTTCGTTTACTTTGATGTGGAGAGTCCTGTTGCATCATGAGCATGACATATTAAACGGAATCAAAGGATAATATATTATTCTCATTAAAAAATAGATGAGTAGCGTTGAGATATGTCGATAATGTGTCCTTACCTTAGTGCGGTATAAATATAATCAAATATTTGGGAGGACGCCTACGCTTTTTGAAACATGTCATATGAAAGTATGGATGACGTTAGGTTCATGCAAAATCACCCAAGAAAAAGTAGAATTTTCTTCTTATTTTTTCCCTTTCAACAGGTAAACCCACTATCCTAAATATGATTGCTGATTTCCCACCGGTCGACCAAAAGCCACTACCTTCCGTGGTGGACGTAATCATCGCCGGCGCATTCCCGACGAATCCCGTTCTCAAGAGAGTCCAAGAGCTTGGGTTCAACATTGTCTATGGATATGGCATGACGGAAGCCCTAGGGCCTGCCCTCATCAGACCCTGGAGGTCATCGCAACACCACCACCATGACAACGACGACAACGACTGCGACGATCATAACCTGAAATGTAGAGAAGGGCTCCACAACATCACACTGGAAGCTACCGATGTCAAGGACCCGACCACCATGCAGAGCGTTCCAAACGATGGGGAAACAATCGGAGAAGTCATGCTCCGGGGGAACACCCTCATGGCAGGCTACTTGGGCGACCCCGAGGCAACGCAGAAGGCATTTTCTGGAAGGTGGTTCAGGACCGGGGATGTCGGGGTGCGGCACGCAGACGGTTGCATAGAGATGAAGGACCGAGCGAGGGATGCAATAGTCTTAGGGAAGGAGGTGATCAGCACATTGGACATAGAAGCCGTCTTGTTGAGCCACCCGAAAGTTGCGGAAGCCGCTGTTGTTGCTCAAAATGACGTTGCAGGGCAAGTCCCATGTGCATTTGTGAAGTTGAAGGAAGGGAAGTGTTCCAACGCCGAGGAGATAGTAGAGTTTTGTGCGAAGCAGCTACAAAAGGCGGCAATGGTTCCAAAGACGGTGTGGTTCGGGGACTTGCCAATGAATTCCACCGGCAAGGTGCAGAAATCTGTTCTGAGAGAGAGCCAATGCAATTGAGAAGCATAGTCCATAGAAGGAGCACACCTTCATAAGAACAAAACATCAAGGGAATTACTTGCGAATAATTAGAATTCTACTACTTGTGTCTTTCTATGTTATTTACCCTGTAATTTCATATTTCAAATTGTCATTAAGAAATGATTGCATAATAGTCTTTAATGTACTGTAAAAATAACGATCACTTCTGGATCACAAAAAATTAAATCACATATAATTATAAATTATCGTGGAACCCACTTCTTTAAGAATTTTTTTTTTGGTAAAGCACTTCTTTAAGAATAGACTGTTATTATTACAGTACCCCAAAAACTATTATGCTAGCAAAGCCTTTTCTCTAACTTTGATGTAAGGATATGTTTAAGTTTCTTTCTTTTTTTAGTCAACCTTCCTAGCTAGATTTTAAACGTTTATTTGTAGTTACTCTATGAAAGCAGATTATTCAGTCTTAGATATTGTTGACATGACCATCTTCCTATTTGAAGATATAGTCTCTTGTTCTTAAAATATGGGACAAGCGAATCAGATAGTAGGCAAAAAGAAGGAAATAAATCATATACTAGATTTATGTTGTTCGATCCGAATGTTGGTATCTATATTCATGAAAAAAACAACATAGAATTTCACTTTAAAAATAAGCAATATAGTGGAGGTTACAATCGATGTCGTACTCAAATGGTCTTTCAATATTTTCAATCCTCCAATTACACTCAATAACCCAATCAATATTTAGCCTTTCATAATTCTTAATGAAATCTCACTTAAAGAACTATACATATTCCACTTATAATAATTTAGCTAGCTAAATCACTATACAATATAATTACTAGAAAACACATTTTCTTCAATCTCTCTTGTGTAGTCTGAGAGCACTCTGCCGCTGTCTTCTCACTTCCTCTTTGTGATTAATAGAGGAAGCTCAACGGGGGAAAAAAGGAAGGAACAGGACGCGGAGAAATGGCCATGCTCGTGATTCCACTTCATCTTACCTTTCTCTGTCTTCATGGTGGCCCTCTCTTTTCTCTCTTTGACCCGTACAATGAATGCCCATCACCGCACTCTCCGTAGTACACGCCGACTGCCATGCGTTCTTTGAAGGAATCTAAAAAATAACGTGAGATACTTTGACACATGATGGGAATGCATGCGATTAGAATTGAAAGAAATATCAAATGATTTATGAGTAGAAAGTTTGACCTATGTAGGAAATTTGATTTCAAGGATAATGAGATGATCGAGGCATGCTGCTATTGGAATGAGTCTAACGCACACGCAGTATTGGTATCAGGAGCAGGAATTTGGATCTTTTAAAAATAACTTTGCTAAGAAGATGGTACTGTTATTTGTAATTACTGAAGGTGCAATTTTGTCCCTATATTTGTTTTGCAAGTTCATGGCAACTGGTTAATCTTGTGGAAGAATTTAAATATAATTTTTGAAGATACACACACCTTTAATTACTTCTACAGTGTAAGCTAATGAATATGACAAAAAAAAAGGACTACGGCACCGTAATTTTTTTTTTTTTCTAATTAGTTATTACGTTAAAACAATATATAAAAATACTAATGTCATTGACTAGTCACCGTTAAATAGTGGTGTGGTGTTATCGTGGAGTCTTACGTTGTTTTTCAACAAATATAAAACAGAACAAATGCATAAAAAATAAATAAATAAACCTATTCACATAACCCTCAGGGGTGCTCAAGGGAATTTAAATGATTTTCACTCACTTGGAGATTGGATCAGATGGGTTGCCATAGGTATTCTCAAAATATAATATGTAATTAAGGAAGAAATAATTATTGTACTTATTATTGTTTTGTTTTGAAGAAAATCACTTTGCTACAATATTAACTTCTAATTCATAAGAATCGACATAGGGTCGGTGTCATGTGGTTATGTGTTATTGAATTATTCTTTTCTAACTTTATTTTTTGGCTCATGACATCTTAAGATTAATATTGTGATTTGTTAAGTCCTTGCACATCTTCGTATATGAGATTCAAATGAATGGATAATCTTTTTGTTTACTAATTCATTATACATATTTAGGTCTTTTTTTTTAAATTGTTATCATGCATTACCAATATCACTGATCCTAATTCTAATCACTAGAGAATCCTTTTGGTGCGACTTGATTTGAGCAAAAAGAATGAGAAGCCATTTAAAAGCACAATAATTTCATTATTAGTCTCAAATCCACAACCATGGCCGGTGAGAGTTGGCCTCACCTAGGTTGCCCTTGTTGACCACAAGCAATGGTCGGCCTCTCTGAGCCACCATTGGGCAAGGGCGAGCGCCAACTGTCCAGGTGCGACCAGGCGAGGCCCCCTCACCAAATCTAGCGAGGCCAATCATCGCCTTGACCAAGGCGGCCTTGCCATGCCTTGCCTCGCCTAAGCGAGGGTTTGCCTCACCAAGGATCACCTAGGCGACGGTCGGTTGCCAGATCTAGCAAGGGGCCTCACCTGGTCATACTTAGACAATCAACGCTTGCCCTCGCCCAGGGGCGCCCTAGCGAGGCCAACTATTGCCTGTGGTTAGCAAGGGTGACCCAAGCGAGACCAACCTTTGTCGGCCATGGCTATGGCCAATGGCCAACGACGGCCACCTGCAAAATGAAAAATCAAAGAACAAGGAGAGGGAAAAAAAAGAATAAAAGAAAAAAATTATTTTAAAAATTGAAAATATTTAAGAAAATATATAAAAAATATACACGTTAACGCCAGCTATGCCACGTAAAATGACTAGCATCCACATCAAAAATGTATGGTTATAGTGCATTTTACAATCATAGTGCATTTGCACACACAATCTCACTCACTCACGACTCCTCATTGTTGCTCATTGTCCCGCCGCCCATCATGCTTGTCGCCCACCGCCCCTCGATGAGTTTTTGTAGACCTTTTTTTTTCTCTCTTTTTTCTGTTCTCTCGTGGCAACTTGGCAAGGTCATGGTGGTGACGAGGTCGGAGTGACTGAATTTTTATAAATAATTATAATCAAGCTCTAATTAAAAACATACGAACAATGTCTAAGAGAATGAAACTAAAAGTATTCCGTCGCCATCCCTAACCTGAAATTTTAAACTTACGGCGACGATAAATTTACTAAACATAACCATTTATTCATAGTCTTTGGTGCCTAACCCGAATTCAAACCTAAGGCGGCAAAACCATAGACTCGACAAATGGAAAGAGTTTTTGTCGCCCTTAGCCAGTCAATACCGATAGAAAAAAGAAAGAGTTTTTCTTCCCTTTTAAGTAAGATGGTCTTAAAGTTCTTTTCTCTCTCTCTCTTCATTGTCTTCTTCAACCTTCAACTTGGGTAGGATTTAAACTAGTCTCACCCTCCCTCCTCTCTTGTTGATTTTGTTTAAGTCTTTACCTTTTTTTCTTCTTCTTTTTCCTTTTATTTTGATCTAAATCTAAGAGCTTTCTTCTCTCGATCTAGTTCTAAATCTAAGAGTTTAAACTCCCCCAATATGATTCTAGATTTAGGAGCTATCATCTTCTCGATTAGAGCCGAGAGTTCAATAAATATATTTTTAGAGATTTGACCCCTTGTGATACGTCCCTATGTAAGTGATCTACTTCAGATCTAGGAGTTTCTTAATATATTTTTGGGAATTTGATACCCATGTGATTTGTCCGTGTGCAAATCCTCTTTTTTTAGTTTCACTGGTGCTCTGGCATCTGGTTAAATCATGAAGAGCTACTCTTCTATTATATTTGTGTTTGTTCAATGTGTTTTTAATGTCTTCTTACAGCGATGGTGTAAAGGAAACCGAATCTAGGCACACATGACAACACCGTAGTTACTAAAGAAGGAATTTCCAACACGTACTCATCACTAACGAAGATATGAGATTCGATGATTGGCCGCTGATCATTTTACGTGACAGATCTATTCTTACGGAATGAGTGTGTGCTTAACCCTTTAGATGCTCTGTTGATCTTTCTTGTTTTCTCAATTTTGCTTTGTTTTGTAGTACTCTAGCCTTTGATCTACTTCGATTTGCTTTCCTTTAAAAGTGTATGTACTTCTTATATATCTTCTTGAGTAAGAAATATAATTTTTTTGCTGACCTGGAAAATTAGGAGACCAAGACCATCATAATTTATCGCCTTTGGACAAAGGCGGCGAAAACATAACTTATCGCTTTAGGTACCAAAGAGGACAAAATTAAACCACCTTAGACAAAATTATCGGAGCAAAACTCAAGGCGACAAAACAGACCCAATTCATTAATTCATTTATTTATTTATAGTGTGTACTAATAAATTAAAAAAGATGCAGATCGGTGTTAGTGATGGAGTCGTCGTCATTCCTCTTCACAACATCACGTTCATTTGACTTGGTTTTCTTAGTAAACCTCGTAGCAACTTCCTCTACGCATCGCATTGGCTTCCAAGCCTTTCTTTGTTTCACTGGTCTTCCTTCTATACCCGACTAAATCGGCCAATCATCGACATCAATGTCGCCACAGTACTTAACTCTCTTATTCTTTTTATACCTTGTCCGATCTAGGTAATTTATACTTACGTCGCGGTCAAACGGGCCACATTCGAGCTGGCTGGCCACTAAGGGTGCGTTTGTTTGTGTTTCTTCGTTCTTTTTTTGTTCCGGGGAACGAAATAGAAAAAACTATTTCTGTTCCGGGAAATGCAGGTTTTGAACAAAAATGCGCGTTTGGTAAACTTGTTACTGAAATTAAAAAAGAACAAAAACATGTTTGGTAAATTTATGTTCTTTTTTTGTTTCTTTTAATTTTTAATGTTTATTTTTTATTTTTCATTTTTTTCTTTCTTTTTCTTTTTTCATTTTTTTCTTGCTTTGGCTGGGCGAGGCCGCCGCCCTCGTCGGCCGGTCGCGGCGAGGCTCGCCGGCCCCCGGCGAGGCCGAGCCTCACCGTGGTTGGGCGAGGCTCGGCCTCGCCTTGGCTGCGCGAGCTCGGGCTCGCCCGGATCTGGCGAGGCCGAGCTCGCCCGTCCCACCGGCGAGCCGAGCTCGCCCGGCCACCGGCAAGGCTCGGCCTCGCCGGCCACCGCCAGGTCGGCGTCGCCGCGGTGGCCCGGCGAGGCCAACCCTCGCCGATGGTGGGCGTTGGCGAGCCTCGCCGTGGCTGGGCGAGGCCGGCGACTGGCCAAAACAAGAAGAAGAAGAAGAAGAAGAAAAGAAGAAAAAGAAGAAAAGAGAAGAGAAGAGAGAAAAAATGTTTCTCGTTTTTGTTCCAAAAACAAGAAACAACTTTTTTTTGTTTCTTGTTTCTGTTCTTTTTTTGTTCCCGGAACAAAAAAACAGAAAAACTGTTTATGAACAAAAAAAAAAGAACACAAACAAACAGGCCCTAAGCTTTTGTGGGGTTGCTTTTACTACTATATATTGCTCAAGATCTGCATGGAGCTCCATCATACTATGTAAGTTGTTTTGAATGCGTCCTAGCGAAATAACCCGATTTTCATTTGCAAATCAGATTGGTCGAGCAACTCGATGTGGCGAGAAATATATAGCGCCTACGAGTGTAGAGCAGAGATTTGCCCATCTTCTTTCAATATATATGCATCCTTTTTCCTCTTTTTTTCTCATTTTCCCCCTCTCCCTTCTCCCTCCTTCCTCCTCCTCTCTCCTCCTCCCTCCTTTCTTTTGGCTCCGGTGACCAGCCAGAGGGGGGGCGCCGGTCCATGGCGAGGGGCCGGGCGAGCTCGCCCAGCCATTGGCGGGGAGAGCCCTCACCAGATCCAGTGAGGGGGCCTCGCTAGTTGGCAAGCTCTCACCCAATGACAACAGGGCAAACCCCACCGGATCTAGTGAGGGCTTGCCTCACAATCGTCGGGCGAGGCAAGCCCTCGCCAAATCTGGCAAGGGGAGCTCACCGTCACGTATGGCAAGGCCTCCTTAGCCGGATTTGGCGAGGGCTCACCTCGCCCAGCGACCGCGAGGGGAGCCCTCACCAAATTCGACGGGGGCTCTCCCTACCATCACTGGGTGAGAGCTCGCCGACGGGCGAGGCGAGCTCACCTCGTTTCCAAAGTCATCAACAACAAGAATGACACGCACCTCCTAGAAAACCACCACAATCACAAGCCACTCCTTGTCGCAATCAACGACGTCTCACTAGACCATCGAACCCACTGTGATCTTGAGGTTCAAGAGTATGAACAAACCCTAGCTATGGGAGAGAGCGATTTCCAAGCCATGAGTGTGACCCCATCTTAGTCAACTTCACTTCAGGGTCGACAAGGATGCCCAAGGCAGTGGTGTACAGCCACCGGGCGGTGTACTTGAACTCTCTAGGGATGATCCTCCGATACGACATGGGGAAGCTGCCTGTGTTCCTGTGGACAGTGGACATGTTGAGGTGCAACGGCTGGTCCTTCACGTGGGCAATGGCAGCGCTCAGCGACGTTAATGTGTGTATTAGGAATGTGTCGGCGAAGATCTTCTTCAACTCCATTCGGCTCCACAAGGTCACGCCTCTTTGTGTTAATGGTCCATTTTTTGTTTATTTCGATGTGGACAGCCCTGTTGCACCATGGCATGACATATTGAACGGAGTCAAAGGATGAGAATGATAAAGCTAATACGAACACCTAGAGGGGAGTGAATAGGTTTTTAAAAGAATTTTTGAAAAGTAAAATAAATTTCAAACAAAGTCTAAGAACCAAATAGAGTATGATAAACAAGTCACTAGACTTCTGAAAAATATTCAAATCAGATAAGAGATGGAATTGATTTTTTGCGATACTTAAAAAGATGCAACAAATTTAAATAAAAAGAGTTAAGGGAATAGAAAATTGCACATGAAATTTATAGTAGTTCAACTTAGATTAAGCCTACGTCTACTCTCCTACGCTGATAACCTTCTGGCTGGAATTCACTATAGCATCAATAGAGAAGTACAATTTTTTGAGTGCAAACACTCAGTGGAAGATTCATTTTTTTCTCACTAAGTCACTCTTCTTGTTATTTTCTCTCTTGAATACAATTTGTAAGAACCGTCAATGAAGAACAAGTGGTTGGAAAGACTTCAGGCTTTGGAATTTCAATTTTCACGCACTATCTCAAATAGATTGAATGACCTCCGTAAATACTCATCCATGCCTCACTAGCCGTTGGCACTTTTCAGAGGAATTTCTTCTAATCAATTTGTAGGACATAATCAATTAAGGAAAATTTATAGCCGTTTGAAGATTGAGATGAAAATCTGTTGATTCTGGTCGCCCATACAATCAGAATCTAGGTTTCCATAAGTAGATGCTTCCTAAAAAGGAACTTGTCTTCAAAATTAATTTCATCAATTTGCGATTGATCCCATCAATGTATTTATAAAAAGTAAATGAAATTCTTTACCGAGAGAGCCAGATATTGAAAAATAAATTCATATTGCATTCATTCTAAATCCTTGTCGCAAAATTAATAAATCTGAGTCTGATTATATCTTCATTCTGACTTGGTTTCGATCTGGATTGCGTCAAAGTGAGAAAGACTTCTGGAATGAAGATTTTGGCAAGAGTTTGCGATATAACTTCAAAAGCATACTATTCTTCAAAATAAGAATAAGAATAAGAACAAAAAAGTTTTGTCAATTTCAAAACTTTGGTAGAAGTTTTCTCAACAGAGAATGCCTTTAACTTAAAATAAATTACAATATACCATTCACATTTAAAAAATAGATAACTTGCGTTGAGATATGTCAATAATGTGTCATTACCTTAGTGTAGCATAAATATAAATCAAGTAATTAGGAGGATGCCTACACTTTTTGAAACATGTCATATGAAAGTATGGATAATCATAGGTTCATGCAAAATCACCCATGAAAAAGTAGAATTTTATTCTTTTTTTTTCCCTTTCAACAGGAAAACCCACTATCCTAAATATGATTGTTGAATCCCCACCGGTTGACCAAAAGCCACTGCCTTCCGTGGTGAATGTAATCATTGCCGGCACATTCCTGATGACTCCCGTCCTCAAGAGAGTCCAAGAACTTGGGTTTAACATTGTCATCAAATATGGCATGACGAAAGCCCTAGGGCCTGCCATCATCAAGTCCTTGAGGTCATCGCAACACCACCACCATGAGGAGGAGGATGACGACAACGACCGTCATAACATGAAATGTGTTGGAGAAAACTCATTTACTGTTTTGAAGTTGACAAAACATTTCCATAATCTAGTCTAAAGACTTCCAGACTGAAGTGTCAAAGTCTGAAGACCGCCAGACTTTAGGTTCAAAGTCTGCTCACACTTGATGGTTTCCAAACTAAAGAATAAAGACTTATCCAGATGCGAGATTATCTTTATTTCTTCAAGGATTCAATTTGTATGGCTTTTGGATGACTTTATGGTTGGATATAGCACCTACATGATTGATTATCCTTAATGGAATCAATTCGATAATCAAATCTTTTGGAACGCGAGCAAACTTGGAAAATTCTACTGATGGAAACCAAGATCCTGATTGTATGGGCAAATAGGATTGACGGGCTTTCATTACAATCAATCAACCAACTCGAGATCCCCTTGATTGATTTTGTCCAACGAATAGATTGGAAGAATTCCTTTGGACAGTGCCAACGATCGTGAAGGCATGAAAGAGTATTTAAGGCAAACTCTCTAGTTGTTCGAAAGTGTGTGTGAAAGAGAAATTTCAAAGTCTGAAGCTTTCCATTTCCTTGTTACTCCAAATACTGAGCTCAAAGTTGTATACAAAAGAGAGAAACTCATAGTGAGACTTTGTGAGAGACCAATAGAGACTCTTCACTGTGAAGTCGAGATTACAAGACTATAAAATCTCTTTTGTTTCATAGTGGAATCTAGCCAGTGGGCTGTCAGCATGGGAGAGTGGATGTAGGCTTGATCTAAGCCGAACCACTATAAACCTTGTGTTCTTATTCTCTTCCCTAAACTCTTTTTATTATGTTCATAGTTTTATCTAATTGTCATAATTTGAATTCGTTCATAGTTTGTTTTCTAAAAAGCAAACTATTACTTCTGAACATTGCGAAAAAATTTGTTCACACCTATTCAACCCCCTCTAATTGTTGCATCTAGCCCTTTCAAAATGTAGACAAGGTCTCCAAAACATCACACTGGAAGCTGTCGATGTCAAGGACCCGACCACCATGCGGAGCGTTCCAAGCGACGGGGAAACAATTGGAGAAGTCATGCTTTGAGGGAACACCCTCATGGCAGGCTACTTAGGCAACCCGGTGGCGACACAGGAGGCCTTTTCCGACGGGTGGTTTAGGACTAGGGATGTGGGGGTGCGGCACACGGACGGTTATATAGAGATGAAGGACCAAGCAAGGGACGTTATAGTCTTAGGGAAGGAGGTGATCGGCACATTGGACATAGAAGCCATCTTATTGAGCCACCCGAAAGTTGCGGAAGCTACGGTTGTCGCCCGAAACGACGTTGTTACGAGGCAAGTCCCATGTGAAAGTGCTAGTATAAACTGTGACGGCCCAGGCGACGGTACGCGGGGAGGAGGGATGGCAGTGCGTCCGCGCCTCGGTCCCTAGACGTGCATGGGGAGGGGCGCTTCTCCTGTCCCACATCACTTAGGGGGGAGTCATGTGCTAGTTTATAAGGCTTGGGTTCTCTAACATGTATAACGTGTTTTAAAGCTGTGAAGGCCGAAGGCCCAAAGCGGACAATATTACACAGTGGAAAGCCCGGGTCCTTACAAATGGTATCAGAGCCGACTCCCGACCCCGTGTGGGGCCACAGCAAGGGCGTTGTGCTCCCAAGGGGGGGGGAGTGTGACGGCCCAAGCGGCGATGCATGGGGAGGAGGAATGGCAGTGCGTCCACGCCTTGATCCCCGGACGTGCGCTGGGAGAGGGCGCATCTCCTATCCCACATCGCTTGGGGGGGAGTCATAGGCTAGTTTATAAGGCTTGGGTTCTCTAACCTGTGTAACACGTTTTAAAGTCGTGAGGGTCAAAGGCCCAAAGTAGACAATATTACACAGTGGGAGGCCCGAGTTCTTACATAAACACCTAGAATTTGGTGAATAGGTGTGAAAACAGATTTTGCGAAATGCAGTAAAAATACTTTACTTTTAAACTAAGTCTAATGAACAACAGACTTTGAAGAAAACTTCAGACTTTAACAATTATTTGAAAGCGCAGAAAGATATCACAACAAATAAAGTAAAGGAGTTCAGGGAAAAGAAAATGAACACAAGATTTATAGTGGTTCGGCTTAGATTAAGCATATTTCCATTCTCCCATGCTGACAGCCTTCTAGCTAGTTTCCACTATGAATCGAAAAAGAGTGTTACAGCCTTAGAACATCGACTTCTTCAATGAAAAGTTTCTACTACTTTCACAAAGTCACTCTTTAGAGTTTCTCTTTTTTTCGAATACAAGTTTGAGCACAATATAATGAAGAACAAGTGATTTGGAAGCTTCAGACTTTGAAATTCTTCTTTCACGCTGTCTATCGAATGACTTGAAAAGCCTCCTTAAATACTCCTTTTATGCCTTTTCGACCATTGGCACTTCCTAGAGTAGTTCTTCCAATCAACCCGTTGGATAGAATTAATTAAGAAGATCTCGAGCCATTTGAAGATTGAGATGAAAGCCTAATGATCATGGTCGCTCATACAATCGGGATCTTGGTCTCCATAAGTAGATTCTTTCCAAATAAACTTCCCTTCTAAAAATGATTTTTTCCGTTCCGTGATTGATTCCAATAAAGATAACCAAAAAGGTAAGTGAGATTTCCAACCATAAAGTCATATACATCCTATTCATACTGAAGCCTTGAAGGAAGAAAAACAATCTTGAGTCTAATTATATCTTTGTTCTTCACTTGCGTTCAGTCTAGGTCTTTGTCAAAGTGTGGCAGACTTCTGATGTAAGATAGACTTTGACAGAACCACACAAAAGTCTCTTATTCTTCAAAATAGAATTAGAAAAGTTTTGTCAGCTTCAAAACCTAACAGGAGTTTTCTCCAACAACTCTCCATTTTTTATGGTGAAAAAACTTTTATGCAGATTTAAAAACTTATATCCTGCAAAACAACACTTTAACAACACATGATAACTTATAATAAGAACATAATGATATTGATTCTACATCTACAAAAAAAACACATTAGTCTTGACAATTTAGAGTTCAAGAACTACAAAAGTTCAATCCAAATTCACAACCACAAAAGTTAACTGCAGAACATTCACAAAAGTTAACACATCCAACAAAGTTCAAAAGTAAGTTAACACAACCAAGTTCAAACCAAGTTCAAACAAACGGGAACTTTTAAATTTACTCACATTCTTCCCCTTTTTGTCAACATCAAAAAGAAAGAGATAATCAAAAGTGTGAATAAAAGAATAATATAAAAAGATTGAGTCATTCATGGTTGTCTTGGCACGTGAACAAGTTGGAAATTCTCCAACGACTGCATTGTCTCCTCAAGCTTCTCTTGGCACTATTGATAGACATTTTCCACTTTGGCTACAGTCTGTGAAACATGTTGATGCAGCGTAAGAACTTGAGTATCAAGAGACTGTACCTTGCCAGTTAGAAAATCTAAGGTAGACCTTAGGGCAATATGGAGCTTCTAAATTTCAACCTCCATAGCATATTGTTGTGCCTTTATCTCCAAAAGGAGTTCGACTATCCTTGGATAGTTTGCATCAAGGTTAGTTTGGGCACTAGCTTCGGCAAATTGAATATGTGGAGTATCCAAAAATGAAGGAACATCGACTTGAACACTTGCAGGTTGCTGCTTGTCCTAACTCGGAGTTTCTTCTTCAACATCAACTTCAGGGAAATGAGATGCAAAGACATCTTCAGCATCTACAAAAGATTGACTAATGCCATCACTAGTAGTAGGTGCAAGAGTTTTCTCGCGGTCTCCCCCTATTTTAGTGCCTTCATGGTGAGATGAGACTTCTCCTTCTTGTTTGTTTTCTTTTCCGACGCTAGATCTCTTTTCTTGTTCAGTATCCTCTCCTTCCAATGCAAGGTTTTCCCTGTTGTCTTCAGTTTCATCCGATACTGGTATTGCACCAGTTTCTGCTTCAAAATCTTTATCTTCATTTTCCTTTTATGCTGATTTTTCAGCATCACCCTCTTCTTCTTGTTCATCTTCTTCTTCTGCTTGTTCCTCTTCTTCCGCTTCTGCTTCAACTTCGTCTTCTTCTATCTCTTCAGAATCAAAATATCCTTGAAGATTTCGCAAGGTGAGCATAGAAATAGTCAAATCATCCTCCTCTTCTTCGTCCATCAAGAGGATAGACTTCTTTTTCTTTGAAGTCATTTGGACAGTGTCTTTTCCTTTTCGCTTCCTTGCAGCAGTAGATCCTTCCTTCATTCTGCTAGATGATTCCTTCTTCAAAAGATCCAAGGCCTTTGACAAATCTTTCAGCCTCATTTTAGAGATCATCTTCATTCCTATCTCCATAGGAGTGAGAGTTCTTGCTCAAAGTAGAGAATGCAACTGGATTTGAAAATGTCTTAACAATCTTGTAATTAAGGCAAAGTAAGGCAGTTGTCATTTTTCTTTCATCATAGTCCTGTATATATGTAAGAAGATAGTATGCGGCAAAGAAAAAGGAATTCCATTGCAAATAGCCCACATTATTTTTGCCTCAAATCTCAAGACATCTATCTTGGAGGCAGCCTTAGGTCTGATGCAATTGATAACAATCTTGTGCAGCAGAATGTGTGAAGCTGGCATGAGAGAGTAAGTGATACTCCCACTCAATAGTCTATCCTTCACCAGAAATCGAGTAGCGTGACTAATGTTAACATTAATGGGTAGGAAACCACTTTGCTCAACACCCAAAATATCAGCCATAATATCCACATCCACAACAAACACTTTGTCACAGACAGTAAACTGAATGTGAGTTGGATCCAGGAAAGACGGATTGGAGTACAAATACACTGTCAACTTAGGATAACCTTCTACTATCTCAGCACAAAATTTTTCAAGTTGAAAATTGGCTAACATTTCCCTTAAGTTAACCTGTATAGAGTCAAGGAAGTCAAAGTCGACTATGCGAGGGTTTATCACCCCCCCCCCCTGTTCAGCATTTGAGCATAAACCCTTTTATGCTCTTTGGAATGAAAAAGCTTCGTTCTTTCTCCAGGAATATTAGCAGCCACACCCATCCTGGGTTGGAAATTCGTAAAAAATTCTCTCATCATCATCCTTGTTCTCAAGTTGACTTTCTTACCCAAAATAAGGATCGAAGGAAAGTTCACAAATGCCTTTTTAGCCGTTCCTTTTGGCGTTATTCCTAATCATTCCATTGTTCTCAAAAACAAGGTTTCATTGCCATAGCCATTATCTTTCAGAAAACTAGTAATAAAGGTCATTGGACTGCCACCTTGCTTCAAAAAGGTATAATGCTTGAAGAGTACCTTAGGCCTCATTACTCTAATCGAAATCGCTTCTTGTTCAACTTCCTCATCTATAGATTGACGAGGAGAGCTCTGCGGCGAATCATCTCCAGTAAGATCAAAGTGAGTTGGTCCTTCAAGCATATTCTGAGGACCTTGACTTGCAATGCGAGAGGATTTTCGCTGGTATGACATTGATGTAGACTTGGAAGATTTCGCAGACATGTTCGAGTGAAAGAGAGCAATAAATTTGCAAAGAGATTTTGAGAGCAAAAATCGAGAGAGAGAGAGAGAGAGAGAATCGGCATTAGGGTTTTTAAAAAATGTGCTTGAAAGAAATACTAAAAAGTAGTTAAAGAAATTGAAAAGAGAGGTAATTGCTAAAAATTTGAAATCTGAAAAATTAGCAATAGTAATTTCTAAAGATAAAATAGGCGAGCGACGATTCAAATATAATCATACCTTTTCACATTTTACATACCAAAAATAAAATACCTGGATTCCAGAAATTCTCATACTAAACTAGCTTCTTCAAGTTGAAGTTCTGAGTCTGATCAACTTTAAACTTTAATCGAAAAAGGAGATGATGTTGAGCTTGCTACGAATCGACTCAAATGGGCTCTTCTCCAAAGCTTTTGTGAAGATGTCTGCCAGTTGATTCTTCAAATCAATAAACTGAACCATAATTTCGTCATTCTGGACATGATCTCTTATAAAATGATGACGAATCTCAATGTGCTTTGCTCTTGAATGAAGAATTGGGTGTCTTGTGAGGTTGATAGCACTAGTTATCGCATCTGATCTCTGTGCAGGATTCTTCTATTCCAAAGTCTCTTAGTTGTTGTCTTATCCATAGAATTTGAGAATAACAACTCCCAAGAGCAATATATTCCGCTTCTCCTGTAAATAATGCCACTGTACTTTGTTTTCTTGAGAACCAAGATACCAGCATTTGTCCGAACAGGTGACAAGTGCCAAATGTGCTCTTTTTGTCGACTCTACAACCGGCTAAATCAGCATCAAAATATCCAAGTAGAGTAAAAAGTCTCCTTCTTTTGGATACCATAGAGCCAGCTTTGGAAAAGTCGCAATATATTTGATGATGCGTTTAACAGCACTTAGATGATATTCTTTTGGATCAGACTGAAATCTAGCACATATACACACACTGAACAAAATATCAGGTCTAGATGTAGTGAGATAAAGAAGAGAACCGATCATGCTTCTGTATAGTTTCTGATCTACTTTATTTCCTCCTTCATCCTTGTCCAGTTTTGATGAGCTTGACATGGGAGTTTATGTTCTTTTGCAATTTTCCAATACAAACTTCTTGATAAGATCTTTGGCGTATTTCTCTTGGTGAATGAACATTCCTTTCTTTGATTGTCTGACCTGCAGTCCCAAAAAGAATATCAATTTACCCATCATGCTCATTTCAAATTCTACCTGCATAGATCTTGAAAATTTCTTGTAGAGATTTTCGTTAGGAGAACCAAAGATTATATCATCTACATAAATCTATACAAGCAGAAAATCTTTTTCTTCTCTTTTTATAAATAGAGTAGTATCCACTTTTCCTTTCTCAAAACCTTTCTATGTTAGAAACTTACTCAACCTTTCATACTAAGCTCGTGGTACTTGCTTTAGTCCATACAATGCATTTTTCAGTCTATAAACAGAGTCTGGTTTTCTTGGATCTTCAAATCCTTGTGATTGTTCCACATAGACTTCTTCTTGAATGAATCCATTAAGGAAAGCACTTTTGACATCCATCTAGAATAACCTGAAATTTTGATAACAGGCAAAAGCAAGTAATAATCTAATCGCTTCTAACCTTGCTATCAGTACGTAGGTCTCGTCATAGTCCATCCCTTCTTCTTGTGTATATTTTTTTTGCCACAAGCCTTGCTTTGTTTCTGACATTTCCTTTCTCATCCATCTTGTTTCTGAAAACCCATTTTGTTCCCATCACAAATTTTCCTTTGTGTTTTGGAATCAGCTCCCAAACATCATTGATGCTAAATTGTCTGAGTTCTTCCTGCATAGCTTCTATCCAGCTTTCATCAGACAATGCTTCTTCTACTCATTTCGGTTCTATTTCAAAAACAAGTGCTATTGCACTGGAGTCTTCTCTTCCTTTGGATCTGGTGCGAATTCCTTCATCAATTTTGCCAATGATGAGTTCTTTGGGATGACTTAACTTATACTTCAAGTTGCTATTTTATTTAAGAATCTGTTGATCCTCTGTTCCTTTTGAATCTACTTGTTCTGCTTGTTGTTGTGTTCCAGACGTCTGAACCTCTTCGAGGGAAACAGACTTTATTAAGTTTGTGACCGGTTCAGACTCTTCAAGTTGAGTCTGATCTGGTTGATTCTGCACATTATCCTGAAATCTGACATTCATAGACTCTTCTCCAGATTGAGTCTTCTTGCTAAAAATCCTGTAAACTTTGCTTGTCATTGAATATCCAAGAAAAATTCATTCTTCCAATTTTTCCTCGAACTTTCCAGATCGATCATTCGCATTCTTCAAAATAAAGCACTTATAGCCAAAGACATAAAAGTAGGAAACAATTGGCTTTTTTCCTTTATATACTTCATAGGAAGTCTTCTCTAGGATAGGCCTTAAAAACACCATGTTGATAATATAATAGGCAGTAGAAACTGTTTCTGCCCAAAATCAAGAAGATATTTTGCTTTCTATCAATAGAATTCTGGCCATCTCCTGTAAGGATCTGTTTTTCCTTTCCACAACCCCATTTTGTTATAAAGTATATGGAGAAGAGAAAACATGTTGAACACCAAGTTCATCACAGAAGTTTGTAAAATCCTGATTTTCAAACTCACCTCCATGATCTGTTCTTATGCTTGAAATAGCGTAACCTTTTTTCGTTCTGAACTTTCTTGGCAAATTTTGAAAAATATGAAAAAATTTCAGACTTGTTTGCCAAAAAGAATACCCAAGTGAAACATGAATAATCATCCACGATTACTAAACAATACTTCTTTCCGCCAAGACTTTGAGTTCTTGTTGGCCCAAAAAGATCCATATGAAGAAGTTGCAGAACACGACTGGTAGAAACTTGATTCACTAGTTTAAAAGAGTTTCTAACTTGTTTTCCTAAGCTAAATTAGGAAGCCCTCGAACTAGCTTCTTAGAAGAAATTTTGGCAATCTGCTTCATATTTACATGACCAAACTTTCGATGTTAGAGACTTGCTTCATCTTAAACAGAAATAAGGCATTGTTTATCCTTTGGATTTACATCTGGAATGTATATATTTCCATGCCTTTGCCTAGTAAAGGATTGAGAGAAATCTTGACTAATTCTAAAACAAATGCATTTTTGAAAATTTATTCTAAACCCTGTATCGCAAAGCTGACTTATGCTCATAATGTTGTAATTTAAACCTTTTACCAGGGAAACATTGTTGATAGTCAGACTTTCAATCTTCACAGTTCCATATCCTATAATCTTCCCTTTGTTGTTTCCTCCAAAAGAAACTTTTCCTCCTTTTAGTCTTTCAAGCTTCTCGAAGCAGCTAGAGTCTCATGTCATATGCCTAGAACAGCCACTATCCAAATGTCATTTGACTTTTCTTTTAATAGTGACCTCGATTTCTTTATAAGAATCTGAATTAGTGTTTGTCTATGATTCTTAGTCTGACTCTAAGTGAGCCATTACACATATATTCACAAATTCTTCTTTGCTTTCTTCACATTTGGTGTCACTCCAGGTTTCTGCTTTAAGAGCTTTCTTATACTTCTCAGATTTTCATTTCTTCTTTTTCAACAAAGAACAATTTGGTCTTATATGCCCATTTTTTCTTACACTCGAAGCATATAACATCCTTGTTAGTTTCAATATTCTCTGTTGGTCTCTTTTGAGAATTTTGCATGCTTTGCTTCTTCCAATTCAATGTTCTTCCTTTTTTATTTAGTTTTCTAAACTTCTTTATCATAAGGGCTAGCTCCTTATCATCCATATCATCGTCTGAATCTATAACATCATAATCAACATTAGACTTTAATGCAATTGATTTCTTACCTTTTGGATCTTACTCATCATTGATCTGCTCCACTTCATACGATTGAAGTGTGCCTATTAGTTCATCTACTAATATAGGCATAATCCTTTGAGTCTCTCTAATTGAAGTCTTCACATGATTCCAATCCTTTGAAAGTCCGCGCAGTAGTTCGTTGACTTTCATTGGTCCTGAAATTGGTTGACCTTGATAAGCCAATTCACAATTTCTATAAAATGGTTGAATATATCATAAATAGATTCTCCAGGCTTCATTCTGAAGGCTTCATATTGTCCAAGCATAATGTTTATTTTTGTTTCCTTCACATGGTCAGTCCCCTCATAGGTAACATGTAGTCTATCTCAAACTTCTTTTGTTGTTTCCCAAGAAGAAATTCGGTTATATTCAGTGGGAGACAAAGCACGGTATAAAGAAAAAATTGTTTTTGCATCAAGAGCTTGTCTCTTGATAATTTCAGCTTGTGTGGATTCATTAGCATCTTTCTCAATAACTTCTTTCCCTTTGTCTGAACTTGATGTTGCCTTTGGATTAATTCATTTTTCAACAACATCCCACTCCAGAGGATCTCTGGATCTGAGAAATGCCTTCATTTTATTTTTCCACACATTGTACTCCTTTCCATTGAAATAAGGTCCGGTGTTGCTTTGTCCCTCAACCAATCCTAGAGCCAAAATACTAGCCATAGAAGATCTTTAGTTTAGAAGTAAAAACACTTCAGCAAAGTAAGCACATAGGCTCTAATACCAATTGAAAGTGCTAGTATAAACACCTAAAGGGGGGTGAATAGGTGTGAAAACAGATTTTGTGAAATGCAGTAAAAATACTTTACTTTTAAACTAAGTCTGATGAACAACAGACTTTGAAGAAAAATTCAAACTTTAACAATTATTTAAAAGCGTAGAAAGATATCACAACAAATAAAGTAAAGGAGTTCAGGGAAGAGAAAATGAACACAAGATTTATAGCGGTTCAGCTTAGATTAAGCCTACGTCCACTCTCCCATGCTGACAGCCTTTTGGCTGGTTTCCACTATGAATCGAAAAAGAGTGTTACAACCTTAGAACATCGACTTCTTCAATGAAGAGTTTCTACTACTTTCACAAAGTCACTCTTTAGAGTTTCTCTCTTTTTCGAATACAAGTTTGAGCACAATATGATGAAGAACAAGTGATTTGGAAGCTTCAGACTTTGGAATTCTTCTTTCACACTGTCTATCGAATGACTTGAAAAACCTCCTTAAATACTCCTTTATGCATTTTCGACCGTTGGCACTTCCCAGAGGAATTCTTCCAATCAACCCGTTGAACGGAATCAATTAAGAAGATCTCGAGCCGTTTGAAGATTGAGATGAAAGCCCGATGATCCTAGTCGACCATACAATCAGGATCTTGGTTTCCATAAGTAGATTCTTTCCAAATAAATTTGCCTTCCAAAAATGATTTTTTCCGTTCCATGATTAATTCCAATAAAGATAACCAAAAAGGTAAGTGAGATTTCCAACTAGAAAGACATATACATCATGTTCATACTGAAGCCTTGAAGGAAGAAAAATAATCTTAAGTCTGATTATATCTTCGTTCTTCACTTGCGTTCAATCTGGGTCTTCGTTGGCATGGGGCAGACTTCTAATGTAAGATAGACTTTGACAAAACCACACAGAAGTCTTGTATTCTTCATAATAGAACTAAAAAAGTTTTGTCAACTTCAAAACCTAACAGGAGTTTTCTCCAACGCCATGCGCATTTGTGAAGTTTAAGGAAGGGTGGAGTTCAGACCCCGAGGAGATAGTAGGGTTTTATGCAAAGCGGCTGCAAAGGGTGGCAATGGTTCCAAAAACAATGTGTTTCGGGGAATTGCCAATGAATTCCACAGGGAAGGTGCAGAAGTCTGTGCTGAGAGAGAGAGAGCCGATGCTTGTCCATAGAACAAGCACGGCTTCATAAGAACCAAATCATCATGTTATTGCTTCCCATTGAACTACATTTGTGTTTTTGTGTTGTTTGTCGTGACATTGCATAATTTGGATCGTCGTTAATTTCTCTTCAATGGAAGCATAGCTTTTTGTTTCTTTCTATTTTTCGTCAACTTTTTTAGCTAGAATCTGACCATTAATTCATAGTTATTCTATGAAAGCAAAGGTTTAAGTCTTCGATATTGTTGACATGGCCATCCTCTTACTCGAAAGACACGGTCTTGTACAAATGACCAGTGGTGATAACATGTGACAAAAGAATTTGATAAAAGAAAGAAAAAAGGAAATAAGTCAAAACACTGGATTTACAAAGTTTGATTTGAATGTTGATACCTGCGTTCATGATAAGAGCGATATAGAATTCCACTATAGAAACAAGCAATATTGTGACATCCCAGAACGTCACCCAACACATGTTTCTCATATTATTACTCTTTTTTAGAATGCGGAAGCGAAATCAGATATTTACGAATATTCTTTTAGTAATTAAAGCCTTAGAATTAACCCTTCTTTTATTTATGCCACATTTTAGTTCACAACTTCATTACATTTCAAGCAAAAGACGGAAGTTTGGGAAGGGGCAGGGGACAGACGTTTGGGTAATGGTAGGGAGACCTATCTCCGTACTATACTTTCAAAATTTTGCCTATATAAATTACTAGACTAAGTCATGAGTCAAAGCCACTCGATGGCCCAACTAACCCACCATCAAGGTTCCGGTACTAAGTAATGAACCAAAAAGGAGCTTACTTTGTGAAGCGTCCTACATCAACCCATATCATAAAACTACATTTGGTATATATTATTTCAGACTCTAGTTCAAGCACACTTTTATAAAAAGCTTCATTATACACAGGGACTCCATAGTGCAAAGGTTGAGGGGTGTACATCATGCACGTCTAAAAAAATAAAAGGGATGAGCCGAAGTCCAGCAAATGAAATTTCTAATTTTAAGTTAGAAAAATTATCTTACCACTTCACCTAGTATACAAAAAATGAAGGCACAGTCATCCGATAAGTATGATACAAATATAAATAGATTTTACCTTTCTCATTTTCATTTATCATAAACGTGGGATAAGTACACTAATGGTGCCATAAGTTGTGTATGGCGCTCACTTTGGTACAAAAAGTTTCCGCCGGATCACTTAAGTGCCAAATCGGAGGAAAAATGATCACTTTGGTGCCACGGCGACAGATTCTAGCCAAAATGATTACGTGGCTTTTATATTTTAAAAAAAAAATCGAGAAGCCTTTTAAATGACGTCGTTTTCCGTCTTCCTTAAAAAGACGACGTCATTTTGCCATCCTACGTGGATAGCCTCACAAAAACGACGTCGTTTTTTTTATTTTATTTGGAGATTGAAATTAGGGTTTTTTGTCCGCCATTGCTCGTTCGCCATCGCTCGGCCGCCGTCCCTCGGCCACCGTCACTTGGCCGCCATCCCTCGGCCATCGTCGCTCAACTGCCATCCCTCAACCTCCATCGTAGTTGCTTGCCACAGAAAGACAAAAGAAAAAAAAAAACGAACAGAAAATCCCGAGAGAGAGGGAAGTGTCGACGATGAGGGTGGAGGAGGGGATGGCGGGGCCACGGCTGCCACCTTCGTAGCAGCTGGCTTCGCCGACAACCTCTGCGGCATTCCAAATCTTCGCAGCTACCATTTGCCGGATCGCTCGTGCTTCTGGAGATTCTTCGAGCTCGCGTTTCCTCTGCACCCAACGATATTCCTTGGGAAAAGGCGGTGGTGGGGCTGAGATTCAGGGATTTGAAAGGTTGATAAGGTGATTGAAAATGGGGGAAAACTACTGGGGGAGGGCGGAGGCGAATGTGTGGTTTCTTTTCTAGAAAATTACTGGTGTTGTTGGTTCTGCGCTGCTAGTGTTGCTGGTTCGGCGCTGTTGGTGTTGCCGGATTTGTTCAGGGAAGAAGACGACACAAAACGGTGTCATTTGGGGATTTAGGGTTTTGAATTTGGGGGAAAGACACAAAACGGCATCGTTTTGGTGTTAGGATGCTAAAACGACGTCGTTTGAAGGCCTAAGTGATCCAATGGAAACTCCGGTGAGCCACATTAGCATAAGAAATTAATAAAAAAAAGGCCACGTCAGATTTCCGGCCGATCAGATCGGCGTTGGCACCAAAGTGAGCGTTTTTCAAATTTTTTGGCACTTAAATGATCCGACGGAAACTTTTGGCACCAAAGTGAGCGCCGTACACAACTTATGGCACCATTAGTATACTTATCCCTCATAAACGTTGTTAACCAACAAAACGTCCATCCAAACTCATGCACATGCACATCATGATTCACACAAATGTTTTGGTTCTACACATGATAATGCATTTTATTCTTTAATGTTTCATCCTCTTGAATACTCACGGGGCATCCCAAGCACTGGACATATCAACTTCAAAGCATCCTACAAACTTCCACCATAGGGCATCTCCATCACATGGGCATCTCGAAACACTCCCCGAGGCATCCCAATTACTGAGGCATTTCGCAAACTTCCACTACAGGATATCGTCACTCACCGCTATACAAGTGATGAAATCACATTAATTTCATTCAAGCCACGATATATGCACACTCACAAGCATAGCACACATATTTTAACTCAATTTAATGCATTAGCCAAATAACCGCATATCAAATAATATATAATCATATTATGGTTGTCAAAGTGAGGATATTTAATAAGTACATTTTGAGTCTGGATGTTAAGAAGGTTCTGGATGTTTAAGATCGAATAAATCAAATGGGTATATTTTGAGTCTAAATATTGAGCAACACTTGAACATTTAAATCTGGTAAATCAAATAGGTATATTCTAAGTTTAAATATTAAGCAAGTTCTGGATATTAAAATCTAATAAATCAAATTGGTATATTCTGAGTTTGGACAAACAAGTACATTCTAATCGTAAAGTCTGAACAATCAAAAAGGTCAATTTTGGCTTGATTTAGCAATGGACAGAACCAACAAATAAAACGGATTCGATAAGGAATAGATCTATATTCAATAAAATCTATCCAAACCAATATATAGACTTATCAACAAACAAATTCATAAGTTGACAAATTCAGCAAGTGAACAAATTCATAAATGAACATATTCGATTAACTGAGTAGATTCACAAAAAGACATATTCATAAATAGGCATATTCTATAGTAGAAAATTTCAGCAGAAACAACTAAAATGAATAGATTCGACTAGTAGAATTATAGTAGAAAGAAGCAGAACGACCATGTAATAGGTTATCAAGACAAGTATGGTAGAACAACCAGTTTCTAACTACCCAGATTGAGGCAAAAAGAAGCAAAACAAACATGTAATGGATTATCAATACAAATATAACAGAATGACCAAATTCTAACTACCTAGAATAAAGCAAAAAAAAAAGCAGAACGAACACATAATGCATTATCAAGACAAATATAATAGAATAACCAGATTCTAACTACTCAAAATGAGGTAAAAAGAAGCAGAATGAACATGTAATGGATTGTCAAGACAAATATAATAGAATGACAAGATTCTAACTACTCAAAATAAGGCAAAAAGAAGCAGAACAAATATATAATAGGTGTTGACACCTAAATTTTGGTACCCAGGTATTTATTCATTGCATAAAAATTAGGGGTTAATTTTATCCCCGAAAAAAAAATCAATTGCATAGCATATAATTTTAGATGCATTTATTTTTAATTTATATGTTTTGTATTTTTATTTTTAGGACCGATGGTGGATGGTTTCGAATTAATATTTCCGAGTTCTAGTTCGGCGGGCCGGGCTAAGCCCATGAAACAAGCAAAATTGGCCCGAGCCCGTTTTCTTTTAATGACAAAAATTACCTAATTTGATATGATATTGCGGTGGTTTTTGGAATTTAAGAGAATCGGGTTGCAATCTTATCTTTAGTCTTTAAGTGATAAAATCGTTGAAAATATTAAGGAGATAAGGAAAATAAGAGAATTTTTTGTGATTGGGAGGTTATAAATTATCTTCGTGCACATTGAAAAGATCAAATATTCTACGAAGATTTATTTATTTTTACCTATAAAGGGGTGTACGTAGGGGAGAGGAAGGGGAGAATAGGGTTTCGGTCTATGGGGATTTTGGAGGGTTTCTCTTGGGTTGATAAAAGAAGAAAAAGCAAAACATCAAAAAGGAGAGCAAAAAGCATAAGCAAGGAGAAAGGAAGAAAAGTCAAAAGGTGAAAGGTGAAAACAGAGAGTGGAAAGTAACGTGCGAACAGGGTGAAAGAGACAGGTGAGAAAGGGGGAAAAGATTTAAAAAAAAAGACTCTTGGTCTTCTTCGTGAACTGGCCCCCCGCCGGAAGCCGACGCCGGCGCTTGCAACTCTTCATCCCCGACGCCTGTGAAGCTCCGTGTCACACCACCGTGCGAGCCGTCCACAGCTCGCCCGCCTCCCGCTGCCTGCCTACTTCCGATCGAGGCTGGTTCTGCTCAGCCTCCGCCTGTGATCGCTCCCGACCTGAAGACCTGACACCAGCAGCCCCCTGCAAGCCTGATCCCAAATCGAGCCAGCTCCGCCTAGAAGCCGAAACAGCCGCCCATTGTCCTCCACCAGCAGCCGCGACCGCCGCGCCGCCCCGAGCGACGCTCAGCTCTGCCCGTGAAGCCACCGACCGCCTGCTGATCTCGCTCGTCCCCCGCGTTGTTCAACCGCCGCTCCACCAGCCCGGAGTCCAGCGAATCCACCGCCTCCTTCCGCATCACCAGCAGATCGGTGACCGCCTGCAGCCCCAGCCACGACCTCCTCGCTGCAACACCACCCCTGTTCACCCCGCGCCGATCCAGTTACCCGACGCCGCCCCTGCCTTGACGATCGCCGCCGCACGAAGCCCGACGCCGAAGCCCTGCTGCATCCGCGACCTGCGACGGCCCGAGCGTCGTTGCCCCCCTCCGCGATTGTCCAGCGCAGATTTCGCCGTCGCCGAGTCCCTTGCCACGCGTTGCTGCCCCTCGCCGGAGTGCCCACGCCGGAGCCCGAACGCCGGCGACCCAACGCCCTCGCCAGACCGACGATCTGCAACCCCTTTTTTTCTCCTTAGGTTGTTTATTTATTTTTTACTTTTATCTTTCATTTATTTTATTTACTTTTAACTGCCATTTATTTTATTTACCTTTTTTAAGTTTTGCTATTATTGTACCAATTGGAATATTGGTAATTGTTTATTATAGGCATTACCCATAGGATTTGTCCCTAAGGTTTATTGTAATTATTAATTTAAGATGTCGGGGTCATTTTTTTAATTGTATTAACTCTTGGGTTTTGTTTATAACATATTAATTGTTGAATTAATTTATTTATTAATTTGATCCGTAAGATTTCGGATCAGATTTTTAATTATTTTGATTTCTTGTCATGATATTTAAGGTTAAAAGTAATCGTTAATTTGAGATAACGTTATTTTTTCATTTATTTTAATCATTTATTTGTTGAATATCTTGTTTGTTTAGATTTAAGATTTAGTTGATAATTGCTTGTTTTAGAAAATCACTAAGAAAAATCAAAAAATATTTGAATTAGGATTCAATTTGTTTTAGATTATTTCTTGCATATCTAGAATATAGAATTTATTTCAGATTTAAAAAATATAAAACAAAAAATGCATTCATTTAGGATTTAGTTTTTGTTTAATTTAAGTTGCACGTTTAATTATTTGGCAATTTTAAATTTCGTTTTTATAGAAAAAAATAAAAAATATCATGCATATGTCATGTAGAAATGGGGGCATTCTCTGCACGTCATTACATATTAGATAAAATTGCATGTTTCATTTAGATCATATTTTTAGATAAATTGCATTTTAGATTAAGATAATGTCTTAATTTAAATTAGGATTTAATATGACCTAATCCTTATTTTAAATTAGATAGAATTTTAATCTAGCTAGATTATTTTTGCATTTGAATTTCATGAAAGAAAATACAAAATTTGTCTTTGCATAAGTTAATTTTTATGATAGATTGCATTTTAAAAAATGGAAATGTCAAATGCACGTCATTTAGTTTTTATTAAGTTCATTTAATTAGAACTTTATTGTCATTAGACTAAGTCATTTAATACATGTTGATAGATAGCTCGCATAATAAATTGCATGTTATATGTCATTTTAGTTAAGATGATTTTGTACGTCATTGCATCGCATTGCATATCATTATAATTAGATCATTTGGATTTCATTTAATTATTGCATTTCTTCATGTCATATAGTTAGATCATATCGTCATGTCATATTAGATTATTAGCATGCATCATTAAATAAAGTGAGAACAAAAAAAAATTGATTGCTTGTTAATTAGAAATCATATCTAGGATTATCTATATGAATTATGATCTAACAACGCAGATGCTTTCGTTGCTTTAAGGTATGTTTTGCATTATTTAATTGCTTTCTTTAGTGTTAAATTGGTGGTATGCGCACATGTAAGATCACCTCACACATTAGGAAACTAAATTAAAATCAATTCAATTGCCAAACATTTTCTTAAAATTAAAAAGAAATGGTACCGAAATGGCACTAGGATAGTTTAGTACCAAGTCCTCGTACCCAAAATCTCTGGTTCGTAGGAGTAAGATAATGTTCACATTATTTTATTTAGGTGTCTAATCAATCTACCCTAAACCGATTAGTGGCGACTCCTAGATAATAAGCTTTTGCATGTCAAAACCCTAAGTCGCGATTTGGTATGGGCTTGGGAGAGCCCGAATTAAGCTTAAAAACTTAGTAGTCCATCAACCTAGTTTTAGGTGGTAAACCCGAAAAATTGGGTCGCGACAATAGGTTATCAAGACAAATATAGCAGAACGACCAGTTTCTAACTACCCAAAATTAGGCAAAAAGAAGTAGAACAAACATACAATTAATTATCAAGACAAATATAATAGAATGACTAGATTATAACTACCTAAAATAAAGCAGAAAGAAGCAGAACAAACACATAATGCATTATCAAGACAAATATAATAGAATAACCAGATTCTAACTACCCAAAATGAGCCATAAAGAAGCAGAATGAACATGCAATAAATTGTCAAGACAAATATAATAGAATGATAAGATTCTAACTACTCATAATGAGGCAAAAAGAGACAGAACGAACATGCACCGGGTTTTCAAGACAAATATAACAGAATGACCATGTTTTGGGTACTTAGAACCACACAGAACGAACTAGAACGAATCAAAGTGAAATAAAATGAACTTGAAAGAAACTATCAAAGTCACTTAACAACTACCATACCCACATCAAAACTTCACATCTCATCCAATCAACCAATATAGAAGTAACTAAGTAAATTTAAGCTAACTTAACATTCGAAAATTCACTTACCTCGATACAATTACAAACCACAAACTATCAATTGCCTTCGTCACCTTAATCGGTCTTGAATACGAAGTTTTGATCTCCAAATTCTTGGATTGAAAAGTGGAAATAACACTTGCAACTTATGTTTTAATTTTGGAGGGACAAAAATGGGCTCTTTGGCAAGATAAAAGAAGTTTTATTAAAATTAATTAAGATAATTTGATTTTCTCTTATTGCTAAGTGTAAAATTGCGTGTAAATCTTCAACTTGATATGGCACAATTGCAAGGCAAGCTATTGCATGTGGCCAAGGGAAATGCAAGAAGATAATGAGTCATCTTAAAATAATTATTACTTAATTTAAGTGTAAGAAAAATTAGACACAAAACCTTACTTTGTAAGAACACATGGACATGCAAAGCTTTGTTCAATGACATGTGACACTTTTAATTTTAATTAATAAATTTTGCAAGGGAAGATGTAGCAAGCAGAACATAATCTTATTCTTCTAGCACTAATAACACAAATTATTCACTATTATTGTCAATTAACTAAAACTTACGCAATTAATAACAACCGTTAACAAATAAGACGATAGTAACTTAATTAATACCATTCTATTATTAGTGCACACATAATTCGATTCACACGTTGAACTCGAGGCGATTTACATTTACGAAAATTATCTAGTGCGCCCCACCAAATTCACGATTCAATTAAAGTTTCTGCATGCTCGTCCAAATACTAAGGAAAATAATACTTAATTCAAAATCTAAATATCACTATCATAACATGAATTTCCGAATATTACATAATTATAAAATACGGAAATTCCGATTGTCACAAATATAATAGAGATTACAATTGCTCAAGCACTTAAACACTCTCTTAATTTTTCTCAACTCCTAATTACTCCCAATAACTAACTCAATGTTTAGCTCCTCACAATTTATAATGAAATCTCACTCAAGGAATTATACAAATTTTACTCACAAGAATTTAACTGACTAGAGAAATAGGGTATAGTTACAATAAGCAAACTACTCTGAAATCTCTAGAGAAGAATCCTTTACACATTTTTCTTGACAGAACATTAGAAGTATCAAAAATTATGTACAGCACTCACTTTAGTGTCAAAAGTTTTCATTAGATCACTTAAGTGCCAAATTGAATAAAAAAGATCATTTAATTGCCAACAGCAAAAAATAATGCGTGGCTTTTATAATTAAAAAATTTATATGACTTGAAATATTATTTAAAAAATTCAGTCCGCATATCATTTTTGGTATTGAAGCAAACACTTTAAACAAAATTTTGACACACAAACGATTACTATTTATAATTTTTAGACGACGTCATTTAAGCACATTGACAAGTCACATTGGACTGAGAAATTAATAACATATGGTCATGTCAAATTTTCAACAATCAAGATCGAAATTGGTACTTAAGTTATCATTTTATTAGTGATTTGAAAAAAACTTTTAACACTAAAGCATCATACATCCTAAACTAAGTGCAAGCTATAATTCACTATGATCAAAAGGATCTTGTGATAATAGTCCACCCCATGGATCTTGCAATGATGAAGCCGGATCTTGTGAATTTTTTTGTGACCCAAAAGTGTCCAACATGTCCATTCCATAGTATATTCTTAGGTAGGAATCAATCGCTGGTCTACTTGCACGATAGTCATCACAATGATCCCAAGAAACATCATTAGCTTCTATTAGCCATGCTTTGGGTGGAATAACTTAATTGTGTCGGCACAATATCTTCTACAACTCTTAATAACTGTCGAGGATAAGCTGAAATTCTATAAGAAAGAATTGTAAAAATCTCATTTGGAACAAGTTGGGGTTTATATGTGAATACTCCAACATCTGTTACAATTTTACACATATCTCCACTAGGTCAAACAAATAACGATGGCTTGAAAAATAAAATAATTATATAAAGCTCTGGATCTAGTCTACATGCTCTGAGTTGGGTTTAGAAAATATTTTTCTATGCACCCAATGGTTTGGACCAACTAAGCATCTACCCGAAATATTTATATTTGGCTTCTCCTTAAATGATTATGCCAATGATAAGAGGCATCTTGACTATCAAAAACTCGATAGCAATAATATAAAGATTAAACAAATAGCAATAAAACCAGTTTAGTTTTTCTGAAAATTCCTCTTCTAGGAAGAAGAACACCATAATCGCTGAATGAATAAAGGGGTATTTTGGATGCAATCTATCTGGATAAAGGAGAAGAACACCATAATCGCTGAAAATATGGAAATGATATGGCCACATAAATCTTCCAAGATTTTCAAAGAGAACATTGTCTTGGATGAGCTTAGGGATTTCTGGTGGGCACAAATATGAAGGTCATTTGGGCTTTACTTCTGGAGCCTTGAAACGGCCTCTTGGATTCCTTACTACATATATATTTATGGATGTGGTAAGTATAAATTCTTTTGGTCGGGATAGGAAATTAGCAAGTATATTCTTTTTTTTCCTGCAATATGTTTAATCTCAAAGGAATACTTTAAAAACCATTCTGCCTATCTAAGAAACTAAGGATGCGGAATATGTTTCTGCTTGAACTTCAATATTTGGGAAAATGAGGACATCTCCATCTTGACGAAGAAATGATGGCCTATAAAATGGAAATCAAATTTCTTGATGCCATATTTTACTGCCGGGATTTCTTTGAATGTAAAGTGGTAATACATTTTCACTTGCGTGAATCTTCCGCTCTTGTGACCACAAACTCGTCGCTTTCCATCAATTTCTTCAAGAAGAACAGCAGCCCAATATTCATCACTAACATCTGCCTACAAAATTCTTTTTTCCCATAAAAGGGATTTGCAATGGAGGAAGATGTTGTAGAATTTCTTTAGGTTTACGTATAAACTTAGCTTTTTGTGGTCCCCACGCAGGAGCATCTTTCTAAGCATTTGTTACCGTGGACTTACAAACTTCATGAATTTTGGAACAAAATCCTGGAGATAAGTAATTATCCCAAAGAATTGTTGGACCTACTTGTTGGAAAGATTTTCATCAGGAAACTTCTACATTTCCTTAGTGATATGAGGACCAAGATAATATGTCCCATTGTTTAGATGCATTCCAAGAAATTCAATTTCTTTCTGGGCAATAATCACGTTCTTATGCAATAACATGATTCCATGCTCTCGTACCAGCTCGGTAAATTGGGCTAATAATTTATAATGAGAATCTTCATCCGGATTGTAAAGGAGGATATCATCAGTGTAAATTTAGACATTGGCAAGAATAGGATGAAAAATTCTGCACATGGCCTTCTCGAACATTAAAGGAGCTGTCTCAATGCCAAAAGGGAGCACTATCTATTGAAAATGTTGATTTGGGACGCAAAATCCAGTTTTGTACATGTCTTCAAGATGAATTCCCAACTGCTAAAATCCAGTTTTAAGATCAAATTTGAAATACACTTTGGCTTAGGTGAGACTAGAGAATAAAAAGTTCCGATATGGTAGAGGAAATTTATCATCTTGCAAAAATTGGTTGAGACGTTGGTAATTAATAACCAGTCTCATTTTTCCTTTGTTCTGCTCAGTACATTTGTTGATAAAGAATGCTCCACAGGCCTATTGAGAATATAAGAACTCAATTAATCCTTAATAAAGCAAATCCGACCATTCCTTTTGTGCTAAAAGGTAATGTTCTGGGTTCATTCCAGAATGACTGACTTTGGTGAGATTGACATCCTCATTTTTCTTGAAATAAAAATGAATGAAAAATTCAAGATTTTTCCATAAAGGGTTAAAAGCATTTTTGGACAAAGTCTGAGTGAGAGTTTGCATATGCTTGCCAGATAAAATCTAAATTGTTCATTTGAATAGTGAAGAATCTTTGAATATCTACTAATTCCAAGAATTGTCCATTGAACCGTAGCCTATTTAGCACAATTCTAAGTTTAGGAATTTGTGTAAGAATATCCCAACCAATAATAAAATCCTTATCTAGTAACTAGAATGAAGGATTTTGGTGGTGATTGAACATTGAAGAAAGAACTGTATAGTGATAGGTTTGCTTTGAACTCTTGTAGCAAAGGTATCTCCAGAAGCAGAGTTAAAATACCAAGTGTATGAAGTCCAGTTTTTTTCTAGAAGTATCTTTGTGTCAAAAATAGAACCACTAGCTTTAGTGTCAATGAAAGCAATGCGAGAAATATGCATGTCATATTTGCATGGGTATATTTTAACAGGGAAATATAGGAGAAGACAACGAGCGTATACACATAGATCTTGGATTGTAGGAGGTTCAAAGAAAAAGAAAACCTCTTCTTCAGGTTCTTTACCCGAACTTTCAATGTTGCTAGTTTGTGACCACATCAAGATGGCACACACAATGTGTTTGGTCGGTTCATCTTCCAAGAAAAAAACTGATTCAACATTGTTATTCTGAGGCCTACTCCAGTTTGCTTTTGTATTCATCTTCCAAGGAGAAAACTTATTCAACATTGTCATCCTGAAGTGATACTCCAATTTGCTTTTCTATCTTTTGGATCAAATGAGAATTTTTTCCCCTAATTTTAGGACAGTTCTTTGCAAAATGCCCTTTTTTGTTGTAGATTAACACCCATCAAATTTTCTATGCCTTCCAGAAGAGTTTCGTCTAGAGCGTCTCTTTATCAAGAATCGTTATTTGCGTCTTTTCTTTGTATGTCCTAAGGAGAACCTCTTGAAATGTCTTCATTTTTTGCATCAATCCCCACAAGAAGTGGCATCACGGGAGTCTTTTTTTGAACATTTGATTCTCACCTCAAGCTTTTGAAAAGCTTGATCAAGTTCCTTGTTGCTCTTGAGACTTCTAAAAGCCTTCCTACGGATGCAAAGATCATCAAGGGTGAGATGTATTTGTTGCTAGAGTTCTCCAAGAGAAATATTGGCAACAATCTTCTGCTTATTTTGATTGGATTTTTTCACAATTTGTCCAATTTCTTTTGGAGTGGAAGCCAAGAAGACATGCTTCAAATTTGGGTCAACACCAAGAGCATGGAATAATTTAAGCATTTCTTGGAAATGGCAATTCAAATGCTTTTCCTACAAAGAGCATGTATTTTCTTTCAAAAAAACTCTCGTTCTTTTGAGCTCAAGAAGATCTTACAGCTTACCAATAAAGAATTAGTGGATAACCTGGATCACATAATGAAAATATGTTTGAAGTAGAAATGTCATTTGATCCTAATCAAAAATAGTTCTCACCAATCTTTTAAGCTTTCAGTAAATCTACTCATGAACTGGGTTAGTATTTCATACTGATTTTCAATAGAAAGTGCTTTGATGTTGAGCCAAGCATGAGACTCTTGTAATATGTTTGGCCATTTGGAACATGGGATATCATCAAGTGTGAAGTAGTTGAAGACCTCTGATTTGGGTATGGGTCCTGAAGGTGCACCACTTCTAGTTCGAATGGATTTGATTCCATTTCTGTTTCAAAGGGGTCCGCCATAAAGATAGCAAGTACATGAGATATTGGTGTTTGTGGCTCAGAGGTTGAAATATTTTCAAAAGAAAAGGAATATGATTCTGAGGCTGATTCAAAGATATTTAACTTAGCGGAGTCGAATGCAACAATAGTTAGTATCTCTTGTTTACTTTAATCTCGCAAGAAGGCCTCAAGTAGATTTGAGACCATATGAGCAATAGGAGGCTCCCGAAAAGGTTCAGGAGCTCTTTTCTTTTATTCACTGATCTTTCTTTGCCTTTCCATCTCTCTTATATGATTTCGAAGCACAACAATATCTCATTGATTCTTTTTTAGAGCTTCTTCAATGATGGAAGCAATTGATGTAGCCTTTGAAGGGTCCACATCCATTGGAATCATTTATAAAGGCTAGGAAAATGGATCTGTAGGAGGAACAAATTTTCCATCTTACAGGAGTTTATCTGTCTCGTTAATTTTTCCATCTCAGCTATTTGATCCTCCAAATAATGATGAGAAGCATATCTTCTAGATTCCATTTGATGGAGTTTCAAAAGAAATGTCTCAAGCAATCTATTTGTGACCGAAGCCGTGTAATCTACTTTTTGGTCTATATGATCAAGACGAGCCTGGACAGTTAAAATTTTGGTGTCAATTGTCTCGAGGATATTATTCTAGGCTAAAGCATTTTTTGACAGCCAATTCAGAATAGCCTCAATAGCCGTCACTTTCTTTTGTCTTCCATGATCATCAACATCTGTAGGGCTTGTGACTTTAGGCATATAATGGAACCGATGTTGACCATCTATGAATTCTTCTAATGCTGGCAATGGAGCACTAGAATTAAATCTTTTCAAAGGTGAAAAGTTTGTAGGTTGGAACATATAGATAGGTGGGTGAACAAGAGACGGTTTTAGCTTTGGGAAATATGAGGGCTGAAGTGTTTTGGGTACTTCTAGAGGAAAAGAGTTCTTCTTATCGCATTTATAGATGGGATAAGAAGACTCAATGATGGGCTTTGGGTCTGCATGGCCATCATTAGGCGGAAGATCAACTGTGCAAGGTTGCATCACAAAAATAGTAGGAAAGATAGAAAGCATGGCTTCCTCCTTTTCCTTACTAAATTTAATGACAATCGTGCCGTCTTTTTTTTAAATGAACTAGGACTCCGTGAACTGGATCAACTAGAAGTTCTAGTGGATTTTTTCATAGTTAGTTACCCAAGTGTCTAGGAGTAACTTAACTAGCTGATCTCGAAGAATCTATCTAGGTACATGGATACAGGAAGTCTAATCATTATCCACTGAAATAAACAAGGCATTTTCAAAACCAAGGAAGTTGAGGTCAATGGCATGATTCTAGACCCGATAAACCATATGGTAATTCAAGGTAGTAATATAGAATCTAGAGTTTGAAGAACTCCAGTAATCTATAGCTAAACTTTAATAGTTGAAAGAAGTTGTGGATCCGAGAGAGCCATATTAAAATTTGGAAACAGTGTAACAAACAATGTTCTTGCATTGAGGGTAGTTTGAATGGTACCAATGTAAGCATACTAATAATCCAAAAAACGAGCATCTAAAAGAGCCATTTGAGCAACCACAGGTAATGCCTTCCTTCTATGAAATGATAAAGCAAGTCTAATGGCGCCAAAGTGAAGGTGCGTATAACCCTCTTGTATCCACTGCCCTGAAAAGTCAGAAGGGATTTGAAGGGCGACAAAGTGTTCTTGTTGAGTAGCCGAGATAGGATGCTGGTCAAATTTTATATCTTCATTGCAAGTGAAGGGAGTTTTAGGGCTGGGTTTCTTTCTACTTTCTAATTTACATGTCAAACTGAATGGCAAAAAGAATAGAGGAGGAGGTACTAAACCCCAATACCTCCTCCTCTATTCTATTTGCCATTCAGAGTTTATTCGAGTTGAACCCATCCTAAACTCTCAAAATTGAAAATCAATCCACATAGTACAGGGTGTATGGGTCCTAGGACCAATGACCACCCAATTCCCCTAGGAACCAGACCATAACCGATCAGGTTGGGCCAATCTAGGGTCGATCCACGGTTGACCCTAAACCATTGTTCACCCCTATCGCGTGCTATAATTTTAGTATTCGTTCAACAGACTCAAACTCGAAACACATTTTAGCATGACCAACATTAACATGTTGTCAAAATGCATAACTATCTATATATATATGATAAAATAACAAGCCGGTAACAGGATTGGAGTTTCATAGCTCACTAAGTATTTGTACATCTCGGGTGACTAGCAAACTAAACCAATACAAATAATATATTGGTTCCATAACATCTCTAGACTAAAATAAGTCGAATGTCAAACATCTTCAGGGGCCAATACTAACATATTCGAATTATAAATCGGCCCGAGCATTTTGTTTCAATCAAATGAGACAGCTTTCGAGATTACCTTCTGTCATGGGCATGTCTGGTGATGGTAAATATAGTTAGGTATCGAGAATGATGGTTGCTCTTTGTTGCAAAAGAGTAAATAATCAATCAATAATAAAGTAATTATAGCATTCACAGCTGGTGTAAAAGTAATTTCTTACGAGCGCCTTCATCCACCCTTAATTTGATGGTTAGTGAAATTGTGGGTGGTCTGAACCCTCGTATATGATGGTGGGTAAGATCTCCCGTGAAAAGTTTTCTTGACGATTGTGATGTATACACTGATTTTGCTTCACAATCGAAAGGCTTGGATGAATTTGAGCAGAATGCTATTTATGACAGATTTATGATCTCCGCCGGACGGCTAGTTCATCATGGCCAACGCTGAAAAGGTTGGTAACTCGACTCTGTCCCAAGTTCTTGACCAATTTCGATCACGATTGCTTGCTGATTGCTGTACATCTCTCGCTATTCTTAAGGGTCAGCCATCCTTTCATGTTGGAAGTCACCGGAAATGACACTATGATTGTAATCTCCTCAAATATAGTAGAAATTTTCTTAACATACATGAAGAACATTTAATTTTCCTACTTTATGTCAATTTTGACGTTATATATTTGGACAACTTACATAAATAGTATCAGGAATTTCACAAAATTTCACATATATCACATCTAGACAGTAAATGTACTCGAAAAACCAGGATTAGTAGGTCGTCCAAATGCTACTAAAATTCAAAAAGGGGAAGACAATTCAGCCCCATCTTGGAAGGTAGTTCACGTGCTTCGATCCCATGATCAGGATACTTGAGTGCTCGTCCGTGACCTCTACTTCTCAAACGGGGTCGCTGATTCACCTGATCAAGATTCCATCGGCGACTCTATCTTGTAATGCTCCCCCAAAGATGTCGAAAGCATTGGAACTTGATGCATCTAGATGAATAGAACGCGAAGTTTAACCTGTCAAATGGGTCGATAATTGCAGGCACGTGTGCAGGAGACATTACCTAAGCAGCGGGAGGAAGGGAAAGGAAAACAAACTAATCGTCTACCCAGCATGCCAGATGAAATCCGCTATGACGGATGAGGCCAATAGTGGATTGCTATAGCAGCAGTAAGTTCATAAGTAGAGACGTACGGTTCTTTTTTCGATATGATGCATCAGCAAATGAGATTCATACTGAGCAGGCTTGGCAGGTGAAGACGGCATACACAGAGCTGGCGCTTTACCACCCTCCCATTCGAAACTTCATGGCAATGCTGGAGAAGTACTTGCAGCAACCCTGCCTCAAGAAGAACAGGGCAGTATCCATGGTGGATCTGGAAGGAAATCTGGTTGCACACTATTACGGTCCTCAACTGTCATTAACCCGCAGAGTGAAGAGGACACTACTTGTATTGCAGCTTAGTACCCTACATCGTCCACCTAGATCTAATCAGCACAGTGTGCGAGCATCTGCATGAGCTAAAAGATTACACAGCAAAACTGCCGAGGCAAAAGAGATAAATTTCCTCTTAGTACAATGAAATGTAACAGAGATGAAAGCTGGCTGGTAAGAAAGACACCGCATTCATGTCAATGTATTCATGTAATTCATACCAGGAGCAATTTGAGACACCTATTCTCAGCTCCCAAGATAAATTACGCATATTGGTCACCTCCAAAAACCTTTTGTGAACCATCAACTCTTGAGAAACTTTGTTAATTATGAGACACTACACAAGAACAATCACATAAATTGTGGGGATAGATTGTGTAATGCTTGGTTCATGAGAGGCTACCCATGGCCTTCGCTTTTTCCCTCAGAATGAACTTTTGGATCTTTCCAGTCGAAGTTTTGGGCAAATCCTCGAACACGACTGTCCGAGGAGACATGCAATGAGGCAAATGATCTCGACAATATCCTATGATCTCCTGAGCATCGACATGACATCCCTCCTTTAACTTCACGAATGCGCAAGGCGTTTGGCCCCAATGATTATCAGGACGCGCAATCACCGCGGCCTCTAGAACTGCCGGATGGCTGTACAGAACCGTCTCTACCTCCACTGTGCTTATATTTTCTCCCCCCGAAATTATAACATCTTTCAAACGATCTTTTACTTCGATGTAGCCATCAGGATGCTTCACGGCAAGGTCTCCACTATGAAACCATCCGCCCTCAAATGCCTTGTCCGTCGCTTCCTGATTCTTATAGTAGCCGCTCATGACAGTGTTTCCTCTGAACATGATCTCTCCTACAGACTTGCCATCACTAGGAATGCTCTCCATTGTGACCGGATCTCTAACATTGACTTCTTCGAGGCCAAGATGTTGTACACCTTGTCGAGATTTGATTTTCGATCTTTGGTCAGAGGGCAGAGAGTCCCACTCGGGCTTCCATGCACAATATGTCCCCGGACCGTAAGTTTCTGTCAAGCCATACAAGTGCGACACACTGAACCCGAGATCTTCCATCTTGGATAGGATTTGTGGAGGCGGCGGCGAACCACCCGTCATGACTTCCACCTTGCGAGGAAGAGGTCGTCGATCATCCACTGCCAAGTTAACAATCATATTCAAGACAGTCGGCGCTGCTGCCATGTGAGTCACGTTATGCTTAGCAATACTATCAAATATTCCCTTCGGAGAGACTTTTCGGAGGCACACGTTGGTGCCACCTTGTGCCACTACTCCCCAAGTCAAGCACCATCCATGGCAATGAAACATAGGCAGTGTCCACAGGTACACCGGCATCGAGCCAATCCCTTGAAGAAGCAATGTTGCAATCGAATTTAGATACACACCTCTATGGCTATAGACAACTCCTTTGGGCTGTGATGTCGTCCCAGAAGTATAGTTTATGCTGATGGGATCCCATTCACTGCATGGTCGCTGCACCTCGAAATCACCGGACCCTGAGGTCACGAGTCCTTCATACTCACAAATGCCCGAAGGATGCAGAGGAACAGATCCATCCAATTCAGAAATAAGGACTAGAATCGGCGGTTCTGTTTCTGTCTTGTTGAACAAATCGATTGCCTGGCAAGCAACTTCGAGTAGCTCATGGTCCACAAAAATGACCTTGGCTCTCGAATGTTTCAGAAGCGTCGACACCATGGACGGGTCGTGCCGGGCATTGAGCGTGCAGAGGATTGCTCCAGCCATGGGGACCGCGAAATGCAGCTCGTACACTGCAGGGACGTTGGGAGCCAAGGTTGCTACCTGTTCAGAGATACAACACCCAAAGCTTAATTCCTCTCTCATCTCTCATCTGTTACTCAAATCACTGCCATGAACTAGATGAATCATTATCAGGCACTAACAGAGAAGACAACTCCAGACATTATCTTCCAAACCCTTATGAAGGAGAAAGGTGTTAATTTGAGACACATGGACCGCTACACAGTTTCTCACAAATCAAACCAGAATGGATCAAATTTTTGCCCTGATGAACAAACCGATACAGCACACACGACAAAGAGACGGAACTCATTAATCAAATTAGAATGCATGTACCAGGGAACTTGATATGAAACGTTTGCCTGAACCAATCCACAACTACCCGCGTTTCAGACGACCAAATTTGCCTGACGACACAGACCATGACAGGGGTATTTGAACCCAAAAACCAACTCGAGCTCCGACTCACCACATCGCCCCGGGAGATTCCCATCCGGGACAGAGCAGAGGCCACTCTCCGGCACCGCTCGTGCGTCTCGCTCCAAGTGTACCTCACGTCGCCGTACACCACCGAGGTCGCGTCCCTGTAGACCTTGGCCGACCGCTCCAAGAAGCTGATGGGAGTGAGAGGAGCGTGGTTGGCCGAGCAACGGACGAGGCCCTCCATGGACCTCCACGAACCCGTTTCGGAATCGCCACCATCCCCACCGGCCCAGTGAGCGAAACCGCGAGGGCGGTTCTTGAATTCGGTGCCGAGCTGCTTTAGCCTGGGAGAGAGACGGCGGATCAGTGAGCTCTTGAAGAACCGGTTCATGTTGACTGAGGGAGAAAGTGAGGGAAGACACTTTGATGGAGCTGAGTGCTGGGTTCAAGAAAATGCTGAGACACGACCAAGAAAGAAATCACAGTTGGATGCGATAGATAACACGTTGGATAACTGATACTTGTAGGAGAAAATATCAGGTACTCAATATTTTCTCGACAAGACCCAGAAAATTTTAAGTGAGGAGAGAGAAATTTTAAGCGGGAGTGTCACGCATTTATTACCTATCGATCTGTCCTTTCTTCCGCCAGCCGAGCCGAGAGTTATTTGGGAGAGAGTGAGAAGAGAGAAGAGAGAAGAGAGAGAAAGAAGCGACGAGAAGAGAGAGCAGACGTGGACTGTCGCAGGACAAATGTCGACCCTTGAATGGATCAGAGCATAAATGACGTGGTCCCTTTAGGGTACCTAATATTTTCTCGACGAAAACCAGAAAATTTTAAGTGAGAGGAGAGAAATTTTAAGCGGGAGTGTCACACATTTATTACCTATCAATCTGTCATTTCTTCCGCCAGTCGAGCCAGAGTTATTTGGGAGAGAGTGAGAAGAGAGAGGAGAGAGAAAGAAGCGACCAGAAGAGAGAGCGGACTGTCGCTGGATAGGTGTCGACCCTTGAATGAATCAGAGCATAAATGACGTGGTCCCTTTAGGGTACCTAATATTTTCTCCCAAATGCAGCTCCCGTGTGAGGGACCTATCAAGTTCTGCTTTTTTTTTATTTCTTTTTTTTATATTTCTGATTCAAGGGTTTAGCCCACAATGCCTCGAATTCTAAATACGTTTGATAATGTGAATTTGAATCCTAATAAGTATTTATCAAGTATTTGGTGACACTCTCTAGACTGAATATAACCGGATACATCTAGATAAAATATCAAATAAGAAATCCGATCCAAAAGTGAGATAAATCCATATTGCATATAAAATATAAAAAAATAACCGCAAAATTCATATTTTATCTTTTAACGAAATGATAAAGCGACATATCGAATATTGCTTCGCCGGCACCGCCTGCACAAGGACCACCACTAAAATTACCAATGATCGTCACTTCCACAATGGCCGTCCGGTCATCACCCCCGGCCAGCGATTGTGTTCCAACTAGGGACGGTGAAAAGGGGCCTAAAGATTTGCATGGGCCATCCATCCCACCCCAGTCGCATACGTCCTTCACGTCGAGGTCATCATTCACAATCCGGCTATTCATTTGCCGGTTTGACATAGAAGGACCAACACGCCATTAGCTTCTTGGCGACCATGCTCTCAAGTGTCGAGTTCCAACATCAAGAACGTCGCAATGATATCGTGGTATAGAACCTTCTCTTGCGAGCCCATCCCACGGCATACACCTTCTCTGTCGCCGCCTCTCTTAATCACTTTCTTCGGCAATGGAGTCTGGCAATATGACCCACATGAAGTGCCTCATACTATTCACAAGGCCGTCCCAAAATTGCTGAAATTGGGTTGGTTGAGAGAGGCCATGAGGTCGACTTCCCACGGACGTGCTCAAGAGGGTTTGAGCCTTACCCACAAGAGAAGCAAAGTGAGAGGTAGGATTTTCAAAGATTCTTAAAGATTTTCAATCTTATTTACAGATTTTAGAAGATTATCAAAGATATTTTTAAAATATTCTACGTCATATTTTAAGTTATACCAAACATATGATAAGGCATTTTATTTTATGAAGGCTTGCAAAAGAAACATATGTGTCAAAGTGGATATTCGTGCCCACTTTTGATGGTTTGCAGGAGGTCCCTAATATCCGGATGATTCATACAATTATCACCCCTCATCCCAACCTCCAATAAAAATAATAATGAATTACATAAATATTTTAAAATTTCATATATTACGATTTTTTTATATGAATTACAAATAAATATAACGAGTCATAATCTGTACTAATACAATAGATCATACTATATTGATTTATTAAAGTGAACTCATATCTCAATCTTCAATAAAGTAAAAGTCAGTGGATCTCGCCGGACCTAGGGTGCGTTTGTTTCTTACGTAAAACTCAATGATAAAGGAAAATCTTTCTAATAAAGCATTTTCAAGAATACGGTTTGTTTTCTTTTGTTTGGCAATGTATAATTGAAAATGTTTTCTGCTATTTGAATCCCATTAAAAATAATTTCACACTTCATCACAGGAAAAAAATGAATTTTTAATTTAAAAACTTCAATTTTTTAATATTGGTTGTTTTTTATTTACTTTTATTTACTTTCTTTTTATTTCATTTTAAAAAAAAATCTTTTCCGTTGACTAGAAAACATTTTCGGTTGACTCATATTCCTAAACGACCCAAACGCCGGAAAATGAGGAAAATATTTTCCCCGAAAATGTATTCCGTGAAACAAACACACCCCTAAATTAGTGATCTAAATCCCCTCTTCAAGGTAGACACTACTCCTCAAAGTCCAAAACTACTCCTAAAATTCATCCCTAATCCACACATCCATCTAAAATTAAGGGTTCTAGAAAATAAGTTCCCTTAAATCTTGACAAGGTAGACAATCATCAAATGGATCTTTCCACCCTAGTCACATACATCCTTCATGTCGAGCCCATAGCTCACAATCTAACTATTCATCTGCTAGTCGACAAAGAACTGCATCATCAGCTTCTTGGCGACCATGCTCTTGAGCGTCAAGTTCTAGCATCAAGAACGTTGCAACGGCACCGTGGTACAAAATCTCCCCTTGCGGGCCAATCCCACGATACACACCTTCTTCATTGTTGCCTCTCTTAACCGCTTTCTTCAGCAATGGAGTCCGGCCATATGACCCACATGAAATGCCTCTTACTGTTCACAAGGTTGTCCCAAAATTACATGAACTCGTGTCAATTGAGAGACATCATGAGGTTGACTTTCCAAAGTCGTGCTCGAGAGGGTTTTAGTCTCAAGTACAGGAGAAGCAAAATCGGAGATGGGAGGATTTTCAAGGATTTTCAATATTATTTGCGGATTTTTAAAGATTATCAAAGATTTTTTCTAAAGATTTCAAATCATATATTAGGTTATACGGAACGCATGATAAGATATTTTCGGGATATGCATCCTTGCTTGTTGGGATGTAAATTGAAACTCAACTGATTATTTTATGTGGGCTTGCAAAAGAAACATGTGTCAGAGTGGACATTCGTGCCCACTATGGTTTGCACGATGTTCCTATACCCTATCCAGACGATTCCTAAAATTATCATCCCTTACACCAACCTCGAATAAAAATAATAATGAATAAATTTCATCCATCGATCGAAAATATTTTAAAATTTCATATATTATGACGTTTTCAATATAAATTATTAATAAATATAACACATCATAATCTGTTATAATACGAAGATCCATCTCTCAATATATCGTGCCATGTTGATTTTTGAGCGGTGAACTCAGATGTTTATCCCCATTCGCTTTACAACAAAATGGAAATTAATGGATCTGACTTGGAAATTCTCCACGGTACACACCACTCAAAGTCCAAAACTACTCCCAGAACTCATCCCTAATCCAAAAAGTCAAGAGTTTTAGAAAACAAGATCTCTTAAATCTTCACAGGGGAGACAATTATCAAATGGATCTTTAATCCCCTACTTCAAGCTCGCGGCCAGTAGAAAGGCTTCTTGTAAGCAGCGATTCATGATGTATGGAGGTGTTCTTGTAGGTAGCAGAGCGGAGCCACATCGATCAAGATACTATGTTCCTGTTTTGCATGCTCTGTTCTGAATCAAAATTGAAAATTGAAAACCTATTGAGGTTTTGCCTCCATCAGCAGCACTTGAAAAGAGGATAAGGGGCAATGTTGACTATAGGAAGTAAGTAGGTAACTTGCAAAACACATCAGAAATCAATAAGATGAAATTGAGCCGGGTGGAGGGAAATTAAGATATAAGCATAAAATGCATTCGACAAATTCAGACACAGCATGAAACTTCGAATTTCTCCTGTATTAACTTGAATTATTAAGTTAAAATTGAGGATTCATGAGTCATTGGTAAAGAAGGAGCGACATCCTCACACAACGTATGCCAAAATTCGGTTAAAAGAACTACGCTGTCTCATCTTACCAAGACCTGTTTTCATGTTTAACTGAGATTATTCATAAAACAAATAGGATTTAGGACTGTGAAGTCCCAAACAATAATGTGAAAAGAAGATTTTATCAAGAATGTGGGCAACAATATCTCATTGATTCTTTTTTAGAGCTTCTTCAATGATGGAAGCAATTGATGTAGCCTTTGAAGGGCCCACATCCATTGGAATCGTTTACCAAGGCTAGGAAAATCGGTCTGTAGGAGGAACAAATTTTCCATCCCACAGGAGTTTATCTATCTCCTTAATTTTTCCATCTCAGCTATTTGATCCTCCAAATAATGATGAGAAGCATATCTTCTAGATTCCATTTGATGGAGTTTCAAAAGAAATGTCTCAAGCAATCTATTTGTGACCGAAGCCGTGTAATCTACTTTTTGGTCTATATGATCAAGACGAGCCTAGACAGTTAAAAGTTTGGTGTCAATTGTCTCGAGGATATTATTCTAGGCTAAAGCATTTTCTAACAGCCAATTCAGAATAGCCTCAATAGCCGTCACTTTCTTTCGTCTTCCATGATCATCAACATCTGTAGGGCTTGTGACTTTAGGCATATAATGGAACCAATGTTGAGCATCTATGAATTCTTCTAATGCTGGCAATGGAGCACTAGAATTAAGTCTTTTCAAAGGTGGAAAGTTCGTAGGTTGGAACATATAGATAGGTGGGTGAACAAGAGACAAGTTTAGCTTTGGGAAATATGAGGGCTGAAGTGTTTTGGGTACTTCTAGAGGAAAAGAGTTCTTCTTATCCCATTTATAGATGGGATAAGAACACTCAATGATGGGCTTTGGATTTGCATGGCCATCATTAGGCGGAAGATCAACCGTGCAAGGTTGCATCATAAAAATATTAGGAAAGATAGAAAGCGTGACTTCCTCCTTTTCCTTACTAAATTTAATGACAATCGTGCCATCTGTTTTTTAAATGAACTAGGACTCTGTGAACTGGATCAGCTAGAAGTTCTAGTGGATTTTTTCATAGTTAGTTACCCAAGTGTCTGGGAGTAACTTAACTAGCTAATCTCGAAGAATCTATCTAGGTACATGGATACAGGAAGTCTAATCATTATCCACTGAAATAAACAAGGCATTTTTAAAACCAAGTTGAGGTCAATGGCATGATTCTAGACCCGATAAACCATATGGTAATTCAAGGTAGTAATATAGAATCTAGAGTTTGAAGAACTCTAGTAATCTATGGCTAAACTTTAATAGTTGAAAGAAGTTATGGATCCGAGAGAGCCATATTAAAATTTGGAAACAGTGTAACAAACAATGTTCTTGCATTGAGGGTAGTTTGAATGGTACCAATGTAAGCATATTGATAATCCAAAAAACGGGCGTCTAAAAGAGCCATTTGAGCAACCACAGGTAATGCCTTCCTTCTATGAAATGATAAAGGAAGTCTAATGGCACCAAAATGAAGGTGCGTATAACCCTCTTGTATCCACTGCCGTGAAAAGTCAGAAGGGATATGAAATGATAAAGCAAGTCTAATGGCACCAAAGTGAAGGTGCGTATAACCCTCTTGTATCCACTGCCGTGAAAAGTCAGAAGGGATTTGAAGGGCGACAAAGTGTTCTTGCTAAGTAGCCAAGATAGGATGCTGGTCAAATTTTATATCTTCATTGCGAGTGAAGGGAGTTTTAGGGCTGGGTTTCTTTCTACTTTCTAATTTACATGTCAAACTGAATTGCAAATAGAATAGAGGAGGAGGTACTGGGGTTTAGAGTAGACAAAAGCAATATATATTATGTACAAAGTTTATTCGGGTTGAACCCATCCTAAACTCTCAAAATTGAAAATCAATCCACATAGTACAAGGTGTATGGGTCCTAGGACCAATCACCGAACCAATTCCCCTAGGAACTAGACCATAACTGGTCGAGTTGGGCCAATCTAGGGTCGATCCACGGTTGACCCTGAACCATTGCTCACCCCTATCACGTGCTATAATTTTAGTATTTGTTCAACAGACTCAAACTTGAAACACATTTTAGCATGACCAACATTAACATGTTGTCAAAATGCATAACCATCTATATATATATGATAAAATAACAAGCCGGTGACAGGATTGGAGTTTTATAGCTCACTAAGTATTTATACATCTCGGGTGACTAGCAAACTAAACCTATACAAATAATATATTGGTTCCATAACATCTCTAGACTAAAATAAGTCGAATGTCGAACATCTTCAGGGGCCAATACTAACATATTCGAATTATAAATCGGCCCGAGCATTTTGTTTCAATCAAATGAGACAGCTTTCGAGATTACCTTCTGTCATGGGCATGTCTGGTGATGGTAAATATAGTTAGGTATCGAGAATGATGGTTGATCTTTGTTGCAAAAGAGTAAATAATCAATCAATAATAAAGTAATTATAGCATTCACAGCTGGTGTAAAAGTAATTTCTTACGAGCGCCTTCATCCACCCTTAATTTGATGGTTAGTGAAATTGTGGGTAGTCTGAACCCTCGTATATGATGGTGGGTAAGATCTTCCGTGAAAAGTTTTCTTGACGATTGTGACGTATACACTGATTTCGCTTCACAATCGAAAGGCTTGAATTAATTTGAGCAGAATGCCATCCATGACCGATTTATGATCTCCGCCGGACGGCCAGTTCATCATGGCCAACGCTGAAAAGGTTGGTAACTCGACTCTGTCCCAAGTTCTTGACCAATTTCGATCACGATTGCTTGCTGATTGCTGTACATCTCTCGCTATTCTTAAGGGTCAGCCATCCTTTCATGTTGGAAGTCACCGGAAATGACACTATGATTGTAATCTCCTCAAATATAGTAGAAATTTTCTCAACATACATGAAAGAACATTTAATTTTCGTACTTCATGTCAATTTTGACGTTATATATTTGGACAACTTACATAAATAGTATCAGGAATTTCACAAAATTTCACATATATCACATCTAGACAGTAAATGTACTAGAAAAACCAGGATTAGTAGGTCGTCCTAATGCTGCTAAAATTCAAATAGGGGAAGACAATTCAGCCCCATCTTGGAAGGTAGTTCACGTGCTTCGATCCCATGATCGGGATACTCGAGTGCTCGTCCGTGACCTCTACTTCTCAAATGGGGTCGCTGATTCACCTGATCAAGATTCCATCAGCAACTCTATCTTGAAATGCACCCCACAAGATGTCGAAAGCATTGGAACTTGATGCATCTAGATGAATAGAACGCGAAGTTTAACCTGTCAAATGGGTCGATAATTGTAGGCACATGTGCAGGAGACATTACCTAAGCAGCGGGAAAACAAACTAATCGTCTACCCAGCATGCCAGATGAAATCCGCTATGACGGATGAGGCCAATAGTGGATTGCTATAGCAGCAGTAAGTTCATAAGTAGGGACGTACGGTTCTTTATTCGATATGATGCATCAGCAAATGAGATTCATACTGAGCAGGCTTGGCAGGCGAAGACGGCATACACAGAGCTGGCGCTTTACCACCCTCCCATTCGAAACTTCATGGCAATGCTGGAGAAGTACTTGCAGCAACCCTGCCTCAAGAAGAATGGGGCAGTATTCATGGTGGATCTGGAAGGAAATCCAGTTGCACACTATTACGATCCTTGACTGTCATTAACCTGCAGAGTGAAGAGGACACCACTTGTATTGCAGCTCAGTACCCTACATCGTCTGCCTAGATTTAATCAGCACAGTGTGCGAGCATCTGCGTGAGCTAAAAGATTACACAGCAAAACTGCCAAGGCAAAAGAGATAAATTTCCTCTTAGTACAATGAAATGTAACAGAGATGAAAGCTGGCTGGTAAGCAAGACACCGCATTTATGTCGATGTATTCATGTAATGCATACCAGGAGCAATTTGAGACACCTATTCTCAGCTCCCATGATAAATTACGCATATTGGTCACTTCCAAAAACCTTTTGTGAACCATCAACTCTTGAGAAACTTTGTTAATTATGAGACACTACACAAGAACAATCACATAAATTGTGGTGATAGATTGTGTAATGCTTGGTTCATGAGAGGCTACCCATGGCCTTTGCTTTTTCCCTCAGAATGAACTTTTGGATCTTTCCAGTCGAAGTTTTGGGCAAATCCTCGAACACGACTGTCCGAGGAGACATGTAATGAGGCAAATGATCTCGACAATATCCTAAGATCTCCTGAGCATCGACGTGACATCCCTCCTTTAACTTCACGAATGCACAAGGCGTTTGGCCCCAATGATTATCAGGACGCGCGACCACCGCAGCCTCTAGAACTGCCGGATGGCTGTACAGAACCGTCTCTACCTCCACTGTGCTTATATTTTCTCCCCCCGAAATTATAACGTCTTTCAAACGATCTTTTACTTCGATGTAGCCATCAGGATGCTTCACGGCGAGGTCTCCACTATGAAACCATCCGCCCTCAAATGCCTTGTCCGTCGCTTCCTGATTCTTATAGTAGCCACTCATGACGGTGTTTCCTCTGAACATGATCTCTCCTACAGACTTACCATCACTAGGAACGCTCTCCATTGTGACCAGATCTCTAACATCGACTACCTCGAGGCCAAGATGTTGTACCCCTTGTCGAGATTTGATGTTCGATCTTTGGTCAGAGGGCAGAGAGTCCCACTCGGGCTTCCATGCACAATATGTCCCCGGACCATAAGTTTCTGTCAAGCCATACAAGTGTGACACACTGAACCCGAGATCTTCCATCTTGGATAGGATTTGTGGAGGCGGCGGCGAACCGCCCGTCATGACTTCCACCTTGCGAGGAAGAGGTAGTCGATCATCCACTGCCGAGTTAACAATCATATTCAAGACAGTCGGCGCTGCTCCCATGTGAGTCACGTTATGCTTAGCAATACTATCAAATATTCCCTTCGGAGAGACTTTTCGGAGGCACACGTTGGTGCCGCCTTGTGCCGCTACTCCCCAAGTCAAGCACCATCCATTGCAATGAAACATAGGCACTGTCCACAGGTACACCGGCATCGAGCCCATCCCATGAAGAAGAAATGTCGCAATCGAATTTAGATACGCACCTCTATGGCTATAGACAACTCCTTTGGGCTGTGATGTCGTCCCGGAAGTATAGTTTATGCTGATGGGGTCCCATTCACTGTGTGGTCGCCGCACCTCGAAATCGCCGGACCCCGAGGCGACAAGACCTTCATACTCGCAAATGTCCGAAGGATGCAGAGGAACAGATCCATCCAATTCAGAAATAAGGACTGGAATCGGTGGTTCTGTTTCTGTCTTGTCGAACAAATCAATTGCCTGGCGAGCAACTTCAAGTAGCTGACACTCCACAAAAACGATCTTGGCTCCCGAATGTTTCAGAAGTGTAGACACCATGGATGGGTCGAGCCGGGTGTTGAGTGTGCAGAGGATCGCTCCAGCCATGGGGACTGCGAAATGCAGCTCGTACGCTGCAGGGACGTTGGGAGCCAAGGTTGCTACCTGTTCAGAGATACAACACCCAAAGCTTAATTCCTCTCTCATCTCTCATCTGTTATTCAAATCACTGCCATGAACTAGATGAATCATTATCAGGCACTAACAGAGAAGACAACTCCAGACATTATCTTCCAAACCCTTATGAAGGAGAAAGGTGTTAATTTGAGACACATGGACCGCTACACAGTTTCTCACAAATCAAACCAGAATGGATCAAATTTTTGCCCTGATGAACAAACCGATACAGCACACACGACAAAGAGACGGAACTCATTAATCAAATTAGAATGCATGTACCAGGGAACTTGATATGAAACGTTTGCCTGAACCAATCCACAACTACCCGCGTTTCAGACGACCAAATTTGCCTGACGACACAGACCATGACAGGGGTATTTGAACCCAAAAAACCAACTCGAGCTCCGACTCACCACATCGCCCCGGGAGATTCCCATCCGGGACAGAGCAGAGGCCACTCTCCGGCACCGCTCGTGCGTCTCGCTCCAAGTGTACCTCACGTCGCCGTACACCACCGAGGTCGCGTCCCTGTAGACCTTGGCCGATCGCTCCAAGAAGCTGATGGGAGTGAGAGGGGCGTGGTTGGCCGAGCAACGGACGAGGCCCTCCACGGACCCCCACGACCCCGGCTCGGAATCGCCACCATCCCCACCGGCCCAGTGAGCGAAACCGCGAGGGCGGTTCTTGAATTCGGTGCCGAGCTGCTTTAGCCCGGGAGAGAGACGGCGGATCAGTGAGCTCTTGAAGAACCGGTTCATGTTGACTGAGGGAGAAAGTGAGGGAAGACACTTTGATGGAGTTCAGTGCTGGGTTCAAGAGAATGCTGAGACACGACCAAGAAAGAAATCAGAGCTGGATGCGATAGATAACACGTTGGATAAACTGATACTTGTAGGAGAATCGTCCAAATGCAGCTCCCGTGGGAGGGACCTATCAACTTCTGCTTTTTTTTATTTCTTTTTTTTTTATATTTCTGATTCAAGGGTTTAGCCGGCAATGCCTCGAATTCTAAATGCGTTTGATAACGTGAATTTGAATCCTAATAAGTATTTATCTAGGATTTGGTTACACTCTCTAGACCGAATATATCCGGATACATCTAGATAAAATATCGAATAAGAAATCTGATCCAAGAGTGAGATAAATCCATATTGCATATAAAATATTAAAAAAAATAACCGCAAAATTCATATTTTATCTTTTAACAAAATGATAAAGTGACACATCGAATATTACTTCGCCGGCACCGCCTGCACAAGGACCACCACTAAAATTACCAATGATCGTCACTTCCACAATGGCCGTCTGGTCATCACCCCCGGCCGGCGATTGTGTTCCAACTAGGGACGGTGAAAAGGGGCCTAAAGATTTGCACGGGTCATCCATCCCACCCCAATCGCATACGTCCTTCACGTCGAGGCCATGATTCACGATCCGGCTATTCATTTGCCGGTTTGACATAGAAGGACCAACACGCCATTAGCCTCTTGGCGACCATGCTCTCAAGTGTCGAGTTCCAACGTCAAGAACGTCGCAACGATATCGTGGTATAGAACCTTCTCGTGCGGGCCCATCCCACGACATACACCTTCTCTGTCGTCGCCTCTCTGAGCCACTTTCTTCTGGCAATGGAGTCCGGCCGTATGACCCACATGATGTGCCTCGTACTATCCACGAGGCCATCCCAAAATTGCTGAAACTGGGTTCGTCGAGAGAGGCCATGAGGTCGACTTCCCAGAGACGTGCTCGAGAGGGTTTGAGCCTTACCCACAAGAGAAGCAAAGTCAGAGGTTGGATTTTCAAAGATTCTTAAAGATTTTCAATCTTATTTACAGATTTTCGAAGATTATCAAAGATATTCTTAAAATATTCTACATCATATTTTAAGTTATACCAAATATATGATAAGGCATTTTAACAATTCGAGAATTATTGGGAGACTTTCAAACTCCCTTTATTTTATGTATATGCTTCCTTGCTTGTTGGGATGTAAACGGAAATTCTAATTATTATTTTATGTGGGCTTGCAAAAGAAACAAATGTGTCAGAGTGGATATTCGTGCCCACTTTTGATGGTTTGCGGGAGGTCCCTACATCCGGAAGACTCATACAATTATTACCCCTCACGCCAACCTCGAATAAAAATAATAAGGAATAAATTTCAACCATCGATCATAAATATTTTAAAATTTCATATATTACGATTTTTTTATATGAATTACTAATAAATATAACGAGTCATAATATGTAATAATACGATGGATCATACTATATTGATTTATCAATAGTGAACTCATATATCAATCTTCAATAAAGTAAAAGTCAATAAATCTGACTCGGAATTAGGCCTAAGTTAGTGATCTAAATCCCCTCTTGACGGTAAACATTACTCCTCAAAGTCCAAAACTACTCCTAGAATTCATCCCTAATCCACACATCCATCTAAAATTAAGAGTTTTAGAAAACAAGTTCCCTTAAATCTTGACAAGGTAGACAATCATCAAATGGATCTTTCCATCCTAGTCACATACATCCTTCATGTCGAGCCCATAGCTCACAATCCGACTATTCATCTGCTAGTCAACAAAGAACTGCACCATCAGCTTCTTGGCGACCATGCTCTTGAGCATCGAGTGCTAGCATCAAGAACGTTGCGACAGCACCGTGGTACAAAATCTCCTCTTGCGAGCTAATCCCACGATACACACCTCCTTCGTTGTCACCTCTCTTAATCGCTTTCTTCAGCAATGGAGTTCGGCCATACGACCCACATGAAATGCCTCCTACTGTTCACAAGGTTGTCCCAAAATTACATGAACTCGTGTTGGTTGAGAGACATCATGAGGTTGACTTTCCAGAGCCGTGCTTGATAATAGGGGTGTGCAACCCGGACGAGTATACTCGGGAACCGGACCGGCCCACCCGGAAAACAAGGTCGGGAACCGATTCCCGCTGAAACCGATCCAGGAACTGGTTCCCAAAATTTTGAACCGGTTTAAACCAATCCAAGAACCGGATCCGATTGATTACCCACCTAAGAACCGATTTTGGAACCGATTTTGTAAATACAGGTCCAAAACCCTATTTTTTTCCCCTTATTTCTATTCTTACTTCCACAATCACACGACGTTTTTCCTATTGGCTCTCCCAAACACGCACGACACTCCTCCTTCATCATTCCTCTTCCTCACTTGCTTCCCTCCCTCATTGGCTCCCTCTCACACCGTCCAACGGACGGACAGTGTTCATTGCCGCTAAATTCTTGTGTACCACGTGGATTGGCTTGCCTAATTTATCTTTTGTAGTAGGATTTATGCTTTTATAAATGAGTAACTTCATGTAATAGTTGTGAGAATAAAACTAATATTATACCAACATTTGTTGCTAATTCTTTGTCTTATGATTATAATTAGTCCTGTGAATCATTAATTTTTTATTTAGTCAAAAAGTTAATGTTTTTATTTATTATGTTTTGATACAAATCATGAGGATTACGTTATTTTCTCGCGTATTAATATAAAATTCGAAGTCGTATAAGATATTGGGAGATTGCAAAACAAGTTCCAATGAAAACAGAGTTGATCCTGGAACTAGACCGGAAAAACAGGGTAGATCGGGTACAAGGTCCAATACAAATAGGATCAAGTATAAAGTCCAAAAAAGATAAACCAGTTATAACAGAATCGGGTACATGATCCAAATCTAGACCTGGAACCGGACCGGAAAAACATGGTAGATCGGGTACAAGGACCAATACAAATAGGATCAAGTACAAAGTCCAAAAAAGAGAAACCAGTTATAACAGAAAAACATGGTAGATCGAGTACAAGGACCAATACAAATAGGATCAAGTACAAAGTCCAAAAAAGAGAAACTAGTTATAACAGAGTTTGGTATAGGATCCAGGTCTAAACCCTACCCACCCTGAACCCAATCACCCTTACTTGATAGAGTTTGAGTCTCAAGTACAGGAGAAGCAAAATCATCACCCTTACTTGATAGGGTTTGAGTCTCAAGTACAAGAGAAGCAAAATCAGAGATGGGAGGATTTTCAAAGATTTTCAGTCTTATTTGCGGATTTTTAAGATTAACAAAGATTTTTTCTAAAGATTTTCGGGATATGTTTCCTTGCTTGTTGGGATGTAAAATGAAAGTCAACTCATTATTTTATGTGGGATTGCAAAAGAAACATGTGTCAGAGTGGACATTCGTGCCCACTATTGATGGTTTGCACGATGTTCCTATACCCTATCCGGAGGATTCACACAATTATTATCCCTTACACCAATCCCAAATAAAAATAATAATGAATAAATTTCATCCATCAATCAAAATATTTTAAAATTTCATATATTATGACATTTTCTATATGAATTGTTAATAAATATAACACGTCATAATATGTTATAATATGAGGATCCATCTCTCAATATATCGTGCCATGTTGATTTGATTTTTGAGCGGTGAACTCAAATGTTTATTCCCATTCACTTTACAATAAAGTGGAAATTAGTGATCTAAACTCCCTCCTCCACCGTACACGCTACTCAAAGTCCAAAACTACTCTCAGAACTCATCCCTAATCCATACATCCATATAAAAAGTCAAGTTTTATAAAACAAGATCTCTTAAATCTTCACAAGGGAGACAATTATCAAATGGATCTTTAATCCCCTACTTCAAGCTGGCGGCCAGTAGAAAGGCTTCTTGTAAGCAGCGATTCATGATGTAGGGGAGTGTGCTTGTAGGTAGCAGAGCGGAGCCACATCGATCAAGATACTATGTTCCTGTTTTTCATGCTCTGTTCTGAATCAAAATCAAAAATTGAAAACCTATTGAGGTTTTGCCTCCATCAGCAGCACTAGAAAAGAGGATAAGGGGCAATGTTGACTATAGGAAGTAAGTAGGTAACTTGCAAAACACATCAGAAATCAATAAGATGAAATTGAGCCGGGTGGAGGAAAATTAAGATATAAGCATAAAATGCATTCAATAAATTCAGACACAGCATGAAACTTCGAATTTCTCCTGTATAAACTTGAATTATTAAGTTAAAATTGAGGATTCATGAGTCATTGGTAAAGAAGGAGCGACATCCTCACACAACGTATGCCAAAATTCGGTTAAAAGAACTACGCCGTCTCATCTTACCAAGACCTGTTTTCATGTTTAGCTGAGATTATTCATAAAACAAATAGGATTTAGGACTGTGAAGTCCCAAACAATAATGTGAAAAGAAGATTTTATCAAGAATGTGGGCAATATAGATTTCCATGCCGGGTCAACAAATTTCCTCAGAAGTTTAGAGGATGAAGACATCTTGCAGATTAGTCCAAAGCTTGTATGACTGCTTTAGTGATCTCTTGTGTAGTGCTGTCTCCGCCTAGATCCTTCGTCCGGTACTTTCCCTCCGATATTACTCGCTTCACAGCAGTTTCTAGCCGATCAGCGAATGATGGAAATTGGAGATGCCTCAGCATCATGGCAGATGATAGAAGCAGGGCTACAGGATTCGCCCTCTTTTGTTCGACTAGCTTTTCATGACCCACGTTACCTGCTGAAGCCCCTTGCTCAAAAATGGCATGATCAGCCCCCACATTACCTACAAAAAATTATATGTTCAGTTTAGAACTTCAATTTTTTAGATGGCAAGAGCCAGGGCATTTCTTGTCTGTTCCAAAGAGCGAGGGCACAATTTTTATTATTATTTTGGGTCGGCAACTAGAGAACAAGTTGAATAGCACATAATGTCATTTTATGAACAAAGGCCAGAAAGTTCTATTAAGCATCCCACACAATTTGATTGTCCCTCTCTCTAATAGCTCCATGTCCCATCCTAGTTCCTATGACTCATAAATGTACCTCACGAGGATCAATTTTCAGCCTGCTGAATGAAACATATAAAGCTAGAATGTGATCGAACATTAAGACATACCTCCTGGCATGACTCCAGTTCCACCAGCTATGCCAGCTGCTGTATTTGCGACCAGATTCCCATAAAGATTGGGGGTCACCTGCAAATTACAAACCACACTTCAGTGGAGCTCATTGCTTTAATCAGGGTGCAATAAAATGCTGTGAACACAATATAGCATTTCTAAGAAGATGACCAGTAAAGTCAAGAATAAGTGACTTGAGTCATTATTGTAAAAGCTCTGTGAGAGAAAAGTGCTATTTTTTATTCAGTAATGTTCTATATATATATAAATAGAATAAAGCCTAAAGCTCCTAAAGACTATTTTACCCTTATACTCTAACACTCCCCCTCAAGCTAGAGCATAGATATTAATCATGCCCGGCTTGTTACAAATATAATCTATCCTCCCATTACCTAGAGGTTTAGTAAAAATATCTGCAAGTTGCTCACTAGTTCGAACATGACTTGGAAGAATCAATTCACTCTGTAACTTCTCTCGAATAAAATGACAATCGACCTCAATGTATTTTGTTCTCTCATGAAACATAGGATTTGAAGCTATATGCACTGCAGCTTTATTATCACACCATAGGGTCACAGAGTGTTGTTGCTTGCTCATCGAAAAGGTACACGTGCCTGTACTCAACATTCTATTGCAAATTTTATCTCTTACTCTTCCATGTCGCCTTCTTTTCGGTCATTTTTATCTACTGTTGAACAACATCCTGTCCCTAAGTCTGTAGCTGAAGCATTACAAAGTTCTAATTGCAGGACAGCAATGGAAGAAGAATTAAAGGCTCTTGAAATGAATCTAACTTGGGATTTTGTACCTCTTCCTTTAGGCAAAACTGCTATTGGTTGTTAATGGGTGTATGCTATGAAGGTCAATCCCAATGGTTCTCTTGCTCATTTAAAAGCGAGACTTGTTGCCAAAGGGTATGCCCAGGTGTATGGGGTTGATTATTTTGACACTTTTTCTCCAGTCACTACTACGTCAACTTCTGCGTCAGATCCGCCATTAGACTCTTCTCCTGTATCTGATCTTGATCTTCCTAATGACTATTTTACCCTTATACTCTAACAAGCTCCAATGGTAATGTTTCCCTCTCCATTCAAGTATCGTAGCCATTCCATTAAAATAAATATGAAATCTCAATTCTCAAACATACAAGTTTTTATTAAAGTTGTCCTAGAGAGGCCTTCTAAAGCCAAGATCAACCTTCATTGCTGCATATGCTTCCAAGCATAGCCAATCAGCTATCCTGAGATTTGTTGCTTATCTCAATGGCCAAGTGAACTTCAGGCTAGTCATATGTCATATCCTCAATAAGAACTTGCCCTCAAACTGCCAAAAGAAATGTGTTTAATTGCCTTTCCTCCCATTCTACGTAATTAGTATTGGAGAAAATTATTTTCCTTCTTATAAAGTCTCAGCAACTTCAAACCTAGAGAAGCCTGTGATAAACTTGGTTCTTAACCATGGATGGAAAAATAAAAGAAAATATAGCATCTACACCTATACACAACTGATCTCTCTCCCATCGCAACACTCCAGAAATCACATTAGAACGCACAGAAAGAAGCAAAACTACCATCGAGGGAATTGCGCATGAAAATGTAAACTTAGCCTGTTTGCTTTCTTCCCTTCTGACCACAGAAATGAACAATAAAAAAGAACATTCATCAAAGATAACTTTAGCAGATTTCTATTCAGTTAATTCTCAAGTTGATATTAAGAGCAAAGAAGTGCTAAATCAATGCTTTCATCATGAGTAGCCCATAGTTCAAAACTAATATACTGCAATATCCTCCAAGAGCATGCTCTCTGCCTTCTAACAAGTAGTTTGCCCCAGTTTTTTTTTTTTGTTTTTTTTGGTCAAATAGCTTGCCCACACACTAATCATGAAATCTTTGTTAATATCACCAAATTCAATTCTCCAAGCCCTTCTCAGAAAAAGTATGCATGGAATTGGATACACGTATACATAAAAGAGCAAGAAAGAGACTCCAAAAAGTCATAAAGGAATATTTTTTTTCCATCGTTATACTCCAAGTTTCCCTTCCAGTCAGTACTCTGTAACCTAGTTGGGTCAACTTCCATCTCTATTCTGCAACCTATTTATAAGTCCTGACCAATAAATACACTAGATTTGCTATCAAGATGCAGAATATATAATCTTTTACGTAAGATAAATACTGAAAGAGCTGACACAGTATTTTAACAACTCATGCCTATAAATTTAACCTGTGAATGAAAATGTAAACGTTGAGAAACTATACCATGACATCAAATTGTTCAGGCTTGGAAACGAGTTGCATGCAACAATTGTCCACAATGATCTCACTATACGTAATCCCAGGGTACTTTTTGGCGACTTCTCGGCATGATTCCAGGAATAGACCATCTGCCAGCTTCATAATGTTTGCTTTGTGGACAGCACTCACTTTCTTTCTATTGTTCAAGTAAGCATACTCGAAAGCGTATTGTGCGATACGCTCTGAACAGAACTTTGTCATCACCTAAAAGAACGGTAGTATGAGATGCTTAAAAAGACCAAACTTTGCAATGCCGTCAAAAGGAATAAACAAAGAAAAGGGATTGAGCAACCAAGTTCATTTATAGTGAGATGTTTATTACGTAATGAATAATGAGGTAGTTTTGTCACAGGAATCACAAAAAATGGTGCTCCTGAACCAATTGAAAACCTGAGTTAAGTTAGTGATAATACGTCATAGGGAGAACAGATCATCTATAACGGCATTAGTCTCGGATCTAGTGGACACCATGTAAGAGTCAACTAGTCCGTAGGTCCTTATCAAGGAATGAGGTAAACAGGATAAATATCACATCACTGATAAAGCAACAGAGTAAATAATTGACAAAAGATCAAATCACTCAAGTCAATATTAACCCAGCATGTTGACTACCCAAAGCAAAATGCTTTATTCGGTCCAAACCAATGCCTCACCCTGGCAGCAAACTTAACTACCTGAACATCGCAGCATATCAACCAAAACCATGCAATATGACTCAAAATTCAGTTGAAAGCGACGCTAGTCATACAGCAACTAAACCATCGGAGACAAAATTAGCAGGACATTGAACCTTCCTTGCTAATGTTGAAAGGGCAAAAAGTCCCCGGTTTTTACATCCCACAAGGATAGCCCCCTGTAAGTTGCACAGGTTTCTCATATGTTCGCTCGGAACACCGTTCGTAAGATGATGGACGCAAGCAGATAGCGACTGCAATTTACTAAAAATGCGCCAACTTTGGGACAAACAACAGGCGTGCGTGCGCGTGCGCGCGCGTGCGGCATTTGAAATCCTCAGAAATGTTGGTTGCTACATCACTTCAGCAGCGGAAATGCCCATTTACTCCAAAATCGCACTGACATATCATCGAACACAACAACGACGCTTAAGACAACACTTTCCAAAGCCTTAGTTTAAAAGCACCTCAAAGCCATCCATCCAATCAAAGCACAGCGACGGCAGCAGCACAAGACAAATGGAATCAAAACAACCAGGATGAACGAAACGAAAACCTGCGCGAACGAATCCAATCGCGGTACCTTAAGACTCTCGACGACACCAGGAACCACCTCGTGCTCGAGCCCCGAGTACTCCCCCTCCGTGTTCTCCCGAATCACCACGATGTCCACGTTCTCGTGCCGCGTCGGGAGCCCCGGCAGGTTGAAGCAGTTGACGAGGGAGGCGTACAGATCGAGGTCCTTCCTCAGCTGGACGTTCAGCGAGCTCACCCCGCCGCCCACGGGCGTCTTCAGCCCGCCCTTCAGGCACACCTTGTTCTTCCGGATCGACTCGATCACCTCCTCGGGCACCCGCTTCATGTCGCCGTGGACGTCGTACTTCTCGAAGTAGACCGGCGCGTGCATCGCGGACATGACCTCCTCGACGGAGGCCGTGACCAGGGGCCCGATCCCGTCGCCGGGGATGAGCGTGACGCCGCGCGGCGCCCCGTCGCCGGGCCGGGGCATGTAGGTGACGGATCGGGACTGGACGGCGGCGAGGGGGAGGGCCGCCGCCAGATCTGGAGAGGACGCGCCGGAGGGACGACGCGATCGAAGCCCGAGCCATCGGTTCCGGCGAAGGCGGAGGAGGCGCGCGTTCGGGAGGAGGATTCGAGCTTTGAAGGTCGACGTCAATGGCGGACCGCTACGCGATTTGAGAATCGGAATTTCTGCGATCGGAAAAATGAATTTTTCTGCGTCCTTTGTTTTTTTTTTTTAATTATTTCTTTTCTTTTCTTTTCTTTTCTTTTTTTTCAATAATGTAATAAAGTTGAAAAGTAAGGGCGGCGAAAAATAGACAAGAAAAAAATTGAATATTATTTAGAGAGCACATAGCGTGAGGAGTGAGACGGGACGGGAGCGTGGTCAACGGGGCTCATCGGGCGCCACGTGGCGGACCCACGCATCGAAGGACTGATGTGGACGAGAGCATGATTGGTAATAAAGAGTGCACCGCAGGGGATCGATTGAGGCGGGCGTGCGGTAGTCAACGGAGGTGGCGAAACGCGATGCGTTTTGGGTCAATGAGAATTTTTTTGGGGGAGTTATTTATTTATTTATTTGGGGGATGAAAGAAGGGACATTTCGGGATTAATCGCTCCCCCACTTTATAAATATGAATAATCACGAAATGATAAATTATAGATAAAGAAACTCCAAGATAAACGCATGATTTGCTTCTTTAACTTTTGCAAAATGTTATGACCTTATTCTTGCTTCCTCTTCTTCTTTTTATGGATTGGCTCCTTATTCTATTTCTTTTCATTTCATGTTAAAAACATTGAGATCAAACTACATATAAACATATAGGTGTGGTCTATTATGTTGAGGCTGAATGGACCGGAAATGATGATTTTAAGGAAAAAAAGAAAAGAAAAAAATATCAAAAATGTGCTTGAACTTTCCCCTGGATATCACTTACATTCTTCCATTTCCTTTTTTTAACAATAATTTGATATCACTTACATTCATATGCTAGGCTCGGTTTCTCTTTTAACTAAATTAATTTCCTTTTATGAAAATATTCGACTGAATTTAAACTATTTTTATTCATTCATTAAAATAATACAAAGATAACTCAGGAAGATTAATGACTAATACTTCATCAATTAAACATGAATGAAGAACGAGTATATCTGCAAATAATTTGAAAATAAACTTACATGCACTAGCACCCTAATAACATTTACCTAGATCTCACACCAGCTAGAATGTCTAGTAAATTGAGTGTTCTCGACACCTAGTTGCTCACCATGACTCGGATGATACAGCATCATTGTTGTCCCTTTTTAAAGTTTAGCATGTCCAGATGAATTCAATTCTTGCTACCCAAAAAAAGAAAAAAACATTACCCTATGACATCCATTTTAGAACTTTTTTGCAAGCAAGCTGGACTTATTGTTTTCATAATCTATTTGCTTGTACAGCCATAGTGAAAAATTAAAAATTAAAAATTAACGACTCTCCTCGCCCTCCAATCCGACGTGGAAGACCGGCAAAGACATCATGAGCAGCGGAGCAAAATTACTCTGGGTTTACCGGAGCCGAATAACTATTTTTTGAGTCCCGTCTTGAGGGAAAGCTTATCACTATTATAAGTGCATTAGGTATTTTGAAAGACCATTAAAAAAATATAAAGGCTTTTAACCTAAAAGAATTTGGGAAAATACCAATTACATTTGATAAACTCCTTTGTAAAACAACTTTTGATATAGTAGCATTTGGTAAAAAAAAAAAATTTGCAAAAAGTTCAGGCTATAATTTTCTTTTGTTTAATTAAAAAGGAATCAAACCTTCATCCAGGCCATTAACGAGCCAAATCTTGGGTCGACAATAGGGTCATGATCTCAAGAAACTCAAGCAAGACCATCTCCTGAGGTCACGAGATCCTAGGCGCGACGATTGCCACTGGGGATCGTGCAACCCCAAGCAACAAGGCCTGGGGTTGCATGACTCAGGGGACCATCGCCTAGGCAGTCGCATGATCTCAAGCGGCCATCACGTGGGTCATGCCACCTCGCCAACCCTTCTCCGGTCTCTCGCCTGTCAAATTTGACTTTGTCAACCCTCGTCGGCTGCCCTCACAAAGAAGATGAATTGTGGCAACAAGGGGCAAAATCGAAAATTGAAGAATTTGTTAGGGTAGGAAGAAAACTAATTATTTAACCCTAATTTTAGCATTCCTTAAATGTTGAAAACTCAAGGTGGTCCCTACTTATTTTGGGTTTTTTTTCTAAAGTCATTTAACTCAAAGCCATTTCGAAAGGCTTATCAATTATCTAGTATTTTCCAAGAGGTTTTAGATGGTGAAAGACCTTTGAAAAAGCTTAACTAAACACAGACTCTTTTGTTAGGGTAAGAAAACTTTTACTGGTTTGTAGGTTTTTTGATCGATTTACAACATGAGGACTCTCATAATCTCAAGGAACTGAGGCAGTGGATTGCTTGGCTGGACTTCCAGTTAGTTGTGCCGTACTGGACCAATACAGACAAATTTTCTCATCCGGATTGATTAGTCAGAAAGTAGCAGACAAATTTTCATAATAAGGGAAAGCAAAAACGCGGGATTGATTGGTCTCTCTCTCTCCAGAAAGTAGCATGGGATTAAATAAAGCCAATTACACAATAAGGGCAAGCAAAACGCTTTGACTCAGTTTAGTAGTACGAATTTGAGTCTAAATATGATTAAAAAAATTATCATATCTGGTTTTTGATTCGACACTGGGGTGGAATGAATCCAGATTAGATAAAAAAAAATTAAAATTAAATAAACATCTTTGTTATCTTCCAAGGAGCAACGCATCTGACAAACATCAGTGATTCTTGACACTCTTTGTAGATGTCCCCCTGCCCTCTAATAGTCACGATCATTCAAATCATCAATCTCATTTGACAATTTGTTGCTATTAGTTTCTCCTAATTGAACCCCCTCATCTGCTCCTCCTCCATTACTGTTCTCGCTACAGCTAACCGTGCGGTTGTCGTCGCCGGCAAGAGGCCAAGAGACACGGCCGAAAAGAGGGAGGGGGGAGGGGATGGGGTCGATGATCAACGCACGACGAATGGGGCAATTGTTGTTAAGGGGGACGTGGCTGGATCCGAAGCCGTCTACGACGAGGAGTAGCCTAGACAGAAGGCAGTTTAGCTCGCTGAAGGGGCCCCTCATTAGCGAAACAATTAAGCGTTGAAGGGTGGAGGTACAATCCATGAAAGAAAGATTATATTCGAAGGATTTTGAAATGTTTTTAATCATATCTTAAATGGCACCGTACATAGAGATTTTCTACGATCGGAATGATATTTAAAACAATTCTAGTCTCATTTCGTCTTATCCTATCATAATTCAAACGACCAAACACAATCTATAGTTATTGATATGATTGTACTCTTCTCATATTCATCTTGAAATACTATAATTCAAACTCCTCAAATTGTCTTGATTAGATAGTAACTACTCTATATTTTAAGAAACTTTCCTAGTAAACCCATCCTAACCCGTATTGGAAATTTTAAAGAACCCATATAGCTCTCAACTAATAAAAAATGAGTTCAAATATGGGTCCATGACCTATTTCAAGGAGAATTAAAGATAAAGTTTTATCATTGTTTTTTTTTTTTTTTGGTAAGGTAAGTTTTATCATTGTTTACCCTTAAAACAGGCTACATCTAATAGAGGATTCCATTATAATTAGTATTTCACACATCTTTGTTATATCATCAATTATAAGAAAAAAATTATATATACTCAGTAATTATTTATGAACTTAAATTCAATTATCAATAAAATATGAATTCAAATTATAAAAGTCTTCTAACATCTCCAAAGCGCTGATTATTGATGGGAACATAAGCCACATCCTAACAATTATATCTACATGTCCACTCTCGAGCCGCAAAGAACAATGAAGCCATATCCAAATTTGCCTCCGTCCTTCCCTTTACTCAACTCCCCATCGCAATTATTCTCTTTGTTGCCGTCATCCCTCTTCTTCTTCATGTTCGTCTTCATTTTCGCCGTCCGGCGTTGCTGAGGAGCTCCAAGAGGAATCGCAGCCATCAGATTCGGTGGTAGTCTAAGAACTGGGTGGAGCTCGCTTGGATTCGGGTCTAGAGGGTTCGGTTTGTAGGTTCTTGGTGCCGTGAGCTCCTTCATTGGTCGTAGCTCCGCGAGTGGAGGGCCGTTTCAGTCGTCTATCACCGCAGCATCACTGTGGTGGTTGTACGGGCTGTTTCATTTGCTGCCGCTAAGGCACGAGAAAAGTATCAAAAAAGTCATAAACCTATTACATTAGTACCATTTCAATCCTAAACTTTTTAATCTGACCAATCCAGTCCTAAACCTTTTAATATTAGTACCAATTCACTCCATCTGGCCAATTTTGGCCGACCGACGCTAACGTGAACATCGGCCGGTAGCCGAACGCTGACATGACAATTTTTATGATTTTTTTATTAATTTTTTTCTTTTTCCTTTTCTTTTCTGCCTTCTTCCTGGTAGTGGCAGCGAGCCTCCCCAGATTTCAACATTGGGCGTTTGTTAATTTCCTAGCTTGTTGTAAGATAGAGATACTTCTATCTCATCTGAAGAATGAGTGAATCAATAAATGAAAGTGGAAGAACTGGAGTTTAACCCCTTTTCCGGGCAGACCAATCACTTATCCTTACTTCGTATTACTTCAATTTCTTTTTATTTTATTTATTTTCATTTCATTCAAAAATTCTTATTTTTTCTTATTTTCAGTTTTAATTAATATTTAAATTGGATAATGAATCCAAAAAATATTCATTCTATATTATAGAATTCAAGATAGATTTATTTATAGAATGGTGATTCGAATGAATGATTTAGGAATATAAATGACGAATTCAAAAATCTTATGGAATTTTGAAAGACAGAGGCGAGGGCTTCACGGCCCTCACCCGGCCTCTCCCAGGGCCGCCGGTGAGGTGACTTCACCCGAATCTAGGCAAGGCTAGCCTCGCCCTAGCCTTGCCGCAAGCGAAGGCAGCCTCACCCGCGGCTGGCGAGGCCATGGCGGCCATCGCCAAGGCGAAGGCAAGGGCCGCTAAGCCCTCGCCAGCCATCGACGAGGGTCGCGAGCCCTCGCTCAGCCTCGCCCAGGGCCGCGAGCGAGGCGGTTTCGCCCAAATCTGGGCGAGGCTAGCCTTGCCCTAGCCTTGCCACGGGCGAAGGCAACCATCACTAGGCATCACCTTGCCGCGGCCCCGGGCGAGGGCCGCAACCCTCGCGACGGTTGGCGAGGGCTTAGCGGCCCTCGCCTCCGCCCTAGCGATGGCCGCCATGGCGTCACCAACAGCGGGCAAGGCTAGCCTCGCCCAGATCCAAGCGAAGCCGCCTCGCCGACGGCCTTGGGAGAGGCCAGGTGAGGGCCAGTAAAGCCCTTGCCGCCACCGCCAAGAAGAAGGCGAAAAGAAAAGGAAAAAAAAAAAAAAAAGTAATAAAAAATTCAAAAAAATAATTAAAAAATCATAAAAATTGCCACATCAACGCCAAAAAAAATTGGCCGGATGAACTGAATTTGTACCAATATTAAAATGTTTAGGACTAAATTGATCTAATTGAAAAGTTTATGACTAAATTGGTACTAATGTAATAGATTTATGATTTTTTTTGTACTTTTCCCCTAAGGCAGAGAGAGAGTGGATGGTTTGACACGCGGTTAGAGAGCGGAATGAGGTTAGTTTGATTGCATGTAAAGTGTTTGTAGAAACGACTATTAGAGAATCTAGCTTTAACTGCTCATATGGCTCGACAGTGTGGGCTAAGCTTTGATATAGTGACCTGTTTTCCTTTCTGTCCCCAGATTCTATTTCTCCCCAAGACATCTAAGTGAAATAACTTGAGGACATAGCTTGGTGTGATGAGTCCAAAAGTCAAGCAAATTTTTTAATCGACACATTCGATTCAAAGTGATTAGCTGACTGAATTCAGTATTGCAAATTTCTCGTGTCATAGTATTTTGGAATTTGGATCAAACTCTCATTTGCAGAGCATCGCTCATCTCCTCATCATGTTGCTCAAATGAATAAGGTATTGCTGTCACAGCAAAAAGTTTTGACTTCCAAATTGCTCGGATGAGTATGGGTCACTAGATTTGTACTGCGCTAATATGGGTCGAAACGGACTATATTGGTCAATTTGGGTCAAGATCGTTTCCAACCTGACCCAACCCAACCCGCCAGTTTGAAGGGCCTACCTTCAAGTTTGGAATCTGTCAAATATAACATGAACCTCAAAACACCTCAAACAAAGGAGCCGGATCGGCAGCAAAGATTGACCAGAACTGGAAGTGAACATCTTTCTAAAGAAAAAAGTAAAGTGTGGCTCCTACATAATTAGCCTAATGTCCCTGTCAAATGGTTCGGGGGTTGGTATTTGCAGTTGTTGAATGAGTGAGTTGGTGAGTGATGCATAAGTTTCAGCTTCAGTCAAGACACTCCTTAGATCTAACAGAGAAAGTTCTGAAAAGTCCCAAAACATCCTTTCAAACAATGTCCATATTTAGTCCTGATTCGTGTCAACAGAATCAAAAGAGACATCAGAAGATCAAACAGGGGAGGAGATATGAGATACTACCATACATGCTCTGTTATTCAAGAATGGCCATTCCAAAACACAGACGGCATTTTGTTTCTGCAAATGCTACAATCAAATCAAGATCTCAGAAAATGCAATTGCTTACAGCTGAAATTCTTCTCCAATCAGCATTTTATTTTTGCGATTCTAGTACAATCGAATCAAGACCTCCAACATTGTAATTGCTTTCAGCCAAATTTTTACTCCAACCCTTTGTTTCTTGGCTTATATAAGAACCAAAACATCCAAACACTTCCCCTCCAAAAAACCAGGACAGAACCCAACTCTTCTCAACTTTCACCTCCCAATTCCACAGAGAACAACAACATGACATTAGGAAAAATTACAGAAAAAGGAGGGGGAAAAGCAAATAATTAAGCACTACTTTACTCTATATAAAAATGAGACTGAAATCAACAATCCATGGAATTGTGGATTCAAATCTAGGCATGCCTTGCCTGGAAGTCTCTCATGAAAGCAACCAGCTTCTCAACACCAGCCAAAGGCATGGCATTGTAGATTGACGCCCTCATGCCTCCCACCGACCTGTGCCCCTTGAGCTGAACCATCTTCTCCTTCGCAGCCTCCTTGATGAACTCGGCCTCCAGCTCCGACTTCTCCAACGTGAAGGGCACGTTCATCAGCGACCTCACCGACGGCTCGACCGGGCACCTGTAGAACCCTTTGCTCTCGTCGAAGGCCCGATACAGCAATTCGGCCTTCTTCTTGTTCTTCTTCTCCACCTCCTTCAGCCCGCCCTGCTCCAACAGGTCCTCGAACACGAGCCCGCACATGTAGATCCCGTAGCAGGGCGGCGTGTTGTACAGCGAGGCGTTCTCGGCTTGGATCTTGTAGTCGAGCATCACCGGGGTGATCCCCTGCGCGTTCCCGATCAGATCCTTCCTGATGATCACGATGGTGACCCCGGAAGGGCCGACATTCTTCTGCGCCCCGGCGTAGATCACCCCGAACTTGGACACGTCCACGGGCTTGGAGCAGAAATTCGAGGACATATCAGCCACCAAGATCCCGCCTTTGTTCTTCGGAACAGGGTAGTCCTTGAATTCGACGCCGTGGATCGTCTCGTTGGCGCAGATGTGCAGGAATTTGGCATCTGGGTCCTGCTGGACATCGTCGAAAGATGGGATCTTGGTGTATTTCTCGGCCTTCCCCGACCAGACCACCTTGGCCTTGCAGTACTTCTGGGCCTCCTTGACGGCCTTGTCGCCCCAAGAGCCGGTGACGATGTAGTCGACGGGGTCGTCGGGGTGGCAGAGGTTGAGGGGGACGGCGGCGAACTGGGTGGTGGCGCCGCCCTGGAGGAAGAGGACGGCGTACTCGGGGGGGATCTCGAGGAGGGCCCGGAGATCCGACTCGGCCTTCTGGATGATGGAGGTGAAGTCCTTGCCGCGGTGGCTCATCTCCATGACGCTCATGCCGGATTCCCGCCAGACGTAGAGCTCCGACTGGGCCTTCAGGAGGACCCTCTCGGGCAGGACCGCGGGGCCGGCGGCGAAGTTGAAGACCCGCTCCTGGGCCGCGGCGGGGGCCGGCGGCCTCGGATCTTGGACTTGGGTGGTGGCGGCGGCGCATTTGATCGAGATGGGCTTGGGGGCGGTGGCGGCGAGGCGGGTGGTGACGGGGAAAGCGGTCCTGGAGCCGGCCGCGGCGGCGGTGGAGGGGATCTTGAGCATGAGGGAGTGGGGGGAGGCGGCGGTGGCCATGGTGGCGGCGGCGGAGGTGGTGGTGGTGAGTTTTAGTGTGGGGGGCCTCCTTTCGGGTGGGTTGGTGGTGGAGAGAGATGTGGGAGGGTGAATTTGGGAGAAGAGTATTTATAGGGAGAGAAGTATCAAGTCATCTTGGGATATTCTTGCAAGGAAGGAAGGGACCAATTATAGCCAAACTGCCTTTTTCCTGTTGTTTTTTCCTTTGAGATTTGGAGCTTTGCCATGGGGGTTGGTGAAGAGAGGTTCATGTCATTTCCATTCCCTTGTATCCATTGCTTGTTCAGATACTCTCATTTATGAATGAGAAGTTCATGAAATCAGTGAGACATTCGTGGAAAATCTTCTCTTCAAGTAAAGTATGGCCTATTATTACTGCACCTGCTTGGAAAAAAATTACCAAAGTTGAGGATAGAGGAATTGCTCAAAATCTCGGACTCTCAAATTGAGTTTTATACGGTCGGAGTGTGTTTGTGTATGATCTTAGATTGGAATTCAGAAATAAAATATTTTCTCGATAAGCATTAAATAACTCTTTTCTATTTTACATCGATATTTCATGTTATCATTTTTTTAGGTGGAAAATTGCACCGACGGTATTTGTAATCCTATTTAAATGTTTGGCAAAAAAAAATGCAACTGAGTCCTCAACGTTTTTTTGACTACTAGGCTAATTTTTTTAATGTGACACCTCAAAATATAATATGATATTTTCTAATACTTCCGTACATATATCATGATGTAGTGGCGCATTAAAAGACGAATTTATTTAAAAAAGAGTAAATGAAAGATCTCCCAAATGTTAGACCCCCTTCCTCACGGTCCCCTCTCTCTCTCTCTCTCCCCCTCTCTTTTTTTTTTTTATCTTTTTGGCCCATTTTCGGTTGTTCTCCAATTTTTTTTTCTTCAATTCCATTAATTTCTTTAAATTTTGACTTATTTTGACAAAGCACATAAAAACTATTAAACGGACCACGTCAAATTTCGAATGTATTTGTTAAGCCGTCATTGAATGAGCTTGATTGCATTGATTTTAAAATGTTTGAGACTTAATCTCATATTTTTAAATGATTAGAACTTGATTGCACGTATGATCAAATATTTAGGATCATATATATATATTTTTTAAAAGATGCCAAAGGTTAATTTTATAATAAGTTCACAACTCTACAACTCCCGCTCCAAGCTACATCCTCCGTAGAGTGAGACAATACAATGACAACATCAAAACAAAAAAAGGTCCTCCACCTATCGACGACAAGGTAAGCGCCCTTCGCTCTTCCATCAAATTTAAGTCTTGCACTCAAAAATGGATTTTGTTAAAAGAAAAAAATCACCCAAACGGCCTTCGGTGTATAATCGAACAAAAAAATATTACAATTTCTACTGCACGAACTGCCCTATATACATTTAATGCTTTACAAATTGATTTAATGCTTTACAAATTGAATATTTTCTTATCAAAATATGTATAATGAGTGTTTCGAGAGTATTCATTAATAAGACCCTTTTGATTCTTGCTATACATAACTCGATAGAAAGATCTCTATTAGCAAATTAAAACATGTCAGAGTTAGTCAAATTACTGGATATTTACTGCTCTCGAGCGTTGAAGTTTCGAGTCACTGCCAAACAAGGGCATTCAGGATGGCTTTGATTTAATTTGCCTTTCCTTGCACTCCAAGATCTATCACAACTACAGAATTTTCAATAATAATATTCAAAACTTCGGGCCGCGCCACATGCGACACACGGACCATGTTCGGATCGTCACAAGCGGAATCACTTTCCTTGTCACTGTCCGGCCGACTGCAACTTGACTTTTCGGAACTATTTTTCCAGCATCTCTTTTTCAGTTGCGGAATTCAAATCAAATTTGACTCCCTTTGTTGGAAGCTGTCTTCTAACCATGCCCACTTCACCTCCTTCCGCGAGACAAAAAGGTGCTAGAAAATCCCATTCAAGAGTTTCTACATTACCATATAAGCATAACCCTATTCCAGTGTTCCTGCATCACCGTACGAGCATCTAGAAGAAACTAGTTCTGGGCAAAAGAAAAGGCACTTTCAAGCCAATTAGTTTTGACGAAAGACGAGAAAGGGAAAAATGAGATAAGGAAAAACGACACAAATAATGTTCAATCTAATCCCCTTCTCAATGTAATACTTTTATTTGTTCAAACGACAAATCAACCATTATGGGATGATGATGAGTAGACGTGTCCATTTTTCATCCATCCACTTTGGAAAAGGAAAAAAAAGAATAGGAATCAACATATTTATTGTTAATTAATGACGATGATTATTATATCTCGAATTGAGATCAACATTTAGCAGAGGTAATCCATGTGTTAACTTTTTTTCAGTCCGCCATTTAAAAGTAAATGTTTCGAAGCTAAAACAGCAAATTCCATTTAACTTGAATTAACAAAAAGACAAAATTAAACATTTTCAAATAGTTTATGGACTGGATTGAACATTTATCAATACTTCAGGACCACCTTGAACAAATTAAAAATCCAAGAATGACAGTGCATATTAGAGCAAAGTTCAGAAACTCTTTTCCCTGCAAAATTATCATGTCTGCCAAGTTCCTATCACTTGATCTCACCAACATGGCTATTTCCAACTCTTTTCTTGCCCACATTATTTCGACCGAAATGAGCTTCGCCTTAATCCACACAATCAAGTATGCACATGTTTCTCACAGTTGGTAATTTAGCCGAGGAGAGTAGAACCTGTAAAACAACTTAACAATCATTAACATATTTTCCTAGTTTCGCTTTCTGCCAAGGTGGTAAAAAACCTTATCAGGAATCAGTAGGAGATTTCGGCAACTTGAAGCAGACCGTGTTTGGACTTAACGAACAGGCTGTATATTTCTACAATGCCTCTTTCAGAAAGATGATCAGAAACCACCAGCAGCAAAGAACTGTGTCAAGACTAGCCCTTTAAAGAAACACCACAGGGTAATAAATATCACACTAAAGCATCCTAAATTTGCATACTCTATTTGCTCCACAGTTGATGTAACAAATACCAAATTTGGAACTGGAAGTGTCAGAAAAACTAGGATGTTGTTGAAGTTAATATAAACTCAGAGCCACCACAGTCCCGACAATATGCTGATATACACCTGCAATAAATAGGCATAAAATATTATAAATGCATGAAAATGAATAAAGGAATAAGACACGTAAGAGGAGCAGGAACTAACCAGTCAGTTATCCCTTATGAGCTATCCTGTTCCTGTGAGTAATCTACAACTACAAAATTTCTCATCTGAAGACATCACAAAGCAGGAGCCTGTTTTCCTTATAATTTCCATTGAAATTGTTCTCATTTGAAAATATCAGATAGCTGGGGCCTACTACTTTTCTCCTCAACTAATACTTCTCTCTTTCTCCGCTTTGCCTCCTTTAAACCTCTTTCAACGATCAACACATTTTCCTGCTTTCTTACGTCTTTGGAAATTGATTCATGCTTCTCAGTTATGTCCAGCTGGTTCTTAGATGCTGAATTTTTTGAAGAATGCCGCTTTACTGCCTTCACTCGCTCTTTAGTTCCACCCTTCATCTCCACAAGAATTTCATTAATCCTCAACCTTTCCCCCTTCACTACATTTACTTCTCTGCGTGAAGATTGAAATGCCTTGACAAATTCTTGACATTCCTTAACCTCTACAGATTTGTATGCCAAGCCGCCCCTTCTTTTCTTCGCAACAACCTTTTGTTCAACAGAAATGCACCTCCCCCCATTAAACTTCTGTTGTTCCTCAACACTTCCTTTGAGCGATTCAAAACTTGACACTGGTTGACTTCTCTTATTATCATCCTTGAATACCTCTTGAGCTATCAAATGGCTTAGAGAATCATGACTCGACTGCTTGCTGATAACAATTTCTTGTTGATCCCCAACAGCATCCAAAAGCTTCTTATCCTCAACAGCCTCCTCTTGTTGCACTACTCCACCACTCATAGTATTCAAAATGATTGTGCCAAGAACATGTCTTGTTTCACGAAGAAAACCCTTACCGAGTAACTCATAGTTAATTTCAAAACACTCTCTTCCATCATTGTAAGATTCAACATCATTAACCAGCACTTGAAAAATTTCTCTAACATTATTCGCCACCTGCTCTTGGATGAGCACCTAAAGGAGAACAATTAGGTGATAAATATCAGCATATCCAAATAAGCGAATGCAGCACAGAAAATTTTGACATGTAATCCAATTGGGATAGCAACAATTACTCAACTCCTCGTTCATCCTAATTGGATATTTGGTGTGTAAACTGCAGATGAGGATTCAACTATGGAGATCTTCAATAAGACTCTATATCAAGAGCCCTAATATGAGTTACTTAAAAGTATACTGGGTTTTACGTATGACTAGCCATGTAATGCATGCCAATGCCTAGCACAATATACAAAGAGAACCTTTTTTATGCAAATAACTAAAGACATCTTAACAACTAGGTTTAATATCATGAAAAATTTAAAACTAATACACTTGTGACAAATTTACCCCAAACTAATTTTTTGACTAGCAAAAACTCCAAACTGATAAATTTGTGACAAACTTACCTCAAACTTATTTTTTTTATCACCGAAAAACCCAAACTGGTATATTTATGATAAATTTACCCTCATTTAATTTCCATTAAATTGGATTAATATCATAAAAAATCACAAACTAGTATTATCTATGACAAATGGAGAGAAAAACCCTAAATAGTTACACCCATCAACTGCCACGTGTCACAAACTCAGCAATTTGACCGCAAAATTTAACGGAAATTTATGAAGGTAAATTTGTTATAAGTGTATCAATTTGGAAATTTTGGAAATCAAAAAATTAGTTTGGTGTAAATTTGCCACAAGTGTACCAAATTTAAGATTTTCTGTTATATTAACCCTTAACAACTAATACACAAAAGAACATTCTCTAACCACAACTTAGATAATTATTTATGCTATCTAACGTCACCGATTTAATATGCTTGATGAACATGTTTTTTCTTTCTTACCAGGAAATCTCTTGTTCAAAATAATGTGGCACCTATATCTAATATCCATTACAAAAAGCATGTTTTCCTCATTATCATTAGTTTTCCACCCCCCAAAAATCCGCTAAGGTTAATATGCGCCAGTCCACATTAGCAACTGATATTCAAATATTATATATTGTGGATTTTTAAATTACATTATCATTGTATATTGTCACTAGAGATAAATAAAAAATTGCATCAAAGATCAATGAGCTCTTTTCACATATGCCAAATATATGAATCATTCATTTGAGGGAGTATGCTGCATTACAATTGGCTACATAGGTAGGACGTAAGAGTACTTGTCATTGATGCTAAAACAGCAAAAGTTCGAGGAGAATTCTCTGAGAAACTTCCACCAAATTGACATATAGCTTTCGAGGGCAAATAATGTCATAAGTTCAGCGAAATTCCTTGACTGAACTTTCAAATGAAAAGAAGAATGTTAACTTGGTACATTGAATTTTTCAATGTCATGAATTAGGTTTAACCCTACGTGTTTAAAACACGCAATAAATGCTTCTGAAGTAATGTACATAGAATTCTGTATTTATGGACTCTGTACTCTCGAAAATATGCTGATTACATCTTCTTGCTGTATGCATTAATGAGGTGTTTGGTAATATATTGCCAAAAGAGAAATTGTTTTTATATTGCACATAATTATTTATCTTACTTAAGAGTTCAATGGAGTTTCTTTTAATAATAGGAGAAGGAACCCGGTTTTTACTCCATGTTCCATTTTATGTAAGTTAAAAATGTGACTCATATGACTCCACTGTTATTAGTTTTTCCCCAAAAGAATGAAAATTTAAGAAACCCCCATTGGTGGAACCAATCAAATAGAACTATTTAGGAAAAGTAGAGAAAAGGGACTGAAGATGAGAGAAATTAGGGAAATTAAAAAGAAGAAGAATGAACTGATGAAGAGGAGAAAAAAGTAGCGTTCGGGGAGGCAGGTGGGGCCCACAGAGAGAGGACAAAGAAGATTAGAAAAGTGAGGTGGGACCAGGAGTTATATTGTCCCTTGCTGCACAATTTACAAATTCTGAAAGAAGTATTCGGGCTCTAATAACATAAAAGGGTGCCAAAGGATTAAAAAAAAACAAAAGAGAGGGGGAAGAATATGGGATGGACAAGATGTGCTCCAAGTGCCTGTTATAAAATGTTTTAGAAACCAGCAAAGCAAAGTAGAAAAACAGTGCATTACAAAATCAATGACCTTATTCTTGGCACTAGTTGGGCAGAAATTTATGTTCGATTACATAACAAAGTGAGGGCCAATGTGGTGGTTTTAGATGGCCAAACTACCAGAGAAATATATAGTCATGCACACATGTATATGTAGAGAGAAAGAGAGAATATAATGGCAATGGACTTATTCTATTGTGCTCCCACAAAAGAGCAACGACTCAGAAAGGTCAATATCACAGTATCAACATGACAGTAAGCCCCTGGATTTAATCTTCCACAGAAAAAGACAGTAGTCTCACATTTAAAGCAAAAGGCGGCATATAGAAAACTAGCAGTGCACGTCTCATGTCTAGTAGATAAAACAAATAGCATACTTACCAAACCAGAACAAGAGGAATGTGGATATCTGGTCATCGATTCAATTAGTCTGTTCGTATCACTTAAGATAGAGACAGATTCCTGCACCAAAGATGCTAAATTGCTAACGCGTTCTGCAAGTGCTGACTTACAACTAGATGACCCTGAGATCTCAGGTACAAAATTAACTTGTAGTTTAGCACGTGTGTTTGCAAATTGGGAAGCTCCTTTCCATTTTCCATGATAGAGAGTTGATGCAAAAGCCCAAATTACTGAAGCATCTTGAGGGTTATTCACTAATGCCAAGTGAAATGCCAATAGTCCAATCCTGTCATATTGAAGCAGGGTCAGCCGCGTCTCTTGTACCCATAAGATAACAGAGTGACTGGTAGCAATTCAGCAGAATGTGAATGACTACCCACCACAAAGTGCAGTCTGAAGGCTGATTGCATGAAACCAATTTGTCCATATTGAAGAATAATCTCTGACAAATGAGATATCACTATTAGATGAAAGGATAGAAGACTTTGGAATAATTTACTTTCTACAATACACTATGACCAAAATATACAACTTCCAAGAAACTTTTGATATTTACAAGGAACATGTAAAGCTGCTGTCTGGAACTGCACCAGAACTTTTTGGCTTTATTGAAAACGATTATGGCAGGACAAATGCAGAAAAGACAATTAGAGACATAAGAGAGTTCCTTAATTTACTCAAACTTGATGTTTCCATAAGTTAAATCAATCTAGCATGACGTCTTTGCCCAAAATTAACCAAAAGGACAAGCTATGTTGATTGTAAAAGATATTTTCCTAAGTAGAAGAAACCTTACCATCAACATCAAGGAGCATTGGGCAGAGTGCCCCCGATTCTGCTGATCAAGATACGCTGCCTGCAGTATGGACTGCTGTTAGAAATAACCTCATTATAACTTAATAATAACTTATACTATGCAAAGAAAGCAACAAAAACAGCTGACATGAAATGGGAGAATAATCTCAAGTAGCCTAAGTCTCTGAAGCAGACAGAGAGAAGGTTCAGCAGCTCCATAGGATAGGATAGAATTTATCTCCAACATTAGCCTGTGCTGGAAAAGGATATGTAAGAAAGAGCATCAGCTAGAGTAAATAAAAGATACTTCTAGCTAATGATTTCCCCACAATATGAAAGGAGAAAAGTGCAGGGCAACAATGAAGAACATAGATAAAATAAACCATCAGTGGTCCTAACCTAATAAACAATTCCAAAACCATAGTTATCTTCTTGAAGACAGTAATTTTACATCAGTACCTTGTTTAAACCTGCAATGGATGACAAGAGGCTACCAATTGCAATTTCAATATCCCTTGACAATGCCAAACCCAGTCGAGCTGCAATTCTCACTCCACGCAGGATTCTTGCTGCATGAATGACTTACATGTGATTGTCTATCTAGTTTAACTTTGACATTTTGATAGGAACTGCCCAATAATTTTGCTTAAAATTCTCACTATAGAAAGAAAGACATACCACAATCCTCTTCAAAAGACAACTGGGCAGGGATTATAGTCCTAAGCTGGGCATCAAGTAAAAGATATGATGTGAACTTCAAGTAATCAAATAGCAGAGAAACAGTTAAAATGAATACAAGCATTGATACCAAAGGAAGTAAAAAGTAACCTTCAAAGATCTCACATCTTCCATTGCATTAATGTAATCATAAATTTTGTTCTCTGATGGATCAAAGAACAAACTGCAAATGAAGGATGAAGGTACAGTTACTATGGCATCTATTGGAAGCCAAATGGGCTAGAAAGTTCAGTAAGACCATCAGCAGCTGATAAAATAATCTATCCGGAAAAAAATGGTATATTCGAAAAAAATATTTTATGAAATTGATGAGGACCATTAAGACAATTAAATTTGATAGCAGTTAGGACCACAAAATTCATCATGTTATCCATTAACCAGCCTCTCCCCACGAGGTAAACATCTAGAGTATCCGAATGACATGGAGACCATTACAGAAAATGTGCCTGAGCTGCTGAGCACCAGCTGAAAGTGCTCCTGGTTAGTTCAACCGCTTTCAACAACATTTTGGGTTTCACACTGTTTTACCATGATAGAAAAGCCCACACCGATGTAAATCTGCATATCCAGAAAGTCCATAAACAACTATAGAACTTGTTCAAATAAACGAAAGAGCCCAGTAAGGTCTCAGTTGACACCCCTTGAGTATCTTCTTATAGCTCCCACATCTCAGCCATTAATTGAATAAAACAAGAAGCATTCACTCATCAAAGTAAGATTGGCCCTAAGGCTTATGTTTAAGCGGATGTATCCCGGTTATTTCCATGGGGCATCCTTAATGCTTCCAAAGTTAGAGATTTACTAATTTACATCTATGTTTGTACACCTAGATTTATCTGACACGTATTTGGCCTATCGGGCTTGTATCTGTATCTGATTGGGGTACAAATCAAAGGATTTATCTGAGCTTCCATAGAAAAGAAAAGCTAAAGGTGACACAAGTTAAGTCATCATTTTGTCAAAATAGGCATGAAAATGAAGAAAAGAATATTGTACCTGTTTATTGTGAAGTCCCTATGCATCGAGTCCCTCCAGAGGTTGAAGTCCCTTTTATTGCAGCCACTTGGCATGCAAGAAAAGGTAACCTTCTCTTTTCCTTCTGCCCTCTTTGCAATTGTCTTAAAGCTGGACACCTTTTTTAAAACACATGCAGTAAAACATCAGCAAATGCTAGATGGAGAGTAGCAGAGACAATTAACCAAGTTAAAGCTAAAGATGTATCAGCAAAGCTTTATCCACCAACTAACCTCTACCACAGAACCTTTAATCCGGACTCTACATATTGGGAATCGCTTTCCGACAATATCACAACGATGAAATTTTTCCTTCACCTGATAGGAGACGTTGAAAAACCAATTCAATGTCTGAACTTCACTGGTTGGGTGTTTTGTCGCACCAACAAAGGCAGGGAAAAAAAGGAACAACCTGCTGTAAACTAGCGGTGGTAATGACATCAAAATCTTTAGGAACTCTTTTTAAAATTAGGTCTCTGACACATCCGCCAACTAGATAAGCATTAAATCCTGCATATCATCACAAATAGACAAATGAAGTCACAACTACTAAGTTACTACCGGCTAAATGTCATACGGTGAAATACAATGATGCCAACGTCTTTATTCATGGCGAAGTACAATCCAGCTAAACACACTGATTAGTACTAAAGAAGACCACCACTCAATCAAATATCATGATTCAACTATGAATAATATGTCTCTCCCCAAGCATTACCGCCAGAAAATATGGTTCGACAACTCGACAACTCCAAACGACGCGAAAGAAAAAAAGAAAATAACAGTCCCAAAGACAAACAAGGTAAAGCGCATTGGACCTGCATCGCGAAGCAAAGCCAAGACGCTCCAAGGAGACTTCGGGATCAAATGACCAGTCACTCCACAGGACCTCGCATCATACGTCTTCCACTTCGACATATCGATCTCAACTGAATTACCACCACCAACAAAGTCGAACAAACGGAAACTTAATCCCCCCGTCGGGCCAACGTTAAAAAACGGGTAAGTGAATTCCACGGGAAAGCAGCGCGCTTGCGCCCCTGAGTTACCGTACCCAGATGAGCAGCGCCGTCGGAGCTCGCCTCCGCTTGCTCCTGAGCTTGCAGCTCCCCTCCGGCGAGCGTGCGGTTCAATCTCTGAACAAAGAGTAAGCAGAACCGATGAAGAAACCACTAAGCCCACCAACCGTTCGATGAATTGCCGCAACGAAGAAGAAAACCCAGTGAGAGTAGGAGAGAGACCGGAAGGTGGAACAGCGCCTTGAGGCGAGAGAGCGCGCCATTGCCGGCTCTCAGCGACACCGCCGCCGCCGCCGCCGCCGCCGCCGCCATGACGATTCGAGAAGCAGGGATCACGGCATCGTCGAGAAGAGGAGAAGAGGGAGTAAGTGAGTTCGGGAGGGACGAGGGAACCGTTTTTACATATGCTCGTTCGTGGCTTTTGTTCGCGAAGCGGGGCGGCCCTCGCCGACTCCCGCGGCTATCCCCCCAAATTTTAGGATTTTTTTGGGAAAATGATTTTTTTTTTCACATTTCCTTTGCTAAGAAAATTGTTGATTTCATTTTCATCCCGATATTAGATATTAATAAAAAGAAGATAATAAGTGCATTAAAAATCTTAAAACTAGTTATGAAAATATAATTAAATGCTAAAATTTTCAAAAAGTGCAATTAAATCATAAAATTTATCAAATGAGTTCAATTAAATCTCTCCATTTACTGTACTTTTTAAAATTTTAGAACTTGATTAAATTTTCATAATATGTTTTAGAACTTAATTGTATTTTTAAAAAATTTTAGAATTTGATTATACTTTTGTGACAAATTTTAGGATCTTCAATATGCTTATCTATAAAAAGAGAAAGCCAATCTATATCTTTATAAATATATCATTGCTGAATATACATATATAAGTGCTTTCCCTAATGCTTCTACATCAACTTATATTCATTTTTGGGGCAAATTGCAAAATTTGAAGGCAATTTACTGTCTAAATTTCAGAAATGATATTGCATTGGGTTTCTTGACGTCAGCTTGCACCAAATCTTGCTTGGATCTCCGATCATGTATCACGGCAAATTCTCATATAAGTACATACATGTAGAAAAGAAGAAGGACAATTTAGACACATATTACACGTGATAGCATATGATCAGGACGCTATATGTTTCACAAAAAATTGAATGATTTGAAAAATATTTCTTAAAAAATGGTTGCTTATATCTCTTATAAAAACAAACGACTGAAAAATATTTTCATCATTCACAAAAATATATTAGACATAAATTGCAGTCGATAATAAATGCATTTATCATTTGTTAATTATTTTAAGCGATCCATGAGACCATTTTTATATCATTCATTTCCCTTGAAATAAATAGAGCTTGAAGTTCCAATAACAATTTAATGGGAGTGAACCCCAAATTGATATATCGCTATGAAATATATTTTTGAAAGATCTTTGTATTTTTTTTTCACACACATATATATATATATATATATATGATAGGTTACTCATTTGACTTACATAAATAGTCATGTGGCGAGACGAATGAGAAAAATTTGGCAGGAAGCAACGCTAGGAAGCAGATAGCCACAAATCAAAAGGTGGAAGGGATTAATCGCAAAATTTGAAACTCATTCCAAACGCGTTCATAAAGTGTCTCAACCATCTTTTCGTTGATCAACAACTCCATGACAAAATCGATAGGTCTGAAAAAACATTTACAACCACTCTCGAGTTACATACTAAATGAAACGTACCGAATACATTTTACATTTTAATATCCAGAATAATTACAAAAGAAAATTATTTCACTCATTCTTACATCAGAGCAACACACGGGTTTTCGCCAATGATACTATAGACAATAAGATATTTACATTTATCAATAATGCAATGGGGAAATCTCAATTTTTTGTTTTTTTTTTTTTTGTTTTTTTTTTTTTTTTTTTTTGTGGCAAATCGAAATATCTAATTTATCATGAGTTCCAATATAAGATAACTCCTTCGGCAACAAGAATTACTCATGTGAACATGGATCCTTCTTGAGGGGCATCCTCGAATTACTTGCTAAACAAGCTTTGTAGAAATTTTAAGTATGTTCAACTGTTCTTTTTAGAATTACCACATGACTGAATGAACAAAACAAATTTGAGAATTGAACCTTCTTTTGAATTATCAAGCCTTAGCATTTGCCTCAATCGCAATATGTGGTAAAGTTTTTCTCACATAGATGATTAATAGTATGTACTCATAAGTCACGATTAAAATTTCTTAGTCACTCAATATAAATTTCAAATGCCTTTGGTCAAATTTTTACTTTTATTTGTTTAAGATGGTTTTCCTTGTTGTGTAACATAATTAATATTTCTTTAATTTCATTTATATCTCAATTGTCATACTTCGCTCTTTTCTATATATATTTATATATTTTCATTTAACTTAACTTCATATCACAAAAAAACTAAAAATGTATTTTTTTTTCCAAGAGACTTCTTTTACTAGTACACTTCAAAAAATATTTAAATCATTCGTTTCATCATTTCATTTATATCTTTTTTCTACCTTAACTTCACAAAAAGAGAGGAGAAAGAAAGAATTGGTTGTGCTTCTCATTAATCCCATATAAATATGATCTCTCATAATCCATTTTCGCACAAAATCTGGAGGAAAATTCCGGCCAAAGCAGCTCTTTTCCGATGGTGGCAAATAATACGAGCCATCACAACCTTTCGTGCGCTACCGAAAATGCATCCAATCACCATTTCTGAAAACCTCCTTTTCCATCCATATAAATAAAGTCAACGTAATGGAAGAATTGCGTAACCCTCTTCTTGAAGCTCAGTCCAACTTATCACAGAAGTCCCTGAATCTTCTTCGCCGTTCATGAGCAACCCCCATGACAAGTTACTAGACCAGAAACATGGCCCGAGCCCTGGAAATGGATCCTCACGACTCGAAAACAGTGTTCCGAATCCTCCCGACCGTCCTCCTCATGCCAGACGAGTCGGCGACGCTAGGGACGACACTGTTGTCGCGGTTTCGTGGGGCAGCGATATGATGACTGAGGTGACCGGTTGGGGGAGTTCCGCCCCGCGTAGCGGACGGAGATTGTGGAGGCAATGCAGAGAGCCGGACCCTCCAGCGGAGGTCGCGCAAGCGGCGCAGGTGCTGAGGCGGAAGACGAACCGCAGAGTGCCCGAACTCCCGAGGTCGTGCAGCGTATGCTCGTTGAAGTTCTACTGTTGGCGGGAGCTGTTCGCGCACATGAGGACTCACCTGGAGAAAGAGTCTCGGTGCATGCGCGAGATCTTCCCGCCGCTGGACTCCTCAGTGGAAGGGGAGGCTCGCGATCGAGGCAGCGGCGTCGAGGGCCGGGAGCTCGCCTCGACTTTACTCCATACGTCACCGAGGGCAAATAAGGACCACGGGGACCAAAATGCAGCTTTCTCGACCGCCGGGAATCAAGGGACAGACGTGGCTGCGGCGAGTCAAGGAGCAGATGCCAGCGGTTCGGCTGCCCATGCTTCGCCCCCGAGGCGAGGACTGGGTTTCAAATTTGATCTGAACAAGCCACCTCCAGAGGAGGACGACGACGACAACGACGACCATGGCGGTTCGGATTTGAAAAAGCTGCCTCCGAAGGCAGAGGAAGGAGGAGGACGGTAATGATATCTTAGGCAAAGATGCACGGCATGGGGTTTGCCGGGACGAGAAAAGATGACTGCTCGATTTGCCGAGATGAGGAAAGATTTATGGTATTGCATAAGCAGAAAATTTATAACTTTTTTTCTTATGTAATCTCTCTTTGGAGGGTCATTTGCGTTGATGAAGATTTGCTCTTTTTTCGTCTCTTTTCGTTCATGTGATTGACAGCAGTGTCTTGTGAGTTTTAGGTATTGGAGTAAGGTACTTTACTTTCAGGCTGCTTGCAAAAGCAATGCATGTGTGCAGTAGCGATATTCAACCTGAGATTTATCCTTTTATTGTGCAGGCATGCTTCTTCTCTTTTTTTTCATGGTGAACTTTCATCTTTGCAATGATTTTACAACGATTGTACGGATGAGTAATATGCTAGTAAAAATGGCACGTCCATTGCTCGTGAGTAGAGATTTTTATTTTCTGATTTCTTTGTTGTACAACTGGAGAATTATCGAGTCGACCTAAGTAAATACGCATCTTAGCTTGGTTGTTTGTATTGTAAAAATAAGTCTGTTCAAATTTTATATGATTACATGATTTATTTAAATGGAGGAGGAAGAGAAATTCTAAATTACACAACGAACACATAAAAAGGAAGAATACACACCAATTCTTGAACTAGCGTAAAAGAATGCTAGAGACATGTCTAATCAAATCTTTATTTTTTTTCGGGAAAAGAGGTATCTTTTCATGCTGACATATAAGCAGGAGGAAAAAAAATCATCTAATTTAAGAAATTTGGAAGAGGCTGTGTCTAGTCATGTCCTTAAATTGTTTCGTTTGGATCTTTTGCGGACCTTGGCATCCCTAAATGTAAAACACATTAAGGGTTATTCCCTCTTCCTTGGGAAAATACAAAGGGGGAATAGAAAGATTGAGGGGTATGGATATCGACACGTTAATATAAAAAGCACAACATTGTCAGCTGCTAATGGTATATCTTTTAAACAGACGAGATAGCTCTTAGTCAAAGTCTCTGACTCTATGGTGAGAAACTAGTATCAACAAAGTAAACCTATTTCCAGAGTTTCCAATATATTATTTGAAGGGGGGTATTTGTTCATATGAATGTTAAAAACATATTATTATTTGATATTTTTTAGGTTCAATCTTGATGTAACAAAAGTTTTAAACATTCACTATTGGATGATTGACATGTGAACTCGCTAATTATTATATAATTGAATTCTTCAACATGTCGATAATGTAATGGAAGGTAGACTCTTCCTTCCATGCAATATGTTGAGAACTTTGGACTTTCGAGCTTCTTTGGTCTCCTTATCTTCTCTTAGCACCAATGAACAAAAATGATGTCACTTTAGTGTTAATCTTTTCAATTTTACCAATTTAATATTAATTTTTTACACAAAATTCCAATGTAGCTTTTCAATTAATTTTTGCCGAAAATTACTAACGTGATAGTTCAATGGTCACCGTTGGTCATTTTATGTGACACACGCCACATCCATGATTTTCAATAAAAATTGTTCGGAATAATTATGTTGGAATTTCAAGCAAAAGTTCATGACTAGATTAACAAAATTAAAAAGTTCATAACTTAATTGGTAACCACACGATAAGTTTAGGATTGAATGAACAATTCCTCTCAAATGCATAGGTAGGCTTTCTAAAAGTGAGACTTTATTAATAAGGCCTATATTAAAAAAATTAAAATTAACTACATGAACAAATAGAATATATTGCTCGTCTTAAAAAAGAAAAAAACAAAAGAAACAGTATATGTCTAGTTATACGACAAAACATAAATTTCAAAACTATACATATTGACAGTAATGACAAAAAGGAGAATAACGCATATTTATCAATATACGATTGCGTGAAGTGCAGGCCAAGTCAATACAAATTTACAATTATATTTTAAGTAACTACTAATTCTCTCAGTGTAGATTTCTCTCCTTTTTTCAGTTTATTGCTTGTATTGAGTGGATTTCTTAATATAGATAGCTTGATTCAACTGTTTAGGTTATACTCTATTATCTTGATGGAATTTAACTCTGATAAAATCTTTTTTTAAACATTAGTTTGATCTATTATCATCATTTGAAAATAACATAAGAGAGTGCAGGACGGCATATAAACGATTGATAAATGTATTGGGTTATGTGATAATGTCACATCACCTGGTAAGTATAGAGTTAAAGAGAAGTATCACGTGGCGAACATATGAACAAACTCAGAGTCTATGTACATAGACATATAATTATAAAATTTTATATATTATTTGGGAGGTGAGTTTAGAGAGGGGAAAAGCCTTTATACTTTTCCTATTAGACGGCAATTTAGAAAAATGAAAAGGAAAATTGGACAACTGCAGCTATACATGTATACAATGAGTGGGTCAGCACTTCCCCTGGAGTCATTGAGGTCCGACAACAACGCCAACTTTCTTGCCAGTTCGTTAATCTCTCAATCCCGCCCAAGATCTGCCCCCCTCTTTTTTGCATTTTGGCTATTAAAAGAATCCCATAATTTTTATCTTTTTTATCTTGGAGATCATGGGCGGACAACCCATGCACACGCTGTAAAACCACGCCACCCCCACCATCTCTCTCTGAAAGTCCGAAACTTTATGCGCCCCCTGTCCGCTTCCTTGGATCTCTTCCAGAAAGTTTGAAACTTTCACGCGCGATCTTCGCACGGGTAGGTCCGTCCCATTCCATCCCGTCCCGGGTCGAAATTCTTCCTCGTCCTAGGAGGAATTAGATGAAAAAGTTCGATTCTTGATTGCGTTCGGACGAAGTGGGCAGTTGCGATGTGCTGTGAATTCTGGTTTTTTGGCTTCGTCGATGGATTCTGAGTGATGGGTTCTGTGTTCTTGTAGCTGTTTTATCTTCCTGCGGGTGAGAGCTTGATTCCCAATAATGATGGAGAAGGCGGAGTCGGAGCAGAAGCTGTACACGCGCATGAGGCTCTGGGAATTCCCGGATCAGTATGTGGTTGAGCCCACTGACGGATCTTGTGGATCCTCTTTAGCGGTTAGTCGTGTCGATGGGACGATGAATCTGATAGGTGGGTTCGCGATTTCGAGTCTGATTCTTTCGAAACATTCGGAAAGAAAATTTCAGCTGGGCGATATCTTGCTTTCTTATTCTTTTCTCCCAACTGTTGACGTGCGGATTTTTTTCCTCCAGATGAGCTTCCGGAATACGATTCGGTGCGGGTCCCCAAAATCCGACCCATCTTTGGAGTGATTGGGATGTTGAAGCTCGTGGCAGGTGGTTGTCTGCTCGCAGTTCCTTTGGATCTTTAATTACTTAGGACCGCTTGATATGTAGGTTCATGTCCTAGAAGGAGGCTTATGTTCCTTTCCATGTATATGATCTTCATGCATTGGAAAAAGTGATCATAATAGTTGCTACCGCGTTGTTGTTAGTGTACGGATGTGGATTTGTCCTTTTTCAATCGTTCGATGCACTGTGTTACAGAATGGTACTTATCTCGTATAAGGAGGTAGACCATTTTGTTCTGGACAAGTGATATAGTCAGATTAATTTTTGTCTGAGACCATCTTTGGTTCCCATTAAAAAAGAAAACCAAGTAAATGCATTATCAATGACATTAACAGAAATGGGATTGGAAGTAATAATATGTTGTGATGTTTGCAATTTCAATTTCTGAGCGTGTTTGGTCATTCTGGTAATCATGTAATGCTGGGATCAAGTGTTTAATGCTTTTCTCCTTCTAAACTCTTGTGTTTCTCAAGGGTCATATTTGATTGTTATCACCGAACGAGAGGCTGTTGGCTCTTATTTTGGGCATCCTATCTACAGAGTGTCTTCCTTGAAGGTTTACCCTTGTGACCATTCCCTCAAACATTCCCCGAATGAGCAGGTGTGCCTCTTGTGCTTCTTTGCCTTTTCTTTATCCCTAGTCATGAGTGGTACACTAACAGTGTTGCTGGATGTTTGCAGAGGAGGTTGGAGACCGAGTTTTATGGGCTGCTCAGCGTGGCAGAGAGGACTTCTGGTCTATATTTTTCCTATGACACTAACTTGACACTAAGGTGACAAACTACCCACTAACAACATTTGTTAAATCTCCAGTTGCACATTACAAGTAAAAAGCAGAACTGTTAATATGGAAATGTGTGCGGCTACAATTTAAACAAGACTGAGTTTTGTGGGCCTCTTGAACTTAGAAATGACATGCACCTGGCTCAAGGAATTTGCAAGGTTATTAAATGTAGTATGTGGAATCTAGAAAACAGAGAATTAGCTCGATTGATACTTTGTTTCTTATGAGTATCAATGCTAAGACATAGTCCAGATGATATTGCTGAGGATAGGAGTCAGAATGATATGACTGAGGATAGGAGAGAAGAAAGAGCACCAATTACATATTTCAATTGAAGATGTAATCAGATGTAGATGGAGAAATACAAATTCTCTCTTACTTGTTTTTCTTACCTGCAAGAAGACCCTGTTTGGTTTTTATTCTGATGTTTGTCCTCTTTGCTTGATTTGGTCCATAGGTAAGGTCTATGATGCTGAGGCATTGGAATACTTGACAAAGTGTGTCTAAACATGGTGGCACTTCACTTTTTGAGTCCAGGGATGTTTCTAATTATGCATTTGTCTTTAATCCAATTCTCCTAGATGAGGATAAAGCCAATTTTGAAGCAGAACAAATTGAACATATGACATAAATTGTTTTTGCAAGAAAGGGTTTTCAATCAATCCTCCACTCATAAAATTCGAATAAACAAATGAGTAAGGTTATCCCAACGTGCTTCCAATGTCTATTCTAAATTTTTAGATTTTTGAAGGAACTCCTGAGAGCTTGTATAAATAATTTTGTACCTATAAGCATGACAATTGAACTTTTTCTTAAGCAGAATTGTGTTGGTTAGATTCCATTTAACCTATTTGTTATATGCTTAGGAAATAGGAGTCTCTTTCTCCATTTTATTTCTAACATTCAAATTGAATAACTTGATGTGGCAGACCATCGATAGTAATTGCTCAATATGTCTCTTCGTTTTTCTTTCTAGCTCGGTACAGTCGTGTGTAGGGTCTTAGAACCTCTAACCTTGTTCCTTTTTACAACCCCCTACTACTGAACCTAATGCTTGATGGTTTAGCATTTTCTCTTCCTTTGTCATAACTCCTCCTGTTTGACCAAAGGGCTTGGAAGCATATTCCACAACATGAGAAATGCCCTGTAATTATATAGAATGAGGTGCACTGATGTATACATCATTATAAATCTTAGTGGTACAAAAATCAGACTTCAGGATTGACATGACCTTGTCAGAATATGAACTTGCTGCTCACACTGATATATGTGGTAGTATGATTAGTAACCTAAGTGATTGTCTTGGCCTTTGACTCTGCCTGGGTAAACTTTTATGCTGCAGTGCTCAACGGTTATATGAACTGGGTGATGAGTCCAAGTTGCTTCCTCTTTGGAGACAGGCAAGTCTTCATGTTATAGTGACTGCCTTCCTCTATTACTACAGTTTTGATATTTTGAACTCTACCATAGAGGACTGCTTGGTCTTTGACTTAATTCAGATATCTTCTACAGTTTTCCATCTCTAAGGCTGTGCTTGAATACGTATTTGCTATTTCTCCAAATGCCAAGTCATTAAAATTTTGTTCTATATCCCTTTTGCAATGTAAGTTTTGCTAATGACGCCAATTTTTGCCACAGGCTGATCCTCGGTTTCTCTGGAATAATTATTTGCTGGAATCTCTCATAGATAAAAAGGTTGTAACTCAGATACAAATATGTGATCCAATTTTTTTCCCGTACTTTTGTATTCTGCATTTTAATGGATCTTGATGCTGACCATTTGTGTGATTGTGCTCTTTGCAGTTTGATCGATACTTGCTGCCTGTTATCCAAGGGAATATCCTTTCAGTTTTATTTACTTGCTGTTGCATGAAAGTGCACCAAGGCTCGACATACTTTCAGAGCCATGACAAAATGCTGGATTTCCCCCTCTTTACGTTTGAGCTCCTTAACTGATTATCACGCTTTCAGCATTTTCAAGCAGCCATTGGGAAAGATATTGCTGATGTCACATTGATTGCTAGGAGGTGCTCAAGGAGAAATGGTACTTGAAGCATTTGATTTTGCTTGTCTTCAGTAATATATTTTTTATTTAGACTGTCAATTTTGTGACCGTATTCATGATTGATATGTTTACCTATAGTATCATAGTTGAGTATGTAGCTAGATCCCATAAATTTGATCATAGATATAGACGAGTAATACTTTCGCAACACAGTTATCTGAACCTCATGCAAATAAAAGGAATGTATCACTTGAACTGATGTATAGTAAAGGTTTTGAGAGTCATGGAATGGGAACATGGGCAGAGAATGCTGCTTTCTTTGGCTTTTGGTACATGAAGAGAATGCTTAAATGGTTTGCAAGTTGGGAGAATGGTTCTATTTCAACTAGCTGTAGATTGTTACTAGGTAGTTTTTGGGTGCCTGTTCAGCTAAAAACTATGCTAATACATCTATACTGGACCACCAGAAGTAATCGCTTTATTCTTCATGATTACTTTACTATGTATACCTCTTAATATTGTGATTCTGTCTATCTCATCTCAATAGAAGTACTGTAAGTGGTGAAAAGATGGTTCTGTATGTGCTCAAGAGAGTGGTGACGGTTGCTTCGGCCACCTGAGACAGCTGATAATTGCCAAAAGATGGCACAATCAAATTGTCAATTGAGATGGACAGTGAATTTCATCAACGAGTGATTTTCTTTTTAGTCAGATCTCCCATTAGATGTAGTTTACTTTGCAAGCTGGCTATATACTGCAACATATGAACCTAAAATGTCAACTCACTGTTTACTACGAAAGCTAACCACACCTTAATGCTTTTAATCGTCTTCCAAAAGGAACCCGAATGTGGAGAAGGGGAGCTGACTCTGATGGTTATGTTGCCAATTTTGTGGAAACTGAGCAAATTATGCAGATGAATGGGTTCACAGCATCATTTATCCAAGTGAATCTCTTCTCTCTCTCTCTCTCTCTCTCTCTCTCTCTCTCTCCATATTGTGTTGATGTTTGTCATGGAAGAGTTCCTCAGCTCATTGTGAAAGGACGATCATTCATTAATCTGTGCATGATATAAATTATTATCCCATAGCTCGATGGCTTAACCTTTTGGACAAAAACCCTTGACAATGTAAGTAGGTAATCAAATTTGATCTTGAAATTATCTGAGACCTTCTCATAGGGGTATTGTTTCTCTTATTTGATTGATGATTGGCAACAAATGCATCAGTATGTGCAGTATTTCCTAAAATGGATTTATGTCCTTTTCCAGATACGAGGTTCCATTCCATTTATTTGGGAGCAAATTGTTGATTTGACATATAAGCCTAAGTTTGAGATAGTGAAACCTGAGGAAGCTGTGAGTATTCTGACCTATTTTCTGCTTTTTAACATTGAACTGTGAAATTGAATGCACTTCTGTTTTTTAATTGATCATACACAGCCTCGGGTTGTCGAGCGTCACTTTCTGGACTTGAGAAAAACATATCGAGCTGTTTTGGCTGTTGATCTTGTCAATGAGGTAACTTTCTTTCCCAGGATGCTAAAAGATCTATCATTAACTGTTGATAATCAATTATCTGACTTTTAGGTTACTCTGAAACTTAAAAAGGAATTTACAGTTTAATGAGTTACCATTTCTAAAGGTTCGTTTGTTTGAAGGAAAACTGTTTCCGGAGATTATTTTCTGACTCTCTGGTGATTGGATGATGGAAAACTAATTGATTTATGAAAAGAATTTTGCCTGGTATGAAAACAACAAGCTTAAATTGGGAGAAAATGACTTCCCCTTCTAGCAAGAAAGAAATCACTTTTCCTAAACCACCAAACAAATGAAAACTAACCATTTTCCTTGAAAATGATTTCCATGGTAAACATTTTCTTTATCATGAAGTTTTCAGTGAAATAAACACACCCTAATCTGCATTTTATTTTATTAGCATGGAGGTGAGGGCCGCCTATCTGAAAAATATGCAGATGCAATGCAGCATATTGTTGGCGACGATGTAAGGTAGAATTTCTTTTTATATTTTTCTGTCCTCTTATGTGTGCTGAATATAGTTTTCTTTGTCAACCCCGAATATGGTTGAAAAATATCTAATCTAACTCTTGATTTCATGTAAAATTGCAGATATTTGTACTTTGATTTTCATCGGATTTGTGGGCATGTTCACTTTGAGCGTCTCTCCATTCTTTATGACCAAATGGCAGACTTCCTTGAAAAAAATGGGTATGGTTCATTTTCAGGTACTTGGAGTTGTAGTTTTGTTAAGGTCAGCGGTTTTAACTTGATGTGCTGTATGAGAAACAGATACAATACTGATTTTGGCTATGGCTGTCTGATAGATACTTCTAATAGGGTGCAAAATCTGGCAAAATTAATTGCTCTATACATGTCACAAAGATTAAAGTTTCACTTTTCTTAATTGGAAGATGATTATATAGATATCTGGCAGTTTAACCTAGAAAAAATCGCTATGGAAAGTTCTTATGGGTCATGCTGAGGAGATAAAATCCTGTTTTGTTTGATCTGGTTCCCTCTCTCTCTCTCTCTCTCTCTCTCTCTCTCTCTCTCTCTCTCTCTCTCTGTGCACGCGTGCGCGCACATGACTCTCAGTGTAAATACATGCATGTACATTTGTTTACATTGACCATATTGGAATTTTCTTTTTATCAAAATGTATAAGATGCACACTGGATTGCCGCTCAGCTATATTAATTTTTCTTTTTCTTCTTGTATGCAGTTACTTTTTATTGAATGAGAAGAGTGAGAAACTTAAAGAGCAACTTGGGGTTGTGAGGACAAATTGCATCGATTGCTTAGACCGTACAAATGTTACCCAGGTATTTTGATTTAATGTTATGGGTTTGCTTAAACAGCTCTAGAAAAATCATGTTGATGTAGGATGGTGAGTCCCAAAGCAGTCTGATATTGGACTAGATGAGAAACTAGAAAGCACTGCAAAGAATAACTTTAAGTGAGTGAACTCCTTTGGGCTTCACACACAAAGCTTCCTTGTATACACTAGGGTTTCTTAGGCATCACGCCTAAGAGAAGAGTTGTTCACACATTCCAAAAGCAAAGACTTGCTAAATTTCAGTAATATTTGTCAACTCCATTGAGTAGAAAGAAATGCTAGTTTACATCTAGACTCTTACGATAAAATTTACTCAAATTGAAATAGGAAATCTCAATAATAAACATAATCCTGCCTAAACTGGATTAATAAAAATGATATTGTACTTCAATAAAAAGTAGGAACTCATTGATATCCTGACAAAATTCAGATATGAGACTACTAATTCAATTTAGAGGCAAACCCTGATCCTATCAGACTCTTATTTGATCTATGAATTGATAAAATGGTCCCTCTTCACCTGAACTTGGTAAAAACTGTCATTTTTTGAACAAGTATTGATTTGTTTTATCTTGTGGGCTTCATCATGTGTTCTCTTCTAGGCTAAAGGGTTGTGATACAATTGTCAATCCATCATTTGCTAAATTAATAATGTGGTGATCTCAGGCTTGTAATACGGACCTGCTGAATTGATCACGATTATTGCTTGTCAGAAATGAATAAGGCATCCTCTTCTCCGTACAGTGTTTCATAAGATTATCTTTCTTTGAATGTAATGGGCGTAGAGCCCAAATCAGTTGTCTCAGCCTAAGGGCATTAGCAGCTGTTTCTAGTTCTTGTTCCCCTTCCATGGGCAGGTTCTTATGTGATACTCACCCATCTGCCACTGCAAATGCCACTGCAAACACCACTTGCTGTCCAACTTGCATGTGTTAAGCATGCTGCTAGCGTTGATCCTGAGCCAGTATTGAACTCTCCATGAGATTTAATTATAATTTTAAAATAATAAACCACGCCTCATCTAACAGCTTAAACTTTTAGAATAGTTGGTAGTGGTCTAAAAAAAATGTCACATGGTATCAGAGCTGGAGGTTCTGAGTTCGAATATTTTCAGGCCTCATTTACCTCCTCAATTAAATTTCCATGCTTAGTTCTAGGCAAAAGATCAGATTAAGTGTGAGGGGGAGTATTATAATATTTTAATAATAAACCAAGTCTTCAATAATAGCTTAAGCTTTTAGAATAGTCGGTAGTGATCCCACGGAATCTCACAAGATTCAATGCTAAAATTGTGCCATTATTGTCAGTGTTTCTGCATTTCTTCTCATGTTGACAATACTTGATATATTTTCTTTTTTTTAATATACATTTAAAGTGAGCATCTGCTTCTGTGTTAAGGATGTTGCATGATTATTTCAGCAATTTTTGCAGCCCTCTTTTTTTCTCTTGATGTTTGCATTAGTCTGTTTTCTGATGATGGCATCTTGCAATTGTAGAGCATGATAGGTCGAAGAGTGTTAGAATGGCAGCTCAGGAGGATTGGTGTATTCGGTGCTGAAGAGACAATTGAGGCACATCCAAATTTTGATGAGAACTTCAAGATACGTAAGTGGTTACAACTCATGTTGGGCTTATTTGCAGCATGACCATGTTCTATCCTATTCTTTTAACAATGCTAGTTCAAATAAGGTGGTTTTATATCATTTGATTGTCTGTACACATCATTTAATAATCTTGCTTTTCTCTCCGGTTATTGTAATCTCTAGTGTGGGCTAATCATGGGGATGAAATAAGCATTCAATATTCTGGTACTCCAGCTCTGAAGGGTGACTTTGTCAGGTAGTAGTGATTCTGATAAATATAATTTATTTTGATTGCATACCTTTGGTTTATTAGTTTGATACTTAAATTCAACTGTTTCTGTGCTCATTTAAATCCTAATGCCTCTTAGGTATGGGCGGCGGACAATTCAGGGGATCCTTAATGACGGAAAGAATTCCCTGGTTCGCTACTATTTGAATAATTTCGTTGATGGAAAGAAGCAGGTTTGATGCTCCCATCATTTTCGCTATATCCGTGTCTTTGTTATGCTCATAGTATCCCTGTGCATGTGCACCTGCAAGTGTGTCCACCAGTTTATCCCGATCGTTTATATGACCACCTTGAAAATCTTGTCACTGATGACATTTTCTTCGAAGGAAGTAATACATGAATGCTTTTGATTTGATTTTCTCCTAAGTTCAGGACTTTATTTGTTCATTCATGGTTGACTGAAATCTAAATTTTTAGAGACAGTAAATTAATGCACTTCTGATTATCCTCTTGTGAAGAGAGAGATTCATTATTATTATCAATCGTTCAATTTCCATGCTAACTGCACTTTTTCTGTAAAATGTTTAAGGATGCAATCGATCTACTTCAAGGGCATTATATTTTCTCGGTCAGTCGCGATTTAACCACCCCATCCATTCCGTCACAGAAGACGGGCCTTGAGGCTGTAGCTGTAAGTACTAGCCTGTTGCATTTTGTAGGATGACGATATTAGCACATGTGCTTTTAAGTGATTTTGCGATCATTCTTTTTCAATAGCTATACCTTTTGTCTATGAATGCCAGTGTTGCTCATGTTTATGACTGGTAGAATTGCCATGATTTCTGGCGCATGTAGATCAACGTTATGCTTTTTTTCCTTACCAAAGCATTGCTATGTGGATGTTCCATCGTGGCACAAGCAGGATTAACTTCTGTTGCATGAATCACATGGTCAGGTTTTAAGGTAGCTAGAAGATGATCATCACCAAAGGCCTTAATAAGTTGTGCACAAATATTAAGTCCAAACTAAGGATTCTAATTAACGTAGGTGGATAGATGATATTGAAATTTATTTTCTTTCACTACTTGATGGAGGGGATTGAAATTGTTATTTAAAATGCATTTGTGGATATTTGGTACCTCCTTTTATGTTATATGGCATATTTTTGTGAAGGTGAAACAATCTTATTTTTAAACCTTTGTGCTGAGAGTTGTTAAAAGTTGGTTGACCATCTTGTCCTGAAAGCTCCTCAACTTTTCCAATCTTTATGAAGATATGCTGGTGGATCATGAAATGCTGTTTTTTTTTTTTTTTTTTGAAGTAAGAAAATAAAAGAAAAATAAAAGAAAAATAAAAAACAGCATTTCATGAAATGCTGTTAATCTAAGTGCATCAGCACATTCCATGCTTTCATCATCCTATCATTAATATTCTGTCTGCTCTATACATCCTGGTAATTCAGCTTGGCGGTCCTTTCCAGATGATCATTATCTTCTGATGCTAGTTTAAAACTATCATCTGTCTAAATTTATTCAGTTGTTGGAGACCTGATTCAACTGCCTCCCTTTCAGTCATGAGAGAGACTATTGCTATATTTTCAAATTGCATGGTTACGTTGCCTCTAGTATGCATGTTGCCAAGCTGTCCTGATATTCTACTGATCCTTATTTTTTCCATTTCAGTCATTTCCTCTGGCTTTCTCATTGGTCTTGGTTGGATTCTTTTTCGCAGCCATGTCTTTAAGACGAGGTGAGTTACTCATATTTGCATTGGTTCCATTGTCTCGAAATCAACGCATCATGATGTTTTCCTCAAATTTTTGGATAGACTGGTCCAACAGATGTGGCAATGTAGCCTTAGATTTTGCCTGAGAGAGGACTTTATGACGTTTTCTAATTGTCAGTGTGAGAGAATTGCTACTAGCTCCTAATGCAACAAGCCTCATGAATCACCTTGTTTCATTTCAATTTGCTCTCTTTCTACGACAATCAGGTTTTAATTGTAATTCTGTTCTTTTCTTTTGCAGCCCCTTTCGAATTCCAGCACCTGTTCTTTTCTTTTGTTTGGGCAGGAATAAGTATTGCAATAGCAGCATTTGTTAGGGCTAATGGCCGGATTTTCTGCAAGCGACCTCGTCTGCACAAGCCTCGTTGATTCTGGATGCAAAAGCCTTGTGCCACTAAACTGCTATTTCACTGTTTTTTTTCCGTCTCACTACATATTGTATTTATTCTTTAACTTTTATATTGCCTAGAGTCCAGTTGCCATTGGACCTGCAGTTAACAGTGCCACGTCTGGAATTCATGGAATTTTGTATAATTAGATTTCTCTTGCTCTATCACTATATGTTCAATCCAGGTCAATATAAAGGCTTGGGGTTTGGGGGAGATTGATTTTACTTAAATACACAGCTACAGATCTCATTAACTCCTAGATCATATCATAACCTTGTGAGAGGCGTCAGACAAATTTTACTAATGCTCACCATGCAAACTTTGTCGTCTTAATTTGCAAATTGGTTTCGTTTGCTGCATGTCTTGTCCAGATCATAAGTCCAAACTACCACTGAAAATGTAGGATGGTTTTCATGTGAAGGTTAAGCAAACAAATTGACAAGCGCAGTTTCATGCACAAATAGAGTATAATAGGATCTATGGGATCGAGGGTCACATCCATGACGAATTAAGGCATTTGTCTGGGTCACTATGTTTCGACTTTAATTTTGTTACTACCTCGATAATGCCTACCGAGGAAAAAAAAACCATCATATTAAAGAAATAACTAGCGTCTGATACCAGATAGGACGGCCCCAAACGGGTATATTCCAGGATGTGATCTAAGTCAAGATATTCCAGCATTATTTGATCTCATGCGAGGAATGTGAAGAAAAGCAAAATGCTAAATCGGAGTTACTGATTTCTAGTAAGGTAAGACTGAGTATATCTGGAGAGCAAAGCATTTAGATGATGAGACCTTGGCTTCCCAAACACACTGCGGCTATGAAAAGGAAAGACAGAGAAATTCTTGAAGCAAAGACATGGGATTTCTCCCTCGATAATGCCCCATAAATGCCCAATGGACACACACAGGACAAGGAGTAGAGTAAATGCAGAAACCCCAAATTGTTACACATGAGATCCAGGAAAGTATTAGCCTGTGATTGCATTATCCAGTTTCAGACCCAACGAAACAAATGAGAATCTGAGCATCATTATTTCTGGAATATAACCATTCTATTTCTGCAACTGAGACATCCATATTTTCGGGAAAAAACAATTGATTTTCTTTTACAGTATGCTGTTCATGTAAGTGACACCTCTTACCTAGTATTGATAAAAAAAAAATAATGTTACACGGATGTGCGTGAGAATAGCTGGGGCTGTCCCAGCTTATTTGATCAGTGGATCATTGGATCGGTACTTGATCATCAACATGATGAGAGGAACTGATCAAGTATCAGGCAAGTCAACTGGCTTGAGGATAGAAACAAGAGCAACCGGAGTGCCACCTCCCTCCCTCCCTCCACGAGTTGCAGTCCTATATAAGTAAAATGCGAAATCGCAGCTGAACCATCAAAGTTCATGAGCGACCTGAACCCCTTTATCAGGGCCTCAGAGAAAAGATCCAAAGCAAGAGCAAACTGTCGCCTACTTTTGTGTGGTGCGGGAAATTTGATCTTACGACTGTTTCCTCTTCTTCTGCAGATACGAGTAATTTCGCTGGTAGTGTAACACCACCCCCACCAAATGCCACAGCCCGATCTCTGGCCAGAGTGCAGCCGGAGAGTACAGGGGACTGTAGCCAGTCTGCCACAGCAGGAAGTTGCTCAGACGAGTCTCCCCAGAACTCCGGATCACAATGTCTGGATCAGGAGCCACTGCCATGTACATGTGCTTCTCAATGTCTACCAAATTTATGAGGGGTTTAATTTCTTGTATCGTCTCACCATCTTCACCACTTTCAATAGTGCTTTTGGATAATAGGGGTTTAATTTCTTGTATCGTCTCATCATCTTCACCACTTTCAATAGTGCTTTTGGATAATAGGGGTTTAATTTCTTGTATCGTCTCACCATCTTCACCACTTTCAATAGTGCCTTTGGATAATTGACTTTGCATGGATTGCTGAACTTCATTCCACTTTTCTCCATTAAACCCAGGAACAGCACGCTTGATGACTCCATTTTTCTTTTCGCTTGCCTCCAATTTGCTGAACCCGTTACAGCATATCTCATTTTTCCCTAGAATTACAGTTCCATGCACTTCACGTTTATGGCAGTCTTGAATTTCAGGGGGATAAACACCATTCATCTTCTCACAACTTCCATTTTGCTCAGTGCTATTGCGACCTGCCTTGCTAGTATTTTCTGCTTGAATGTTATTCATCTTCTCTTCACAGGATTCTTGAACAGCATGAACAATTTCGTCATATGAAGTATATGCCACACATATCAAAAGCACAGTCCGGCTATTATGGGCAGTGGCCTTCATTGCCTTCTCTGCTGCAGTCCTGACCTCCTCACTTAGAAGTTTCAGGTTTCCTATGAAGTACAACCTCATCCCATACTGATTTACAATGCTTCCATCTCGAAGCAATTCATCAATTTTCTCTACCATCAAATTCATCAGATATTCGACTTCCTCAGGTTTTCTCTTAAAATTTTCAATGCTAAAGGCATACACCGTGATGTATTTGACCCCAAGTTCATAGCAGTAATTAAGCATAGATATGAGGGATTTATAACCAGCCCTATGGCCCTCACCTTCAACCATGTTTTGTTTCTTAGCAAACCGCCGGTTTCCATCCATAATGAAAGCTATGTGAGTGGGAATAGCTCCACATGATAGAACACGAAACAGGTATTTCCTGAAAAAATTGTTGAGAGTACTTAAACATTGACTGCCACTCCAACTGCTTTCATTCCCCATTGTATGCTCAAGGACCAAATTTAGATTGCAAATGCCATATGACCTGTTTGGAAATAATACATCAACATATGAGATGCATTCTCAAAGCATCTCTATCTACTGAACAGGAGCAACATAGACTGTACATGCCAAAAATGGTGACTTATGAACACAGCTTATTCAAATTGACTATTCAAATCTAAAGTGCCACCTATATTTGGTCTCTAGTATGATTTCTACAACACCACATGTTACAGAATAGCAAAAAATCCAGCAAAGCACGTCAAAAGTTTAAGCACAAATGGGCACTCTAAAATGGGAAAAGCATTTTCAATCCAGATCCTAAGGAGGTAGAGTTAAAGGAAAAATGCACTCACAACCAGAAGCTCGTAATGAGGATGAGTGTCATAAACGCCGAGTCACCGACATATCAAAAGTAAATAATATGAGGGAAGAAAAACCAATAAGTGAGAAACTGACCAACTCAAAATTAGCAAAGCAACATCCAGAACAGTTTTTAGTCCATCATTTTCCTTATTCTTCTACCTATGCACAAACATTCTGATAATAGTGCACCATCAACCATTTAATCCAGCCCCCACAACTATTTCGCATGCTTGACATTTGAACATGAGAATATTTCATCAGAACCAGGAGTGACCATGAAAAATGTCTTTCCCCTCCCAACAACAGTGATTAGAGATGAAAAAGCACAGATGAGAAAAGAGTGCTTGCCCGTTGAAAAGTGGAAAGAATCTTACAGGTGTTAAAGGAGACAAAATAAGTTCCTCGGTCTTTTCCCTTCTCTCTCCAAGCCTTCGCCTTGTGTAGCTTAACTCTGTCCAAACCAGGACAAAACATTAGCCAACTATAAAGCTTTAAATTCTGGAAAACCCTGAGCCTGGTGAAAATAAAATTTCTCTTTTTTCAATGCCTAGAGTCAATCCAAAAAACACTCACAGCCAAACAGTAATACATATACAATAACGAAACAGGGAGATTAAACAAGGGAAACACCTCATAAACAAGGAACAACAAATGGTATAGCTTCCCACTAAAACATAAAGATATGTAGATCTCTTCCCTATTCACTTTCTTCTTTCAGTCAAGTGGATGAAGCATTAATTTTCTTCAATCTGGAGAAAACTTTCACCACTTGAGCAACCCCCCAGTCAATGGGCGATTTCACCCAACGGTGTGCATGACTTTATTTCCTTAATCTATTCTCATCAAAGCACAAGAAACCATCCAGACCATTTAAAGCTGTTGGAATAGTCCATCTACCTAACTTTTCTCAATTTCTAATTTCTGAAAGGAAGACAAGTAATAATCTACTGCAACAGTGTCTATCTAAACATGGACTGCCAAAGAAATACAGAGCTGATTTTTGCCCCACAGCCACTCAACAAACAGCATCAAAGAGGGATCATTCGCATGTTGAAAAGAAAGCAAGAGTCAGCAATTTGCTAGAGTTTCTAGTAATTGCATTCCAAAAAGACAAACTTGCAGGCTTGAATCTCGAGGCAGACACACACATGAATCTCGACAACTGAACTCACAAACCCCCCAACGATCCAAGAAAATGCTCCGTAAGTGCCAATACAGCACAGCAATCAAAGACTCAAAATCACTTCCCAAAGACAAAACCAACATGATTCCTTTATGTTTCCCAGAAGACGCTATATTTTTTAGGACCACAGCATCAGAAGATCGATGGAAAACTAAGGACCAACCAATGACCCGGCTTTACCTATTCCCAAGAAGCTCCTGCTCACAACTCAGCAGACATGAGCAATGACATGCTGTTGCTGGGAACACCACAATCTAGACAAACTGACGATGACCCACGATCGATAACACAGCCAGCAACAGGCAAAGCATTGAACTTGGAGAAGAGGACGATAACACAGTAAAAAGCGAACACCTTTGAGCAATAGTGCCCAACAAAAACGAGGATTTAGAAAAGAGAGCAAAGCAAAAATAAAAAGCGGGGCGGAAAGAAAAAGAAACAACCCACCATCATCCTGAGGGCGGAACAGTACTCATGGGCTCTCGTGGCTGAGAGAATCTTTCAAAACTGGAGGCTTCAACAAATTACAAATTTTTCTGGACAAAACCTCTTCGCACCATACTACGGGTCACGGAACCCGTTGGATTTTGACAGACTTTCTCTCTCTCTCGCTCTGGGGAAAGATCTAAAGCATACCCAGTTGCATTCGGATTCCGCCTACCATTCATGGGAAGGTCTCCGCTGACACTTGTTGGCTGGTCCCACCTTCGCTCCACGTCTCCCCAAGAGAGAGAAAGAAAGAGAGGGGAATTTAAAACCCGTTCTGTCCTCGAAAGATTCGTTTTTTTTTATATCGGCACGTCGGGAGCCGTCCCTTCTTCCGACGCGCCGGCGGATGTAGCCTTGACCAGTAGCAGCCGACGGATTGGAAGAGCGCCGTCGGTGGAGACGGAGACGGCGAGATTAGTTGAGGGATTAGGGAGGGAGGAAGGAAGGAGACAAAGGCAATAATGATAATTATTGTAGGCGATTGGTGAGAGAGAGAGAGAAAAGAGCTTCCGACGCGCCGGCGGATGTAGCCTGACCAGTATTGGAAGAGCGCCGTCGGTGGAGACGGAGACGGAGACGGCGAGATTAGTTGAGGGATTAGGGAGGGAGGAAGGAAGGAGATAAAAGGCAATAATGACAATTATTGTAGGCGATCGGGGCGAGAGAGAGAGAGAGGATTAAAGAAAACCGGGAAACTTTTTCCACGTTGAATGGTCTTTTTTTATGTTGTTTTCGAACCAAAAAAGAAGAAAAAAAACTGACGTAGACCGTTGAATGTTTTGAAGGCGGAGAAGTCCCGGTGTTCCGGCGGATTCCTATGACTAATGAGGTTGAGGTTTTCTGACCTAAAAGTTCAAACAAAGACAAGAGTGATGCTTGGAATACTCTTCTAGATCGGTTTACAAAATCGGCATATTACAACGTGCTGTCTTCGGAGACAGACAGAAGAGCAGAGCAATTAAGACTGTATTAAATTAGGGTTATCAGATTTTAAGGAAACGATGGTGACGGATTAAATTATAAGCATGATTCGTTGCATCGTTGAGTGTATTAATTACCTAGATTAGTCGTGGCGTATTGAGTATTTGCTTGAGAGAGGAAGAGGTGGCCGTGTATGATTTGATCTTGCGATTTTAATAAAACGATGTTGATTGATATGATAAAGATTCTTTTTTCTATTTTCAGACAAGTTGAAAGTTACTTGCGATCGTGCGAAAGCTTTTCCGTATGACCAAAAGCCAAGGACCAATCCAGGCTAAGTAAACGGTCGTTGCCCAACTCGCACGGTCGAGCAACCCCATCGCGGACGCTGATCTTTAATCATCGATTGAATTACCCTACAAAATTTGTCGCTTTTTCTTGAAATCGACCCGACGTTCACGGCTGGTCACGCGCATAGGAAGGATTCAAAAGGGAGGGGTCTAGAGCAGCAATGGTCCCTCCAAGAAACCCAAAAAGCAGAAGCCTACCGACATGTTAGATTTGAGAGCTTCAGTTGTTGAATTTCCTCCGATGGAGCTTTGTTCAGCCACCATTCTTCTTTGATTCTCTCTCACCGTGTAGCGTGGTCCTTAATTTGACTTTTCTGGTTCTCAGCTGCCCAAAAAAGCTTTTCTTTTTTTACTATGTTGGTAGAGGGAATTTTTTTTTTTTTGGTCGAAAAGGCAAAAGGAATTTTTTTTTTTTTTTCGATCCTACGCTAATCCTACTCTAACATTCACTCTAAGATTTTTGTCATACCTCATTGCAGAGTTTGAACCCTCAACCTCCCTCTTTCAAGATAGAAGGGTGGCCACCACCTGACCCGAACCCTGGTTGAAAAAAAAAAAAAAAAAAAAAAAGAGGGAACTTACCCTTCATATTTGTGCACCTTATCTTATTCTCACATTAAAAAAAGAAAAAAGGAGGCCTAATATGAACGGGCCTCCAAAGGCAACCATGGTCCCATTTCAATTAGTAGACTTATTTGTGGTGACCCAAACAATTGGCTTACTCAATTCACGCGAACAGCGAAAATGCGTTCATTAGGGTCTGTTCATTTCGCGGAAAATGACTTCCTGAAAATGTTTTCCGATTTTCCTCCCATGTTCGTTTCACGAAAAATAAACTACCAAAAGAAAATGTTTTCCATCATTGGAAAAAAACAACTTTTAAAGTGTGGAAAACGTTTTTCCATGACTTCTTCCCTCTTACTTTTTTATTAATACATTTTCATTTTATTTTTATGTTTTCTTTTTTTTTTTAAATTGAGTTTTTAATTTCTTTTCTTTTCTTTTTTCTTTTATTTCTTTCCTATTCATCTTCTTCTTCTTTGGCCCGACCGCCACGGCGGGGTCGCCGCGGCCGGCGACCGGCCGCAAGCCGCCGGCGACGACCCGCCCCAGCGGCGAGGCTGCCTAGCCCGATCCGGCGAAGCCGAGATCGGGCCTCGCCAGACGGGCGAGGCGGAGCTCTCGCCGCCCGGGCGGAGCTCGCGGCTCGCCGATCCGGCGAGCCGGGTGGGGCTCGGGCCCGCCCGAGCTCGCCGCGTGGGGCTTTGGCGAGCCGCGAGCTCGCCGGATCTAGCGGCGGAGCTCGAGCTCCCGATCCAAGCGAGCCCGAGCTCGCCGCTTTGGCGAGCTCGCGGCGAGCTCGGGCGAGATCGGCCGAGCCTCGAGCTCGCCGGATCCGCCACTAGGTGCCGCCATCATCGTGAAGGAGGCGGCGGCGGCGGAAGGAGGAGGAAGGAGGCGGCGGGGAGGAAGGAGGAGGAGGAAGGAGGAAGGAGGAAGGAAAAAAAAAAAAAATAATAAAGAAAAAAAAAAATTCGATTTTAAAAAATATAAATAATTAAAAATTCATTTTTAAAAAAATATATAAAAATAAAATTATTTTTTTGGTCAATTAAAAATTTTAAAATTCAAATTTTGATAATTTTTCTTAAACAATTAAATGAGCTAACGAACGGTGGAAAATATTTTCCACTTAAATTTTAGGTTTTACCGAACACCTAGGAAAATGAGTCATTTTCCTGGAAAATGACTTCCGAAAAATATTTTCTAAATGTGATATTTTCCGCAAACGAACTGACCCTCAAAGCAGAGCAGTGGAACATTTTCTTGGCTCAAAACGACAATCTTTTTGGGCATTTCCGAACTTATTATGGAAGCGAACTCAAAAGCACTTATTTCTCTATTTCATAAATCAACTTCATCGCTTCATTTTGTTGATACATGTATTTTTCGAATTGGAAATATGCTCAAGCATTTTTAATAGGTCGAGATTCGCCATAAGTTTGGGAAAGGAAATGCATGTGTAGATTGGTTAGCGAATTGGCTTATCCAACCCAATAATGCAAGAAATAAGTTTATATTAGGTAGGTAAATTGGGTTGTGCTTTATTAGGAGAGTAACGATGCAATTTTCGATCTCTATATATAGTACCAAATAAGGCTTGAACTTTGAACGTATATGGTTTTGGCCCAAGCTTTTAATCTCCTCAAAGAAAGGCACAGATTTATGTTTCACGAGATAATTTGGGACCAACCCTGAATGTTTTTAAGCATAAAAAATCAATTAATACCACGAAAAATCCCGAACTAGTACACCTATAACAAATATACCTCAAACTAATTTTTGACTCTAAAAAATTCTAAACCGGTACATCTTTGACAAATTTATTCCAAACTTAATATACTTATGACAAATTAACCTTCTATTAGTTTCGTTAAATTTTACCGTTAAATTATTGAGTTGAAAAACAATTGACAATTTATTAATATATTTGTGGTATTAATCTAATTTAACGTATATTATATTTGTCATAAATATATTAATTTTAATTTTTTTATTAAATAAATTTATAATAAATATATCAATTTAAAATTTTTTGTGACGTTGTGTTTACGCTTTGCAGACAATTAAACGAGCCATCCAGCAAGACTTGACATTTCGTCGGTTCTGGATGCTTGGCCCATTCACACGAAAGCACCATTTTGCCACGTCTTTATGACATGCTTGTCGATCATGACATGCCTGTCGATTTAACGTCACTCATGGTCATGGACGACAAAGGTAACGGACCCCAAGATTGTCCCACGAGCAATATTGAGTACGTGATATCTGATTTGTTTTTGTCGGACCACATTTGAAAGTTTGCGTACGGGTGTTTTCTTTCCTTCTTTTTTCATGGCATGGTGTTGAAAGTTGGGCCAAAAATTGACCCGACCTATAAGGTTTGTGCGCTATTTGCGCTGGTATGACGTATATAAAGTTCATAACTTGATTCTCTACTCTTTCTTGGAAAAATTGGAATAATATTCCCTACTACTTGCAATAATCATTGAGTATAAAAAAAATTGATTGAATAACAGTCTTCAATTAATTATGAAAATAACAGTTTTTTTTTTTTTTTTGTAGTATAATTATAAATAATGATGAAACTTACTCATTCACAAATTCGTGGCTCACAAAAAATTATTATTCTTATAGTAATTCAAAAGTTGTTATGCTAGTAAAACTCTCGTAAGAGTAACACGAGTTGGATGATCTATTTTGAAGTCAATTATTCTTCAAATGTCAAAAATTTATTAAGGTACAATAATAATTATGAAACAAATATTTTTTTTAATTATTTTTTTATCTTTTCTTTTTTGTAAGCTGGAATAAAACACGGAATAAGTCCAAGGTTAGGTTCTTGTCGATGCTTTTTTCCTGTCTCCAGGATGACTCTTTGTGGTGGAGGTAGCACCTGATTTTTTTTTTTTTTTTTTTTTGTCGGTCTGGTAGCACCTGATTTAATAATCACATTTCTGATCTCCAATTAATTTGACCGAAAAAAATCTCTAATTAATTTCTCATTGAAAAAAAAAAAAAAGACTTGATTATGTCTCCAGTTATTTCCATCAATCACAAGACTACCACGTCTTTCTATGCTAACGATTTATTTGCAGCAGAAAAAATTTAGGTTCATTCGTTTGCAAAAAATGAATGATTTTGAAAATATTTCTCTTAAATGATCATTTATATATCTCTTGAAATAACTACTCAATGAAAATATTTGCATTATTAACAATAATATATGTCTCAATATTCTCGTAGATGACGGAAATATTTTTTATTTTTTTTCATTTTTATAAGCGATATGATCATTTTAAGAGAAATATTATCCAAATAATTTATTTCTCGCAAAACAAACAGAACCTTACTATAAATTCTCCGCGTGAATGAGTGTGAGCTTAGTCTTCACCAACATAGACTATGTGCTGATCCGTTTAGCTTGTCTAGGAAACCAAGTAATCTACCGATCTAAGTTCCTTCAATATCAAAACATGCAGATTACCAGAACCTGTGCATCACATGCCCACGAGTTGATACCAAGAATCAGCGCAGATGCATTATAGATGCTGCAATTCTCCGAAGATAGCATCTTGAAAATCTCTTGCGAATTGGAGCTTTCGATGTTTATTTCGATGGATCAGAAACTGGCTTGGAATAGTCTATCAGAACAGGATAGCTCGTTGTAGAGGAGTAGTGTTAACCATGGATTTTCCGGATGTGGTCCTCCGAGTCAGTAGCAATTGAAGAATTCGCTTTCAGATCATCCCAGAAAGCTTGTACCAGGACCAACTTTCCTTTCCTTCTGTTTTACTAGAATTGCTTCCATCCGAGGTATCCATAGAACTCGTCGAACTTCAACATGGTTGCGGGTTTCGTGTCCCAAAACCGAGAGACTCCAGGTGCCATGTGATACAAGAAGTGTCGAGCTCTCGTCTATTTACCCTTCAAGACATCGAGCCACAACTTGGTAGTTCTGTTGAGCTTATGCCACCCCAATTTGATTGACAATAGGAAATTCTGGTCTTGGCATGGATGGAAAGCCGAGTCCACCTGCAAGCAACACTTCACTCCGCACGGCTCATCCCAGGACTTCAAGGACAAGTAGCAGGACTCAGAGTACCTCCAATCGCCACCAAAATCTGGAAGCCAAACAAACGGTTTGGTTACATTTGGATGAGACAAATTAGAGTAGACATAGTATAACTAGGATTCGCGAGTAAAGACTAACCTTATCACTGTGTGTCGCCAGCAAATGGTAGATTGTTTCTCTTTTACACCAAGCAATTCTTGGAATGCAGGACTCATGCTCTTTTTGGTTGGACGACGTTGGAAACAGAGGATTGCCGAGGCTTTTTGCGCTCCCTTCTGCCTTCTTCTGCCGACAGAAATCCAACAGTTGCAACACTGGAAACCAGATTTTGGCCACTTTATTTGTTGCCACAATCGAGTTTATTGCATTCAGATGTTCCAAGCAAAATAGAAGCGCTCCCTAAAAGGTAGCTCAATCCAACATGATCACGCATTCAATGAACACAAGCCTAGATTAGTCTCTAGTCCTGTTGTGCAAAGACAAACGGCAGATATTTGCTTTTGCATTTTAAGCTTTCTACAGAGCACTGGTCATTTTAGAGGCTTGGAAAGACTTGCCAGGGACAAAATTTTTTATTATTTCTCCATTCACGGTCAACTACAAAAGAATAGGTCGTACATAATTTCCAACCACACCAGAGAAAAAGAAGAAGAAAATGCTTGTACATTCTAACCAATCCACTCTCATTTGAAGACAAATGCCGTGACTAAAAGAAAAGATTGTGAACCTAAGGAGATCATCGGCAAGAATTTGACTATTGTACAACAACCAAAAAATGTGGCATTGGCACGGAAGCTAACGTTGTTCAATCATCCATTGGCTTGTCCTTTCTATTTTGTGACAAGTTCCAAGCTCACAATACAGTTCCATGACGTCTGGGATGAAGAGGTGAACGACAACCCGTAGATTGATGACTTACAAACGATTTGCCGAGGAATGAGAACCTGTTCTGGGTTGCTTTGGTTTATCCTTGATCGATTCGATCCGTTCCAAAGTCTCCACCACCTCTGCCATGCAGGGCCGATGTCTTGGTTCAGCAGCCAGGCATTTTAGAGTGAGCTGTGCAGTTTGTAACACCGCCTTAAAGGAATACTGGCCCTCCATCCGGTGATCTATAAAATTCTTCAACTTTCCTCTTTGAGATAGAATTGGCTTGGTCCAATCCACCAAATTTTGCTGCCCACTGGGACGCTTTGTGTCAAGTGCCCGCAAGCCTGTCAGCAATTCTAGTAGGACCACACCGAAGCCATACACATCGCTCTTCACGTACAAATGGCCTGTTGAACAACCTTTCGTCAGCTGATATATGTCTTGAGAGCGTCAACGAAAGCAGATCTGAAATGGCAGTTTGGGTGTCTTATGGGCAAACAAATTGTTTTCATTTCACTCAAACTTTAGATGTCTTTATTGCCCTTTTTGTAATTTTTGGCTGAAGAAAAGCAAAAGAGAGACAAAGTTTTGCACAACTACAAGAAAGCAAAAGTTACTTTCTTGTGGTTGAGGTACATCGAGCATCTTCTGGCGTTCTGTACACCCATTTATGCCTCCTATTTTTAATCTAGATAGTGCCCACCAAAGATGAAGAGACATGTGTCTTTGAAGCTTTATTAAATTGCATTGCATGTAGAGTGAAGAATATGCAGTTACCTGTTGCAATGTACTCTGGAGCAGCGTAACCATATGTGCCCATAATTCTGGTCGTCACATGTGACTCACCCGAAGAAGGTCCTAACTTTGCCAAGCCAAAATCAGCTATTTTCGCATTATAGTGCTACAAAGACAGGTAAAAAGAGGTTATTTGAACCAACTTATGAGCATAAGATCTAAAGTAAATATTTTAAATGAACTCCCTAAACTCACATCTGCCAACAAATTAACTGGAACGATATATTTGCTTGTATATGACGACGAAATACTTTTACAAATGCAAGTGTGCTAGCTGCGAAAAGATTAAATATATGAACTAACCTAAAAGTATGGCATCTACTATTCTTTACTTATTGGTACCAGAGAGAGCAAAAGATAGAATTGTTCATACATTTTCCTCTTCTGCCAGAGAAAGCAAAGAGCATTTATGTTATGCTGCTTGCTATAAAGGTCTCAATTCATTCTTTTAAGCTTCATTAATAGGCTGACCTAATTAGTCATTTGTTACAGCGGCACAGTAGTCAATGCTCTAGCCTCTAAATGCACACTTATGCATAAGAAAAGCAATTACCAAATCAAGCAGTATGTTTGAGGCCTTAAAATCCCTGTAAATGATTTTCTTCTCTGAAGAATGCAGGAAAGACAAGCCACGAGCTGCTCCAATAGCTATTTTGAGTCGGCTATCCCAAGAAAGGGGTTCAACAGCAGGATTTCCTGTGCATCATGATACAAGAATGAATTTTAATGACTTCTAAGCAAAGGAATACTTAAAAGTTTCACATCCTTCTTTCGTTTTTGTCCTTCTTGAATTCTTACTTCGGAAGAGATGATTTTCCAAGCTGCCCTTTGGAATAAATTCATAGACAAGGAGCAGCTCTTTCTCCTCCCAACAGTATCCCAATAATTTGACTAGATTGGGATGTGAAAGCCTTCCAAGAAAGTTCACCTCCGACTGCAGTACACAAAGAAAAAGGAAATAAGAACCAAAACACATTGGAGAACATATATTTTCAGAAAATGCAATGGTAGAGACAACTGGTTATGATGCCAATCTTATGTCAGATTGACTTCTTAGATTCAAATTGCCAACGCAGCAAAAACTTGGTGGGGAGCCATTTACAGGAATTAAATGAGTGTGTGGTTTTGGTGTGATCAGATGTTCACATGTCAAATGAGGTCAACTGTCTTACAAAATTGAAATGTTCCATAGGTGTTACAATCATCTGTGCCTTGAAATTGAATCTCCCAAATGCCACCTGACTAAATCTGTGATAGAAATGTTGACCTTATGGCAGAAATATACATCGCTGAGAAGTCACAAGTCAGTAGCACATTAGGCAAGCGTGTTAAGACTTCGACAGTATGAGTTTGCAGACAAAGCATAGAAATTGGCATGTCTAGCAGCATTTTAAAGAACCTTCCAAGGTATTATTTGCTGTTAAAATGTCCCAAACCTAAATACTTATGAATTTAAACAAAAACTGCTCTTATAAATGTATATTTACCATAGAAACAGCTAGATGAAGTTTGATATAGCCAAATCCCCACTGCCTCCCAAATAAACTAATTGTGTATGCAGAGAAAGTCAAGAGAGGAGCTCCAGCACTTGCACCTGCATTAAGGGGTTCTATCACTGGCTGGGAGTTGGATTCCAACTTTGAAGGGAAGGTTCATCTCAAATTTGAGTTAAAATGAGAGAGGCAGAATTTATGTAGGCCAACATTGTTCTTGGCTTTAGCAGAACTTTGTCACACAGTTGAAGTTGTGGATATTAGTTGACCTTTATCAAAATAGAGGACAACAGTCGTCCACCATGCATTCTTAATCCAATTAAAGGTAGGAAATTAGATAGTGGGCATGTATTTCTCAACGAGGGACCCCCAAGTGTGCATATGCTTAATAATGGAGATAGGGAGGAGGAGGTAGAGACAGTCCACTAATCATGATTGCAACTAATTCCAATATTCAAAACTTTCTCAATTTCGTCTCTTTTTGCCTCCCCTATATGCTGCTAAATCGCAAGTCAATCTTTAATTGAGCCAATGACAAAATGCTGATGAGAGTTTTGAGCTTGATCTTACCTGCCACTGATCGAAACCTTGCACACTCTCTGGGTTCAGTTTCTTGATGGCAACAACCATTCCACTCCCCATTTTGGACGGGGCAAGTGTCTTCTCATCGACCCAGCCCTTGTAGACCTTACCAAAACCTCCCTCCCCCAATAAATTATCAGATTTGAAGTTCTTAGTAGCACTCTTCAAGTCAGAAAAGCTGAAGACCTTCAAGTTGGGCGTCTCCAGAATCTCCCCATTCAGATCCGCCCCGTCCAGGCTCGCGCTCGCCGCCTCCGAGAACTTGCCATTTCCGCCACCGCTGCTGCTTGTTGCAGAGAATCCCGTGTTCCCTACTCCACACCAGAGCAGCAAAAGTTGCATTAAGTGGTGTACATAATCGATTTTCTCGGTAAAAGAAAGAAAACCAAGAACTTATTGAGCTGTAAATGAGCTGAGACATGAGCAAACAGAGAAAACTATCGAATTGTACAAACGAAGCAATTCAATTCAAGAGTGAAATTTGAGCATAACCATCTCCACGAGATGTCAAGACAACCAAAAAGGGTCAATCAAAGGTCGAAACTTTTCCACCGCAGAATTTCAAGAAACGCACACCCCGAAAAGGGCAAGACCCAGAATCAGCAGAAGACTCAATCTTGGAAAAAAAAGAGGAAAGTAGCGGCTTCTGGGTGCACCTGAAGCGGAAGTCTTGGCGTTGCCAGAGGTAATATACTCGCTAGATGGAGAAGTCCAGCAAATCCCCATCCTGAACTCAGCTCAAGCACTTCCCCAAGATAGCTAATTTGACCGAAAACAAGGAGCACGCGACACGGCTACTCCCTTCCTCTTCTCGTCTGACATGGAAAGCTCGGACGTGGCAGGTCCGGATGCTTTATAGGAGGGAAGAAATTCTGGGAAATGGCGAAAAGGGCAAGAACGAGCGAGTGCTAAAAGGCCTTTCACATTATTGAGGGATGAAAAATGCACTTCCTCGTTGAAAATTCTCCTCTCCCAATCTTTTTCTTGGTTTTCGGATTCTCCTTCGTCGTTAAAGGAGTCCGTGACCAATTATGAAAGCACTTCGCCGTATCACGGCGCGGTCCTTTGTTCTCCAGTGCGTGCCCACGACACGAATTCGCTCGCGCGGCGACTTTTTACGCGGGACGATGGACGCCGCAACAGTAGGAATCGGTAAAAGTTAGAGACGTGATGAAACAAACAGTAAGGTTTATTTCTTGATGGTTCCCATGAAAGCTCGAGCCTTTCTTTTGTATATTCTTCGGTCGTCAAAGAACGGCTACATTGGAAAAAGAGATAACAATGAATTTTGATTTAATAATATGTACCGTGTTTCTTGCACTTTTCGTTTATTCAAATGCGGTCCTTAAACTTTAATTCAGTATGTAATATGGTACTTAAATTTTCGATTTGTTCAATATGATCTTTTAACTTTTGATATATATATTTAATTTAGTCCATGAACTATGTGAAAGTGTTCAATGGACAACATTGAACATAGCTCGGGGACTAAGTTGAATGTGCATCGAAAGTTCATAAATCACGTTGGACAAATTGAAAGTATCGAGATCACATTACACGTTGAGTTGAAATTCATGGACCAAATTGAACAAATAAAAAATTTGAGAATCACGTTATATATTGGACCAAAATTGAGGAACCATTTGTGTCGTTTTCTTGCAAAAAAAACTTCATATGTTTTCAACTTTTAGATGTCTTGGCCTCGAGATTGACATGGGTAGTTCCGATCTTTTCGAGCCACCATTGGATTTCGAAGCTTGTGCGAGGAGAGTCATCTAATGTAGGAATGATCACAAGACTATGGTATATTTAATGCCAAAGGGATAAGGGCAATTTGGAATATTAGAGATGCGAATGAGAATTGAGTCGATGCAACCAATTTTTCATTTTTCAATTAGTATTTTTGAGTTTTTGTCAAGCATTGTACTAATAAAGTTTTCTTTTTTCGCCCTCTTTTCGGGTGGTCAAGCTATTAGGTTATGGTCACCATCCATCGTAGAATTGATACTTTTGCGAAACGCCATATTGTCGTACTTTTTTTTTTATCTATTAATCCACGATATTAGAATTTCTCGAGCTATATTATTACCCTCTCCCACTGCTGAAATGCCCAAAAAAAAAAAATGCTCGCTTTGATCAAGACCCAACATGATTTCCTTACGAATGGCGGAATGATGATTATAATGGTAATATACTATTAATTATAATAATTTAGAAAACCCATGATTTCTATTGGATGCTAAGTGGATAAAGAAAGAACAAACATGTCACAAATACTTTAATTACATGCCTATCAAATTTTACGCGTGCAAGCGGAATGATTGTTGAGTTTTCTTGAGGGAAAATTATTAAAATCCGATAATTGCTGACATGGACACTGACTATGCCACATAATAAACTCCATAGAAGGACAAACGCAAAGGATTAAGCGACGACATAGTGACACTCACTTTTGGTCGCACACAAAGGAGTTTTATACGTAGTGATTTTATGTTGTGAGTTTATATATTTGTATACACTTTGTGTTCGGACTTAAATCAAGGTGTGGAAAATATTTAAGCGTGCGAACAATTGTAACTCTAATTCTCCGACTATTAATGGATTATTTGTTACTAACTTTCTGTATGTACATAGGTACCGATATTCGAATCGAATTACGTAAATCTCCGTTATACTTATTGTTTCTCATCTATATTTATCTAGTATTTTCACGATGACTTAATTTGCAAGATCTCAGTGTTTCCACATTAATATTACAACAATTGAGACAATAAGAGCTAACGTAGATAACTCTTGTAATTTTTCTTGTTTTTTTTTTTTTCACTGTACAAGGGTTACTAGCGACTCTCACCACTACAAAAGCCTTGCCCAAATCACACGGGGCCGCCCTGCTCGAGGGCATAAAGGCCCTCGCCAGATTTGGCGAATGATCGCCTCGCCGGTGGCCCGGTGGGGCCGCGAAGGAGCTGGTTACGCGGGCGTTACGCGGTGGGGAGAAAGAAAAGTGAAGGAGAAAGAGGTGATCAAGATCCAACGGATCTTAACAGCCTTATCGGTTTTTGGAGGGGGCCATCAAATGAAACAATGTTGGGGCTGATGTTGTCGTCTTGTGACCTTGTGTCGCAGGAAGCATGATCACGCGGTCTTCCATCTTTTACGACCAGGTCGTGCCCCGTTCGTGTGAACGATGGACCAGTTCTCCAGAGTTTGACGCAGCACGGAAGGAGGTTGCTGCTCGACAACTTCCCAAATCGTCGATCCACGAGTTGTTTTTGTTTGCTTCAAGGATGAGAACGCAGCCTCGAGTCATGTACTGCTTAGATACCATGAACCGACCACTTTCCTCCGCACCGGATTCAACGCCACCGTATCCCAGGCTACTGGGATTTTTGAATTGCAAGACGAGATCTTCGAGAAATTTTCTCCGTCCAGTGTGGCGGACCTATATCATATTGCGATTTACAATTCCTGGGAAGCTCTGATTTGTTCAGAAAGGCCAACGCCGGATGCTTCTCACACCACCCTTTGACCAGCTTCTCAGTTACAATGATTTTATATGCAAAGTCTTCCATTGCCGCAAGGATTAAGAGACAATCTTCCCCGTTGGGAATATAACTAATCACATTCATTAAAAGATAATTAAAAGATAATCGTAAGTTCACGCAAAAAGCGCAAGCACGATGAAATGAATAGCTTATCTTAATTGAAATCATCGGATCTGATCCAATCAAGAGACAAGATCATGCATTGTTCAACGCAAGAGCAATTTGCGGATGTATACCTCATGGTCTGCGGAAGGGAGTCCACCTTTGGACTTTATTGAAAAAGGGCTCTTACCAAGTGCACTACAGAGAGGAGGAAGAGAGAGCCATTGACCCGAAATGCACACTCGTCACAAAATTAATCATTTACGAAGGAGTGCTTTCAGTGTTCCAAGAAAAAGTGTTACTAAAATGGGCAATGGAGGTCTAATCAGCAACCAAAATGATATCATGACTCATCATTACCGAACGAGAATTTCTTCATTTCATGGGGACAGATAGATGAGTGGAGCAGTAGGCTATCGAGAGCCTCGTGAAGCAGCCACATACGCACTTCAATCTAAGTGCAGACATGGGATTTCATCTGATAATCAGTGAAGTCACTGTCTGATACAGTTAAAGGTACGTGTTTTGGAAACAAGAAAGGGGAATTTTCTGCTACTGAATTGGGAAATCAAGGGAAAATAGAGATAGCGAGAGCCGAGCATTATCGGTTACGTGGATGTCCGATGCCTCGTGATTGACTCAGAATGTGCAAAAAGCCTGCATTTTTTCTAGGTGCTAGGCCTGTCAAATTCAAGTGGAACAAACAATAAAAAGGGTCAACCAGCGAGTCACACGATTCCAGTCCAAAAAGTGCAAAGAACCATTTCCGTCTTTTGACACCCGCATTCACAAAGCCACAAACATATAATCTAAAGTCAATGGCGAACATGCCAACCATCGCATGAAACACATGTACGCTTCCTTCATGGAAAGATCAGAAGATCAAATGTGTCGAAAGCCCCTGACCATGGATGAAGCAATGGCCAGTGTACAGTAAATTTAAGAATTTTAGCTAGTACCTGTGTTATATACGACAATTTGAAGTGAATATGGAACACCTTCCAACTCATATAATAGTCGATTTACCCTCATCTTAAGGCGCATTATCAGAATGATAAACTAAGGAGATCATGCAAGGAAAAAACAGAAAAAGACCCGAGTACCATGACCAAAATATGCAGGGGAATTTTTTTATCAGGGGCCAAAAGTGAACCATTACATGCACCACTCAAAAGATCTAACAAGAATCAGAAAGAAAAATGAGTGACAAGAGAAAAAGGAAATGGATTGCATCTGAAGTTTAGTACAGAAAATCTTCAGTAGTCTACATAGTGGTCTAAGTAACTGACCGAGAGGTCTCTCTTCAGCAGAACTGAGCATGTTTGTAAAGCCACAGCACGACAATGCGCTACAGTAACCAAGTAGATGTTACAAGAACTGAGTAAGAAAAGGTGTTGTAAAAGTATCTTCAGAAGAAAAAAAGCTAATCCACAGCATGTTCCTACCTATGGAGAAAATCTTAGGGGGATCAACTCCATGCATCATCTTTGATTTGCTGCAACCTCAGCTTAGGACACAAGCCATTTTTCGCACCAGAGGTTCAGGTCCTCATGTACCCAGCAATAGCACAGAACTCGTTGATTCCCAGCTCATATGAAAGAAAAGATGACTTCTGACAAATTTCAATCAAGTCTCAACACTAAGTGCCCCATCATCCTCAGGATCCTCAGCTGGTGTCTCCGGAAAGAATGGTTCATGAGGATAAATTGTCTGAAATAGCTGCCAGAAACAAAGGTAGGCCATAAATTACAAATAGAAAGTGAGTGGCAGCTCTATCCAAAATGAGTTAAACAGACGATATGCACATGAATCCATGCCTGAGTATGCGTGCCCACACACGCACACAGAGATGTGTTTCGTATTCAGCCTAGTTGTTTCAAAAGTCAAATTGAATAAAGATCACAAATTAACACATAACTTTCATATTAATCATTCAGACCAATCAGAAACTCAGAGTTAGGCTCTATGTTGCAGTAACTTCTTCTTTTGGGAGTATTGCAATATGAACTTTAGTTCAAAGATAGCAGTTACACTAAGTTTTAGAAAAGTGAACCTAGAAATACAAATACAAGGTGAAATTAGACTGGAAGACAACTTTTGCTGGTTTTGGACAAAGTTCAATGTCAAGCCAGCTCAGAACATAAAGATAGGTAAAGCCCGATCAAATTATCTTTTCTACACTTGATAGGTATCATATGGATAAAAACAATTAACTTAAGTATTAATAATCATTCCATATGCTAAAATAAAAGAAAAGCACTCAGAAAAGGTACTTTCTATGGTAAGTTGAATAATCTCCCAAAACAAATATAGATGCCAAAATCTTGGTCCTATTTGCTCATTTGGGTATGTACAACCGTTAGACCACGGACAAACTAAAAGGAAGAGATTATAGAGTAAACCCAACTAAAAGGAGGGAGAAGAAAATTCTAGAATATCAACTCCTGAGAGAAATGAAAAACTGAGAACAGAACCTCGAACGTAGAACCTGAGGATTGTTAACTGTATGTGTACCTTAACAGTCGCATCTAGAGCATCATTGAAACCTATACTTCCATCGGGCATGGGGGTGGAGCTGACAGTTCCAACTTGCCCCTGAAATAAAGAATATAGTAATCAGAACATTACAGGGAGTATCGCCCAGAAGACATGATCAGTGTTGCATTCAAATGACTAATATCTTCTTCAAGGTCTCTACAAGAATACCAATGTGGCCACTTCAGATCAATCATTGGAACTGTGGATCAACCTTTGAGAGGTGACCTTTTTACTGTGATTCTCTCTCAGCTTAGAGGGACACCCTACTTGAATTTTGACAATTCTTTTCTTTCTCACAAACAAGATATGGATATTGAGTTAGGAATTGACTCCACAGGAATCCTCCTCTGCCACTTTGGCATGCAAAGCACGAGCTTTTCTGAGATTGGTGCCTCTGGAGTTAGCAAACCATAAACTCCTAAACAGACCGACAGTCCATCATTTGAATAATTCTTCCATGAAAACACTCGTTTTTTTTTTCTCCATCCACTAAAATTTTCAGATTTTGTTTAATGGCTCTCAATAATTTTTTCCTGAGACATGTTCTTAATACTTTTATGCAGATACAACAGTAGTAGATAAATTTCCTAATTTAAAAGCTTACAATCCCATACGTGGCTATAAACTTTTTCCTAAGCCCCAGGTGCTTGACCATTTCTTGTTTCTCCCAAAAAAAAAAAAAAAAAACTCATTTGAGGGGGGTTTTGGGTTGGCAACATGTGGAGAACACACACTTCTTAACAGACATAGGTCAAAACTAAAATAGTAATAAGACACGAGAAGCTCCAGAGATGAAAGGTCAAGAACCAGACCGCTGTCAGTTCTTGGATATAAAATGCCCTCCAAAGTAGAAGAGGATCAGCTCTAGCCTCCTCTGTTTGTACTGTAGAAGCAGGAGTGCTTTCAGAAATCTCGGAATCATCAAGATTGATCAGAGCATTTATGGCTCTATGCAATATTTTCTTCCCCTGACTGGCCTCATCACACAAAGCTGAAAGATATAGCACGAACCTGATTGGGGACAAATATATATAAACTTGATAAGATATTCTTGAAAAGGAGATATGTCTCTTTCTTGCAAACTTTAATCATTCCACTTTGGCATAATAAAACCCTCATCTCACTGTTTTCTAGAACAAAATCTACCTTTTAATACATTCTTGTAGCCATAAAAACTTTAAAAGATGTGAAATCTCCATCCTAGTCAGGAGTCAGGACATTCCTGACCAGGCAATATAGGGAGGACTTAGGTAAAGAGAGCCGTAAGGGCACTTGTTCAGAAATTAAATTGCAAATTGGAATTTTCAATTCCCTATTCTTTTCATACTATATGCAATCACTACTTTGAAATTGAAGCATTGCTGAGTAAGCATGTTTAACAAGTGACACAACCCATGGCACTCGTTAATATGACCCATACAGGAATCAACTGCAATTAAAAAACAAAAACAAAAATCTTTGTAGAACTTAATAAAGGTATAAATAGATATTTTCCTTTACCCCAATTTTTCTCATATTCTTTAGATCAGGATAGCAACATGATGGAGGCACACTATACATCCTACCACAAGATGACCACACAATAAAAAAACCTTCTTTTCCCACTTCAAATATGGACTATTTCTCAGTTCTTTCTTTTACTATGTTTTTATTTGCGCAATTAAAGACTGAATTTTTCACTTTGAAGCGACTATGCAAAGTAAATTAATACTTCAAAGAAGAATAGACCTATACCTATCCAATTGCATAATTTGAAATCCAGCAACTAAAATTCATTCCATTAGAATAAGCTGACGAAATAATTAGTGTCAACTTGCAAAGCACTGAAACAGGAGTCTTGTCTAGCAAATTTTAGGCTATATTCTTAAACGAGGTCATATTATTTGAGGAACAAAGACAGACTTACATGCCAGAGGGACAAACGGCTAAATTACCACCAATCTGCAGAACGCGAACTGATGTGACTTGCTCCGGATACAAAGCTAGAGGTCAAGTAAAACCCAGAAAGTAGTAAATAAACTAAGGTTATCCACCTTACGGACAGACATACAGAGAAAACTAATGAACAGTCTTACATCTTGGAGGATACACAATCAAAAAGTTTGATTCATCTGGTCTCAGAGAAGATGTCAGAATGCATATTCCTCTAGCCACCTTTGCTTTAACTTGTGCGTTTTCCATAAGAGAATTCTGCGATAGCAAGCCTCTCGACGATGGAACTGTGAATGATGGTTCCAATACCAGCTTATGACTGAAAATGTCCTGACCAGAACCTAATCTAACACCTCTGTACTCTCCACTCTCCTGCAGAACTTCCAAGCAATAACACAGATGGGACTCTTATAAACAGACAAACAGATACTGCAAAGAAAATGTCATAACCATGTACCTTATCGATATGCAAGGTAATCACTGGCATTCTCAAAACCTGTACAAATAAGTTTTAGACCAAGAAATGCAACAATTAGTAAAAAGGTTATCCTTTTTTTATCAGCTAACATTCAGCTTTATACTCAGTTCTTCACATGTAGAGAATGAACATTGTCATCACATTCTATAGAAGTCCATGTACAACACACCATACAGTGTCTAGCGCCATTTTGAGCCAATTACTTGCATATGAGTTCTAATGTAGCCCAAGCATGTATATGTATATTATTCCAAACTTCAAAATCAATTTCACAGGTAGGATGTTAAGGTTTGTAGTAGAACAGCAGCACAGGTGACTTTGACTGTGACTCTTCTTCCTTGAAACCAATAAAATCGCGGACTGTTAATTGTACTATCTTTAATATTTCTGAACAAACTTCATAACCGCAATTTATTCCTCAACAAATATATAAAACGGAAGGTCTTATAACAATTAACATGAAAAAGCCGTATGTCTTGCAGTTTCTGATTTCAGAATAATGTTCAATGCATTTTTTTCATCCCATCAATTTGCTCAAATATGGATTGTCTGGTCATTCTGCAGGATGAAGGAGCCATTTGCCTCGATTTTGCATGTAGAGACAGTCAAATGATCGTCAGAACATGTTAACTTCCTGTCGCAAATTACATTTGCATTCATACGCTGTAGTAATTTTAGCAAGTTAGCTATGACAGGCTGCATCTTGAAGGGGATAGCTAGCTATTAACCATGGTTGTCAACATATATTCAGGTGTCATCCTCACTTGTTGAATATCCTGATCAGTTCTTTTCCTTTCTGTCATCTATGTAAAGACGTAAAATAAATGCATATTCATAAACAAGCCTTTCATACATCACTCCAAGTATCTCATCCTTTAAACATATGATTTTCCTCTGTGTTTTTCTTTAATTCCAGATATCTGATAGGAATGTAAAGGCCTGATCTCGGGACCAAGATAAAGCGAAAACAACTAACAACACAAAACAGTAACTAAAGAGTGCAAAGCATGCATGGTTGACAGCATCATTAACCAGTGATGCCAAAGCAAAAGGACAATTCATGGACCTGCTACTGGACTTACATAGATGCAACCTTTAACAGCAGCACGCCGGCAAAATGCCTGTGCAAGCTCCCCTTGACCATAGATTGGGTAAATCAAAGCCCCAACAGCATTTGAAAATCTATAATGAAAACCAGTAAAGCCATCAGAGTAATGGCTGCTAAAATCCCAATCATAACATTAGCATCTTAACAATGCCATGATCTGTAACTAGATAAATGATGTCTCACAGAGATATGACATGCTTATTCAACACTACAAAACTACAATGTCTCAATCTTCCAGTTGCAGTTTCAAAAAAGCATTTACCACTTTTCACACATAAGGACCAGTCTATCCAGCTTTCATTACTTCCCAACCCAAAAAAAAAAAAAAAAAAAAAAAAAAACTTATACGAGTTCTGGCTGATTAATGGAACTTGCTGTCAGCATAAGTTCCCCTCATATTCTGGTCTCAGAAACTTCACCTTCCCAACTATGCCTTTCCACCTTTCATTAAGCACCCAATCTAGTTTAAAGGTCATCATTAGCAGCAGGCCAAATAGACTCCTTACCTGCCCATCTCTCAATCCTATTTAAGCTTTCAAACAAAAAACAATAATTCTTTCCAGGCATATGCAAGCCAGAGAAATCACTCAGGAATAATTGCCATGTTGCTCATTACGAACCAGTAATACAGGTTGAGAATGAGACAAGAACAAGAATGAACCTGCCCACTGATGAGTGATAGAGTGCTAAACGCTCGATTCCTTCTTTCGTACTGATCACAATTTTACATGCCTCCTTATCTTCCTGATCATAGTCTGCCATAGCTATCGCGTAAAGAATAACCCTACACACCAAATGATAAGCTTTATCAATTCTAGCTAAACCGAAGCATCACAAAATATTTCGTCCGCACACATTGGACATTGTTCAAATAAGCCGTCAAATCTCATTGAATTGGAGAAAAGTTGTAAATGAGGAAATTCGAAACGCATGAGCTCACGATTTAATCTTCTCCGGCAATCGCATCTTCCCCAAAAATTCAACGAAGGGACTCGCCAAGTCCTCCTCTGAAATCCTATCACTCTCACCATCTCCACTGAAATGCTGCTGAACAAGCTTGAAGAACCTCATCAACACATTCTTCTCCACCAAGCTCAAGCTCTTATCTTTAAAGATGGCGGCACGAGAATCGGGCACATTCACCAGATTCCCACCCTTGTCGCAAACGAGGCTCGCGTCGATCGACTTGAACTCCACGTACTGATTAGCACCCGATTTCAATATCACATCGATCGCCTTGTCCGCGCAGAACAGTACCCGAGGTCCCGACAGGTCCAGACTGAACTTCCTCGAGTGTTGCTCGAGCGTCTCGGGCGCGAAGGAGGAAATCTCCACGTCGGAGTAGAGCGATCGGAGGTCGATGTTGGCGGCCGCGAGATCGTCGCCTCCGGACGCGGCGGCAGCGTCCGGAGAGGAAGGACCGGGGTGGTCGAGGAAACCGGAGAGGTCGTCCGGAGTGAAGGAAGCGAAGTGCGAGCCGTAGAAGGGGTTGGGGTCGAGGTGGAGGACGGATTTGCCGGCGGCGGAGGCGGCGGCGGCGAGGATCGACTCCGGGAGGCCGGTGCCGACGATCACGAGGTCGAATTCAGACGGCTCGATCGGAGGATAGGGCGGGAGCTCGGCCATGGCGGCGCGTGAAATTGAATCGCCGAGACGGAGGGAGAGAGCGGGGGAAATGGGCGATTGTCGAGACGTGCCGTAGCGAAGAAGTTCTGAATCTCCGCTGACCGTCGGGCTGTCGAGTTGGTGGGCCATCGGGTCGGGCTTAGCCATGGGCCCATGGGCTCGAGGAGTGGTCAATGGGCTTTTCCTCGTACGGTTCACGTGGAACTGGGTAGTAAGCATAGTCTGGATTAACCGGTTCCCATCTTGAAACCGGAAATCACCGCTAAAGACCGGTTCGAAAACCGCATATTAATTTCATGGATCCATTTGAAAACTCGATTACTCATTCCTCCGATTCCCAAGTGGATCCATAATCCTTAGAGCTGATCTAAATGTCCCCAATAAAATCACGATCATTCTTTAAAAAAATTCAATGGTTCAATCCGAGTAGTTGAATTCACCCCGCAATGGAGAACCGAATCGGTACTCATTTAATTCCAATTTACTGGAATCAGCAACCGGATCAGTCTCCATGATTACCGTCGGTTCTGGGCCGGTCCAGTCCCGTTCCGGGCGATCCGGCTAATTTCCGGTTCTTTTGCAGCCCCTGCGGGGAAGAAGACAGAAGAAACTCGAGAGAGGGCGGGACGGGGCGGCAATGGCGGCTCCTGGGAAGTGCTTGCTGGTTACAGGTCCTCCTGTAAGCTCCTCTTTTACCCTCTCTCTCTCTCTCTCTCTCTCTAGTGAGCTGAGCTCGTCTCTGATCTTTCTCTGAGTACGGTGTTTCGGCGAGGAGGTTTCATCTCTCGCTCGCTCGCTCATCAATGGGGAACTTTCTTGGTCGCAGGGCGTGGGGAAGACGACTCTGATAACGAGAGTCTTCGAGTCGCTCAAGGCCTCGAACCCTTATTTGAAAGTCCAGGGTTTCTATACCCGTATGTTCTCTCTCTCTCTCTCTCTTCCTTGTTCCAGTTGCAGTGAAGATTTGTGGTTGATTCGGTGGTTTACCGTGGGCGGGCTGATGTTGGTGCAGGTGAGATAAGAGAAGGAGGAGACAGAGTTGGCTTCGAGGTGGTGACGTTGGATGGCCGTACTGGTCCCCTCGCCTCTTCCACCATTTCCACGTACCCTCTCTCTCCCTCTCTCTCTAGAAGTCATGTAGGGTCATAGAAGGTTCAGTATCATGCTGGGGTCGATAGATCATAGCTGTAATTTGTCGAGTTCTTGCATGGAATCCGATGCGTAGCCTCGGTGAAATGGTGCTTACCTTTCTGCACATTTCTGTTGCTGCATTGCTGTGATCTTGAAAGAGAACAGTGGTTGGTTAAATTCTGCAGGTTGAATCAATTGCATATTAAATCTCATCTTGTCCCTGATTGGGTCAATCTTTTGAGTCTTAATGGTCGCCGGAGTGCATGATCCTATAAGGCTATGCCCTTTGCATCGAGTGATTGCTGGCACAAAGGCCCCTACTGGTAATGACAGCACGAAGCCATTGCGAGAAGTGTTTGATTTGACAAATGTGTTTCTTTGAATGTGAGAGACTGAGGAGATTGAAGAAATGAAAATAATAATTTAACAACCAAATGCTGTTTTCTATCTTCAAGAAGCTGGTTATTTTAGCAAAAGCGTCGAATTGCTGAGTGGTCCCTAGCCAAAAAAAATTAAATGCTTAGGTTGGTTACATACCTGTGTATTGCTTACCCTTTGGAGCATTCCACTCTATACGTGCTAAAATTCACTGTTCATCTTAGCTTCCCTTGCTGCCTTTATGGCTTAGTTAGGGTTTCGCTCTCTGCTAATGCATCTTTTGCGGTGGCAGTTCAGATTCTCTCAGATGGCCAACCGTTGGGAAATACAAAGTAGATATAGCTTCGTTTGAGTCACTCGCTTTACCCGTGTTGCAGGTGGATATTTCATTTCTAAGTTCTGATGCCTCATACTTTGTTGTGATTGTGAAATGAACATGTGTTTCCTCATCTTTGTTGTTCTAAGTCCCTGATATGGTTGACTTATCTCAATTTATTTTGGCAATCACCTAATCCATTTTATTCAACATGCGGATGTATATGTGTGCATTGAGTTTGTATCCTTGGCATCAAGGCAGAAAAATTAATGAGTTTTGTACTTGGCAATCTCCACATCAATTGTTCAAAACTTGTTGAGGCCTGTGAATTTGGTGGTTGTTATTTTATTTTTTATTTTTTTAAGTCTAGTCATCTTGTCATGTTTGCAAGCTGAAGTCCTACTTGTTGTGTCCAAAATTTAATATGCTGTTCATGTTAATTAATGGCAATTCCCAGGCCTGGCTCCACAATGACTACCTAGTATTGATTGATCCTCTAGAATCCTCAGTTTTGCCACATACTTCTGTTGCTCATATTGTGTAGCTATGGTTTAACATTCTAGAAGGGGGCTACTGATTGAAGCTTGAATGACCATATCATCAGGTCAAGGAAGATACCGATCTCTATATCATTGATGAAGTTGGTAAGATGGAGCTATACAGTTCGGCATTCTTCCCAGCTGTCCTGAAGGTTCTCCAGTCCAATATCCCGCTCTTGGCATCCATTCCCATTCCAAAAAATGGTCGCGATATACCGGGAGGTATGTTTTCTGTAGGCAGATGCTACTCATAAGTTGCTGCATCAGCATTTAAATTCTTACTGCATAATAGGACTGCTAAGAAGAGTAGAGCACCTTCATTTTGAAACCCCCCCCCAAAAAAAAAACAGAGAGAGAAGAGTACCTTCATAGCGGTAGACTGGCAATTATGGCATCATAATACGGGAGAGAATCTGTACAGACATATAGTATAAAATCTTTTAGAGAAAAGTGATGACTGAAAATCTTAAGCAGAATGAAAATGACATGTTTAATGTTGAAATGTTACTCTTCAGGCTCTGTTAATTAACAATCTGTCTCTGCAGTTGCAAGGTTGAGGAATCATCCGGGAGCAGAAGTTTTCACTCTGAGTGCAAGTAATAGAGATGCTGTTAGAGAACAAATATATAACAAACTACTCGACTTACTCCCTAAGCAATAGGGTAAGCAAGACTTTGGGGTTTCAACCCTCATCCGGAATACCAACTTGCCTTGCGTCATGCTGACAAATGACAATTGTGCGTTAGTCTCGAACCGCTTCATTTTCATCTCATCTTGAAGAAGCAGGGCATTTGTGCTGTATAAAGTAATCTGCATGACAGGTATCCTCAAGAAATCTGATGGTCGGTTGAATTAGTCTATGAATGCTGGATTTTGTTTCCTTCCCAGAGCACGCAGTGTTTTAGCAGTTGCTTTGTTTGACCTCCATCCCTGATGGAAGTGCAAAATGATTTGCGTGCACTGTAGTCACCTGGAAAGTTTTTAGATGTAGATATACCTTAACATTGTAGGAGTTACTAGTCATTATGCAATCGAGCTGCTTTGTCTGGACAGCAAGGAACCTTTTTCTTGATGGTATGTGGTCATGAATCTCACTTGCGTGAATTCATGCGTGACTGACTTGAGAAATTGTCGGACCATGCTGCATCCTCTCGCATAATTATCGATTCTACAAAGCCATAGAGGTCATGCTCCAGAACTTGGGTTAGAAATTGAAGAAAAGATTGCAGTCACAGTCAGGAGCAATTGTCGGAAACCCTTTTTGAGTTTCGAAATATTATGGTGAAAGCGATTGTTGAGCTAATCTTTTGTTGAAAAGGTAGTAGGATGGTAATTCTCAGCATGGGTTAGTAACTCGGAAGTGTTTACAGTTTCTCAGAGGATAGAAGTTCTTATCTTGTCCTATATTTACCCATTTTTCGGTTCGCTCTTGATTCGACCTTTGATCGTCTGCGTTAACCGAGTAGAAGATGGATCTTCATGTGTTATGCAAGGATCAACATCCGGGGAAGTGCTAAATTGCTCTAATCATCTGGGCGGTCAGATTTTGAGAAATCGAAAATGGAGAATGAAAGAATGAATGGAAGTCATGCATCTAAGGTCCTGCGAGGCAGTGGGAGTTTTCTACTTCCATGACTTGCTTCAAGACATGATCAAATGTGCAAATGGAGTCAGGTTGAGACGGTGGTTTTGGTCTCACGGAGATTCGGTCGGACAGATTGTTACTAGCAGACGAAGAAACACCGACGGATCTCTCGGCACCAACCAATACGAGATTGGCTCACCATGTGAATCGAACCCGTGACTTCGTGACCCTTTCATCACCGGGCCAAACATCATGACAGCGAATGCTAACTTTGCCAATCTAAAGTTCAGAGTAAATAAAAACTGGAGAGCTCCGATCTTTATGAAAATACGCTCGAAATAGTTAACTCTAAATGGGTTTCATGCACCAGGACACGCCCTCTATGGCATTTGAGATCATTTGAATGTCAGATTTGCCGTTCAATGCATTGAGGAAGACAAGCATGGCGGCTCTCGAGCGCGCCTAGCACGGCCATTTTCGGGATGCAATGGCAGGCGGACACTTGTCGCACCGAATTACGTACAGGCCACGGTACCCGAATTATACGCATTGGCTGGGGGGGATGACCGGTCGACCAATTCAAAGCTCTGCACATGCCCGATTCAAGCCCCGAAAAAGAAGAAAACAAATTGCAAGGGTCAAGGAATCTCCGACCGGATCCAGGTGTCGATTCCTGATTGGCTAAGGTTGATTACAGGTGAAGATGGGGACAAAGTTTGGTGTTTTAGCTTTTGTTAGGTATATATAAACCCCTCAAGTCTTCGGACGTCGTAATTATTGTCGCCAACTGAGTGCCAAAAAAGCTTAGGACTAACTTTTTTTTCGGTGCGCCCGTTCGTTATTCGCAGCCGTTGATCATTGGAAGTCTTTCTCCTTTCCTCTTTTTTTTTCTTTAAATGATAAAAAGAAAATCGATCGTTTGTTCTATTTGTTCCGACACGACTTGTGTGAGTGGAGGTGGCTGCGCTATTTTCAAATTCTATTTTGCTCCAGTGAACCGACCATAATGACTTTCAATAAATATGGATATCTAACCAAATATTTATCGAATTCAACTTTTTAGGGTGCGTATGATAAAATTTCGTTTATTTAGGGCCCGTTTTTTTTCGTTTCTTTTTTTTTTTTTGAACAACTTTTCTTTTTTTGTTTTTTGGAACAAAAAAGCAAACATAAACGCGTTTGGGTGCGTTTTGTTGTCTAAAATTTTTTTGTTCTTAAACACATCCTAATGAAACAAAAAAAAAAAAAATTGTTTCTTTAACAAAAATAAGAAAACTTCTCTCTTTTTTTCTTTTCTTTTCTTCTTCTTTTTCTTTCTTTTTTTTTTTGGCCGGTCGCCGGCCTCGCCATGGCCGACGACCGGCCGTCGAGGGTCAGCGACGCCGTCGAGGGACGGCGACCTCGCCGGAGCGTCGCTGGCCCCCGGCGAGGCCGAGCGTCACCGACCCGGGCGAGGCTCGGCCTCGCCGAGCCACCTCCAGCGGGCGTCGCCTAGCGGTGGCCTTGGCGAGCCTCGCCGTGGCTAGGCGAGGCCGTCGGCCATGGCCGGCGACCGGCCAAAAGAAGAAAAAAATAAAAAAGAAAATGAAAATAAAAATAAAAATATTAAAAAATTAAAAGAAATAAAAAAATATACAAATTTACCAAAGTTGTTTCTGTTCATTTTTTATTCCCGAAACAAGTTTACCAAACCCCTTTTTTTGTTCAAAATTTTTTCCCCGAAACGGAAACACTTTTTTCTATTTCTTTCCCTATAACAATTTTTAAACAGAAATGTTACCAAACGTACCATTATTTTTCTATTTTTCTATTTCTCGGAACATATTTGGAACAAATTCGTTTGGTAATGTAATTTCATTTTTCTATTTTTGGAACAGATTTATATTCCGTAAATATATTTGGAGCAAAAATCGAAGTTAAAACTTTTAGCTTTTTTATTTCCTAAATGTAAAATGAAAATCAAAATTTTTCTTATTGTTCACTCTCATCACCGCCCGTCGCCCACTTGCCGTTCGTGGGATGCCAGACGCCCACCGCCGGTTTCCGACTATCCGCCAACTGGCCCTGACCACTAGTTGCCGGCCACCGGATGTCGACCACCAGCCGCCCATTGCCAACCGCCGGTCGTCGAATGCCGAACGCCCATCGGTCGTTGGGCTGCTCATCGCCAATCATTGAATGCCGAGGCTCATCACCAACCACCGGATGTTCGCCGGCGACCGTCCGACTCTCGCCAACTGGCGTCGAAGGTCGGCCGCCCGCCACCTGCCGCCAGACTCCAGCCACTGGCCACCCGCTGTTGGCCTCTTGTCGCCGGACTCTAGATGTCGAACATCAGATGTCGAACTCCAAACGTTGGACGCCGGTTGCCGGTTGCTAGTTGCCGGACTCCGGTGTTGAACTTCAGACATTGGCCTCCCGTCGCCGATCATCAAACTTGGCGCCGGATGCCGAACGCTGAACACTAAACGTTGGACTCTGGCCATCGAATGCCGGTCGTCACTGCTCCTAGAAATAAAAATTGTATTATGTTATCAAACGAATTTTTATTTCAGAAATAGAAATTTTGAATTGTTATCGAACACATTTCTTTGCTCAGAAACTCGTCTATAGAATATAAATTGATTTCTTAATTTCTAGTCATAAATTGGTTTCTGTTCCAGAAATTTTGTCATGCGCGCCCTTAATTTTCTCGACCTAAGTTTAGAAACAATATATTTCCTTTTTCTTGGTATAATTCCCTCATGTTAAATGGCACTTTAGCTCAGCAATATTAGCATTGACTTTTTATCATATATATAATCAACATTTTATAAAGACTTATTTTATTTCCATCCTTTATTGGCTCCTAACACATTCCTATCATAATGAATTGATTGTATTAACTTTTGCAGGTCCCACTCTTAATTTAAGATTATCTCTTAGCTTTTTCATCCATTATTATTGACATAACTACATTATCCCTAACTATTCCCGCTCTTAATCTAATATTATATCTTATCTTTTTTTTCTTCTTCTTTTTTTTTTTCAATTTTATTAAAAGAAAAACTTACATCACTTTAAAGCAACTTTTTTTCCACCCTAGCCGATTCATCCTCGCCCGTTACATTTTAACATTTCCTTCGTGAAGTTCATGTTTGTCTTCTCTAAAACTTGTTCTCCACTATTATAACATGACCAGGCAAGGTACTAATCATATATTGGAGTAAAGAAATGTTAATTTTATCCGTGTATTATTTAATTTATTTCCATAGATTATTCTCATGATCGTGAATTTTTTGACTTCGAATTTTAATACATATTTACTCAAAAATTGAATATTGTGACTAATGTATGCATTATACACAATTTACTCAAAGATTATTCTCTTACTTGTGCTTAAATTACTTTTTGAATAATTGTTTTTTGATGTAAAAATAAGTATAAAATCATCAACAAAATAGTTATTTTTTCCAAAAAAAAATAATAATGTGGCTGTCTAGCAAATAATTTCTCTTTAAAAAGAGGTGCACGAATTTTGTTCTGAATTGAAAAAGAAAAGGAAAAAAACCAAAAAAGAAGAACTAAAGGCAAGCGTCCGTCTTGAATCAAGTGTGGCTTCACATTTAATATTAATTAATATTATTTGAGAGGGGGTAAGAAATAAAATTCAAACAAACGAAGAAGAAAAAGAAGGTAAGAAATAATCTTAAATTTAAAGTAGAGCCCGTGGGGGTTAGTGTAGTCAATTCAATGTAAAATGAAATGTCAAAAGTTAATAAGCGGATGGAAATAGCACGAGCTTTTATAAAATGTTGATATTTTTTTATTCAATAGAAAATGCGTTCAATCAAACAATGAGTTTCCTTTTCTTTCTTTTTCTAGTTTTTGTTATTTACAAACAACCGTTGTTCTCAAAATTACCATAAAGATGCGGTGAAACAACAACTACAAATGCTCGTCTCACTCATGAGCCTCTATTTGTTACACGGAAAATAAATAGTTTGAAAAATATTTCCAAAAATTAATTGCTTGAAATGACCATCATTATCGATATTAATTTATATTTAAACAACTTCGTGGACAGTGAAAATATTTTTCATTCATTCATTCATTTTGTCAAGTAATTCAAATGATTATGTTTTTTTGAAAAAAAAAATTAAAAACTTGTTTTCTGTGAAACAATCGCACTCTCAATGATCTCTCAAATTTCTCATCATTATAAACGCAGAACAACCAATTTAGCTATAAAATGTAAATAACTTTTAATGCCTCAAACCATTTGAACAAAGAGAATAACATGTAAGTTCACTGAAATATGAATCCATCTAAATCAAATCTCAGACCAAATTAACTTGCTGAAATGATCTCTTGTACAAAAAAATGAAAGTTCATATACAAAGGATCAAAGAGCTAGAAATCGATGATAATATTTCGGAGAAATCATACGTAAATTTCGACGAAAGCATAAATATCATGCAATATACCGAAGCATGCATGCTCCGATATATTACATAAATTCTTACTATGACAAGCTTTTGAAATCAGGAGAGCCGGTGAGAAGATTTACATCAAGACCTCTTAACAAGAGAAGATGAAAAGGGTAGAATATTTCCTTTTCACCATGAGAAATAAAAAGGTGGGTCTAATTAACCCTCGAATGCATACTCAAGTTTGGAGATCGAGCCGCCGATTGGATAGCAAAAGCACATCGAACCAAAAAACCTCCCCCTCAATTGGATGTCTTACCATCCCCAGCATCTTAGGGATATTTTATGTTCCGAAGTTTATTTACCTTTGTCTTGCAATTTCCGTATGAATGAGTGAAAGAAATCACCCGTTTTCGACCAAAAAAAAAAGAGTGTGGAGATCATTTTGGTCAATTCACTTCATATACATAAATACATGCATACATACACATTTCAAAAAAGTTTAGAAGATCTTCCAGACCAATGTTTTCAAAGGTTCTAGGTGGGAATGGCAGGGGCCCCGCCGGGGGAATCTCACTTCGGCAGCCATTGCCAACTTTTTTCCTTTCGGTCCAATGAAGCAAATTTTTTGCCGGGGCAGTGAGTGGGAAATTGGAGGGATTGCATGTCGGCATCGGCATTGATTATGCGTTAGAGGCCAAAAACTCACTAACTCAACTGTTGAACTTGGGGCAGCATCCAATAAAAAGAAGACCCCATCATGACTTCCACCTTAGAAAAAAGGTGTCAAAAGGCGAATCGATGGTCAGAGAGACAGAGATTGACTGGATGGGACTGTGGAATCATCGATGCCTAATTGCATGTGGATGAAGCTAACTCGGTATTAAAGATGAAGACAGCTCATAAATGAGAGTGCAAATTGACAGGGCATGGAGTGATATCCAAGCGATTTATCCTGTGGGGCTTGTGAATTTTTATCTTACTCGGTTGAGATAAGAATGATGTGGGAGCCAGAAATTGTGGAACTTCTATATATCTCTCGATATATTTGGGAGATCCAAATAAATATTCTAAATATATCTAGGTTTTTCTAACCGGCTAGGTCGAGTTTTCACGACAAAAGGCCACTCTCGCCATTTCTTAGTCGCATGGACCCGACCATCCGGTCAATGCGGCCCTCGGCCTTAAAAGCCTTGTACCTGTTGCCAACCAACCACTCTGATGTCTCCTTGGCTTGACGGTAGCTCATTTCTTTCTGTGCGAATCTTCATTCTATGAATTTATTTCCTTTTTTTTGGGTTTTTCTTTTGCATCGTTTTCCCCCACCTAAATGAGGGTCGGTGTGGTCCCAAATGAAATTGCATGAGCTTAACGAGTCTCTTCTTGTGTGATATATTCTGCCATAAACAAGTCGAGTGTATAGGGGTCTACATGGTAACATTTCTACTCCTTTATTTTTTTATTTGAGTAAGAACAAAAATTCGTTTGATAACATCAACAAATTTTTCTCTTCCTCGAAATAGAAAAATAACTAGAGAATATATTTGAAATAGAAATAAGAAGTAAAAAAAGTAGTTTCTCCTTAAAAACAATTTCTAAAGTAAGTTATTTTCTTTTCTTTTTTCTTTTTCTTCTTCTTCCCCACCAAGAAAAAAGAAAAAACTGAAAAAACTATTGAAAATTAAAAAAAAAAATTCTACGTTACAAAAAAATTATGAATCGTACCAACATATTCCTATTCTTTTTTATTTCGAGAATATAAATTTTGCATATTTATTAAACGTGTTCCTTTACTCATAAATTATTCTAAGAAATAAAAATAGAAAAATACCATTTTTGAATATATATATTTCTCTATAATATAAATGTTATTAAACGCACCCTAAGTCATCCAAAATTGATAAAAAAAAAGTCAAAGTACATCGATTTGGTCATAAATCGAAGTTTAGTGCAATTGGCAAAACTGAAGTCTATTGATTCGCACCAAAGTGCAAATATTATTGGTAAAGTTCGTAGAACACTCACTTTAGTGTTGTAATTTTTTTTATCGATCATGTAAATATCACATTGGTGAAAAATCGAGCGACGTATTTCGACAATTCATCTATGTGACTTTTTTAAATAAAATTGTGAGCACGCTGTAGGTTTTTCAGAACAAATTCCAGCCTGAAGTAGAAAATGAAGAAGATATTGGGGCAAGTGAGACCAAGGTGTGTTTGTTTAGGTGAAAACTTGAGGAAAATATTTTCCGAAATATTTTCCGAAAAATCATTTTTTCGGAGAATAGATAGTTTTCCTTTATTTGGTGATATGTGGCCAAAAAAGTTTTCCGGTGTTCGGATCTTATTTGGAAAATGATTTTCAATCTCATGACTTTATCCTAGGTAGGGTTGTGCAACCAAATTGGTTCTATTAAAGAACTGGATTGGACCGGACTGCTCGAAAAATAAGTCCAGGAACCGGTTCTCATTGGAACTAGTCTGAGAACAGGTTTCAAAATTTTGGAATTAGTTGGAATCGGTTTGGGAACAAGTTCCAATTGATCACTTCAATGAAAAATCGATCACTTTGGTGCCTCCAACGACGTATTTCAACAATTCATCTTACGTGACCTTTTAAATAAATTGTGAGCATGCGGTAGGTTTTTTAGAACGAATTCCAGCCTAAAGTAGAAAATTAAGAAGATATTGGTGCAAGTGAGACTACTGATGTGTTCGTTTAGGGGAAAACTTAAGGAAAATGTTTTCCAAAATATCATTTTCAAGAAAATAGATAATTTTCCTTTTATTTGGTGATATGTGGCCAAAAAAGTTTTCTAGTGTTCGGATCTTATTTGGGAAATGATTTTCAATCTCGTGACTTTATCCTAGGCAGGGTTGTGCAACCAAATTGGTTCTACCAAAGAACTAGACTGGACCGGACCGCTAGGAAAATAGGTCTGGGAATCGGTTCTCGTTGGAATTGGTATGAGAATAGGTTTCAATTTTTGGAATCAGTTGGAATCCATTTGGGAATAGGTTCCAATTGAACCAAAACCTCATATGATTTTCTTGTAAAAAATTGAACAAAAAAAAGGGAACAAAAAATAAAACAAGTTCTCGAGTAGATCGTGGAAAAAATAGGGTAGGGTTCTAGAATCTGTTCTAAGTAAAATGGCAGGTTTTAGAGTAAAAAAATTAGGAACTAGTTATAATAGGGTAGGTTTCAGCTTCTAGCTTTGGAATCCATCCACCTTGGATAGATTACCTCTAATATAAAGCAAAAAATAATAAATAAATAATTTTTTATTTACTTTTTTTCTTTTATTTCCTTCTTCCTCCATTGGTCGCTAGCCTCATCAACGACGGGTTATAGGCCACAAGGGAGGCTCAACTTTTTCGGCCTCGAGTGACGTCAAGCCTCACTGGGATTTGTCGAGCTCGAGCTCGGGCTCACTGACCTATGCTTGTCGCTAGTCATCACCCACAGCCGAGGCTCGGCCGGACGAGGGAGAAGGAAAAAGAAAAAAAATGAAAAACTAAAAAAATCAAAATGAGTAATTTTGGAAAATGTTTTCATTCTTTTAGATTTAGGAATTCACTTTCTTAATTTTATGAATGAATATTTTTGTTGCTCGAAAAGTGTTTTTGATTAATTAGTCATTTTCGGCAAAATAAAATGATGAAAATTTAGAAAATTAATTTTCGAAAAACATTTTGTTTCAAACAAACACACCCTAAAAATGACGACGTTTCATCTGTCGCCTTTCTTCTTGTTTCCCTCTCGAGTTTGTACTACAACACACCCTAATAATTTTACTCTTGCTAATGAAAACGATCATCGCTACCGATATGTCGCACAGATAAGTTGGAGGCAAGATCGTGGAAGGAAATCTAGAGAAATCGCATTCAGGTTATTTTGGAAAAAGAAACTGACGACAATAGCCTATTCAATGTGCTTCGCCTTCACATGATCATGAGCCACTTCTCTTGCTCCCCATCACAAATTTCATAAGGTAATTATACCCTTAATTTGTGGGATTGCTGGTTTTATCTCGCCAACAAGCCACGTTAGATTTTTCAGCTTCATAAATCGATTCACTTAAGCGATCAAATTTTATGATTTTTTTTTTTTACAAAAATGACACTCAAGTAATCGGAAAGTGAGCACTATGTGAAGGATGCACATAATAAATATAGGGTTAATATCCTGAAAAAACCCTAAACTGGTACATCTGTAATAAATTTACCGCAAACTAATTTTTTGATCACAAAAAATCATAAACTGGTACACATTTGACAAATTTATCCCAAACTGGTACATTTGTGATAAATTTATCTTATGTTAGTTTCCGTTAAATTTTACTGTCAAATTATTAAGCTAAATGACACGTGATAATTAGGGGTGTGCAAAAGAACCAATACCCACCCGGACCGCCCGGAACCAGTGGTTATTGAAGGAACTGATCCGATTCCTAGTTCCAATTTGTAGGAACCGGTGGGTAACTGTTCGGTTCCTGGTTCCATAAGTGGATCCGTCCACCCGCCCATCGGGACCAGACCGATTATATTATGATAATTTTTAATATTAAAAAATTTAAATTACTAATTAACATACCCAAATCAAATAATTAAAAAATTAATTAAAGTGGCCACCCTTCCAACTTGGAAGGAAGAGGTGGGGGGTTCAAATCCCCACCTTCTCAAAGGGGATTGGGGTGGGGACGATTTCATTTCAGGAGTGGGTTTCGATTTCCACGCCCTGCAAGGAAGCGGGCAAAAGTCTGAGAGTGAGTGTTAGAGAAGATTTAGAGTAAGACTAAAAAAAAAAAAAAACCAGATGGAGAGGTCCTAATCCTGAAGCTAAAAAGTCCAAAGCGCACACATTGACAAAACGCCGAGCAATTAGTGGGCAAAAAGCAAGCATGTGAAGAAGTATAGGTCAGGCGAAGAACCGGCAATTTCGGTCGAAAACCAAAGTTGTAGCTTTCGAGAAACCTAGGACCCCCCTCGGGCTAGGGTTCGCGGGGAAGAGTACTCATGGCGGAATTTAGAAAATGATATTATTATGCTAATCAAACCAAATGGAGAGGTCCTGATCCTAAAGTTGAAAAGTCCAAAGTGCGCACCTTGACAAAATGCTGAGCAATTAGTGGGCAAAAAGCAAGCACGTGAATAAGCAGGAGGAGGAGAAGAATAGGTCAGGCGAAGAACCGGCAATTTCGGTCGAAAACCAAAGTTGTAGCTTTCGAGAAACCTAAGAACCCCCACGGGCTAGGGTTCTTGGGGAAGAGTACTCACGGCGGAATTTAGAAAATGATATTATTATTGGTGAGATCGGTTCCATATATCCATCCGGGAACCGGACCGAACCGGCAGTTCAGTTCCCGGGTGGATCCATACAATTAACGGGTGGATCCTGGTTCCAATTTTTCGGAACCGATCCTTAGCGGGCGGTTCCCGGTTCTAGATTGGGAATCGCCTGCTCGGACTATGCACACCCCTAGTGACAATTGACTGGTATACCAATTTGAGATTTTACTCTTAATTAGTCATAGTTTACAATCGTGATTTTTTTATGGTATTAATCCAATTTAACATGGAGTATATTTGTTACAAATGTACCAATTTATGATTTTTTATTGTCAGCCAAGGTAAATTTATCACGGATGTACCGGTTTAAGATTTTTCACTGTCGAAAAAATAATTTTGAGTAAATCCGTTACACGTATATCAATTTGGGATTTTTTAGGATATTAGCCAGTAAATTTATACTCTCCCTCTTCGTATAATACATTTTTTAGGTGACGGCGCCGACCGTGACTGGCGCTAAAATACTATGGATGAGCACGATATGAAAAGCGCGCATAACGACAGAAAAAAAGGGGGGCCCCGCGATTTCCTCCCTGTCGATCGAGAGAGAGAGAAAGGAACAGTAGTAGTAGGACAAAAGACACGACCATGTTACCACCTTCGATTTCTTAATTTTACAATAATCTCCCCCCGTTTTTGTCATTTGAGCTCGAAAAAGACAGCCGGAGCGCAATTATCGCATTAATTTGCGGCGTTCTCTCGATAATCGAGAGGACACCGTCTCGTGATCTCGACCGGCTTGCGTCGCCGGATTTCGCATAATTCTCGGCACAATTAAAAAATTTGGCCATTTTATTAATCAGGACAAAGCGGACGAGGAGTAAAAAATACGGAGTAAATTTGGCTATTTTATTCATTTAAAAGTGTAATTAAATTGTAAAACTTATCATGGAAGTGAAATTGAATCTTAAAATCATTAAAATATACAATTTAGTCATAAAATTTATCAAGTTAGCGTAATAAATTTCTGAAACTTGTAATGTTAATGCAATTGAATACTAAAATTTATTAGCGTTTTTGGTTTGTCGAATTGGACGAAATTAATAGGATGATTTGGTTGCATTGATTTGATAGATTTTTAGATCTCATCACATCAACTCGATAAGTTTTAGAATCCAATTACATTTTCGTTAGGTTTTAATTAAAAAAAAATGTATGCTCAGTTAGAATTTATTAAGTAAGAAAATCGGTTTTAATTAAGTCAATTTTTTTCAAAGCAACACGATTGGTCGACATTTTATACAGAAAAAAAGCATCTTTTATTCAAAATTCGGTGGAATTTATTTATTAGGTAAATTAAACACCGGGCGCGAGGAATGGGGGGGGAGGATCCCGGGATCTTCTCTAATTAGAAGGCGAGGCACTCTCCCGCGGGCGGCACGTGTCGCCGGCCCGAGCGGGGCGTGGGGAGGAAGGAGAAATCCAAAACGGCAAAAAGCGTCCGGGGCGGCGCACGGCCCGCGCGGACCCGCTAACGTGCGCACGGCGCGCGCGATAAGTTGGGGGAGGGGGCGGGCCCCACCCCGGGAAAAACCCAACAAACACTCCTTTAGACTTTCGTTCCACGCCTTTTCCTTTTTCCTCGCTTCCCCCTCTTTCTTTCTCTCTCTCTCTCTACTTTTTATCTTCTTCTTCTTCGTCTTTCTTCGTCTTCTTCTTCACTGATCACTGCAAAAAAAAAAAAAAGTGCTCCTCCGCCTCCTCCTCCTCCTCCTCCTCCGCAGCAGCAGCAGCCGTACGCGGGCGCGCACGCTCGACGACGCATTCCTCCTCCCCTCGTTCGCGGCGGCAGGCAGACACCGCGCGTGCCATGAGAAGAAGGCCGTGATGGAATGGGAGAAGCAGGAACAGCACCACCACCACCATCACCACCACCATCACGCGCACCAGCAGCAGCACCACCAGCCGCAGCAGCCGCCGCAGCAGCAGCAGCAAGCGAAGGAGGCTCAGCAGCAGCAGCAGGGGGGAGAGGGCATGGCTAACGGGACGGCGGCCGGGAACGGGGGCGGAGTGCTGTACGTGAAGGTGATGACGGACGAGCAGCTGGAGACCCTACGGAAGCAGATCGCCGTCTACGCCTCCATCTGCGAGCAGCTCGTCGAGATGCACAAGAACCTCACTGCTCAGCAGGATCTCGCAGGTCTTCCCCCCCCCTCTCTCTCTCTCTCTCGTAATGGCGGCGGTCTCGCGCCGTCGTGGCTTCGGGGCTGGACGATTAGGGGTTGCTGATCGCGCGTAGGTCGGTCCGTCGTTCCGCTATTTAGGTTTGAATTACGGGAAATTACATCGTCTCGAGTTTTTTTTTTTTTTTTTTACCGAGATCCGTGTCGGCATTCCTGCCAATTTGCACGCCCGCACTTCCGGTGTCCGGTCGAACGACTGGGAACTGCAATTCGGTCGGGCATTCGTGGACGCTCGTGTCCGTGCAGGTTTTTGTCCTGTTTGTATCTCTGTTGTCGTTTTGTAAGCGGCGTTCCTCCGTTTCAGTGGATGGTTTCCTGGTGTTGGAAGGGAGTGCCGCGTTCGTGTCTGATCATCGGCTGGCTTTTATTACCCTTTTAGTGCGACGACTTCTTCATCCGAGAGCGGTGGTTCTGATGTAATTATTCCTCCTGTTCACTCAATTCTCGTACTCCGTTGTACGGACATTCTCGTACTCGGGCGTGTGATTTCTGTGCACTTTTGGTGTCTCGTGTTGAATTCGCGTTCAGACGTGGGGTGTCTTCTTTGCGACCCGTTGATCCCTCGGAATTGAATTCTTGATTCGGGAAGGAAAAATATTCAGTAGCTGTTCCTCGACAACTTTTTGGCTTCTGACCGCGAGGATCTTGTTCTCTGCTGGCTCCTGACTTGGGATGGTTGGCAGAAAGATTCTGTCTTCCATTCTCTGAGTCTGATTTCAGCTTGACTGGCTGGGATTACTCTAGGAAACAGAATTTAGAATCCATCTCTCTCTCTCTGGTAACCATTATGATGTCTGGAAGCATTTATGTCTATAGGGTGTAAGAGAAATACTGATGCTTGTCTAACTTTTAATCCGTTCTTCTGGAAAAGCACATGCTACATTACGAATTGATGAACTCCAAAAGCATATGCTTAAATCTTCTGTGACTCCTTTTCTCTGGGGTTTTTCTATTCCTTGGTGCAGCTTCATAATTATGATGTCTAGGAGCCTTTTCCCTTTTCCTCCATAGAGAGGAGGTTTCTGAAGGCTACACCTCTCTCTGCCTGCTGTCTGATATGTAATCTACCGTTTTAGCCGTGTAATAGCTGCCTATTTTTGTTAGATGATCCTAGTAATTTTCTTCTTCTTTTTTTCTTTTTAAATGCATATAGGAGGCTCTAGCACTTCTGCACTTGATCTCCTAAACTTTCTTGCATCATTGTAAGAACATCAGTTTTCCGAAGGTGAATGTAACTTTTAAGCTGACGTTTTACTGGTTTCATCAGGTGTTAGGCTGGGAAATTTGTATTGTGACCCCTTGATGACAACTGGTGGTCACAAAATAACTGCCAGGCAGCGATGGACTCCAACACCTATACAACTTCAAATTCTTGAGCGCATCTTCAATGAAGGAAATGGTACCCCAAGCAAACAGAAAATCAAAGAGATTACTACCGAACTGAGCCAACATGGACAAATTTCAGAAACGAATGTCTATAACTGGTTCCAGAACCGGCGTGCACGATCCAAAAGGAAAATGCAGAATGCAACCGGCAACAATACTGAATCTGAAGCGGAAGCAGAAGTTGAGTCACCAAAGGAGATGAAGACAAAACCAGAGATCTTTCAATCTCAGCAGAATCCTGTATCAAGGAACGAAGATTTGTGCTTCCAAAGCCCTGAGATTAGCTCAGATCTTCATTTTGCTGATTCACAGACCAAAGTGGAGAGCATGGTCTATTCAGATGGCAGTTTGAGATCCAGGAATAGGAACCTAGGCCAGCTATCTTTCTATGATGCCATGCTGTCAAATTCAGGTACATACTCAGATATACACCTTATTATTAAGGGGAGTCATCTAGATTGATAATGGTGTAATTTGATTTGATAACCTAGAGTCTATCATTTCCAGACGTGCTTTTGGACACTATCTAGATGAAACGCGACAGATTAGGCGATTTTTAGGGATGATATCAGCAGAGAAGTGTTTTTATATCCATGCATTTGCTGATTATCCCAACAGAGAGATTCAGAAATTGGTATGAACAGTTCTTGGTGAAGTTAATCTTTGGTCAATTCGATAGCAAAGAAGCGTTCAATTGACCCTCCCAAGCTTTTCCATTCTACGTAACAGCAACATTCACTGGTTTTTGAGTCTAAATATGCCTCATTGATTCTTAATTTCGTAAATATTTACTGTGAATTTTGACTGTTCCCTGCTATCTATGTAATGATTATGATGGGTTTCCCATCTCAGATTTGGGTAATAGCATCGATGATGGTAACTGAATTGCAAATGTTCCTTAGCATAAGCCAATTTTGCCTAAAGCACATGTGGAGGTACTAATTTCTGATATGTTCCTAGGCGGTCTTGCAGGAAATGAGCATCTGGGTGGGAAGATGGAGGTACCAGGAGGCTATGGTCTGTATCATTCTGCGGAAGACTTCGGCATGAGTGGATGATGCTGATCGGTGCCACAGATCTGCCCCCCTCCTTTCTTCCATATAGCATAACTTGTCTGCCATGCTAATGCTGATGCTGATGTTTAGCTTTTGCCGCTTGCGGCGTCATAGCTTGGTCGGAGCCTAATCTCGCAGAGTTGGGTGTTCGGTTTGCTTTTTGTGAAGGAACTGATTTTACTGAGGATCATACGCTAGTTTGACTAGTTTGTTTGGATTTTTGATGGACTAGTGTCGCACAAATTTGTTTACGGGAGCGGGATGAGCGCTGTATATTCTATTCAAATCACTCTGGCTCTTGCAATTTCGGAATGTGGGCATTTAGATAGACCGTGGAGTTAGGCCCCTTTTTTTCCTTCTGTCCTAGTGTCTTACCTACTGTTGGAGAAGAACGTGGGAAGCTTTGTGTTTGATCTAGTTATGTATATGCATGATTTCGTGCACCTGTTCAATCAATTGTCTTGAGCGTGCAGAATTCTTTACCTTTGCGATTGACTTTGATGGATTCATTGTTGAGGAAGCTGTTCTCTCATTTTCGTGTTGTTCGTGCGTGCGTGCGTGCATGCGTAATGCAATTTGAGGAATGTGACCTCCATGGCTTGTCGGCCCGACAATGCAATGAGCTTAACGTGACAAGCGCAGGACTCAATAGGGAGGGCGGGTCTTCATGTAACTTCGTGGGAAAGTAATTATTATTTTCTCGTCGAACTTCTTAAAGCTGAAAAAGGTAATTCAATAATAGAAAATTGCGGAAAAAAAAAGTTCCAATTCACTGTTGGTCGAACACGTTTTAAATAATTCGGCGTTCGATACTAATCTATGTTGAATTTTGAATTGAACAATGAGAGGTAATAGATAAAATGTATGAATAGTGTGTGACACGAAAACATTGCACTTGTAAGCAGTAGTTTGTTACTTAGCTGTAATAGTCGTGCCTCGTTCTCACATCTCACTTAAAGGTAGTGATTTAGCTTTACGTACAGTAATTTATTCATAGAGTTCATAACATGAAGATATAGCTGCTTGTTAAATACCAAATAATAGCGTGGCAAAACACCCTCAAATTGTCCATGTAGTAATGGCTTTTCTCATGTAGTAATTTACATTTAAGGTCTCGCATGATCGAATATCCGATGAAAAATGGTGAGCAACCTAAATTTGTGGTAAATCTTTAGTGATCATGGTTCGTAAATCTAATTCTATCTCTGAATAATTGCCCTCCCACGGTGTAATTTTGCTTAACCAATAGCAAAATTCACAACCTTCGCACTAGGTAATTTTTCTCAAATACTTATAAGTTACAACTATTTTCCTTTGTCCAACGATCCAGATTACGTAAGGGACCGATCTTTACCGAGCCTTCATCCAGCAGTTCCGCCCTTCATCCAGCCGTTCCGCGCTGCTCTCTTTCCTCAACCGCCTTCGGAGGAGCAAGGCACAAGAGGAAGGGCAAGCACGACAAGCCACAACACAGCCAACACGCCCTCACAAGGCCGGGCGGAAGAAAAGAGCTCACCATCCCGAAGAAGGCGGCCAAGACAAACGCGACTCCAAAGCCCTCCAGTGCGCTCGCTTACCGAGGGTACATCTCACGCAGCAGCATGCCGTTCCACGTGGTGGTGAACTCAATGGAGAGCGTGAGTACGACCACGCTGGCTTCCAGGTGGGTCAATCCCTCTTGCTGGTTGAGGAGGAGCCCCGTGATCATGGGAACGGCGAACCTCAGCACCTCCTTCCCCAGCTTTCGTCTCTGGAAGAGAGACACTACACGGTGACCGGGGCCAGGCCGGGACAAGTCAGACGTTCTCGCCTGAGGGCTTCCGGCAGTAGCTGTGCTTCTGGCACCATTCGTTGGCGGTGAGCGGTCTACTTCGACAGAGATGGAACTACACTAAGGTAATGAAACATTGTCGACCAATCTCAACACTACTCATCTATTTTATCCATGTAAATGATAAATTGAAATATCATAAGTAAAAGTTAAAAAGCACCCGTATCCTTAGAAATTACTGCTCATGCTTTCTTTTTTCTCTTTTATTGAGCACTCGTCCTCTGTTAATATCAATTCCTCAATTCCTTTAGAGTGCTGCTAAATTACCGTGAAGTTCACGGTACGTAAATCTAATTCTATCGGCAAGTAATTTTTCCCATGCTTAACCAATAGCAAAATTCGAAACCTTTACACTCGGTAATTTTTCTCAAATACTTATAAGTTACTATTATTTCCTTTATCCAACGATCCAGATTCCATAAGGGACCGATCTTTATCGAACCGCAGAATTTTACCCCGGGATCGTAGCTGTTTCGCTTCATCGGACAACCCGAACTAACGATCCGGTAAAGGTACGATCGTTCACGTCCGAGAATTGGTGACGGCAGGCATCAAACGTCGGATTTCGAGCTTTGTCGAGGCTGGTTCTCTCTCTCCCCCATCTTCAAGAAATTCTTCGAGGATATCAGCGCAGACCCATTCTCAGGGCAGGCAGCCTTCGTCAAGTGAACACCGCGCCCGCGCCCCACCCCCGGCCTTCAACTCATCGTCTCGCCGCATCTCTGATCTGTGAGTACACCCAGTCGATTGGTTTTCGCGGTTCCCGGTTGTACTTGGTTTCCGTAGCTTGCGGTCACGCACGTCTCGTGTTCGATGAAATGCCCCGAGCAGTTAAGAGTGTGATCCCCTGGTAAAATTTCGTATGATCCAGTTGAACCCCATTGTGCTTTTTTTTTTTGGGGACTTAAGTAGAGTGATGACCTTGTGCTGAACGCGCAAGAACTGCTCCCGCTAGGATGGCTAGCAGGGGCGTCTCCATCATTTTTTTAGCAGATTATTTTTGCAGTTGATTAGGCGATAAGAAGGACGAAATGGCAGCTAAAAGATGTTCTGAGTTGAAATGCATCCAGCAATCGAAGTTCTAACACTGATCGGTGGGGAAATTGGTTAAAGAGAGGTTTTCGGAGCTTATGCCGGTTTTTTGTTTAGGTTCCGAGGAACACCTAATGTCTCTGGGAAATCAGGTGGAAAAAACCTGGGGTTGGGGGGATTGTGCTAGATTTTGAGTACCCAAGGTCAAACTTTTGTAGTGGAAGCTCATGGGATGAAAATTATGTGCCTGTGAGAATCACCACCTCTTATTCTAGAGAATTTGGACATTTCAAGTTTCAACTCATTTTTATATGCTGAAGTAGCTATCTGGGGGATTGCTTTGGTCCTCATTTTCTTCGTCTTTGATTTCATGTTATTTACCTGGGAGTAGATATACTGCTCTACTTTGATAGAAGACCTAACAACTTGGTGCTCTTCGTTATTTGATATAGCCAAACTGTAAAAAGCTCTTATCATCAAATTGTAGACCTCTAAGATTACAGTGTTTTTCACTCTATGCAGGTAGAATGTGAGACCATTCAGTTGGTCATGAACCCACATTAATGGGAGAAAATTCATTTGCCCACAGAAAATATATGTATTTCCATGACCAGAAGTATCCCCATGAAGCAGTCGACATCCACCACATTGAGGTCCAAAGTAATGGTGCAAAGCGTGTTTTTCTCTCTCTCCTTGCTGCCATCATTGTGGGTGCATTGTATCTTGTCCTTATCAAGGTACATCAGTGACTAGTCAGTGTTTATTTTAATGGGTGAAGTGAAGTGCCCTTGCTCTTAATGACTTCAGCCTGTAGGCCTTCTAATGCTGCAGTATTGGTTATAAGTCTGTATGATATTTTTGTCTCATTCTTTATTTTATTTTGTTTTTATTTTTTAAAGACTCTTGGGGTTTGAAATTGGACTTTCATTTAATCTTGGGTACTTTAAATGTTTAAAGATGCGTGGATGATTGCACTTGAAGTCACCTTATTTGTTCCAATTCTCATTTTACTTTGGCATGAACTCAAAAGAGTCTTTTGGTTATGCTTCGAGTCAAACCTGACACTCCTATTGTGGATAACACTAGTTTGTAACAAAGAGTTCTGCCATGTTAAATCAACCTATTATTGAAATAGTTGAAGTTTAAAATTGGAGTTGACTATTATTATCACATAATTGTTCCAGTTCAGTCTAGTTGTGTCTATGCAGTATTCCGCTGAATATGGAACATGTAGACTGATGATGGTTGTTCTATTTTTGTATTTCTACTTTTGTTCATGTGACAGGAGAAATCAGTTACTCTTCTTTTCTCAAGCTTCCTTCTGTGGGCATTTCTGAGAAAATTGTTGCTTGGGAAACCTGTTAAGAAAGGTCAGAGGAACCTAGTTCCTGTCTACTCTCGAATGGTCTAATTGTATAGGTTTGGTGTCTGACATCATTTCATTTGATAATTCAGAATCTGTGGTGATTATGCCAACTCTTGGGATACAGCTTGAAACTCTCTATCTCAGGTACTTCTATTTCATGTGTACTAATATGGAGTTTGATTGTGGGTTACATGAATTATTCATTTCTAGCTGATGACTTGAGCTCTCTACCTTCTGGTGTAATTGCATGGAAATATTTTATTCTAGTTGCTTAATGTTTATGCTGGATCATATCAGGATTCATGAAAATCATACACTGATTTATAAGTGTGTGAAATTTGATGAAGAATTATGATTCTAAATTAAGGGGTACATATGTTTGTCAAATGTCAGAACTGAGACCAAGTATTTACTCTGCATTTTCTCTCCTCGAATGGAAACTGGCTGTCAATTTTCTCATTGGTTTCATTCGTCCTCTTTGTGTATGCACACTAGTGAATCAAACAATTGCGAAAAAGCCTTGTCGGATCTGTAATGCTTCGTCAGCTCATTTTGTTAAAGCAGGACATAAGTACCATTTAAATACAATATTGGGCCATATTTTTCTAAATTCTTGTTTGGAACAGTGGTCGAATCACACGTCAGTTTGTTCCAGTCAGCAAGATTTTAAAACCAGTGCTACAAGAATGCGTCACACCAGTGACTTGTTATTGGAGCCTTTCTTTGGTTTTGCGTGAGGAAGAACTGACACCCGTTTTCAAGGTACGGCTCTTAATTGAAATACACAAAAAGAGGTGGAGTGAAATGGTGAATTTGTTTGGGCTTTAGAGATAAACATATCAAGAACTTGTCTGTCATTGTCAGGAACTACGTCCACCATTGAAGATGCTAATACCAGTATGGAAAGCACTTTGTGCTGCCACTGGTGAAGGCAGCTCACATTCACGCACAGAGGACGGTGGAGATGCTGAGGAAGGAGTTTGATCTGAGACAAACCCGTGACATGACCGAGCCGTCAATCTTGAAAGACGGAAGCCAGAAGATCCATCGCCCTAAAGTTGGCTGATTGAACCATTATTTTCATTGCTAGAGATGTTCTTTGGCCCAACTGAAATCGAAGTGGCTGCTTCCATGTCTCACCGCACCCCGTTTATATGTGGCTATATATGCATACGCATCTGCTGGGATATTCAGGTGAAAGAGTAGTGTGAAAAACCACGGGAAACCCATTGGAAGCTGAAGCCGGAACCGACGAAAATTCGATTGATTTTAACCTGAACTCTCGGCCCAGGCAAAGAGTAAAAGACTGCCAGGTCGAACTCACTCGTGAACCGGGTCCTTGATTCAACGATACACGAGCGTCGGGAAGACGAGTCGAAGTGCACATAGGTCTGGATTTACTTCCGGAAAATTAGCACCGTGGTTGTTGGTATGCGATGGCCGATGGGTCATTGTTGAGACAAGCACGAACATATTCAACATACAAGTGAACGGAGAGGGAGATGGGCTTGCTCGGCCTGGGCTAATGTAAAATTCATGAAGTTTGCGCACTCGTACACGCTGATAGCGACGCGCGCCCACGCGAACCACGAGCCTGCAGCTCTTTCTTCTTTGCATAAATATGACAAAGACGGCAGGCATTTCTTTTGCATATGTCGTCACGGGTAATAACAAATGAAAAAGTATGAAAAACCCGGGAGCGCCTTCGATAGCAATTGTATTACAAACATCTCCTGATTAATTGATTACAAGTTATAAGAATTTGTAAATTTTAATAAATATGTATAATCGTTGGTGACCTTCGTGAATGTAATCCGTTTAATTAGAAAAACCGACAGGTCCACTCGAGGAAAATATGGCGCATTAGATTATGAAGGGGGGTACTGATAATTAAGTGAAATCTAGTATTGTAATGTTTAATCACGCATAGTCAACGAACGTGGTTTAAGATGAAGAGAGAAAGCGATCATTTTCGTGCATTTGTTATGAAATGTGGCTCCGGTTCGATATTAATTTTATTTAATTTCCCCCCAATTGCTCACAAGTTTTCCACGTCGAGTTAATTATCCTACTGGTAGCTGAAGCACCTAACACCTCTTCTGCTAACTTGTGGGTGCACCCTCTTTTGTGGACCCTGATAATCAGGAGCACCAACCTTTTTTTTTTTTTTTTTTACTTTTTCTAATTTTCCTGTTCATGTTCGTACCAATTTTAAAAGGAAAATTAATCGACAATCTTTGTGTTGATGAAATTAATCAATACTTAATAGATAGAATTATAACATATCTGAATTTCATGTTCAATTTATATGACCCATTCTTAAAATTAGAGCATGTAAATCCCACGTTGGAGAAAAAAATTTATACGATTTAAAAAAAAAAAAAATCGAGGCTACGAAATTTATGAATGTGGAGAGTAGCCACTCTAGAGATGAGGACCTTCACTTATAGCCCAAAAATTATTTGGATGGGAGGAACGCTTAGCATCTCGGCCGCAAATGCCCTCGCTCTCGAGCAAAATTACCACTCCGCCATCCTTATGTATCCTCCCCAAATGTAATTGCGAATAATATCATGAAAAAGAAAAAAATTAGAAAATGAGCAGTCTAGGTCATGATGAAAATAATATTATTAATGCAAATCAAGATCCGTATTGGCGTTCTCATAAAAGTATTGTTTAACGAGTGTCTCCAAACACTTGTTAAGTATATATCTAGGATAATAGACACCAATCCAAATTATTTAAATATCTTTGCACCGATTCAAAGGATCTTTCATTCTGTTTGTCAAAATTCATGATGGAAAGTTATTACATTTTATTAAGGACAATATTCTATCTATAATTGCTATATAATAACTGTGCTGTTATAATTAATCTTGTAATTAAAACTAGTTTTCAAATATACACTGCGACTTAATAAGCTAAAAGAAATCAATAAAATGTTTTTGATAGTTTTGGTTCCTTATTTTAGTTATATAATTTAGAAATTTTACCTATTTCAATAATTTTTCGTTGAATTTAATTGATAATAAATGAAAAATTATTATTTTTATAAATGAAATGTACATAATGATCTATTCAAGGAAGTAGGAATACCAGTCAAATCATGTTAAAAATAGTTTATACTTAAAACTATCTATAATTAGAACATTGTTGTAAAATATTGTATTGTGGTGAATATATAATAGAGAAGAGATTGAGAAGAGAAAGCAATTGAACACAAGAGATAGTAGAGAAAGCCAGAGAAGATGGTGTGACTGTTTATTTTGATAGTTGTAATTGTACATCAAAACTAAACTCCTATTTATAGGAGAACAAGAATATACTTATTATTAATATCAATGTATCGAATGATACATGTACTAGATAAGGGAGATGAACGTTCATTGTATAGGAAGATGTACTTAGAAAGTATGATATAAATGTACCATAATAAGTACATTAGATAAGATGAATATAATGAATATTCATTCATGTATTTCATCCATTCATGTATTTCATAACACTCCCCCTTGAATATTCATTGTATTAATTATGATTGTGCATCAAATGATACTGCCTCATTAAAAACCTTAAGCCGGAAAAACCTAGTGGGACAAAAACCGGACAAAAGGGAAAAAGAGTGCAGAGCACAAATGTTATGATATCTCCCATTTATAGATGCATTAATTGCCTCGTTAAAAATTTTAAGCCGGAAAAACCCTGTGGGAAAAAACCGGAAAAAAAGAAAAAAGAGTGCAATGCATATATAACCACTACAGGGGCTAATCAATTTTGCATATTGTGAACTCGCCGCATATTAATGCTGGAATGTATAGTTCATAATATCTCCCCCTCAATTGAGCCATATAGCCACTTCTAGGGCTAATCAATCTTGTATCTTATGAACTCGCCGCATACTAATGCCATATACTAATTTCTCAAAAGTTGATGTTGGCAATGATGGTGTAAAAAGATCTGCAAGATTATTTATGGATCGAATCTGTTTAACATCAATTTGTCGACTTTCTTGGAGTTCATGAGTATAGAAAAATTTGGCGAGATATGCTTGGTCCTATCACCTTTGATAAATCCTCCCCTGACTTGTGCAACACAAGCGTCATTATCTTCATAAATTATAGTGGGAGAATTTGTAACCGGTATTAAACAACAAGAATTATGAATATGCGTTATAACGGATCTTAACCAAACACACTCTCTTCCAGCTTCATATAAAGCAATAATCTCAGAGTGGTTAGAAGATGTAGCTACTAGTGATTGCTTCGTAGAACGCCAAGAAATAGCGGTGCCGTTATAACAAAATAAATACACGGTTTGAGAACGGGCCTTATGTGGATCGGATCTATATCCAAAGATTAGTTATCTAACTAAACCGAGTTAGTGGAATCTTTGGAATAATATAATCTCAAATCTATGGTTCCTCGGAGATAACGGAAAATATGTTTAATTCCATTCCAATGTCTCCGAGTTGGCTCGTAACTAAATCGTGCCAATAAATTTACCGCAAAAAACGATATCCGGTCTCGTACATTGTGCCAAGTACATCAAAGCCCCAATTGCATTGAGATATGGTACTTCAGGACCAAGTATCTCTTCATTTGATTCTCTAGGACAAAATGGGTCCTTTTGGGGATCTAGAGACCTTACAACCATAAGGGTGCTCAATGGGTGAGCTTTGTCCACGTTGAAGCGTTTAAACAATCTTTCAACGTATGCTGATTGATTGACGATTATTCCATTTGCTTTATGCTCAAGCTCTAGACCAAGACAAAGTTTGGTTTTACCCAAATCTTTAACTTCAAACTCCCTTTTCAAATATTCAGCAGTTTCAGCTAACTCTTCTGGAGTTCCAATTAAATTTATATCGTTGACATAAACTGCTACAATAGCAAATCCGGTTTCTGATTTCTTAATAAACACGCATGGGCAGATAGGATCATTCTTGTACATTTCCTTAATTAGGTACTCACTTAGGCGTTGATACCACATGTGACCAGATTGCTTTAACCCGTACAAGGATCTTTGCAATTTTATTGAGAATAAATTGCGGGGAGTGCATGCTTCAGAATTTTGAATCCCTCGGGAATTTTCATATAAATATCGAATCTAATGAGCCATATAAATATGCCGTCACAACGTCCATAAGACGCATTTCCAATCTTTCAAAGATTGCTAGGCTAATGAGAAAACGAAATGTAATAATATCCATCACAGGTGAATATGTCTCATTATAATCAATCCCAGGTCTCTGGGAGAATCCTTGGGCAACGAGTCGGGCTTTATACCTGACAACCTCGTTTTTCTTATTTCATTTTCAGATAAATACCCATTTATATCCAACGGGCTTTACATTATCGGGGATACGAGTTACAGGTCCAAAAACCTCTCGTTTAGTTAGGGAAGCTAATTCAGCCTTAATTGCTTCCTCCCACTTAGGCCAGTCTTGCCTTTGACGACATTCAATAATAGATTGCGGCTCACAATCATCATCCATAATTTTATGAGTAACTGAGAATGCAAAAGTATCATCAATGATGATTTCATTTTGATCCCAAATTTCATTATAATATGTAATGGAATTCTCAGTATTACCGGGATTGGTGTTCGTTTCATGGGTTTGCGTCTTTTCAGGGGCAATAAGCTCTTCAGGAACAAGCACAACACCAGGCTCTTCTGCAGCGGATTCCTGATTCTTTCCCCTTCGTTTTCGAGGAGCAGTATCTTTTGATCCTATCGGTCTACCACGTTTCAAGTGCAGGGGATTTCGATCCATTTTAGCTTGTTCTTCGGGAACAGCTATTCTAGCTGGAGCATTTGCAGCTGGAATATGAGACTTCGTTAGCTTAGTAGCATCATTAAATGCATCAGGAAGTCTATTCGCCATAGCCTGTAAATGGATTATGCGCTGCACCCCGTTTTCACATTCATGAGTCCTTGGGTCTAATTGAGATAAATTTTTCTCATTCCGGAGAAAAACCCTAACCGGTTTTTGTTTTGCGGTCATGGAAGTTGTAGGTATCCCAATTGATGGAAACCCGGTCTCATCGAAATGACAATCCGCAAACCAGCAAAAAAGATCACCGTAGTTGGTTCTAAGAACCTAATGATAGACGGTGAATTAAACCCAACATAAATGCCCAAACGGCGTTGGGGACCCATTTTCGTCCTTTTTGGCGGTGCTATAGGCACCTGCACTGCACAACCAAATGTGCGTAGATGTGAAACATCCGGTTCATAACCAAGGACCATTTGAAGGGGAGATTGTAAAAGATTAGCAGTGAGGCGTAATCTTATTAGAGCTGCCGCATGCAAAACTGCATGACCCTATGCTGTATCGTTGAGATTCGTTCTCAATAATAGAGTGTGGGCAATGATTTGGATACGTTTAATCAAGGATTCTGCCAATCCATTTTGAATATGAACATATGCAACCGGGTGCTCAACCTCGATTCCGAGTGAAGCACAATATGTATCAAAACTCTTTGATGTAAATTTACCAGCATTATTCATCCTTATGCTCTTAATTGGATAATCAGGGAATTGTGCCCGGAGCTTTATAATCTGCGCAAGTAAACGTGCAAATGCGACATTGAGCGTAGATAATAGGCAAACATGAGACCATCTACAGGATGCGTCCACTAATACCATAAAATATCGAAATGGTCCACTTGATGATTGTATTGGTCCACAAATATCACCCTGAATTCTTTGCAAGAATAAAAGAGATTCAAGATTAACCTTTGTTATAGAAGGTTTGATAATGAGCTTTCCTTGTGAGCAAGCATCACAATTATAATCTTTGGACAACAATACATTTATATCTTTTAAAGGGTACCCTTTTGTATTTTGAATTATCCTACGCATCATTGAAGCGCCAGGATGACCAAGGCGATCATGCCACAGTCCAAACTGATAAGGGCTTACCAATCTCTTGGATGTGGTGGCGTAGGTTTCAACAATCTTAATCATGACACAATACAAACCCATAGAAGAAGCTTCTAGCTTCTCATGGATGGTCTTCAGGCCTATCTTATAAGAGGAAATGCCAATGTATTCCTTATCTTGCTCATAAATAGTCTCAATATGGTACCCATTACGGCATACATATTTGAAATTGAGCAGATTCCTTTTTAATCTAATGCTTAGAAACGCATTCTCAATATGCAGGACTGTGCCATTTGGCAAAATAATTGTGGCATTCCCAAAACCATCAATAATCGGAACGGGATCCGATATTGTATGGATTTGCGCCTTACGCAATGTCATACTCGAGAAAAAGTGTCTACTACGAAATATAGTATGTGTTGTTGCGCTATCAAGCAAACAAACATCTTCATTTTTCTCGGTATTTTCCATTTGTGACAACTTCAGGTGTCAAGTATCATAAAAGTTGCATATAATCCTTGTAAAATCAAATCCTTAAATTAATTAAAAGGATTTTGAAATATCAACTGCCACTTCAGGAGCAGAATGATACTTTTAGATTGGAAATTTGGCTTCGAGCCAAGAAAAAATAAAAATGAAGAATTGATAGAAGAAGATGAATTATAAGTTGATTAATAAAATGAATACCCACCTTGCAAAAATTACTTACTCTCGGTAGATCTTCGTGCTGACAAAAATTACTTATTCAGTCGGTAGATTCTAGTGCTGATAACGTGTTGTAAAATATTGTATTGTGGTGAATATATAATAGAGAAGAGATTGAGAAGAGAAAGCAATTGAACACAAGAGATAGTAGAGAAAGCCAGAGAAGAGGGTGTGACTGTTTATTCTGATAGTTGTAATTGTACATCAAAACTAGAAGTAGGAGTACAAGAATGTACTTATCATTAATATCAATGTATCGAATGATACATGTACTGGATAGAGGAGATGAACCTTCATTGTATAAGGAGATGTACTTAGAATGTATGATACAAATGTATCATAATAAGTACATTAGATAAGATGAATATAATGAATATTCATTCATGTATTTCATCCATTCATGTATTTCATAACAAACATCTCTATAAAATAAGCTTTAATTACAAGTAAATTCTATAATTAGATTATACAATTAACACAATTGCTAACTATTACCTATTAACATAAAAATAATATATGATACCTTATGTTTTTCGTCTATTATTTATGCATTATAATTCATATATTGTTAATAAACTACATTAAAAAAATTCATTATTTAAATATAATAGACGTAATTATCATAAGGTATACATTAAAAGATAATGACAATTTAGAATAACTTTACATTATTGAATAGTTGTATGGTACAATTAAATTAGGTAGTTAATTTAATTTATAGTTTAATTAAGTAACATGATAAAAAAAATGTTTTTTTGATACTATTAGACTGTTCTATCAAGAAACACTCAAATATAAATGTATCATGAGCATAAAATAATTAAAAACTATTGTGTACTTTAGATATATTCAATTAGTAAAAATGCAATGTCATTTTTGGAATATAAAAGTAGGAGCCATCCCATGCTAAATGGAATGAGCATCGCTCGGCCCCCTCAGAAGAATAGCTATCCTTGATCTAATTTTTTGAACTAAACGAGGGAATAAATATGCCATCATGGATAAATTCGGTATAGAGTAAAAGTGCAATTCAGTTCATATTTGCAACACTAACTTTTTTAATTTGAGGAACCGCCATCGATATACAAAGCTTGTCTAATCTCGAACATATTTGCTATCAAACACTATCGTGCCTACGTTTGATCATTGGGATGAGGATTTAAATAGAATTAGAACTTGACCGGGTATGAAATCTTATAAATCTTACATAAGATTGGATTTAAATCATGTGCAAGATTGGATTGTGAATAAAATCACGATTATTATTATTACTTTTTTTTAAAAGGGACGTTGTTGAAGAGAAAAGAGGGAACTATTGCTCAATGCTCAAAAGACCACATAGTCTTCGTTTAAGGTCGAGCCATTATATCGTGGTCACCTTAGGCTTCTTTTTTTTTTTTTTTTTAATCGGTCCAAAAAGTCTTAAATTTGTTGCATTTTTATCAATTCGGACCTAAAACTTTTAATTCTGTTAATTGAGCACTAAACATTTTTACATTTTGCTAATGAAGTCTATGCAACCAATTTTAGCTAGAAATTGTCGATATGGATGTTAGCTATCTTTTATGACACCGTCAACACTAATGTAAATAATTTTACATATTTTTTTTTGTTAACCCTAGGTCAACGAGGTTGTCGGCCTATGGTTAGGAAAAAAAAGGAAAAAGAAAAAAAGAAAATATTATTAAAAATTTTCTACGTCAACGCTAGCGGTATCATGTAGGATAATTAACATCCACGTCAATGATTTCCAATTGAAATTAGTTAGATGGACTTAATTGATAAAAAACAAAAATGTTTAGCAATCAAATGGCAAAATTGAAAATTTTAGTATATAATTGGCAAAAGTGCAATAGGTTTATGATTTTTCAAACAATTTTTTATTTTTTATCGTAATGAGGGCAATTGTACATGTAATTTTCTTTCAAAATGTTCAGAAAATATTTATATATGTAGAAGCATAGTTACGGATATTAGAGAATTCCCTATGAGATTAGAATATTTATTTTTCCATACTTATTATTCGACTCCCACACCCTGCAAAGAGGCAGGACAAAAGTCTGAGAGTGAGTGTTAGAGTAGGATTAGCGTAGAACCGACCAAAAAAATAAAATGAAGTGTAAATTGAAGTAAATATAGTAAAGATGTAGTTTATTTATTTATTTATTAATTCTCTTTCCCTCTTTTTTGAAAATTCTAGAATACTGAGATGTTGTCAAAACCCTCTTCGTCTCTGCTCCTTACTCGTGGCCGTCGAGCTTCACTCCAATCCTTGCTCATCATCACGAGTTATGCCTTGCCGTTGCTAGTCACTTAGGATTTATTTGTTAACTTGCGCAATAGTGATTGATTCTACTCTTTTGTTCTCGAAAACAAAAAAAAAGAACAGAAATTCGTTTAGTAAATATTTTGTTTCGGGAAAAAATTTATTATTGAGAATAGATTTACAATAGAATCAAGAAATAAAAAAAATTATTTATTTATTTCAAGGAACAATTTAAGAATTAAGCCCAATTTATTTTTCTTTTCTCTCTTTTCTTTTCTTCTTCTCTCTTCTTCTTCCTCCTAGCTGATCACCGGCCACTGTGGCGCTAGCAGTTGTCGGAGGCTAGCTTGGCCATTGCAAGCCTCAGCCTCACATATCTAGGCGAGGCCGAGCCTCGTCGGTGGCTGGGCAAGTCTTACATTGTCAAATATTGTTATTGGAAATAGAATAAAAAAGAATATTTTTAAGTGGAAATTATTTCCGGGAACAAAATAATTACCAAGCGCATCTTTAGTAAATTTGCAATGTTGTCAACACCCAACAATGCCTACTATGGACTTTATTCGTTATGGGACTCTCTCTCAATTGTGAGTTGTCAAGTGCCTAGGTAGCTATGAGCATCGAAGTCGAGCACCGAAGTCCATCAACAAAATGAGCGACGTGGGGTGACGTTGTCAAGTATCCAAGCAGCTGTGAGTGCCGAAGTCCATCAACAACTACGACATAAAGAAAAAAACATGTCCGATTAGACTGTAATTTGAACATTCACTTTGCTAATGTAGTTGTGTTGGGTTAATGATCGAGAGGAGGAGCCACTAGCATTGCTCGAGTTGAAGGTATTATCGAATATAGGCGTGATAATTTTCCAAAAAGTCTTAAACTTATTTTATAATAGCCAATTCGATTCCAAACCTTTCAAATTGTGCCAATTTAGTTATAAACCTATTACACGACAATGAATTTAGTCTTAAATATTTCAATTGTGCACATTTAGTTTAAACTTTTTAACAATCTGTCAATGACTATAATTTTATGATTGCACTAACAAATCATTGAAAGGTTTATAACTAAATTTTTGAATAATCAAAATGTTCAAGACTAAATTAACACAATTGAAATGTTTATGATTGAATTGGCCACTGCATAATAGGTTTATAATTGAATTGTTATAATTACAAAGTTCATGACTGAATCAATCATCGTACAATAAAATTAGGACTTTTTGGACAACTTCCTCGATTCGGGCCATCGTGAAGTGTGCATAAAAATTCATTGTCTTTTTTCTTGGAATTTTTTTTTTTTTTTTGGGTAAATTTCCAACTGTTACAAGCTGAAATTAGGAAGGAAAAAAAAAGAAAAAGAAAAGGGGAAATACAGAAACCGAAGCAAGACAGCCCTACAAAATATGCATACCACAAAATACAAATGGGGAGATCTCTCCATCACTCCACACGACCTGGTGCTCGCACAACCCCTCCTCCTCCTCCTCCTCCTCCTCCTCAAACCCTAATTCCACCTCCCCTCCTGTAGTATTCCCTCCTTCTCCTCAGAAAGATACAGGAATTCAGAATTGTGTACATCAAAGTCCAAGCCTTTCTAGCTCGCCGCACCCATCTGGTAAAACAGATGGTGTTTTTTTTCTCTTTTCTTTTTTTTGTCTTTTTCTTTTCACGTGTTTGTGGATTAGATTTGCAAAGTCCTCTTGAATCCGGCTTCTGGGTATTTTATCTAGCATTGAATTTGATTGAATTGCTCGTTTTTTATGCGCTGTATTCGTTTATTTCAGCAATTTGTGAGCTTGATATGGTTGGAGCTTGTTATTAATTTCTTTTGCTGCATATTTGATTTGGAACTGTGCTGGCGTGTTTGATGACGATCTTAATGACGAGAGGAACGGACGATGATGTTGGATGGAAATTGAGGTGTTGGGTTTTTTGTCTTCTTTGGTCCTTTAAAATCTTTGAACAAAGAAATGAAAGAAGAGAGCATTGATTTTAAGGGAATGCAACCCTGATCAATGCTTCCGTTGATCTGTACCGGTTCTCCGTTAAAAACGTTGGGCAATGTCCAGATATGAAAAATTAGATTTTAGGTTATCTTTCTACATGAAGAGATGATGGGCTCAGACATGGTGTCTTGTTTTTGCTGTTTGTCCAGAGTGAGCGTGGATGGATTTGCGTGTTGTGCTGATTGAAGAATTGTTCTCGTCGATGCGCTGAAGCTTCTGATCGTAAGGCGTTGATGGAGGCTAATCTATTCGATGTCAATCACTTGGATGCCGATGTGCTTTTGCCCCCGAGGAAGCGTCTGCTTGCGGGACTGAAGAGACAGAATTGCGAGAGCGATTGTGCTTCTCATGCCTCCTGCTTTGCCTCGTCATCATCATCCTCACCGTCGAGTGTATTCGATGCTCATCTGAATAATTTGTTGCGTGCTCATACCGGTGATTCTGACCTTTCGCCTGAAGAAATTGTGGAGGCATCAAAATCAGCTGCTGCAGCTAAAGCTAAAGCTGCAAACGCCGCAAGAGCTGCAGCAGAAGTGAAGGCCGCCATTGCAGTGAAGGCAATGGCAGCTGCCAGAAGCGCTTTGGAATTGGTTGCCTCTTTTCCGGAAGAATTAGGAAATAAGGACAGGAGTCTAAAAAGGAATAAGCTGCAGAAGCATGTTCCAGTTCACTCTTTGTACAAAAATCAGAGGGCTGTTGAAAGTTGTGGGGAAGACGAAGAACTCGCACGAAAGCTGCATCGAGCTATAAATAGCTCTCCTAGGATTTCAAAGAATTCATCGAGCTCTGACTCTAAGGGTCAGAGGAAGAGACCCAGAATCTTGCCTAATCTAGATGAGACTAGGGTTCCAAATGCAGGTGTACTACCGGGGGAGATTTCACCGAAGTGCAACGGACATGCTGTAATGGGTGAGATAGATTCGGAGGGATCTACGTATGAGGTAAACGTACTTAAGGAGGATGAAAATTGGGAATCCAGTCGGTCAAAGGAGAGAGTTTGGGATGATGGGTGCAATGCCGGTAAAAAGAGGGGAAGAGTGAAGTTAAAGAAGTTACCTTTGAGCATCTGTACCTCTAAAGATCAGGCAAACCCGAAGGATGAGTCGAATAGTAGACGCTCCCCATCGAGTGAACAGAAGACGGGCAAGCATGTTGCTGGCAATGTGCCTTTGTTTTCTGTAGAACATTCTAAGGATGGTGTGAGGCTGTTCGAGGCCACTCCAATTTGGAAGTGTCAGGAGTTTAAGGCTCCCGCATGTGTCAAACAAAATAAAGTCGTGCAGTCGTAATGACGAATAAGCAAATTTTGTTTGTGACTGTTATGATGAGAGTCAGTCGATAGCTGAAATAGGGGGTCCTGATTTTCGTTTGAGAGAACGGCCTTTTGTCTGATTTTTTTGACCTTCTTTTTTGCTGCTTTCCCTTTGTTTGTAATCAGTTGAACGCATGCATGTATATTACTATTTGTATGTTCTTTTGCTTGAATCCGGGCTCTGCACTGCATATCTACTGTATTCTGCTTGAGGTTAGAAGAGGATAAGGATGTAATGTAATGCCATTTTGCTCATAAGATCTTGTGCTGCCAAAGGATAAAGTTTGAGGTTGTCGTGTGGCTCGATCTCATTAATTTTTCCCAGTGAGTATTGCTTCCGGGCAGCATGGTTGCAGCTCGTACAGACAGTCTCTGTCTCTGCCTCTGCCTCCGCCTCCGCCTCTACAATGCATATTGCATTCCTGGCACACGACATGGTTCCTGATGAAGACTTGTTCCTAGTATTTTCATCTGGCAATTTGTGAATGGGACATGAAATGGCCATGAAGATTTCTGTCACCATTCTTAAGGGGTATAAGACGGTCGTGAGACATGGGGCTGCTCCAATCCTTGGCTTCCTCCCTTCAATTGACTGGTGAGAATTTGTAATCTCCAGAAGTCCAAAGCATCGCTTTACTTGCATGGCATTAAGGAATATTTGCAGAATACATTCACTCGACGATAATCTTCGGTTGGTTCACCTTTCTCCCTTTTCCTTCTCTCCCATTTGATTTAGGTTGGACCGACCCACCCATGTTTGCTTACCCATAAATCCAACGTTTTGTGTGTGGTTTTGAGAATTAACTTAATTTGCTTTAGAACGAAATGATTATTTCCTAAGGCATCTTTTCGTGTTAAGGTCATTAATGTTTAAATTGCAAAGTGATGCTAACTGCACGCTTGCATTCTGAGCATCACTTTGCAATTGAGTTCTTTTTTTTTTTAATGGTCAGAATATTGTAATTGATTTCACTCATCACATGTTCGAGTTTTGAAAACTATACTCGTACCTACGATATTTTCATGACTCAGCTAATCTGACCCTGCCTAACCCTGCTGAATCTCTTGATGCATTTTTTATATTTTCTCAAAAGTAATAATTCTTCGCTTGAATTTGGGGTTAGCGCTCTAAGTTTTCTTTCAAGACGTTGACATATAGAAAAAAAAAAGGGCATACTATGACTACTTTCTTTTCTTCCCTTTTCTAAATGACAATATCCTAAGAACAATCAATTCTCAAAGCTAATCCTCAAGGTGTTAAAATTCCAATTCGAACCAAGTTGCTCTTTTCGATAGTGCGAACCACTTGTCCATAAATAACCCGTCATTCAAGCGAAGATAGAGTACTGTCGTACAGTGAGGATTCATCGGTTTCTTGAAAACTCTGTCTGAAAAGAGAGAAAGCAAACAAACGATCATCTCAAGAGCTCGGGAGTTGAGATGTGAATTACGCACGGAGGGAGTCGGCAAATTTGACAAACTGGGGGTGAAGTGAATTGAAGAGAAGCGTTGTGCGTCCATGTCGGTCTCTCCTACATCAACCGATGAAGAAGATAAGATTGGACACTTGGACCAAGCAAAAGGGCAAAAGGGCAAAAAAAGCTAAGCTGGCTTTTCTATTCAATTACTCCAAAACCAACAATTCGCACCCCCTCGCTCTCACTAGTCACTAGTAGATGATGACATAGCCCACCTACTTGCTCTGCTTCTGTCCCTTTCTCCTGTCCCAAAAAATAAGCAAAAAATTTAATGAAATTTAGATAAATCGAAAAAGGAGTGAGCTTCAAGACTAGGGTATGACATCAATAAGACGTGGCCAAAACTAGAAGTTAGAATTTAAAGTGTAATAATAGGCTGGGACCACTGGCCCCCACCCTCTTTGGAGTGCTCTCTTCTCCTGAAGGCGCCCCCCCCGACTGTGTAGTCGGCACTAAAGAATCGTCTTGAGAAATATAAAAAAATCAAAGAGTGTGTCTTAATCTATTCCTTTCAAAGATAAACACGCAAGACGAGTGGGGTCCCCCATCTCATTTTAACTCCATTTTAGACCGATTCAGAATATTAAAACTCAGTTATTTAAATCGATTTACTGAATAACGTAGCACCCTATAAAGTGGATACCTGACGGATATCCATCACATCGCTTAATTAATGGAATTTAATATCATTTGATGTCGTTCCTTTGCCTCGTTTTATTCGATTTTCCGAGACATATATGTGTGGATCTTAATACGTCTTCATTGTCCAGAGAATGTTTAAAACATACGAGGGCCACACCATACATCATAGACTTTTTCGGGATTTCTCTAGCCGCAGCCAGTGTAATAATATGACCTACCCAATTAGGGTTTGATTATGGACCTTCAGAAGAACTTGATTATAAAACTACCTTCAAGCTCATTGTCGTTCGATGTGGTAAACCTAACACCAGTCCTTTTTATCCAGGCCGTGTCCGGTTCTTTTTGCCGTGTCTTGTTTTCTGGTCATATCGAACGTGTTTTTATGAAAGACACGCACGCTTCCAGGCACCATGGGTTTGCGATAATTAAGGTTTGCCTTGCCAAGTGCGAGGAAACCCACTCGGGCATATTGAACAGTTCATCGTTAAGTCAATTACCTTTTCAACTGTCGATACAAAGAGACAAAAGGTACCGAAGAAAAAGAACCGTGGCGGCAGTAATTATATATAAATATAAATTCCAATGTCAAACAAAACAAACAAATTCCAAAAGCCAATATTGTCTTGTGTTTTCGTTAAAAGCCACCAGCTAATATACAAGCCATCAAAAAGGCCTATCCGCTCCTCGTCATTTCCCAGAGAGGATAAAAAAATATTAACTTTACATCTGTTAGCAGAGAAAGAATCTCTTTCGAAAGAAAAAAAAACCACCAAAATTAAGTTTTAAAAAAAGGGTGAAAGGGGCTTCAAAAATGCTTTAGAATTGCAGCCAGAGCGCCCAACCCTTTCATTTGCCCACCTTGATCTTAAGGTTGCTCACACCAACTTCTAGCTTGTCAACTCTTGAATCATTTCTCGTGACATTATCGGTCGAGTCTCTCAGAACGAGCCATGGATGTTGCAGGCAGTGCTGAGCAGTAGGCCGCTTCTCTGGTGCAAAGTCAAGAAGAGGGCAGAGGAACTCAGAAAGCTCGAGAGCATCAGTCTCAGAAAACTTGTATTTTTCAACGAGTAACCGATCTAATGACCAGAATTTCAATCTCCTGATCCTTTTCAGATCGCCATATCTGTCAAAGAAATCCTTGGATTGAGCTCCACTGGTGGCAATCTGCACACAAAGGGATATAATATAGCCCACCCTTAAAAGCCATGATCACATATATAAAGAAAGGAAGACTAAGATATAAATGAGGCAAGCTTACCTTTTTTGGAATCTTCCCAAGAAGTTCCATCATCAATGCTAGGTGATCCTAACCCAACAAATAAAATTTCAGTGTAAAACACGATCTTAATGCAGATAAAGAAACTTCCACCTTTTACCAAGTAACAATGACAAACTGTTGCGCGATGGATAGTCAACATCATAAAAATTCAACCAAGCACATATAGACTAAAAACGATGAAGAGATTGCAAATATAATTTATAATGGAAAATACATCAAGAGATCTGAACAAGTCAACGGTTGACATATGGATTGTCCAAACCTTCAAAGCTTAATGACTAACAGAATTTTTTACCCAAAAAAACAAAAAAAATGACTAACAGAATCAAACTCAATAACAATTTAACAAATTATCATCTCAGCCATAGTATTTCCTTGTTGACCATTTCAAGGTAATTTGCAGGTAATACCTAATAATCATAGAACAAGCAAACTGACAAATGAAATATCATGAGAACAATCATTGTGGAAGTATGCTAACAGCGCCACCGCTGCTGACCTAGAACCAATAGCATGCATTTACACACAAGCAGAGACCATTTTTTGTGCCTGAGATGGTTTTACTTTTTAAGTTGTCAAGAAAAATCTAAAATCTTTACTCCAAACTGCAAAAATATCAAGAGCAGCTTTCATGGAACTAACAAGTCAACCTTTACAAGCAAGGTATACCCATTTCTGGCCAATATTGTTTAGTATCAAACATGAAATGATCAGTTCAACTCATGCAATTATTAGACAATAAAAAACATGATAGGCAAAGTGATCTTACCTCATCCTCACTGAAGCCTTGACCACCTTTAGGAGCAAATAATATGTCACCGGTAGCAAGCTCGAAGGCAGTGCAGGCAAATGACCACATATCTACAGAAAAGGAATAACCAGACTGGAGTACAACTTCGGGAGCTCTATACTGCCTTGTTTGAATTTCTTCTGTGAACGGCTTATCCACCCAACATGCATTCCCGAAATCCACAATCTTACACCTTACATCAATCCCATCTAAGCTTCTCTTGAGCTTCGTAGCCGCATCTCCCATTGATTCTCTTCTTGCTGAAATCTTAGCAGCAGCTCTCCTTGCTCTCCTTTTCAATTTTTTCTCAATGAGGCTCATGGTTGCACCACCATTGAGATTGCCCTCAGGCCTTTCAAGTATAGGAGAGACACCAGACCTCACTGGGTCTTTAGATGGATCAATAGTGGAACAAAGGAGGATATTTTCAGGCTTCAAATCGGTATGGAGCAAACCAACTTCTCTATGCAAGTAATCCAGACCAATCAAGATGCATTTACAGATTTCTCTCACTTTGTTCAATTCAAGGCCTCTATATCGATTGTACTTGGTTAGTCTAAGTAAGCTATCGCCAAGAAATTCAAGGACCATACAGAGATGCTGCCCATTTGGGCCAGTATGCTTAAAGTGGTCAACCAGTTGCACAACACATTTTGAATTTGATGGGTCACCCTTGGCAATTGCCGATAACAGTTCGATCTCGTGTAAGGCGGCTTGTGCAAATTGTGCTGCACTTTTCTGGATTTTAAGAGCGACATATTTCTGGAAGTAAACAAAAAAAAAAAAAAATCCATATTCAGGACATAAGCATGGAGCAAAGCAACTAAGAAAGAAGAGGGAGCATGTAGTTAAACTAATAAATTACTTTGGCTTTATAGATCCATCATAAACTTCAGACAATGAAGAGGTGGTGCTCTGATCCCATTACCATATAATTAATTGATTGCTTGAGACCATAATGGAAAATGATGACTGTCATGATTCTGTGTCAATAAATTAGGTAAATAACAGGAGAACGTTGTGCGCATTGTCAGTATTTAATGTGGAGATTCATTAAACATTCAAATTATGAGGGCACCAGGCTCATAGGAGACCGCAACTGGAGACATTCAACCCATGCTAATCTAAGATAAGCTCTTTCTTTAAGCCACTACAGCTCAGACTACACGACGTCAGGATCCCCCGGCAAAAGGGTGTACTGAAATATGAGCCCCCTTAAAATCATTAGCCAGATGAGTCCAAGCATGTAACTTTACAGTTCAACTTAGCACTCCTTATAAACCATGGCAAAAACAAAACAACCCCAGAGAAGGAAGATTTAAGGATCAACGCATGGCTTTAGATCAGGAGCAAAACCATCCAAAGATCATTCAGAGAAAGGCGCTATCTTCATCAAGACGACACATTTTCTAGGTCATTCCCACCCCACCCGAAAAAAAAAAAACGGTGATCCCAGATCATAAACAACCATGATCAACAATAACCAAAACAACAACACCCCCCGTTTGAAAATACACGGAACGGTACCTACATCATAAGCGCAAACAGCTTCATGATCCATTCCAAAAAAAAAAAAATTGTTTATAAAAATATCACTCATCAGTCATCACCACCGACGATCAGACTCTTCCCAACGCGATTTCAACCAATGAACAGCCATCATCATTCCAAAAAAAAAAAAAAAAAAAAAAAAAAGAACGAAAATTTAATAAAAATGAATCAGGGAGAAGTCATCCAATCGTCAAAAATCGAATCAATAAAAAGGAATCGTCCTCGCTCCTCAACATTCGCGCAGAACCAACGACACCAGATCAAAACCACCTCTCTATAACAATACCCCAAACACCAGCAACGCCCACGATCAATCCAAAGCCAAATCGCCACAAGTCAAAACGAACCGAAACCATCACAGAGAGAGAGAGAGAGAGAGAGAGAGAGAGGTGTTTACGGAGGATCGAGTATCGTAGGCGAGCCAGACGGTGGAGAACTGGCCCCACCCGAGCTTCCTCTGGGCGATGTAGCGGCCGCCGGCGAACTGGTCGCCGACCCGCACCGCGTGGTACCCGCCCTTCCGGTAGTTCTCCATCCCCTCGGAGTCGCCCTCCGAGCCCGACGACGACGAACACGACATGGCGATCCGGCGATCGATCCGCCGACCCGACCCGATTCAATTCGTGGGTTGGGATTCGTAAAAACGAAAACACCCCGACGGCTTCCCCTCCCTCGATTCGCCCCGCGGGCAAATGGCGGTTGTATCGCGAGCGACCGATCGGCCCCACAAATGAAGATGGATGAAGACGAAGATGGAGATGGAGAGGAAGAAGAAGGAGCTTCTTATCGATTCTTGGTCGCGATCTTGAGAGAAAAAGAGAGAGAGAGAGAGAGAAGACAGTTGCGTTTGAGGGGGGATATGTGGCCTTCTCAACAAGGCTCTCTCTCCACCTTTCTCTCTCTCTCTCTCTCTCTCTCTCTCTCTCTTTCCCCTTGTGCTGCTGGTGGGTCTCCTCCCTCTCTTTCCCCCAATTTCTTGATTAAATAAATCAAACCACAAAAAAAGGAGGAAACTTTATTTAAATTTGTGATTTCCCATTTGTTTATTTTACTGCCCTTTTTTCTTTTTTCTTTTTATATGGAAAGGGAAGTGCAAATTTGGAGGGCATGGTTCGTGAGATTGGTTGTGGTTAGGTTGAGGAGAGATGTCATCTGGTGAGCAAATCATAACTAATTTCGGAATAGTAAGGATGCATAAGAGAAAACTATGAACTGATGGTGAGAAAAATTTATTTCATATTTGGCTGATAACTTGAAATGGAGATACAAATTCTTTGCGTGTCCCGGAAAAATGCGATTTTGGGTTCAGTTCGGCGTTGACCGATCTCGCTCGGCGGCTATGGCATGCCTTATTAGGTGTAAGTAGTTAATTTAACCATCTCTTCTAAGGGCAGTCATCTTGTGTTTTGGTCAAAGATTTAGGAGTTCAACTTCTTCTGTTTCACCGGGATTTCTTGCCCCTAGTCAATAGTATGTTTTCTTTCATTTGGTAACCAAATATATATGTGCGTGCGCGCACGCGCGTTCGCGCATACATATATATATCTAAACATCAACATTTTTTTTATCCAAACGTGTTGTTTCCTCCATGTCTCATATGGTTGTCCCACATGAAGAAACAAAGAACCAAGCATATGCCCCATCTTGAGCAATTTTGACCCGAAGAGAGATGTCAAGTTTGTCTTTTTCTTGGTATATTTGAAGAACATCATTTAGTGCTCGGAGCAATCAGTACAAAGTATTCACGCTAAACCTAAAAGACAATCAACGAACCCACTCATCTGCCATGGAAGGGCCTCCTCCATGATCATAAAGAAAAAGGAAAGCGGAACCTGTCAGAAAAGCATACTGTCATCATGCATCAGGGTAGATCAAATTATGTCCAATGTTTGAGTATTGTATATGATTTGAGAGAGCAAGGGACTCGACCGAAATACTCAAGTCTCGATAACCGACCGTAACGTATTCCTGCACATATCATCTTTCATCGAGGATGTTGCTTCTCGGCTGAAAGAAAGAAGCAGCGCGTTCCATATGGAATGGTCGGGGGCGATTCCCATTTCCACCATCTGTGATAGGAGCTTGAAACCCATGTCGGGTTCTCCCTTCCTGCAAAAAGCATCGACCAGGGGTCTGTAACTCTCTGCATTTGGTTTACAGCCTCTCTTGATCACGTCCTCCATAAGCTTTAAGGCGCTCCCCATCTTCCCTTGCTGGCAAAGCCCGCTAATCAGGGCATTAAATGTAGACGCGACCGGGAGATATCCCTGACCGATCATCTCGTTCATTAGCTCAAATGCATCTCGCACATTACCGTCCCAGCTCAGTCCATGTATTAGGGAGCCATAAACAAGAACATTTGGGAATCCACCTTCCCCTATCATTTGATCATAGACCATCTTCGCGTCCCCTGATCTGCCCTCGCGACAGAGTCCTAATATTTTCAAGCACCTATCTACGGCCCTAGGAAATAATCTCTCCATCTTGATCATGAACTCTAATGCTTCGTTTGGGCGGTTTTCCTTGTACAGACCATATAATATGCTATTGTAGGGAGTAATACGACCACCGGAGCCGCTTTTGGTCTCCTCCATGAGTTCCAAGATCTTAAAACCATCATCCGTCCTCCCTCCAGAGCACAAACCTCGAATTAGTGCATCAAATGTAGCAAAATTCCAACTAATCCCATCTGTTTTCATGTCATTGAATGTATCAAGAGCTAAATCCATCATCCCAGAATCACAGTAGCCAGAGATCAGCAAATTGTACGTGTCTGCATTCGGAAGGCACCCCTTTCTCTCCATCTCCTCGAGCAAGCGATGTCCAACTTTCACTTTCCCAATTCCGCAAAAACCCTTCACCAACGTATTATAAGCCACAACATCCACAGGACCCCCTTTGTTCTCAACTCGCTCCAATACGTCGACAGCTTCCATCACGCGCCCTACACTGCAAAGGAGTTGCAAAACTTTGGTCACCGTAACAGCATCGGGGACAAACCCCAAGCCGAGGCTTTTCTCAAGCAAGACAAGAGCTTGCACCAAGTTCTCTTCATTACAGTATCCTGATATCAAGATATTAAATGTCACGTCGTTCGGCTCCTCCATCTCATTCATCAAGCTCCTCGCCCGCCCAACCTTGCCATTCTTGCAAAGTGCATGAAGCAAAGTGTTGTATATCACCGTATTAGGCTTGACAACACCAGACTTCATGACTTGCAAGAGCTTAAAACCTTCTGCGATCCTATTCGTCAAACACAGACCCTTCATCAAAATCCCAAAAGTGTACTCGTCCCCTTGGACGCTACTCTCCATCATCTTCGCCCTATAAAACTCCCTCGCCAAATCAATATCTTCCTTCACAAGAACGTCGAGGATCGCATTGTATACCTTCAAGGACGGCTGCTCGCCGAACTTGCGCACCAAGTCGAGAACTTTGATGACCTCACGGATCCTCCGAGCTCGGCCCAGGCCCCGGACGATCGTGAGGAAGATGCTTGCGTCCGGGGGCGACCCGATTGAGCTGGGCATTCCGTCGAGCAGTTGCTGGGCAGTGTCGAAGCGGCGGAAAGCACAGAGCTTGTGGATGAGGGCGCGGTAGGTGGATTGAGAGTGGGTGAAATTGGGGATCTTGGAGGCCCATTCGAAGGTCTCTAGCGCTAGGGAGGGTGTTTTCTGGTCCAGGATCAAATGGGCAACGTGCTGGTCACTTGGGACAGGGCTGAAGGAGGGTCTTGTGGATGAATGCGGTGACGAGGATGATGATGATGATGTGGAAATGGGTCTTGGATGGAAAGTGAGAAGGAACCTTTGTTTCGAAAGTGCAGAGAAGAAGATGGAGGCCTTGGGGGAGCTGAGGAATTTGGGCATGGAGGGTTGACATGAGCTGCTGCTCCAGCAGAGCGAGAGTTAACAACGGGCACTGGGCAAAGCTGTAACCCAAAACTCAATAGAGGAAAAAAAAGGGTAATTTGTGACACGGCGGATCAACAAAAAGAAGCGAGGAAATTACAGAGAACTTTTAAGTCAATGCTCAGATTGGGTTCCGTTCTTGAAAGTATCCTCTCTGTCTCAGTAATCCACAGCAGCCGGTTGGGTCTTGCAGCTTCTTACCTGGCTCGGGTTGAGGTGCTTGTGAGCACTCGGACTCGGTTCGACGATTACTCGATGATCGCTGCCTCATCTTGACTTTCGAGTGATCTTGAACCCATCAATGCTTAACTCGAAAAAAACTCACAAATCCACTCAAGCTTTTTCTATCTTTTGAAAAACATTTAACTAGTCTTAATAGTGGTTTAGAAATCCTTAAGGTTGTGTTTGACATGTAGGATACAATTCAGAATATGATAAATTTTAAAGAAAATTTCAAATAAAAGCTCAAGTAAATATTATTTTAAATAAGGATCTGAAATGCAATCATTTTATCAAATATGAGATTGAAGTGGACATTATTTTAAATAAAAGCTTGAAATGTACATATTAATCTCAAAGAATGGCTTGAACTCACCGGTTGTGAAGGGCAATTTATATCTTTTAAAAGTTGATTTTTTCCTTTTTTTCTTTCTTTTTTGTTTTTTCTATTCATAAAGGAAAAAATTTCAAAAAAAGGAAAATGCAGCGTTTGTGTTTTTCCTTTTTATTAAATTTCCTTTATTTTAATTTTTAAAATCTAATTTAATTTAAATTTAACTAGTGTTTAGACGAAAAACATCCTTGATCAGTTGAGATATTTTGCCAGTTAGCAAGCCGGCAAGGTTAGGCATTTATTTGAAATAGCTATAACCACTTTAGGTCTTTATTTGAAACAATATTTACTTCATGTTTTTATTTGAGATAATGAGAGCATTTTGAGCTATAATTTGGAATTTCCCCTAAAATTTATTCAATTTTGCGTTTGATATATGTTCAAGATATGATAAAGTCGGATATAAGGGGAATATGGATCGAATAAATTTATCCTATGAGGAAGGAATGTGTAATGAATGTGGATAAGATTTATAACATCCATAATATGAAAATTATATTTTCCGAATAACAAACTTATTAAATTAACAAAATTAAAATTATATTACAATATAAGTAATATTTGAAATATAAAGAATTAAAAAAATAACAATTTAGCTATTTTAATTTAATCTTATTTTAATTTATATATTCAAATTAAATTCTATTTTATTATATAAATTCAACATATAAATATTTATTACATATTTTAGGTATTTTAGTATTTAGGTATATTAGTACATTTTACTATTTAATAAAATTTAACTTGATAATGATGGAAAAGGAAGAAAGAAATAAAAAAGAATTTAATTACAAAAGAGAGAGGAAAATAAATAAAAAAGCAAATAAAAATAAAACAGGCAAGAATGCCATAAGAGATTTTTATCATCTCCGTTTAAAATTTTTTTGGTTCATTTATACCAATATGCCGTTAATATAATATGAATATATCCGACTTTATTATTGAAATTATTAAATAATGATAGGATATCGCAAAATCGTTGAATTTCATATTTCATCATATCTAGTCTTATCTTAATTAGAAATTCAGACGACTAAACGTAACCTAAGATCATGTGATAACCCCTCATGCAAAACATATATATTCAACCCTTTTATGTTCAAGCTCGACCTTGACTTCATTTGCATCTTAATTGTTCTACAATCGAGTTCGAGTATGTTGATTTTTCGCTGGAGTCAAGCTCGAGTTCAATGAAGCGACTGTGATTTAGGCAATTTCAATTTGTCTCAATCAAACTCTTGTATTGAGAATGAACAAAAATGAAAGCTCTGCATAAAATTGTCAAGAGACAACGATAGTCACATCAAGACAGATATACAATGTCCTATGTGATTCACTTATTAAAGAGGTCCATTTCCAATCTTGCACGCAATACGTGAAAGAGACTAAAAGAGGGGATGGATGTATTCAATCAAGCAAGCTGCAGCTTGCAGAAATTGGCCATTCACCTGCTCCTACTTGAGTTCACGCCCATTAGAGGAACTAGATTAATTCAAACCCGGATGGTAAAACGTGAGTGAAAAACGACAACTATCCCTCAAATTTACAAAGACATACGAACACATATTTTCTAGCTTTCGAAAGGTGACGGGACGGCGGTACCGGTAACTAGGAAAAATCCCCTGCCCCCAGCAACACTAACTGATTCTAAATTGCACCTCCACAAGCAATGAGGCAGTTCTTCATATACCGTTCAGCACGCCCTTCAGAACGTCCAGCCCTTCAGCAGATATGCTCCTCCTCTTGTGTGATTTCGGGATTTCGATCTTAGGGGGCGGATCTGGCCAGAAACAGACCACAACTACTGTCAGATTGTCGCATGTGTTGCGTTGGAGTGCCTCGTCGACGAGTGCTCTTGAGCATTTCTCGGGATTGTTGTGTTGCATGAGCTCTCTCCTAACCATGGTGACTGCACATTGGCTGCTCATCACATCCCAAAGCCCATCGCAACCAATTATCAGGAACTCGTCTTCTTCTGTCAAGACGAGCTCCTCCAACTCTGGCTCGGAGCTCAGAGGGCCCTTTGAACCCTTTGAGCCCTTGATGTGCCAATCACCGAGGGCTCGCGCGACTGATAGTTGACCATTGAGGTAGCCATCGTATATGACACCGCCCAGTTTCTCGATTCTCGATCTTTCAGAGGTACAGTTGGGTTTATGATCCCTGGACAGCTCAATTGCTCTCCCTCGTTTGCCCAAGACAGCTCTGGAGTCCCCGACATTGGCTATTAGCATATTACTGTGAAAGCAGACAATGCTTTGTCAAAAACCACTGCTGTGAAATGAATGCCAGAGACATTGCAAACGCAAATGTAATCTCAACTTCATCAGGCCCAAGAAACTATAATGAACAAAAATTGCGAAGGGCAAGTGAAAAGTACTCTCACCTGCCTAATATAAGGGCAGTCAGAGCAGTGGTGCCTGATGAACTATCTAAGGAGCCAGCTTCTGCAAATGCATTATCAGCTTTCGCAAAAGCACTCTTCACAGATTTTTTTAAGCCAGTTGGAAAGTTGGAGTCCTGAACTATGTACTTAAGTATGTTCTTTCTGGTGAAAGATGCTGCATCAGTACCACCATGCCCATCAAACACCTGTATCGGTTCAGTTCACCAAGAAGAGTGACATATAAAATACTTAAAAGAGTGTAGAGATAAAGGCCCAATTCTCACATGGCAGAGCAATGTCTGAAAATGCATACGCTACTGGACCAGAGAAGGCAGTAAATACATGGTTTAGATTCAGATACAACAATGCTTGAAGCAGTGATAAGGTTGGATAATGCCCTCAGACAAATAAGTTCGACTGTTTCTTATAGTAAAGGACTGTTGGGACAACTTATTGAAATTTAAAAATTTAGGCATTGTAGCTCGATGGTGAGTGAAGGTCGACCATGCACAAGGAGTGCATTCCCATGTCAATATAACATCATTTAGGGGCAGGGGTAATTGCATGAAAATTGGACCTTTAAAATGTCTAGACATTTACTACGGATGGTCCGAATCAGAAAATGTGAGACAGTAACAAATGACAAAGATACGCACCCCATAAAATGCCCCAGGGGAGGGGACTTGCACAGCTGAATCAAAGTGTTCGTAAAGGTTATCCACGCAAACATACTCATCCTCCATAAACTGTTTTGGTCCTTTCTCTGAGCAGCTTCCTGAGCGAAACACGGGTAAGAACCCTGATTTCTCAAGCGGTGGTGACTTGAAACCAACAATTCCATGGTCAGAGTCCTGCATGAAGATCCATCAAATATCTAAAGGAATTGATGCTCGCTCCAGGATCAGCCAATCTAGTGGCTGACAATCTACTAAAAGGTAGTAGGCGACCCATGCATCACCAGGGTGATGCAAAATTATATCAGCATTCCAATGAACTTAAGCCAAAGTGTGGCCAAAGATCAGTAGCCCCAGAATTCCGTTACATGAAGCAAATGAAAAAAGAAAAAGAAAAAGGTGTATTTGGAGGCCATAATTTCATTTTTCATGATCTGCATCAGCATCATAATTCCTTCTCTAAAAGACATCCTTTCAAATTGCGTCAGTTGCAATTCACCATAAGTTGCAGACCAGTGACCAGAATTTTGGCCAATGCAAGCCCAAGGTCCTTATCTTGATTACACAGATGCCATCTTACTCGACTCAAACAGAGCTAAGATTTTGATGCCAAAACAGCACATACACCATCGTAAGTAATCAAGTAATATAAAAGACTAAAGAAGTGAACAATTAATAACTTTACTTAATTAACAAATAGAGCAAAAGAAATTGTGGGATGATGATGATGATGATGATGCAGATGATGAAGATGGAAAGCAATACTCACCAATTCAGACAACCAAGCAGAGCTGTTACATTGGCGTATAGCAGAGAGGTTCCTCGGAGGCTTCCCAACCTTGTTTGAGTTCAAGTTCTCCAACGTGTCATTGTCCTCATCCTCCACGGACGACGTACTTCCCTTGCATTGCTCGTGTTCAAGGGCCAACCGGGTCACCGGAGGAGCAACATCAGTACCTGAAACCATCCCGACCCACCATATGCCTCACTCCATCTCGAAAACCAAGAAAAACCCAAGCCAAGATTTCCACAATGCACCTCCCCAAGATCGGTTCTTTTCTCAGACAACGTCCCACGAACACCTCATCCCCAGACACCCACTTCCAGAAATCCCACGAAATGCCGTCGCCTTCGTTCCAGCTCCAAGATCGAGGCTCAGCTCGCGGTTGCGCAAAAAAAAGAAAGAAACAAGAAACGGGGTTCCTCGAATTCCCTCCCCGGTTCAACAAAACGAACGCTTTCGCCAACCAGAGGTCGCGGGTTTCGCAGAGACAACGAGCATTGGAGATTGCCGCCGCGGAAATGCTACCAAAAGAGGGAGGGCCATCAGGACGAAACAGGAGGAGGGCAATTTTTTCTCTTCCCTTTTCCGTTGATCCTCATGGCGCGCGAGCTAAGCAGGAATGCGAAAGAGACGGCTGGGATTTGCAGATTTTGCGGTCGACATTTTAGCCGCTGCTGGCGTGACGACACCTGGGACGGTTTCGGAGGAGGGATGGAATCGCGAACGGTTGGTTTGACCGAGAATTGGTGGCTCCCCTGTCCCGTCCTCCGCCCCCGCGAGCGCACTCCATCGTCGTTCGTTCCATCCCATCCCCTGTCGAGTTCAGCAGAGCGCCCCCAGAATACCACACGGCCGCAAAATTTCGGGGCTGATCCAAGTCGAAAGTTTGCTCCTTTGACTCGATTCACGTCGTATGGATCGTCTTTCTCCTTAAACGTTTCGATAAAAGAACTTCGACATTATTACCATATAATCTTAGGAAGAAGCTTTCATGGTCGTTTATTATTAAATTAAAAACAAGAAAAAACTTGTGTATCGTAATAAGACTAGATAAATTACGAGATGTTATATGAAAATCGCTGTCTTGTGTAATTACTTCATTTTATCACTGATTTATGCTATCTAAAATATCGCCATAATGTTATCCCTATCTATGTGAATATGAAATGAATTGGCTGCAATCATGTCATATATACAATGTTTGACATGTCTTAAGATAATCCTGGACTTGCAGGAGCAAGAGGTTTATTCCGAAATGAAGGCAGGAGCAAGAGGTTTATTCCGAAATGAAGGGGTGACTGGCTTGACGATTTTACCTCATTTCTTGGAATTTGTTCATCCTTACAAGCAGAATTATGAATGCTTTGGTTGGGACTTACCATCGCAAAGCAACAGGGTTTCAATAAATTCATCATTGAGATGGACTCCAAAATTACCGAGAAAGAATAATGGACAACACTGGACCAACACTTCTTAAGAATATCAAGAAATTACTCGTCTCTTATTTTGAGTTCAAAATTCGTCACATTTTCAAGAAGACGATCGGCTTGTTGATATATTTGTCAATGTTGGCATAATGAAGCGTTTAGATACTACGTTGTACTTGTAGCCCTTAGAGAATTATCTCGTGTTTTGCTTAATGATAAAGTTGGGGTTGTAAATTTTAGACGTTAATTTTTCTTAGTTTGTACTTTATATTTACCCAAGAAAAAAAAATACGAAACAAAGTTGTTGATGTAGTTTGGCCCAAGTTTCACATGAATATACTCATACAATAATGAGTATTTTTCAATAAACTCAAAAAATGTGCAGACAACTGAAACTTTTGGAATATCACGTATGTACGTGTGCTTTTTTGCATGAGAGTACGCGTATTCTACTTATACATATAAATGCACGTGGAGTAGAATATTCGTGTACGGTTGAAATCAATTGTTAGACGCTTAGGCATTCTGGATAGGATTTTTACAAAATATGAAAATGGGATGGACATGAGAGGGTACCTAATCCACCATATCTAGAGGAGATGCGATGAGTTTAGCATTTCGAGTAACGGGGCAAGTTTGGGCCAAATTGGTAAGAACTTTATAGAATTGGGATGGAGTTGAGATTGTAAAGTCCCGAAAGCTGATCAGAACGCTTTGTGTAAGAAATATAAAAATATGCTTTTGTTTTTCTTTACATCCTTAAGTAATTTGTTAAATTTACATAATGACCCAACCTACTAAGAATTTTTTGGGGAAGATTTTCGAGATTTATCTTACGGGGTAAACTTGAAAGTTGAACTCGATAAATCACTTAGCAAGCCATGCTTACACTGAAAATGCTTAAGGTTACTTACATGTGAAGCCCAAAGCGAAATGAAACAATCCTAACAAATAAATGGTTGCATTTGCAAATTTTGAAGTGATTTATTTTGTATCTATAGCGAGATAAGTGTTTATAAAAAGAAGTTTCGACCATGGGTTGCACATGCCCTACTATTCTTTTTATTGGGTTAATTCCAAAAAAAAGTATCAACTTTAGGTCGATGGACAAATCTGGCTCAAACATTTTTTTGTCTTGTAAAAAAGCATCAACTTTAGATCGAGTGACAAATTTGGTCCAAACTTTTTTTGTCACATAAAAAAGCACAAACTTTAGGTCAAGTGACAATTCTAACCAATTTTTTTTTTTTTTTTTTTTGCATTTTGAAAAAAAAAATCACCAACTTTCACTTAAATTTTAAATCTAGCCCCCTTAACTTAGATTCATTGATTGTCCTGCACTTGCTGGCTAACACCATCCATTGTCTTATTGTTTGAGCCACCGCTCGAAGGATAACGATGAAACTGTGTCATCTCTTATACTTCACTAGCAAGTAAAAAAATCTCAAGATTGAATTTCTCTGGCTAGACTTTATCGTTTTGTCGTAATATGAAGTTGTAGATCACCGCCCATCAATAGAAACCATGGATGAGATCCACCAACCTCACGGCTAGAACCTTTTCTCCTAAAATAAGTTTAACTAAACGATGATTTTTTTCTTCTTTTGTTTACATTGTAGCTTTATAGTTGACTTAAATGATCCATCCACCCTTAGCCTTTCAAAGTATATGAAAATCAATATGTCCAATGATGTACGATTTTTTCAATTTGGGTTAATACCCTGAAAAATCTCAAACTGGTATACCTGTGACAAATTTACCCCAAACTATTTTTTTGACCACAAAAAATCCCAAATTAGTACACTTGTGACAAATTTACTATTTATTAGTTTTCATTAAATTTTATTGTCAAATTATTAAATTAAATGACACGTGACAGTTGACTAATATATCAATTTAAGATTTTACGCTCCGTTTGTCACAGTTTACAATTTTTGTGATTTTTTTTTTTAGTGGTATTAATCCAATTTAGCAAATGGTATATTTGTCACAAATTTACCAATTTGGAGTTTTTCGGTCGAATATATTAGTTTGGGGTAAATTTATCATAAATGTACCAATTTAGCGTTTATTAATTTAGTCGAAGTAAATTTGTCACAGGTATACCAGTGTGAGGTTTTTCATGGTCAAAAAAATAGTTTAAAGTAAATTTGTCACAAGTGTATCAGTTTGAGATTTTTTCGGGTATTAACACTTTAAAAATCTTCCTCTTAAGTTTAAAAAGAAAGTTGTAAGTACAAAAAGTAAGTAATAGTACCTTCAAACAAAATTAATTTTTAAGAGTATCGACAAATGAGTAAAAGATTGTCCGTTTTGCTTTTTGGAGCTGTTAGGCTTAGGCCGATTGATGGTCTTTTTCCAAGCATGTACTAGTCTGGATTTTCTATTCTAGAGCTTTTTGAACATTTATCCCAATTTCGAGAATTTCGAAATCTGATGAAAGGGAAAAAGTGGAAAAACTGGGGATTATGGTGGGAATTGCAGCACAAAATTACAGCAGGTCCCACGACCAATGGGGGGATTTTTGCCTCTGGTACACGCGGGCCTCGCTCGTGTCCTGAAGAATTGAGATTAGCAGCCAAAGGTTATTTCGTGGCAACTTCGATAGGAGATGTCCCTCGCTACTGATATCGTCCTGCTACATTGTACCTCGTTAAGCCACAGTAAAAGCCCCACCGCACCGGACGTACCTCCAACGTACAGAGTCGAAAGAAATCAGTGCCGCTCTTCTAACGGCCTGCGGTCGTTAGAACATGTCCGATTCTACGGGGACACGAGGTAACATTACGAGGTACATGTTCAAGAAAGGTTTCCACCACACGTGCCCCAAGCCTATTTATCGATAGTGATGGATTTTGACTTAATGTGTAATATGATTTCTAAACTTTAAATTTCTTCAATGTAATTCAAGGTCCATAAATTTTATCCTTAAATTTTTAATTTATTTGATGTGATTCCTCGATTTTTGACATATATTCAATTTCATCTGTGAACTATAAGAAAATACTTAATGTTATCTTTCCACTGATTCAAATTCAAAGGTAATATCAATCATTTTCGTACTGTTCACGAACTAAATTGAATATATAATAAAAGTTTGATGATCACATCAAATAAATTAAAAGTGGATGGATCAAATTACACGTTGGGCTACAGTGTATAAATCACATTAAACAGATTACAAGTTCTGGAACCGTACTGTACATCGAGTCAAAATTCACGGACCATTCATGTCGTTTTCCCTTATCGTTAAGAAGCCAATGCCGTTCTCCTTGAGGCCTCTTGTGGCTTATCACAACATGTCTGCTTCCGCGAATGCGACTGGACACCATCCTCGTCTGCGAAAGGCAGATGCATATTTGTTCGGAAAGCTCAGACGTTGGATTTGAGATGCTTTGGCAACTAAAGTACAGCAGCTCTCCAAGTGGCTGCGGAAGATGTTCGATTTCGCGACTGTTTCGAGCCTTGGAAAGGACGTCGGAGGACCTGAGTATATATGCAGCAACAGACGACGGCCCTACGATCAGCGGATGTGGCAGGAATCGATGTCCGGATGATCCCACAAGCTGTTTTCTCACTATGTTTCTGATCTAATTTGGCTCCCTTTTTTTTTTTTTTTTTTTTTTTTTTGGGACAATTGGCTCCCTTCATTTTTTAACCATTTGCCGACGCAAGGAATATGCCATCCAATTATACTTTTCAGAAAGGATGGCAACATCCACATGATCTATTTTTATAATACCGATCAATAGTGGGTTTTTCGTTTTTCTGGCACCTCGTGGCATGGTGGAGCACGGACTCACTTATTTATTAGTTAATGCTTCATTGGCATCTTAAACTGAACATTCTACGCCGAGTCTTGGAATGGGGAGGTTGGGGGTTCAAATCCCCACATTCTCGTGACGTGGGGTGGGGAAGATTTCATTTCAGGAGTGGGTTTCGACCCACGCCCTACAAAGAGCGGGGCAAAAAGTCGAGTGAGTGTTAGAGTAGGATTAGCGTAGATAAAGAGATCAAAAAAAAAAAAAAAAGTAGAGTCCATATTTATCTATACCTTTTTTTTTTTTGTGCGATTTTTTTTTTATTGTGTATTATTTTGTAAACAATGTAATTTTCTACTTGATTTTTATTTGATCCTAACCATCCTTAATTTTTTAAAATATTGAAAATTTGGTACATAAAATCATATAAAACTGTTGTTTTCATTTTATAGGCTTCCTTTTTAAAAAAAAAAAAAAAAAAATCGAAAGGAAAGTTTTAATTGAAAAAAGTAACAATACTTTCAAATAGAAGTGCTCATTGAGTGTGTCAGGAACGAAGCAGAAAGATGATGCTTCGATTGGGACCGAATAAACATTGAGCAGGTCGAGTCTTTTGACGCGAGACCACTGGGCAATAGGTTGATGGTATTTTTCGAGCATGTTCTCGTCTGGAATTTTTTTTTCTTTTTAAAGTAAAGAGTTGATCGACTTCGGAGCTGAGATTTAGAACATTAATTAGAGTTCGTTTATTTGAAAGAAAAACTGTTCTCTAATTTTTTTTTTTTTTTAACTTTTTGATATTTGGATGACGGAAAACTTATTAATGTACAAAAGATGTTTTTCATCGATCGAGGATAATAAACTTGGATGAATTTTTTTCTTAAATAATAAAATAAATAAAAACTGACTTTTTTTCTTAAAATTGATTTTCATAAAAATAATATGGTTTTTATTAGAAAGTTTTCGGTGATTAAGAGCACGTTTGATAATGATTCTGTTTCTAATGCATTCGACAAGAAATGATTTTTTTTTATTCTATTCTCGGGAACAATTTCTAAGCATTTTAAGTCGTTTGGTAATTATCCAAAATTTCTAATTCTGGAATAAAATTGTGTTTGGTATCGTGCTCATTGATTCTGTTCCAAATCAATTTCTTTTAATTTTTTCCTTTTTTTTTTTTTTTTTTTCCTTTTTCTTCCTATTTTTTTCTTCTTCTTGTGGCCGGTCACCGACCCTCGTTGGTTGAGCCTCGCTAGGGTTGGGCGAGCCTCGCCGGGGATAGGTGGGCCTCGCCTAGCTCCGGTGAGGCTCGCCTGGCCACCGGTGAGCTCGCTGGACCTCGCCCTGGCTTGGCGAGCTCGCCGGACTGGTTGTCGGCATATGGCATCGAGTGGCGGCGGGCGGCGGCAGACGACGGACGATGGCGTCGGGTGGCGGATGGCAACTGTGGGATGCCGGTCGATGAAGAAGAAGAAAAGAGAAGAAGAAGAAGAGTTGGTTTTAATTCTTAAATTTGTTCCTAGAATAATAATCAACTTTTTTTTTTTTTTTTTTGATTTTGTTCCAAATCTAATTCCGGAACAAAAAATCGAAATTTATTCCCGGGAACAAAATTTTTATCAAACGCGATTTTATTCTCAAACTATTTTCTGGAACAAAAAAATCAGAATCAAGCATTGTTCAAATGATTTACTAAACAGGCACAAAAAGATCCGACAAAAAAGTATGTGTAACTATTCACCGTCAGCATCCGTCGAATGAAAACGTCTTATGATGGACAGAAAGGTCAAGGTTGAGATCTCCAGGATCTGAAGAAAGCGAAAAAAGTGGGAGACGTGCCGACCTTCGTAAATTACGATGGTAAATCAGAGCATCATCGGAAAGGAATTAGGAGAACCTGTATGTACAAAAGCGAACGGGTTCGTGGTTGGTGGACTTGGCGTTTTCGAGGGGAGGAAGAGGAAAAGTGGGGAGCTATCTTTATGTGAATAGGTTCTGGAATTTTGATTGAGAGCTGCCGACGTGAAAAGGTATAAACATATTTTCACATCGATAGAAAATGTAGTTCTGATGGGATATAAATAGGCAAAATAATAGAGTGGTAAAAAGTCATAGCTTGCATTATAGCTGACGTCACATTAATGTTCTTTTCGTATGCCCAACGCGGTTGTTAACACACGGTTCAGTGGCTGTATCCATATCGCCTTGCCAAGTATTGACACGAGGAAAATGCCAAGTTATTAGACTTTTCAACAGAATGTGAACATGAAACATACTCGTATAAAAGGGTATTGGAACAATGGATCAACTTGCGACCATCTTCACTAAGCTGGGTGTCCTCGATATATATAGGCCATCAGCTTGAGGGGGAGTGTCAGTTGAAGAATGCGATCGTCGATTGATCCTAATTGTGGAATGATCGATTTAGAGAATATGAAGTTTTAGTAAATAGGAAATTTACAATTCTTTGTATATTATTTCCTTTTATTCTCTTTCATTCTTGCACTATAAATGTATTGATGTGCTTGTATACAGATCAATGAATACACAGACAATTTCCTCCTCTTTCCTTGTATTTCTTGTTAGTTCTGGTCTAGATTTTCTATTTTAAAGCTTTTTGGACAATTATCTCGATTTCAAGAATTCCAAAATCTGAAGAAAGGGAAAAAGTGGGAAACATCCACCCTCTAAAAAGATGACGGTGCAATTGCGGATTAGCAAGCAAAGGTTTATCTGGTGGAAGTTCAATTGATGTCCCTCGTTACTGATATTGTCCTGCTGCAATGCACCTCGTTCAGCCGCAGTAAAGCTCCACCCACCGCACGTACCTCCAACGTATAGAGTCGAAAGAAGTCAATGCCGTTCTTCTAGGGGCTTGCGGTTGTCGTAACATGTCTGATCCTACGGACGCGAGGTAACAGTACGAGATACACGTTCAAGAAAGGTCGACGCATATTTACTCAACCCCACGTGTCACGTACCCCACGGTTACTTATCATTAGCGTACCCCTCCCTGTCCCTCACCATGTTTCTGATGTCTGATTTGGCTCCCTCCATTTGCATGATTTGACTAAATGCCATGTAACTATTTGCCGACGTAAGGAATATGCCATTCAATCATACTTTTGACGAAGGATGGCAACATCCACAAGGTCTATTCTCTAATATCGATTGATCGTGAGTTTTTATTATGCCGGTCCATTTTCTGTCGCAAAAAATCTTGATTACTCCGTGGAAGACATATGCCTAGTCTTAGGAATATCGCCGATCTTAGGTTTCCCTACTTGCGCCCAGTGGCATTCCTACTTGAACATGGTGGGGCTGCGCTGAGGGACTTGCCCATTGAGCAACTGATGCTTCATAGGTGTCTTAAATCGAACATTCTAGAAAAAGCAGGGTAGATCCCAATTTTGTCTATACTTTTTTTTTTGTGTAAATTTTTTAGTTGTGTATTATTTTATAAATAATGTAATTTTCTAATTGATTTTTATTTGATTCTAACCATCCTTAATTTTTTGGAATATTTAAAAATTGATACATAAAAATTATATGCATTTTTTTTTCATTTTATAGGTTTTTTTTTTTTTTTTAATAATTGGAAGGAAAGTTTTAAGTAAAAAATGTAACAGTACCTTCGAATAGAAGTACTCATTGAGCATCAAATTGTTTCAATTGAGACTAGACAAACGTTGAGCAGGTCAGAGCCTTTTTGACGCAAGACCATTCCCTAGCTCTCGCCCGTTTGCTCTCTGGAGTTGTTGGGCAATAGGTTGATGGCTTTTTTCCAAGCATGTTCTCATCTTGATTTTTTTTTTTTTTTTTTTAGTAAAGAGTTAATTGACTTCAGAGCCAAGATATAAAATATTAATTAGAGTGCGTACGTTCGAAAGGAAAGTGTTTTCAAAAAATTAATTTTCTAACTTGACTAGAAAACTTCTCGATATCTAAAAATCGCTTTCCATAGATTGAAAATAACAACTTAGATCAATTTTTCTCTAAATCACAAAACAAATGAAAATTTTCCTTAAAAATGACATTAATAAAAAAATAAATTTTCTTTTATCGTGAAGTTTTGAGCAATATAAACGTGCTCTAAATTCTGAAATCCGAGAAAAAAGTACATAGGACTATTCATCGTCACTATCCGCCGATCGAAAAGGTCATATGTGTAATCCGCGATGGACAGAAAGGTCAAAGTTGAGATCTCCAAGGTCTGAAGAAATCGTCGTAAATTACGATGATAAATCAGGGATTATGGTGTAATTTTTGCAGGAACAGATTAAAGCAGATGCCCCACAAATGGGGGCATTCATGCCCTTGGGCCCCGGCCATGTTATGGCGAATTTTGAAAGATCGGCAAGCAAAGCCGTCCGGGTGGAATTCCATTGGAATCCCAATAACAGTTCCTTCCCGCGTTGTCCCCTCAACCCCTTCACTGTTCTACCTAATCCGGTGCTCGTTCTTCTAGGAATTTATGGCTTGTCATCATTCGGAGAATGATGCGCCATTGTCCAGCAATGAGATGTTCGATTTCAAGCGAGCGAATCGAGCATCATCGGAAAGGCGCATCTTCGAGGTGGGGAAATAATAATATAAGGGAGCTATCTTTATTCGAACAGACTTTTGCCATGCCTCCTTGCAGGGCGTGGGAGTCGAAACCCACTTCTGAAATGAAATCTTCACCACCCCAATCCCCCCTGAGAAGGTGGGGATTTGAACCCCCAACCTCCCATTTCCAAGATGGAAGGGTGGCCACTGGGGCGAACCCCAAGTGGTTAGGGAAATAATAATATAAGGGAGCTATCTTTATTCGAACAGAGCTCGGACTTTGATTCTAAGACATATTTTATTGAGAGCCGCCGATGTCAACAAGGCATAGAAATATTCCCACCATCATAGAAATACCCACATTTGAAAAATATGGTCATGATAGGTGTAAAAATAAGTAAAATAATATAATGACGGTAACAGCTCGCGTGGCTGTAGCTGCTGTCGGATCGATGTTCTTTTCATACACTGAACGCGGTTGTTATTACATGATTTAACAACTATTATCGGTGAGATTCCCTGGCTGCCTTTCGACACGGGGAAAATGCCAAGTAATTGAGACTTTTCAACGGTATGTGAACATCGCAGCCAACCAAGTGCGTCAGAACTTGGTAGAGCCAAGGTCACGCAGTCAATCCGCAAAATTAATAGACGAAACCCTTCCTGTTATGTTCAATGTGAAAGGGGGTGCTCGGGAAGAATTCAGAAATGGAAAAAAGTTAAAGCAGAAGATTGGCGTGTAGTGGCGTGCCGTGTCGAAGGGCGTGGTAGATGCCAGGAGAATGATATAATCAGTGCTAGGACCACCGCAGAGAGAGAGAGAGAAGGAGAGAGAATGAGAAAGGTTCTTGCACGGTCGGATGGTTATCAGCGTCAGCATCCTCCGTGCATCACCAAAGATGGCCACTTCCTCTCTCTCCCTCCGTCTGCCTGAAGCACCATTTGGAAATCTTTGGATTCTCGTTAGAGCGACCAGCCAAAAATCATCTCCCGACAACCAATCAAAAGACAAAGCCGGGAAATGCTCTCTCACCGCACACGCACACCCCCCCACTATCCTTTTACCTGTTCTTGTCTCAGGCGTCGCTAGTTCATTAGGCTGCTGCTCCTACTAGACGCTAGCCTGATTCTCTACAGGCGAGAGAGATCGGGTTCTTCTGGTTTTGAACAAGCATGTTCTCCAAAAGGGTCTGTCGCTAACCTCCCAAAATAGCTTCTTTCTGTCGTTCTCGTGACTTCTCGTGCTGGTTGGGCCAGCTTGGTGTGTACGCTTTTAGCGGCAAGTGCGAAAAGATGAAGCCTTTTAGGAGGATGCAAACAAGAACCGGCATGGTCTGGCTCGTGGCGCTGCTGGTTTTGCAAAGTGGGTCGGGCTTGTTCGGAGCCAGCACGAATGCTTCCTCAAGGCCGGAGTTCGTGAACGTTGGGGGTGTCTTCTCTGTCAACACCCTGATCGGCTCAGTGGCTAAAGTGGCTATTCTTGCTGCGGTTGAGGATGTGAACTCTGACCCATCAGTTCTTGGTGGAACCAAGCTCAAGCTCACGATACATGACACCAACTACAGTGGCTTTCTGGGCATAGTTGAGGGTAAGTCCACGTTTTCTGTTGTGATGTCTATTTATGCTTGGTGTGAAGTGTGTGCGTCAGGAGATTCTGAGTTCGTCGCTGAATTGAATACTTCCTTTCAGCTTTACAGTTCATGGAGAGTGACACGGTCGCCATAATTGGACCCCAAACTTCGGTAACTGCTCATGTGATATCGCACATTGCAAATGAATTGCAAGTCCCTCTGCTCTCGTTTTCGGCCACGGACCCGACCCTGGCCTCGCTTCAGTTCCCTTACTTCATAAGGACCGCGCAGAACGATCTGTTTCAGATGGCCACCATAGCGGCGATGGTGGAGTTTTACGGATGGAGGGAAGTGACGGCCATCTATGTTGATGATGACCACGGGAGGAACGGTATTGCTGCGTTGGCAGACAAGCTTGCCGAGCGCCGCTGCAAGATCTCTTTCAAGGCACCGATGAGCCTTGATGCGACTCAGGAGGATGTGACTGATGTTCTGGTGAAGGTGGCGTTGATGGAGTCGCGCATCATTGTTCTTCACACTTACGTCACTCGAGGACCACTGGTGCTTAAAGTGGCTCAGTCTCTTGGAATGATGGGTAATGGATATGTTTGGATCACGACTAACTGGCTTTCGACAATCTTAGAGACCAGCTCGCCCCTCTCTTCGGAGGATATGCAGATGTATGAGGGAGTCCTCTCGCTGACTCCGTACACGCCAGACACTGAACTCAAGAGGAAATTCGTTTCTCGCTGGAGCAATTTGACTAGCACATTTTCGACTAATGGGACGTTGGGACTGAGTAGCTACGGCCTATATGCGTATGACACGGTTTGGATACTTGCTCGAGCAATTAACACATTTTTCAATCAGGGTGGAGTCATTTCGTTTTCAAATGATTCGAGGTTGACCGGGCTAAAAGGGGGAAATCTGCACCTTGATGCTATGAGCATCTTCGACGGAGGGAATTTGCTGCGCGAATCCATTCTGCAAGTCAATGCAATGGGCACAACAGGCCCTATTCAGTTCACTCCTGACAAAAACCTTATTCATCCAGCTTTTGAAATTATCAATGTGGCAGGCAGTGGATATAGGAGGATCGGTTATTGGTCTAATTACTCTGGCTTATCGGTTGTGCCTCCCGAGATTCTGTACACAAGGCCGCCAAATCGTTCCAGTGTGAGCCAGCAATTGCACCCGGTTATCTGGCCTGGAGAAACAACACAGAAGCCTCGTGGTTGGGTTTTCCCAGACAATGGTAGGCACTTGAAGATTGGAGTCCCGTACAGAGTTAGCTACCGTGAATTTGTGTCGCCAGCGGAAGGCCAACCTGATATGTTCTCTGGTTACTGCATCGAGGTCTTCATAGCCGCTTTGAACTTGTTGCCTTATGCCGTGCCTTATAAGTTCATCCCGTTCGGGGATGGTCACAGCAACCCAAGTGCCACGGAGCTTGTTCGATTGATAACGACCGGCGTTAGTGTGAATAAAGATCTCTTGCAAGTTTTAATTTGTTAGCCACTTGTTTCCTTGAGTGATTAGTTTTTTGCCCTCTCTGCAGACCTTTGATGCTGCAGTAGGAGATATTGCGATCACCACCAACAGGACTAAGATGGCGGATTTCACACAGCCATATATCGAGTCTGGGCTAGTCGTGGTTGCCCCTGTCAGGAAACAGGCCTCTAATGCGTGGGCTTTCTTAAAGCCATTTACTTGGAAGCTATGGTGCGTGACGGCCCTCTTCTTCCTCGTTGTCGGTTCAGTAGTGTGGATTCTGGAGCACAGGTTGAACAATGACTTCCGTGGACCTCTTAGGAGACAAATTATCACTATGCTCTGGTGAGTGACCATAAATTTTTCATAGCTAGCATAAGACAGACTAAAGATTTGGTTCATTGAGCAAAATTTGCTAGGGTTCAATCACTTAATCTGTTTGCTTAGAGTTTCCATGGTGAACCCACATGACTAGTGTTTCCACCTCAATCACTGACTGCCGTAGTTCTACCCAGATCGATGGAAAATATGGAGAAACGTCTAAATACTCACAGCTCTAATTAATACACATGCTACTCTGGTTGAGTATTGGCAAGCTCGAACACATAAGACAGATGAACGCTCCACAGTCATGATCAAGCCCTCGAGTCCTCATATGAGATTCTTGACTTTACTTGAAATCAGCTCACCGTTTACAGCTCCTAGTTTGACTAGATTAGATATTCTAGGTAAGCGAGATTGAGTAAAGAATGAAAATCAATATGAGGTCGTGTAGCAATGTGACTATCAAGAAGCTGGCTGCAAGCATAAGTCATCACTTAAACCAACCCCTCAGTGTCATCTCACAATTTTGGTTGGTCACAATCCATGATGACAAGTAACATTTGTAATTTAAAAGAGCTCGACCAGGCCGATTGTGGGAGCTTAAGTGCTGTGGAGGTAGATGAGGTAATCTGTTCAAAACATTTGAATAGACATAAACACTTGCAGTTGCAGATGTCGAGACTTTATTGTCCTAGAGAATGGCATCTGTAGCTACATATTCTCATTGTATCCAAAAGAATGAAGAACGGAAAATTGACATTTTGCAGTATACACACGACTGCATCGGCCCGATGATTCCTAATTCACTTATCCTTTCATTCTGCAGGTTTAGCTTTTCAACTTGGTTTTTTGCTCATAGTAAGTTAACCTCCCCCCTCTCTCTCTGAGACATATATGCGCGTGTGCGCAAGTACCAAGAAATTGCCTCTCTATAAAACTCACTGTGCTATCTTGTTTGCAATCGTGCAGGAGAAAATACCGTGAGTGTGCTCGGTCGCCTTGTGCTGATCATATGGCTGTTTGTGGTTCTTATCATTAACTCAAGTTACACGGCGAGTCTGACCTCCATTCTCACAGTCCAGCAACTTTCTTCTCCTATCAAAGGGATTGAAACATTGATATCAAATAACGATCCCATAGGATACCAGAAGGAATCGTTCGTCCGCAATTATTTGATAGAGGAACTCGGCATTCATGAATCCAGACTTGTTCCTCTGATCATGCCGGAAGATTATGCCAAGGCCTTGAGAGATGGTCCTAGCAAAGGCGGAGTCGCTGCGGTGATCGATGAGCGTGCATATATCGAGCTTTTTCTCTCGACTCGATGCGAATTCAGCATTGTGGGTCAAGAATTCACCAAAAATGGATGGGGATTTGTAAGTATCGATCTTTTTCTTCTTCTTTTGATAAAAGTATTAGATAAAAAATGTAGCTAGTCCATGGAAAAAGGCGAAGCACGCGTGACAGATGCATGGCTTGTTGATCTTGTATCATTAAAAATGAATATATCGATACTGTCAATGCGTGGGAGATAATGTTCTGTGAATCATGATTCTAACATGTCTGTAAATGAATTGCGATGACCAGGCATTTCCACGGGACTCACCCTTGGCAATTGATATGTCGACGGCAATCCTGAAGCTTTCGGAAAATGGTGATCTCCAACGGATACATGACAAATGGCTAATGAGCATTGCCTGCACATCACAGGGGACGAAGTTCGCACTCGACCGTCTTCACCTCAAAAGCTTTTGGGGCCTCTTCGTTCTGTGCGGATCAGCTTGCTTCTTGGCCCTCATCATATATTTCCTGATGATGGTCCGCCAGTTCAGCCGGCACTATTCCGAGGAACCAGAGACCTCAACCTCGAGCTCCCGAATGAGCCGTCTACGGACATTTCTCTCCTTCATCGACGAGAAGGAAGAGGTGGCGAAGAGCCGGTCCAAGAGGAGGCAAATGGAGCAGGCCTCCAACAGAAGCAATGATGAGGAAGGATCGGTGAATGGTTCCAAGAAAAGGCATATTGAACACTCTTCAAACGACTTTAATTCTGCTAACCAAGCTTAGGTAAATGTAAATCCGTCTCAGAACTTTCACTCTTAGTCACATGGAATCTTTCTGATATGGGATATCAAACCTCGTTATACTCTATAGATATGTTATACTTATTGACAATTGTAAATTGTTGCGAGGCAGAAATTAAGTTTTTTCTTTGGTTGAAAGAAAAATTGAGTTAAGGGTATGCTTTCCAGGGAAATTTTCATGACCAAGTATTTGTATCATATATAAACATGCTCAATTCTTATGCAGTGGGCTAAGTTTGCTATGTAGAAATCTGAACTGTCTATGATGGAATCAGAAGAATTGGTTCTTAGTCACTGTCTAGTCTCTGTTAGAGCAGCAAGAACTGGTCTGCACGCTGCATTCTGATGTTATCCATCAAACATGTCTCCGCAGATGGCAAATTGGATTAGATCAAACTTCTGCTTCTCATTTTTTAGCACAATGAGACTGGCAAGGACTTAGCAATACGAAGAATATCGATTTTTACCAGTTGAAAGCAAAATCTAGTGGAGAATATATGCTGGCTGCATTAAATTCCCCCAAGTTATTTGTATTGATGAGTCATAACAAGTAAATGGTCATGAGTTTGCTTTGCCATGAAATTTTCATCTTAAACGGAGTAATAATCAATGAGAATATGAATAATACAAGGTGTCCTGTCTTGACTCCTCAGATCCGCGCCTTCTCTAACCCCTCTTGGCGGGGATAGGACGACTCAAGCATGTGGGAGGGTTCGCCAATCCGCAGACCAATGCGGACATGATGTTCCTCTAAGCAAGGCATAGCAAAACAATGAAAAAAGTGAATAGCTAGAGGGTTCACCCACCTGCAAGGGCGTTCCCATTACCTTTTTGAAAGGTCATCTGCTAAGATCAAATTTTTCCGACATTGTTCACGTTGTGGTTTGACTCCAGATTGATGGGTTCCGAATAGAATTTTGTTCCTCTAGCACACCAGACCAACCTGGCTTTCACATGCTATGGAGTAGGAGGCCCAAGATTTATACCAGAGTTGTATTCTTGGTCTGAGAAGACGTGAAGCCAGCATTTCTTCTAAGTTTTCTGGGCTTATTTTTCTCAAGATTTTATTAACGGGTGCCAACCTTGATAAAGAAAAAGAAATCATCCCATGCATTGTTTATCTCCTGTTACTTGCAACTAAGGTAAAATGTCATTTAGAGCATTAAAATCTTCTCTTTGATACCGGAGCAAAAATGACAGATTGTTGCTTCAATCCATGCTTCCTCATGCCTTGTGTATGAGGGATTTCATGCCTTCTGTTAGCCCAACGTCACTAGAATACACAAACGATAGTTCAGGTGCTGGATGATCATAAACTTCTCGGCCTGGTGTGGTTGATCTTCTAAAAGAAAGGAAGACAATTTCATTTCTAACATAGTTCATTGGCCATTTTCAGGAAATGACATCTGGGGCAGAGATGATATTCACAAGACAAACATATAGTGTCATTAAATCGTGCGCCGCTGTCTTATATTGAAGCTCAGGCAAGGACGGACGACGGGTAAATAACATAAAATCAATTACATGGCGCAGGTTTTTGTTAAATAGGTTCTTCCTCTGTTCAAATGAGCTATTTTCTGGTATATAACATCTCACAAAAGACCTGAACATATTCCGATGCTAATATCTTTTAACAACCTTAGTTACTGGTTTATTTCTTCTGTGGATTGTATAACCCTCAAGATAAGCAACAATATAATACTGCAAACAAGCAATGTGGGACTCCATCTCACATGCAAATTGGACTGAGAATGATACGTGGAGTTCACCAATGGGGGGCCATAAATACGAAATTTAATTTCGGTTCTGATACCATGTTCGAATGTGGGACTCAAAATTTCAAGCCGATAGATGGAGGGAGACTACGTCAATAAAGCAGACTCGTGGTTTGAAATTAGCACTTGCAACAATTGAATCCCTGCACAACGTGCTGGACTTTCTGGCTCGGGACATCGCAAATGCATGTAATCAGTCTGGCACTAGCGAAAAGAAATCCCTTTAATAAAAGTCTGTAAACCAGTTGCTGTTTCGATCAAATTCTCATCTAGTAGACAAGTGTGCTATTGTCAAGAGAGTGTGCTCAAACTTCTCTGCGGAAGTCGTGAATAGCAATGTGGCATATGAAGTCATGTAGGGCAAATGAAGAAATGCTTAGACAGATCCAGGAAGTAAAACTTCAGGGGCTTTTGACCATGAGATATGGTGCGTTTTTTCAGTGCGCTTCTTCTATTGCTTCTTGATGCTTTTGCTAATTAACAAAATACTTCCATATAATTTATCCTGTTCATTAAATTTTTCACGTTAATTGGTTGTGCTTGTTATGTGTTAAATTTTTCACGTTAATCAGTCATGTTTGTCATGTGCTAATTCATTCACTGTTTGGCTTATCCCCTGTGGACCCAAATTTTTTCCACTCTTTGGTTTTAGGCAAAACTCCAGCTTACATATACGGAGGAGTGTCCAAGCATTTAAATATTATACCGCAGTTCGACTGTGGATCAACAATTTCCACAATAGGTCTTAGGGAAATCTTAGGAGTTTTATCCGTTGAGTCAGTGCAGACCTGCCTCTGTCTGTGCGGCCATGGATCGATTGGGTTGATGGCTTTTATTATGATATACACATTTTCCATATCGACTCTGTTGCTACAGAAGCCCGGATGGTGGATAGTTGATAATCTCACCCAACCGAGCATAAATTATGATGCTTGTCCTCGCTCATCGTGGGCGAGTGCAGAAAGAGAGCAGGCTTTTGTTATGTATGTTCGAAGGGATCTGCTGTCTGCATAATTGACAGGTTCACTTTTCACGCATAGTCAATGGTTGTTCACTTGCAGATTCAGAATCTAAGGACCTCTATAATAGACAGAGAGAAGCAAGAAAGGAGGCGAGGAATGGTTTGTTGACGAGCAGAGGTGGATGGAAGCGTCAGAAAGGAGGTGGGGAATGGTTTCGATAGAGTACATATTAAACTTGTTGCAAATCCTAAATTTCCAACGTCCAGACAGGTTACTAATCCCATTACCCTTCTTCTTTGAGACCGAATAGAAATGAAACGGAAATAAGTAAAAATGCAGACAAGTGATTACCATGTTTCATCACTAATAACTTATTAGTAATAAGTACCTTCCCACAGCAAAGAATATGGCAAAAAATAACCATTCTATGAATGGCTTTACTTAAAACCTATTTTCTCCCTAGTTTACAGAGAGAAGCAAAGGATGACGAATTTAGCCACTGATTACAAGCAATAATCGGAAGAAAGCGCATACCCTAAATAAAATAATAGATTACATTGACCCGACAATGTATTACTGCCTGCCCTAACAATTCAATGCGCCACCTGGGTTAACCCTGCTTGAGCTGAAGAATTCTCAGGACAAGATCCACATATACACAGTCGACCAGAAAGTGAGCGCTAGTGCTGCAACCAAGTATGTCCACAGGAAGAGAACTGAACACTCCTCTTGACCAACGTTAAACAGCTGGGTCATAGTCCCTGCATTGCCATTCCACATACATTTCAACCTTTCGTCACCTTCTGTTTCTTGGTGAGAAATGTTTCAGTTCTATGAGATTATGAAGCTGTAGTAAAGAACATGGCTTACCAATATTCATGGCCGGTGGCAGTGTGAATTGGACCATTAGCACGTAATGGTAGAGCGGGTCTGGCGGGAGGAAGCCGAGACTGTTAGCTGCTTTGACAACCCCGATGCCAATCGCTGGTAGTATGATGTACCGAACGGATAATACGCCAAGGATGACACAGGGTCTGATTCTCGAAGTGCGCAGGCCTGTATGAATGGGATCCGAGCAATTTAAGTGTGGACGATTTTTACTATTGTCTTTTGATTGGCTATTCAAAAGATATTTCACAGTTTTGAAAGCTTTTTCTTACCTTGAGTGAGGTTGCCTCCAAGAATGAGGGTAATGCAAGGTATAGTTGCATCACTGCATGATTGAAAGCCATTAAGAAACTCGAAAACACACGGAAGAGTTCTAACTTGAGCCATAACTTGACCTTCCATACTACACACATTGGAGTCATCTAGTCCTGGTTACTTCAAATTAATGATGGTGTATGCAATAAAGAGACGCCACTTACCCCAGTAATTCGATGGAATCTTGGATCACCCTCAGCGGGGCACTGTTGCCTACAATGAGCTTCCTCAGCCACGAAATGGCCCCGAAGATGAATCCCAATATCTGAAAATATATGCAACAGATTAGTGCATTGCTCACTATTTCACTAAAGCTGGAAAGATTAATTTTATCTGAGCAGCTAATATGCACAGAGAGACTCACAGCAGCAAGGGTTGCAGGTGTCAGCAACTCCTCCAAGATTGTGTGAAGAACTCCTACGAATTTACCCCAGAGTGTCACTGACTCTTTTTCGGACTTGCCGCTTGATTCTTGAGATATAACCTGTGATGTGGCGATTGAATGGGTGATTCATTGTCTTGCGAAAGATTAGCACTGAAGAGGCTTTATTCGATTATATGGTTTTAGGTTCAAGACGGGAAAACTCACAGCTTGGTCTTCTACATCTTCAACAGATTTTGTGGGCTGCACACTTATTGCTACTGGCTCTTGATTTTCTCCTTTGAGCAGGCGTGTGCTCTCATTAGAGTCCAAGTCCTTATTGGGCTGCTTTTCGAAATCATCCGCTGCTTGAAGCTCTTTGTATTTGACCGAGGAAGATCGTACCAATTGGTAAGTGTAAGTCCAAATGAAGAAACCTCCAAGCTGTGTTAAATCAGAAACATAGATCAGAACTGAATTCAGAGAACAAGAAGCAGAGGGTATGCCATATTAATGCACCTAATAAAACAACCATACTATCCTGCCGATCTTGAAACAGAGTTTGGGAAACAGATCGTTGACAGTTTCATAGAACCAAATGTCAAATTTGGAGGAAATTTACCAGGGGGATTCTTTTTTACTCTTTTTCTTTGCATTTCATGAGATGTTTCAAACTTAATCACATATTGGGTAATGGGACATGTGAGGCTTCATTACCGCCATGGAGAATGACGCATAGGAGAGTCCGACGGAGCTGCAGGCACTCTTATCCCCGAAGGGACTGTTGTCTTCATTACAGATTGCCGGCACAATTATCAGCAGAAGATTTCCCAGGTTTCCTTTTAGGAGGGAGACGAAAACGTTATGAGACTTCAGAGCACACATTTCTAGTCACACAGAAGAGTTCTAATTGATTTGTCAGTAAAAATCAATCACCTGATGCACATGTAGCAATCACCAGGCCCTCTAGATATGGCTTGGGCTTGAGTAATTTCACGACTATCCATCCAAGCATCCCTCCGATCAAGAAGGTGAAGGCAATGTTCACCGGCATGAACCACCTTAATATCGGAGGACATAAGCATCAGTATCTCAGGGTGCAGAAACAGTCCTAAATGCTCTTGGTAAAGGAGCTGAAAACTATCAACTTTCAATCATAATAGACTCAAACTAACAATGGCGGAACTCGGCAAGTCTTTCAGCCGTGCAGCTTTAAAAAAGGAAAGTTCATATCATCTGCTGACTGCTATGTAATTATATCTTTCTGGCTAAGACGAATGCAGTCATCAAAAATGAACGCCAAAAGAAAGCAAATGGCTGAAAATTTTTCCCTACCATGAGATAATGTCCTGGAAGGTGACAGTCCTCGCCAGACTGGCAAACATCAGAGATGGAGTGAACACCATGAACACTATCTGCATAGAAAAATATTCTCTCTTCACTAAGGTATGCACTGAGGAAGAAAATGCATCACATGGAAGCTACAAGCGTTCAACTTTCCCCCTTTCAGGAGGCAAGACAGCAATTCTTGTATTGCTTGAAACATATTCTACCTTGTTCAAGGACTTCCTCGCATCTGCAGTGAGAAGACCGCAATAGCCAGTTGCCATGAAAGCTCCCAACCCACTGATCAGCAGAACTTGCACAATTGGCATCGATGCCACCTCAAACAGTGTCCAGAAACCCATCTTTTTTCTTCTTCCTCTTCTTCTTCTCAAGGCAAATGTACCCACAAATTTGTCTGGCCTTTTTGCTTGTGTTTTGGCTCTAGGTTTGCTTGCTTTATGCTGCAAAATCCTAGAGCTAGCCCTATATATGAGCTTGAGCCTCTGGTTCTTTTTTTTTTTTTTTATGTAGCTAAGTCAGTCTCTAATAAAAGAGAAGGAAAATCCTGGGAAAGAGCACACAAGAGGAGACGTGTGTTAAAAAGAGAAACCCAGGGATCAACACTGAGACAAGATCAAAACAAATCAGTAAACAGTGAATCCCAGACCAGATTAAGGAAAGGCGTAGTCCAAAAGAAAGAAGATGATCGTGGAACAAGTGTACATCCAACGGCCATGGCTTTTGGAAGGAAGGAACCATGAAGGTACCGCTGCTTTGTCTGATTTTGGGGTACTGCTGTGACATGTACAAATGGCAAATCCTCGAGCGTTCCTACTGCTACTCTCGTACAAAATTGCTCTCCGCATTTCAAATTCAAATCCATATACCTTTATTCTCATTGAAACTCAAAAGCGTAGAATATAACACATCGGACGAATCTAATATCATGTATTCATTTTTCGAGTTTAATCACATCTTTTTTTTTTTCAAAAGATAAATTTTCACGAAGTAAACCGGTCACTCTAAAGGAGCAACATGCACTCTAAATTAGCTTGGAAAAAAATGAAATAGGAGACGCTAAACGTATCTAATTAAAATCATATCAAATAATAATTACTGCCCTTTTAAAACTCAACAAGCTCTCGATGAAAATATGCATATCGATAAAACACTCGATCTTCCATCACGTGTACGAGATCATCGCATCACAATGATATCTCATCAAAGCTATTCCACATCTCTAAACCCTTGGGCTAGGTTCAGTTAGCCATCTCTTTCATGGATGGTCATCGCCATTTTTTCCAGCATGGAATGAAGCGAGAAAACGTCCATAAATGCTCATGACGAATCTGGCTACATCAACTTGACATAGACTGTCTTGAAATTAATAATTATTATGAATTCGGCAAGGCGTATTAAATATCATATGTTAATAAAGAGCATCTGATCTTTAAATTAATAATTATTCTTTGCGGACCCGATTCGCCGCCGAGGTAGACGTAGCAGCCTTGATCAAAGTCAGTTTGCACTATATATTAATAAAATTAATATCAGTAATGCTGATTCTTGTTGTTTAGTTCATAATGAGGTTTTACTCTTTATTTTTACTAATAACATGACGTGGGGATCACAAGTGGGACCCAACAGCAATGATTCTAGCCTATTGGCGTGGCCAGTCAAAAAATCATCATTCGGAAAATATTCTTTTTTAAAAGGGGTGCAAAGTGATTAAAAAAAAAAAAAAAAAAAAAGGGAAGCAAAGTGGAGGATGACTAAACGAAAGAGGCCTGGAAACAATCAATGCGTTGCAAAATCACGGCATAATTCAATAGTTGAAAGTGCAATCGTTTTAACATCTGATCTTGAGACGGGTATAGTTCGATAATTAAAAAACGATCTTATTTAAGGATTTGGGGCGATTTGATATATGCTGTAGGATGTCATTTAAAATTTACCTTTCGAATAGTTTTTAATGGCTAAGAAAATGATTCCATCTGGTCCTCTCTCTCTCTCCCTATCTTTTCTCGCCTCCTTAGCTCTCTTAATCCTGCTCTGCCCTTGGTCATAAGATGAACAAACGATGGTTTCCAGACGAAAGAGTCCGAAATATAAATGACCATCGAGTTGTAGGGTTGGCCTCATCGATTTGAACTTTGCATAGAGGCTCTTAGAACCGGACCAGCCGACCACGGCTCCATCCTGTCTCCGCCGTGCACATCGGATACACGACCAAGTCGAAAGCTACCCGACAAACAATTCTTACGTAGGACGACCTTCTACGGATTCTCAAATAGTCGGAAATGCACACGGCGACCGCCAAATCAAGAAAATTCAGTCAATAAGATAAGAATAATCATAGCAAATGGCCGACGTAACCAAAATTGTGTTAAAGAAAGAAAGAAAGCAAGCAAAGGTTTGAAGAGAAAGCAGACAAGGCCCCTCCGAGACGACACAAATCTTTGACGAGGAAAACGACAAGATCGCAAGGTGGTTCGAGAGGCAGATCTACTAATTGAATATGAAGCAAGAATGGGTTTAAATTATTGGCTCGCCTTCCTTTATGGGAGAAGCTGAGAGGCTGGAACGAGGTAGAAAGGGGCCCCAACGTTCGAATGACGTCCCCGTCGCCGCCGTCGTAATCATTGGCGAAAGAGCGAGAAACGTAGGACGAATGGTTGTCGTTGAAACTCAAAAAGGAAGGACGACACGGAGGACCAGACCGAAAAAAGGGGGGAGCATCTTCGCCGATCGGGGGTTGGCCGCGCCGCCCCATCGCCAGCCACCCCCGCACCTAAACGAACAGCTAAACGCGATGAACGCGAATGGCTTCCCGATCGGTCCCATGCGAAAAACGAAAGAAAACACCAATCGGAAGAACAAGATCAAGAACAAGAACAAGAACAAGAACAAGAACAAGAAGACGGGGGAGAGGGAGGGAGGGAGGGAGAAGGACCAACCTAGAATCGAATTTGAATTGGGTCTCGAGCGTCATGGGCGGGATGAATGGGGAGTCCGGCAAGAACTTGACCATGAGACTCGGCGACTCTCTTGGAGCCGAGAGGGCGTTCGTATTTATAAGGGTCCTTTCCCATGCACGCTGCCATCCTTTCCCATTTCCCAATTTCCCGTGCCGTGTATGATGACAACTGGACCCTGTCCACAACCTATTAATTGCTCATCAAATCGAAGAGAACAAAGCCAAGTCAAAGAAGGAATTTCTCGAGCCCAAAGGAGCGAAGTGATCTTGGATTCCACCTCCCCAGCAAGAAGACGCGAGTTAGTGATTTTGGATTCCACCTCCCCAACAAGAAGACGCGACCTTTAATCATCAACTTGGAGAAGCCGCGGTTCGGCATGAGAGGTCCAATCCCGATTAGGAATGTCGACCTCTCTTTTATTATTGTAGCCAAAGCGCCCACCCGCCCGCTTGTTCTGAACACTTAAGCTTAAGAAAATCTACTCGCTCAAAAGCAATAGAATGACTCCAAAAAAAAAAAAAGAAAAATCTGACATGGGTGGACTCAAAAATGGGTATCTTGTGCATATGAATTGGTTGCATGATTGATTTTAGCGTAATTAGATGATTACATAGCTTCATCATATGCTTTGCTGTATTTATGATCCTTGCTGATTGACAAGTGATTTTAATGTGTTCCTAGCTCCTTGGGTTTTGGAACTCTAAAGAATCTCGTTTGAAATTGATTGACTATTTTGAGTGTAATGCATTATCATGCGATATATTTACCTAATAACACATCAAGTCAACTTGATTTATGTGGAAAAAAGAATTTGCTCACTAGTAGAACACAAAAAAATAAAGTGAATCTTGCTACTCTCATGCCTCATTAAAAAATTATAATGTAACGGTTTAAGGTTAAAAGCTAAAGGTCATAAGTCAATACATAAGTTGGACTTGTAGGCACATGCTCCTCATCAAATAGCTTTTCCATTTGCTCCGAACGACATCGATTCCACATGTTTCACTACAACTTAGAACAATGGCTTTGTTTCGTCGTCTCATTGAACAGACGTACGAAACATCATTAGTTCGAGAGGGATTCGATTCCCTACCATTTCATTAGCTAAAGACAATGAATGCAACATTTCTCTCATGATCATCATTACAATTGCTAATTAATCACCGACATCATTGCATACGATGAATCTTATCTTACTACACCCAAAAACCCCTCTCCTCTCAAAATAACGTAAGGGCAATTGCCTAGTCAATCCTAAACCTATTGTATAAATGTCAATTCAGTCATAAACTTTTCGATTTTACAAAATTTAGTCCTAAGCCCATGCACGAAATTCCAATGTAGTTATTCCGTTAGAATTTCACAAAAAATCTCTGACGTGGCTGTCAAGTCATCACTTACCGTCTTATGTGACATCCCGTCACGTTGTGATTTCTGTGAAAATTGGTGGAATGACTAAATTAGATTCCACGCAAAAGTTGATTACAAAATTGATAAAATTGAAAAGTTTATGACTGAATTTATATCCGTATAATAAATTTGTAATCATTGGACAATTTTCCTCATTTAACGTGTGTACAGCCAATTCTGAGTTGCAAAGTCATGTGGAAACTCTTATCTTGGTTTAGTCAAACATGGCAATTGAATACCTGGCAACCTAATCCGAGTCATTAATTTTGGGCCCCAAAAAAAAGAACTCAAATCTAGATCTTTCTGCTAGATAAGCATGACCATATTTACTAAAGTTTAGTCTAGAATCTCGTCCTAAAATTTAGTAAGAGATTTCTTTCCCAATTTGCAATTACAAGTGGCTGTCGAAAATCGACCCTATAGGGAGAGGATAAATAACGATTATATTACATGGCGTTGAGCTAGCACATGTCGACCCGCTGCACTCACATCCATCCAACCTAATCTTTCCATGCAACTGACGATGAAACTGAAAGTGACAAATCAAATCCCCACCAATTTGGAAAGGAACTCTTGTCAAGCGTGACCTTTTGTCAAATGGGGTCGAATCACAATATATGTGGTCTCCAGGAATTTTCAGAATTAAAAAAAAAATGATTTGTTGCACACTAAATTAGAATATTCATTCTTTATGGCGATTGATATGGATCAAATCTGATTGGTGTATTTAATTTTGAAGTTTGTAACAAATGAGAAAAAACACACACGACGAGAAATATCTACATTTGGATTGTTTTAGGGACATTAATTTTACATGATTGCAGGACAAACATGATTTGAATTAAAAAATTTAATATATGTGAGATTTTCAATATAAGTATTTGGAGAAAAGTGTATGAAAAATCCTAAATCTATTGCGTTTTTACCAATTGAATCGATTGAATCAATTTTAGCTAGAAACTCCTTATATGGAGGACAATCATTCTATGTAACATAGCTGACATTGACGTAGACAATTTTTTCTTATAATATTTTGATTTTTTTTTTTCGATTTTTCATTCTTTCTTTTTTTCCTTCTCTTCTTCCTCTAATCTACCATTGGCCAAAGGCAAGGGCTAGGAAGGTTGACACTTGCCCTCGCTGGATTTGGCAAGGGTTGAAACTTGCCAATGATAGCAAGGTTTAGGACTTAGTCAATATAATTAAATAATTTATTATTGAATTCATAAAAGTGTAATACGTTTAAGTTTTTTGTACAATTTTTTCTGAGTATAGGTCTCATTGATCTCGTAGAAGTATGATAATTTTTTTCATCATTAAATATACAATTGTTAACATTTTTAATAGGGGACTCGAAACATTATGAAATCTTTTTTTTTTCATTAAAATCGAGGTTGAAATATTTTTGTCTAGTATAGATTTGATTTTTTTTTTGCACTAAGACATTCGTTGATATTTTTTAGTTCAGAAATTTTTCTGACAATGATACTTTTCCTTCCTTGCCCCCACAACTTCCTGTAATAATAATATGTTGTCGATTTTCTCTAATAATAATATGTTAATCCCTTAGCAATAAATTATTCTCGCTCTAGAGGATGACGAATTCTATTTCGCCATCCCAAACAACATGTAAGTATGATTTCCTGTCGGTTCAACATCAACTATCAAGATTGGAATAAAAATTAAAATTAGATGGAATTACCACAACAACATATTATTTCGTAATTTTTATTTTAATCCACGAGGAAAATGCCACGTCGGCGATCCACATCTGCAAGAGGAGAAATCGAGACTCGCCTCCTCTTTTCCTCTGCAAGAGTCGTGTCATTGCATTGAGCATGTGGGGATTCAATAATGCATATTATGATAATGATATATGTCAATTCTCAATAAATAAATTATCATAATTCACAAACAGACAAATTTGGCCAATTTCGGTTGAAGGGTCCACCAATTGAAAATAGCCCAATTATTTCAAAAGATAAAAAAGGGTACACGTGACTCTTTTTTTTTTTTTTTTTGCCGCATAAATTTCCATAATGGTTAAGACCTTTGGAGTCTTTTTGCAAATACTGTGAGGTTTTGTTGGATCCAGCTATTTCAAAAGTTTAGAAGAAGATATCCCAACACTCCTCCCAATACCTAAACTGAATTATGACCAAAGAAGAAGAAGAGTAGAAATATGTAAATCGGAAAAGCGTAAACTCGAGACCTCTTGCTTCGGGACAATTTAGAATGTTTAACTTGAAAGCTTGAGAAAACTTATTCGTAGAAACCATATAACCAAAGCATCTCGCACCCTCCTATTCGTACAATCTCGCTGCAACTTGCAACGGGACGAAATGATTTGGAGACGAAGAAGACGAGATTTGCCAATGAAAAAAAGGGTTTCGAAATGCAACCTGTTTTTCGCTTCGATTATTCATCATTTATTCTAGAAAAAGCCCAAAAAAACAAAAAGAACGAAAGTTCTAAATTATTCTGGGGGATGGTGGGATTGGCTACGTCATCCCTTTGGACAAAAGCACATAACTGTCTCTGTCCCATTTTTTTCTTTTCCGGACAATCGATCGAGTGGTGTGTCGGAAGTTCGATGCGATGCACCGTCATGCGATTGCTAAGTTAGTCCGATAATTGGCAAATCGAGGGCAAACCAACCTGCTAATCTTTGGTGTCTGCAGCTGGCACATGCCGGAAATAATGCAAAAAAAAGAACATGTCGATTAATGTTGTTGGCCAGATTTGTTGACTCGTGATTTCAATTTGCACGGTTGGCCAGATTTCGGGACCTCACTGCCCGTGTTGTCCGGCTGAGTTTGTTTAGTTTTACAAACTAGTTGCTTCGCACGTGCCCAGCGGAGCTCCAGATCAGTCCCGAGGCAGCAAATCAGGACGGGATTCCCGTAGGAGTCTGGTCCGTGCCTCGATCTAACCTTTCGTATAGGTTCGGGTCCTGTCAGTCTTCATATACTAGGAGTGAGCAGTTTCAGGTTCCAGTTCGGTTCCGTCTGAAACCTGAAACCTATTCTCGGATATAGGTTCCTCATATTTTTATCATCTACAAATATAATTAAATATAAATTATTATCAATAATAAAAACATTTTCCGTTTACAAATTTTTCTAAGCAATATAAAGAATTATTTTGAATTTTTTGTTTCTTAATCTCGTGAAGCAAAGTGCCCTAAACATCAATTCCAAAAGTTTCCAGAAAATTAAATGTATAAACCTAACTAATTCCATTAATCTCGTCTCTTTCTCATTCTCTTTTCTTCTCAATACGTACGAAAGCGACGAGATTTGAAGCAGCGGTCAATAATGCATCACACAAGGACCGTATGAAAATCCTGCAACACATCGTTCGTTGCATCTGCCAAACTTCTGCTCCTTTCCATCTTCGCATCCTTTTCTTTCTCTGAAAGTCCCAAGCCATCTTCCTACCCGATATGATGATGTATGATGGAAATGAAAAACGTGATTCGGTCCCACCGAATGCCAATGATTCGGCAAGCGGGATGGTTTTTTCGTGGCCAGACAAGACTGATGTAAACCATGTCACATTGAATGTATCGAGACTTCTGATGTAGTAGGTATGAGAGGATCGAAACCCGATCATGCGACGACAAGGCGAATCACCGGACCGGAGTGGTCGCTGGGAACTGTGGACGACAGCGAGAGACAGAAAGAGTTTCTTGCCCAAGAGGGCTCTCTGGCACTCACTCACGCTTTCTGGTTTTCATCTTCAACGTAATGATCGAGTTGAGAGGAAATTTTTACATCGGATCACATAGAAGATTGTACCGGGGTCTACTTCATGTGAGACTTTTGAACAAATGTGGCATTATATGGAAGCTTCAATCTCATCCGAATTTACTGCAGTTCCGTTGGGAGGATCGTCTGTGCGCAGCTGAGCAGAAACTTCATCTATGGCGGAATTCAGCTGCTCGATCTTCTCGGCCAATATCTTGCGAGTTCTCTGCCGCAAATCATGAAACAGGAAAAAAAGAAGAAGCAATATTTAAAGCAGAGTGCAGGCAGAACAATTTAGAATATGGCCAGACGTTTTGCCCTTGGGCAATTTCCAATATCTCATGTAATTTGTAATGTCTGTGCACGAAAGTGAGTTCAGCACCCATTTGAAAACGGGAATGAATCAGAATGAGCATCTGATTTCTCAATTTTACACGGCAAACAAGGAGGGAATATAGAGATTGATGCTATGAACGGGGCAATGGGGAAGAAATTTTAGATGGAAAGTTTACAAAAGTTTAAATTTTTCTTCCATTCCTTCTCGCAAAACATTTAAATTTTCCCCATTCTTCATGCTAACTTTATTCCCCCATTTTCCTTCATCTCTAAAGCATAGGAGTTGATGGCACTTGCTTTTGCAATAGCAAATATGCACTCGATTCGACAGGAAAGTCAAAAGTAGAAGACGATAAGGATGATGAAGATGAAGGAAGAATTAAGTAGTGTGATCGTTTAATTTGAATATGCAGATACCGGAACAAATTGAAAGCCAGAACTGCTGTTTTGCCAGAACTTTGAAAGTTGCTACTTAAATTATAGCTCGTAGACCGTGTCTTTCGTTTTTCATTGATTGTACCATAGAAAAAAGAATAATGGAAGCCTGTAGTAGGTTCAAGCTTGATTCCTTACTTGTCAAAGTCAACTACTAAGAATACCACCCAATCTGTAGAAGTCCACAACCAACCACAAAGGAAATCCAAACATGATGTTGTGCTGGGGACAGATTTTTACCTCCAAAGCTTTCTCCTCATCATAAATGAATTTTGGCAGTCTCCTCATTAGATCCTTTCTATCAGCTCCTGCTAGGGCCTTACTTATCTGCAAGATACCATAATTATAATTCAGTGCCTACTTCCATTAGAAAAGCACGTGTCCACGAAAGGCAAGCCCACATACCAACATGTATCTGGGTGCAGAGAGCACCCAAAATAGGCATGAAGAGACTAACAAAGCAAAAAGTTCAGTGTTCCAAATGATACCTGCGGTGCATACACACAACCTAATGCTCCAACAATAAGTCCACCCAACACAAATCCACCAACAAATATACCCGCACTGCTTGGTCTGCCATCATCCCGACTACAATTGAACATTCAAAAAAAAAAAAAAAAAAAAAGCAAGAGATTATACTACAGTGAAGAGAATATCAAAATTTGCAAACTCATATTCTGTCAGGAATTCAGTCACTAACTACAAAAGAAAGCCAAAGGGGAAAGAGAATGTCCAATAAGTCGACCATTAAACATTATTTTTCCTGCAATTAGACTAGGTGATATCCCACATAAATTACCCATATTCCCACATCTGCAATCACAAGAAGCTCAAGAACTGGGAGAAACATGCAGATGGATGTCATGCAACTATTACCACATACTTAACCATTTGATGCTTTGAGAGAGATGTCAAGTGCCAAATTAATTTCTTTTAAGTGTCAGACTTGTATTGTTGTTTAATTATGTATCGTAGGATGCACGCAACATACATCTTCTCATTAAAAAATAACTGGCGTTTCAATTCTTTTAAAAAAACCAACCAAAAAAAAAAAAAAAAAATTCTTTTAAAAAAGAGAAATCGCACTAGAGGGCAACCATGCTGTTGATGATGATTGAGACACTTACGTTGCTTGAACAGTAAATGCATTTCTACGCATTGTAAGCCTTACTTTTCCATGAAATCTGCTATTAAGAGAAATGTTGCCAGAGCTCAACTTCATAGGGCAACAGTCCACAGACTTTAAACCTACACAGAGCACAGCATAGCCCCACCCATTAGTAAATATTTCATGGTAGCCTCTAATAAACTGATATCGTAACTTGAAGGAAACACCTGAAGTTGCACGAAGTGGGCCAGCATAGATTCCTATGATGGCATTTCACAGAGAATGAGCTTACCCAATCCAAGAAAGCAAGTGCCCAATGAAGTAAACACGATGGGTCTAAGCTGACTGAATTAAAATGAACATTCAAGCTCTTTTAGTTCTACTTTAGCTTCATCTGTCTTAATTGCAATTCAATGCGAATATCGTCGCTGTCCATGATCACCCGTGATAGGTTTCTCACATGAGCCCATCCACAAGCATGATAAACATAAGCTATCACCAGATGTAATACACCCCACTAAAGGCTCATCCACACAGATGATTCGACCTTAAGATACCACTAATTAGCGCATATTCCAATCAGTACACAATTAGTTCTCATCCGTTGTAAAAGCAAGTCCTTTTCTCTTCATTCCCCACTCACAATCCGAGCAACAAAATCACCCAACATAAGAAAGGAACAACCCTTGATAACAGTAACCCTCTTTCTCCGGACAAGCACACTCTACTTTCCTCCCACGGAAACCAGAAAAAATGGACAAGGCCAAGCGAGTTTCGAGCTCCCAATTACGCAATTTCACCGAGAAATGGAACCACGGGACGCTAAATTCACCAAATTTAACGACACGTGAGCGAGGCAAAGACAACATGAATCGCAAAAATGCCATCTTTACCAGGGAAGAAGCTGCTGGGTGGATTCTTGATGGAGCCCGAAACGAAAGAGCTGGGGAGGGCGCTCATCTTTTCGACGCGGGAGGAGCGTGGAGACCCGAGGAAGTGAAATACCACGTCGGAGCGCAGCGCGACTGAAGCAACGAGGTGCGTTCTTGATTCTTGATTCTTGATTCTTGGTTCTTCCCACTGCTTCGATGCTGGGGAGGAAGAGAAAACCAAGAAAGGAGTGGAGAAAAATCAGTTGGCGATGTGGGCTGGGCTTTAGTCCAAGCCGCTGTGTATAGATATATAGCGCCTGCGCTTCGTCAGAGCCCAAGCCCTTCAAAGTGCAGCTGCGTAACGTAATCGGTTCTTAGTTTGGTCTGATTCTGGTCCGATCCAATAGAATCGGTTACTTTTTTTTTCTCACTAAAGAGTGTTCGTGCACAACAAGAGAGTTTAATAAATTTTAAGATATTGACTGAAGCGATAATGAGTGAAGAGCCATTGCGACGTAGTTTGTGGTGCCGCTAGAAGAAATGATGTTTAGTTCACATTTTACTAATTATTTTTATAGAAATTAAAACGAAAAGTATATATAATTAGTTTGGTCTAGTTTCCTTATTGGAATCGAGAATCAAATTACCTAAACTGGTTTCACTGTTAGAAATCGAGAACCGGATGATGCTCTTGAGAATGGAACCTGAATGGCCAGCTTGGTTTTCATTCTTTTTTCTGTTTTTGAACAACTTTTCTGTTTTTTGTTTAGTTGTTTTTTGTTCCGGACGGTTATTAGTTAAGACAGCCTGTTTTTCTTCTTTTCTTCTTTTTTTCTTTGGCGGTACCGTATCAGGATGGGCAGGTAATAACGCCACCTTAATCGTGTCATCAACACATAGAATACATCTCCTCTAAGCGATAAATCTGCCTCGTGCAAAAAGGCAGCAAAAAATACAAATTTACCAAACTTTTTCTGTTCATTTTTTTTTTTCCGGAACAAGTTTACCCCCTTTTTTGTTCAAAAATTGTTCCCCGAACATAAATACCTTGGTCAGGATGGGCTGCCACCTTAATCGTGTCATCAACACATAGAATACATCTCCTCTAAGCGATAAATCTGCCTCGTGCAAAAAGGCAGCACCTTTTGCCACCTTGGTCAACTGGAAAACTGTGATGTGGAGCTCAGGTGAGAAATAGGAACGTTCATCACCTAAGCTTGATTAGTACTGGAGTTTCAACACTAGATTTACATCGTTAATAACCCGAGACAAATTGAGAAATATTTTTTCAATTTCGCGCATGTGGCAACCCTTCCGCAATCTTAGGGCGCATTTGGTAACGTTTTTGTTTCGGGAAACAATTTTTGATGAGAAATAGTTTTTTTTTTTTTTTTTTTTTTTTCGGGAACAATTTCTGAGTATAACCACCCGACGCAGTGGCGTTGCTGTTTCGGGCGTTGCGCTTCTCACGAAAGGTGCGTGTTCGAATCCCAAAGGCGTCGCTTGGTGCCTTGCCCACTTGCACGTGGTGGTGGTTTCCATGTGTCGGTCCCAGGGTTTACCCGCTAGTTGTCGACTTACGGGGATCCCTAGGTCACCAAAAAAAAAAAAAATATTATGAGTATAAGAATGCAAGTAACTACAAAAAATTTCTATTCCATGAATAAAAATGTGTTTGGTAAATTTGTATAATTTTGTTTTTCTTTTAATTTTTCAATATTCTTATTATATTTTTCCTTTTTTTTTTTTCTTTCTCCTTTTTGGCCGGTCATTTTGTGGCCACGGCGGCCGACGACCAATGAGGCGAGGTCTGGCGAGCTCGCCGGAGTCTCGATAGGCCAATGCGAGGCTCGATCTCGCCCAAGTGACATGAGGTCGGCCTCACCCTAGCTTGGCAAGGACAAGCCTCGCGACGCCAACCTGGCGGTGGCCCAACGAGGCCGAGCCTCACCGGTGGCTGGGCGAGCTCGGCCTCGCCGGGGGTCGGCGACGCTCTGGCCAAAAAGGAAGAAGAATGAAATAAAAGATAAGAAGAAAAAAGAAGAGAGAGAAAATTTGTTTCTCGGAATTGTTCTTGAGAATAATAAGTAACTTTTTTTCTACTTCTTGTTTCTTTTTCAAGATTTTTTGTTCTTAGGAACAAAATTTTTACCAAACACGAAAGAACATAAACAATTTTTACCAAACAAGGCCTTATGTGTTGTGTACTAGAATCTTTTGGCTGGACAATCGCCCTTTGCTCTCATCGAACCGAGTCCTCATCGCGAGTTTACAATACCTCAAATCCCACGTCCGACGAGAGATGCAATTCATGCGGGTCGGGCCAATAATAACAAAAATGCACGATTGGAGCAAAGAGGGGTTGCACGTATAATCGTAAGATCGGTCATCATGAGACATTGTCAGCTTTGACTAGTTCGTACATCGGCGACTACAAGGACGTGAGTTTTCACCCTCTTTTCAATAATCATCCCAACAAATCAGAAAGCAGAAATATGAAGAAACGTCATGTGTTATGAATGCATGGAGGAGCAAAAGAACAAATTTTCAGCTCAATCTCTACGTGTAAACGACATGCAGAGGGCCACGTGGCACACGGCCAGGACCGAGGACTCGGTCCCAGATTCTTGTTCGAGCAAAAGCCCCTGCAAGAAGAGGCTAAAACACAGATGGCCCCATGGAATTAGCCGAAAGGTCTCTGCCTAAACATTATTCAAATGCGAAAATGGCTGAACAAGAACAACGTCGACAAGAAGCGGCCGAAACACGCGCTTTATTTCCTCCTGAGTTACCAATTCCACGAGGCCGGCTGAAGCCAAGAGAGGAGCTTTCCATTGCATAGGACCCTTTCAACTTTTTAAGACTGATTCATACTTCAGCTTTGCCAATCACGATATCGTGATAGCTGACCCTATCGTGATTAGCCTCGAGATTTTAGGATTAATAGTATAATACTGCTCGGGGCATGTTAAAAAACTCTTCCTGGTTTTGGCTCTAGTGATGGGATTAACGTGTCAACATCGGCGGTTGTGGTTTGCCTGATATGGGAACAGCGAGCAAGCCGGCAGCGTTTTTGTTTGTTTATCGGCATGCTTTACAAATATAAGGGGCTCCAGGACCATGAATGTGCATTTCTTGCCCGAGTTTTTCTGCGAAAACTCGAAAGCAGCTCTTGCTGCAGAAGTTTCTTGAACGTGGCGAGTTGAGTCCTGGAGATAGAGAGTGCTGTTTTGATCAGTCATGGCTGTTAAAGCAGGAGATGAGAGGTCACTGAAGGAGACACCCACTTGGGCAGTTGCACTCGTGACTGCCGTGTTTGTTATCATTTCGATTGGAATCGAGCACGGGATTCATTCTCTTGGAAAGGTGAGATCTCTGGTCGAAATGAGCGACTTATATGGTCGAGTCTTGACTTGTGGATTCTTGGCGTTTCACACGTCCTGAAGTCCACTACTAGAAATTGATTGGATAAAAGTGATGACTTGAATACTCGCATTATTCGAAAACATTGGTCGGGTCACTTTCTGATATTGATCATTCAACTGTGACAGTGGTTTCAGAAACGCCACAAGAAGGCCATGATCGAGGCTTTAGAGAAAATAAAATCCGGTAACTAATGCGTGTCGCAATTCTCTATCTTAACTCTGCTTTCAAGGCATTTTTGAGCACTTTAGCCTGGTTCTGAAGCTGCGTTGATTACTATTTTATTCTGTAGAGCTGATGCTATTGGGCTTCCTATCTCTGCTCATCACTGTGGGTACGCAACCGATCTCTATGATATGTATTGCTGAGAAATATGCGAAGATCATGCTTCCTTGTAAAAAGGAGGACTCGGGGAAGCCCGACAAAGACAAAGATGAGGGTCACAGGAGAAAATTGCTGTGGTACGATGAGGATGTCTCATGGCGACGATCTCTAGCTGCTGGAGACACTGGTGACCATTGTTCCAAACATGTAAAAGGAATACATAAATTATCTCAACAGAAAGTAAAGTTTCTCTTCCGCGAATGATTTCTCTGACCGTGGTTAATGGATTGCTTTTTCAGAACAAGGTACCGTTGATCTCGGCATCAGGGTTGCACCAATTGCACATTTTCATATTCGTGCTCGCAGTCTTTCATGTTCTCTTTAGCGTCATCACCATTTGCCTGGCAAAAGCCAAAGTACGACACTTCATCCTATCCTTAATTAAATGAAACTTTGAAAGGTCTTTAAACTTTTGTTTAGTTTGATCAATGACGAAGTACCGATTCGATTTAAATTTTGTGAATAGATGAAGAAATGGAAGGCATGGGAACAGGAAACTACTTCCCTGGAGTATCAGTTTAGCAATGGTAATCATCTAGAGGCCAGCTTTATTTTCTTTTTTCTACTTAAAAGTACAAGACTTCTAAGGCCGGACTATTCAACCAATGGTCGTATTGTTGGTCATTCTTGTAGATCCTTCAAGATTCAGATTGACTCATCAAACATCTTTCGTTAGACGACATAGTGGCCTTTCGACAACTCCTGGTGTCAGATGGATTGTAAGATGCTTCGTTCTTAGACCTTTCAAATGATGTTCCCGTAGCGTTGCTCATGAATTCGCCAGGCCCTCGTTGGATAAACAATGATTCCAGTCTAATTCTGAACATCGATGTCCAATTCACTGACTGACAGAGAGCATCTGGGAATTTCGCAGGTAGCATTCTTCAGGCAGTTCTTTGGTTCAGTCTCAAAGGTTGACTATCTGACAATGAGGCTTGGATTCATCAACGTAAGTTGTTTTCCATGCTTCTGTGTTTTCTTCCAAACAGTCTAACTTACGTGTTCAATAAGACATCTAGCAAGACTATAGAGACAACTACCATGCTTGTGGCAATTGATATTTATTAAGGTGTCCTGTTTCCTCATGTTAGAACTAGGTCCTTTTTCATATTAACAAGCTCGGTGGATTTTTTCAGGCTCATTTAGCCCCGAACAGTAGATTCGACTTTCACAAGTACATTAAGAGGTCCATGGAAGATGACTTCAAAGTGGTTGTGGGTATCAGGTCAGCTTCTTTCCCTTATCATGTCGCCTCATTGACATTTCAGACACTTGAAGCGTACAGATGAGACTTAACCGTTTTTGCAAGTTATTCACAGTGTGTGTTCTTTCTCGCAGTATACCCTTATGGACTTGCTGTATCCTCTTTGAGCTCTCCAATATCTATGGTAAGATAGTTTTGTGCGAACCACCATCTCCCATATGCATTGTCGCGATTAATTTCAAGATTTGTACTAACAGAATGATTCGCCTTGTTATTTTGCAGACACTTATGCCCTTTCGATCATCTCTTTCATACCTCTAGCAGTAAGACACATTTTTCATGTTCTAAGGCACAGATAAATACGATATCAATTGATAGATCTTGGCAATGAGATAAGTTCTTTGACCTTTATACATTTGACAGACACTTGTGCTAGTTGGTACCAAGCTCGAACTCATCATAATGGACATGGCTCATCAAATTCAAGATAAAACCACCGTGGTGAAGGGAGCTCCGATCGTAGAGCCCAATAACAAGTATTTCTGGTTCAACCGGCCAGACTTTATATTGTTCTTGATACATTTAACTTTGTTTCAGGTAATGGAGATATCTGATTGATGATCAAGTTATTTTCAGCTGTCATAAAATTCATAGTTTGACTACCAGTAAATCTATTTAAGCAGAAACACAACAACGTGCATTTATGCACAGAAATTAGCCAAAAGATCATGCGAATGAGATTCATAAATTTTTCCAACGTCGTTATAGAAAGAACGATCGTCATCCTTTGAAGAAGCTGAAATCTGTATCTGACTGCTTTCTTTTTTCCTGCACAGAATGCATTTCAGATATCCTATTTTCTCTGGACATGGGTAATCCTTCTCTTCGATTCACATTCGCCTATCTTCCTTCTGTGAATTACGTGCTTTCTATAATGATATTGACTTGTTTTGTGTCCATTGACCTCAACTGACCTCCGAAATGCAGTATGAGTTCGGCTTGAATTCATGCTTCCACAAGAGACAGGCCGAGATCCTTATAAGGGTTTTGCTCGGCGTGGCCCTTCAATTTGTGTGCAGCTACATCACCTTCCCTCTCTATTCACTAGTAACCCAAGTGAGTACTCACTAGTCCTAATCCATGTCCCATTACCTAGTGGAGGTAATAGCTTCAAATGAACGAGTTAGGCATCTAACGGAAAGACTCAGACATTAGTGTTGAATATACTCATGGCATAACTATCTAGGACGAGCACAAGAACAACGAGGGAGGCTAACATGTTTCGATGCAGATGGGGTCGCACATGAAGAAGGCGATATTCGAGGAGCAGACGGCAAAGGCGCTGAAGAACTGGCAGAGAGTGGCGAGGGAGAGGAAGAAGCAGAGGAAGAAGGAAGGAGACCAATCAGTGTCGCGCTCAGGGTTCATGAGTCCAGACAACACGCCGAGCCGCGGCTCATCACCCCTGCACTTGCTCCACAAGCACAAGCACAACTCCACCAATGATTTGGAGAGCGTGATCAACTCTCCCAGGAGCTATATCTCCGAGACTGAGCTCTCTGATTACGAAGGCCCTCCTCCAACCCATTTCCGTGACCATCATCAACAAATCCCAGATCAACAAGGAGGGCAACAGAACAACAACGATGCCGGCCAAAAGGGGGGTGATATTCAGAATGATTTCTCATTCTCTCATGGTTAGGGAAGATCAGATTTCCTGTCAAAGGTAGTTTAGTCATGGGTACACAAGCGGGTAGGACAAGTATACAGGTTAAGTTCATTATTTTGAATAGATTCAGTTTATTTTCGCCTGAACGATTGTTGTAACAGATGGTTTTCTGTCAATTAGTTGAGCCATAGGGACAGACGAGCGCTCCATGCGCTGGATCCATTCCCTTAGATACATATAACACTGTTCCATCCTTTTTATATCTAATTTGTCAGAAAGACTACCAAATATTATTTAGAATATGGATGGATTGATGAGTGAACCAACACCGGTTGTAAAAGTCTTTCGTTTTTTTTGGACAAGAAAGTAAATAACAAGAAATTTAAAGGAATAGAGGCTGTAAATGCAAGAAAGATAAATTGCAAAATAAAGTAAAATGAGTTTATGATATGGTTATTTAAAGCCTACAATCGACGGTTAGAAATGGCTATTGAATTTTGAAAGGATGACTTCCTAATCCTATTTTCAAAACAAATCATCCCATTTGCGGTTATAAGGAATTATAACAATACTTATCCACCAAAAGTTACAAAAATCACAATATTTCGGCAATAAGTAAAATGACCCAGCAATTATGCTCTTGCGTCAATTGCCTCATTGAAAACTTTCTTTGTTGTTGATGCTTTTCAAGCGGTCGACTAGTTGTTTCGTCGATAACCTTTGTTGTTGATCAAACTCTGTTATAATCGACTAAGTCTGTCATTTGTCAATTATAACCAAAAATTTGTCATTTTATCATTAGTAAATTTGAGTTTTCCTTGCCAAATTTCCTCTTGAATTGTTTTCATGAGAACAAGTCGATTAAAATGTATTATGGCTCAATGAGGGATGCAATTACAATTTTTTTGTTTACTAAATCTTCTTTACTTGGTATAATTTTTTATCGGGCCATCTTTTAAGAGTAAATAGAAGATTTCATCCAACTTGTTAATGTCGAACGAGTAAACTTGAGTATCTTCAGCCCCAACCATTCATCCTTTCGTTTATTTTGGTAGGTTTTAAGGATTAATGATCGCAAGGCTTGTTGAGCATCATATTTGCCACATTTATTTCAATTTTTTTATATGGTCAAATTTATACTCTTTTTTTTTGTCGGTCCTACTCTCCTATTCTAACTCTCCCTCTCAAACTTTTGTCTTGCCTCCTTGCAGGGCGTGGGAATCGAAACCCACTCCTGAAACTTAATTCGTCCACACCCCAACCCTCGAGAAGGTGGGGATTCGAATCCCCCACCTCCCCCTTCCAATTATGCTTTTGCGTCGATGGCCTCATTGAAAACTTTCTTTGTTGTTGATGCTTTTCAAGTGGTCGACTAGTTGTTTCATCGATAACTTTTGTTGTTCATCAATAACTTTTGTTGTTCATCAAACTTTGTTATAATCGACTAAGTCTATCATTTGTCAATTATAACCAAAAATTTGTCATTTTTGGGTATCAACATATGCCCCTTTAAAAAAATTGAATGATTCATCAATCATCCGATTCTTTTAAATTAGATAATTAAGGGTCATTGTATGCTTCCTTATCATTAGTAAGTTTGATTTTTCCTTGCCAAATTTCCTCTTAAATTGTTTTCATGAAAACAAGTCAATTAAATGTATTATGGCTCAATGAGGGATGATGCCATTTACAATTTTTTTGTTTACCAAATCTTCTTTACTTGGCATAATTTTTTATCAGGCCATCTTTTAAGAGTAAATCGAAGTCCAACTTGTTAATGTCGAACGAGTAAATTTGAGTATCTTCAGCCCCAACCATTCATCCTTCGTTTATTTTGGTAGGTTTTAAGGATTAACGATCATAAGGCTTGTTGAGCATCATATTTGCCACATTTATTTCAATGTTTTTTATATGGTCAAATTTATACTTTGACTCATAATTTTTCATTGACGCCAAATTTTGTGCAAGTTTTCAGGTGACCCTTTATCTCCGCTCATACTTAAACACGCTCTTCGCCAATTGAAATTAATCGGCAAAGTCTTGGCCTTCAAATTTTTCTTTTAGATTGAGTTTCAATCCATCAAAAGCCAAATTCGTGAGATCTCTTTTTTGAGAATGAAGCAAGGCATTTATTCCTATCCTTCTTAAAATTGAGCAACGAATTGATCGAGTCATTATTATATATTAAGTTCTAGTATTGCTCTATAAAATTAAGAACGGAATCGTCTTTCCATCTCTACCTAATCACACACGAAATTAGGTGGTAAATTAGGATAATAGGTAAAAGCAGTTTTTGACAAAGATAAAGAAGATAATATATGTTTAAAAGACTCATTTGTTCATGCTTCTCCACGCTGAGCTATTGATCAAACAATACGTTCGATAGTCGATTATTTATCTTCGCCAATGAAAACGGCAAAGTTAGCATTTTGAAACCTCTTAGAAAAGATTGTTTATTGACCCATTCCGAAAATGGTTTCATATGAATAGATATGATAACGACTCTATGTAACCGTTGACCTTTTTCAACAAACTGTATCGGGTTCAATTGTGGAATTGGTTGGTCATTTGCCTTCAAGGCGGTATTGTTGGTCTTGCTAGATTATTTATGTTAACCGGCATGTTAGCCCTAATAGGAATAATAACATTGGATGGTACCAACCAGGCCATCGACCTTACATCTTCAACATTTGAAAAATGACGGACCAGCTAACCAATTTGACTTGTCAAATTATTATCACCACTTTGGTTGCGTTGACCAACACTATTTAAAATTATTGTCATTTGTCACCACTTTGGTGTCCGAAAGGTACAACTATAGACTACTCTTCTAAGTTTCGAGAATCCCATCCCAATCCGAATTCGGCAATTTCATTAATCATTGAAACGCCAGGACAACGTCTGTGACGACATTAAACATATGCATGGCCCTACCTCGCACTCTCAACGCCATTTGAATACATCATTGCTGTTAAAATAATCTCGATAAGAACACTTGGAGATGTTTAGATAGGAATAAACGACCCTTTCCTAATCCCTCTAATGATTTGATCTGTGCAATTGAAGAAATCATACAACAAACCGTTTGATTAGTCGGAAAAGACAGGATTAAAGAAAGAGAAATATATATCAAAGATCGACGAAGGGTTTCTATTATTGAAGGCGGACCTCATTCGATTTCCTTCGGAATCCAACTTGAGCGGAACCAATGATGCAAGCAAACGAAGGTAAATACGCATCAGCAATTTTGCGGGACGCACGCCTCGTCACGGGGCAACTTGGGGGCCAAAGGTCAACCGCAACTCGCTACTCGAGTTTCGTGCTCGGCCGTGTTGGAATCATGCTTCTGACCGCGTCTAGACAACGATTATTCAACCACTGGGATTCGCTCTAGTGGCCACCCTTCCAACATGGAAGGGGGAGGTGAGGGGTTCAAATCCCCACCTTCTGAGGGGATGGGGTGGGGACGCGTTTTTCAGTGAGTTTCGGCTCCCACGCCCTCGCAAAGGCGGGCGAAAGTTTGAGTGAGTATAGAATAGAAATAAAGTAGGACAGACCAAAAAAAAAAAAAAAAAACAACGATTACTCAGGATAGAATTTAGAACACTGATTGATCATCAACTTGCTCTTATATAGTTTCTCTAAGTTCCCAAAGGCTCGGTCTACTCCCGCGTTCTCTCTCCTCTACTCCAAAGTAAACGAGGGACAAAAGCGTAGACTTCTGGGCAACGGAAAACCGCCATTCGCCCATTAAAAGCAGACACGACCACCCCAAGAAAGACGCTAATTTCTCCTTAATGTTTCGAAAACTCCCTCGGTGCGTGAATTGTACTCGAGCCTTTGCTTCTCTTCAAAAATCTCTACGCCGCACACGGATAAGCTCGGTCTTCGTCCTGCAATAATTGCAAGCTTGACCGCACGTTAATTCGTTAGGAACTTGAGAAAAGCCTGTTCCGGGTCTTCCTCAGCTCTTGAGAAGGAAAAAAAGAAGGCCATGGCGGGATCAGGCGGCAGCGGTTCACAGACGAGAGACCTGAACCAGACCCCGACATGGGCCGTGGCGATCGTTTGCGCCGCGTTCATCCTCATCTCTCTCGTCCTGGAGAAGTTGCTGCACAAAGTTGGAACGGTGAGCTCGGACATACGAAAATTCGCGACCCTGTCCCTCTCTCTCTCTTTCTTCTCTATTATGTTTACGTTTCGGTACGCTTCTTAATGCTGCTCGGCCGTTCTTTCTTTTACGCCCATCTGTTCTTGCCTCCTGAGCTGCTTCTTTTGAGGAAAACAGTCGGTTCCCGCGACAGAAAAGAGGTCCCTTGACGATGGAAGACTTTCTTTTTTTTCATTCGAAACGAAATTGAACTATCCAATTCATCATGACGCGAATTTCCACTTAGAGTAACCAAAAGGCCACCGCCTTGTGTTTAGAGTCTTCACTCGAATATGCACGTGTGGACTGAACAGTTTGCGTACATAGATTACTCGAGTCGAAAGTTCGGATACCCGTATCGTCCAAAAATCTGCTCATTTGATTGGATATGGACTGTGAAAATATGGCCTTGTTACTCTGATGAACTATTAAGCAGTTGGTCTGGTGTTTGAGCTCTGTTCCTAACTGGGCTTGCAATTCAGTGGCTCACAGAGAGGCGCAAGAGAGCTTTATACGAGGCTCTGGACAAGGTCAAATCAGGTAAGACGGCGGATATCGACTCCGCGCTTCTTGTTTCTGATATTAGATATGCTTGGACTTGGGTGTTTATCCCCATTTTTTGTGTGCAGAGCTGATGATTCTGGGCTTCCTTTCATTACTCCTCACTTTTGGTCAGACTTATGTATCTGGAATATGCGTTCCCCAAAAGGTCGCAGACACGATGCTGCCCTGCCGCAAAGACAGTAAATACGATGGGTCCTCGAAAGGAGGACAACGTAAACTTCTATGGTACGAGGGGAGATCCTTGGCTGCCGGCAGCTATGCTCCTAGTTGCGATGAGGTATTGCGTGATATGAGCTTTTTCCATGTTTGTTCTTTTTATCAGACATGTCGAACTCTGATTTGAGCTTTAATTGAAAAATGCTTGCTGCAACTAGAGTTGCAATCAGACCTTTCTTCCCCTAGTACAGATTTACTGAACTCGTTCCTTGAATCAAATTCTTACAAAATTCTTCCTGTCGTCATGCCATTTTGTCCCTCGGTCTTCAAATAGTAATCGGCGCTTTCATTCCCCTGAAAATCGCATTGCTTTTGTAGGATCCCCTGAATTTACGTCAGCATTCTTTTCTTGGTTGCAGGGGCAAGAACCGCTCATATCTGTCGACGGATTGCATCAGTTACACATCCTCATATTCTTCTTGGCTATCTTTCACGTGCTGTACAGCGCAGTCACGATGATGCTCGGGCGACTGAAGGTTTGTAAAGATGTTCTGTGCACAAGAGATTGAGCGCACTGCCAGTTGTCGAGATGGATATGATTGGCAATTCTTTTTGACAGACATAGAAGCAATCATAATTCTTAGAACAAGATAGCAAGTTTAGCATTGGAATAATTGTTCAAATCCATGATAATCAATCTAACAATCGAGCCAATGGTTTTCTGTGTTTTGTGGATTTCGTTGATCATAAAGAAGTGGATAAAACACCATGCTTCAACTACCATTTGAAATTGTCAGACCGGCCCAATCTGTAATTGCACCTCTATTAGCAGAAACTCTTATTCTTAGATATGATTCTCAGAATATGTGACGCGAGGTGCTGTCAATAGTTTTTTGCATTGTTCAATATTTGAAACGAGATGCTCCTGACCCCATCTGTACTTTAACTCGCCGCCAATGTGTGTCATGGGCAGATTCGTGGCTGGAAGCAATGGGAGCAAGAAACCTCGTCCCACGACTACGAGTTCTCCACTGGTATTGGTTGTCTACAAAAAATGAACACTTCCATCTAGCCGCAGGAAATCTCATGCCCTTGTTCTTATTATTGCTAATTCACGTTTGACTTCTTGATGATGACGCAGATCCATCTCGATTCAGGCTCACTCATGAGACCTCCTTCGTTAGAGCGCACACCAGTTTCTGGACGAGGATCCCCGTCTTCTTTTACATTGTAAGTCGCGGCTAACATCTGGCATTTTCCCGATGACACACTACCGTAGCATGAGGCGATTTGCATTTGATTTCATCAATGCGCCTTCATTCGCAGGGATGCTTCTTTAGGCAGTTTTTCAAGTCCGTTGGTAAGGCAGACTACTTGGCACTGCGCAACGGTTTCATCGCCGTAAGCCTTCCACTCTGTTCAACTCCTAGGTCGTCCCAGCGCACCGCTTTTATGTCACAAGTAAGAATTCTTGATGCGATATATGCAGGTCCATTTAGCACCGGGAAGTAAATTTAACTTCCAAAAGTATGTCAAGAGGTCGTTAGAAGACGATTTCAAGGTCATCGTAGGAGTCAGGTAACAAGCAATTTAAGTTGTTTCGATTACTAGTTTGATCGTCGTCACTCTGCATCCGAAAAAACGTAGGCCCGTGCTGACATTTGTTTCTGGAATCTCGCCAGCCCTGTGTTGTGGGCGTCATTCGTTATCTTCTTGCTTCTAAATGTCAAAGGTATGTTGTTCTTCCTGGAAGACGCTTTTTCATTATGAGTTAAAGTTCCCGACCATCGGCACACTTCCTTTCAGGATGGCAGGCACTGTTTTGGGCGTCGCTGATCCCTGTGGTTGTAAGACCCTCTTCCCTCCGCGTGGTTTTGATTAAGATTAGTATACGAGGACGACGATAACATCACCATACAAATGTTTTGCAGATAATCTTGGCCGTCGGGACAAAGCTTCAAGTTATTTTGACAAAGATGGCCCTCGAAATCATCGAGAGACATGCCGTGGTCCAAGGGATTCCCCTCGTGCAGGCTTCGGATAAATACTTCTGGTTCGGCCGCCCTCAGCTACTTCTCCAACTGATCCACTTCGCTTTGTTTCAGGTACTCCGGGCCTTACCCTCGTATTCAGTACGCGTTCATTTTGAGCTAGGCTTTGTTTAAAGTCCGGGACCAAAATTTAATCCTGCAGCTAACTTCTGAAGGATCTCTTGTTAATGGCAGTTTCATCGATCACTGTCTGATTATGCAATGTCTTACGACAGTATAACTCTGCTGGAAGATGTATGACTTGCTCTTGCTTTTGCTGTGTATTCTGATTTAGGCTTGTGCTTTCTTGTTTCTCTTGAACAGAACGCCTTCCAGATAACATACTTCCTGTGGATCTGGGTATGAAAGCTTATCTCTCTAGACCCTGCTTTCTGCGCCTTCATCGGCAGCGGCAGCACTTATCTAAAACCGCCAGTTCTTTCTCCGTGCAGTACATGTTCGGGTTGAAATCCTGCGTCCATGCTAACTTCAAACTTGCACTCATCAAAGTGGGTTTAGGGTAAACACTCTTTTTGCCATCACCTCCCCAATATTATGTAGATCATAGTCCCTTGATAAACCCGGCGGTCTTCATTCCGGCGTTTCGACGCTACCTTTGTCGATCCTTCAAGATTCCATTGATGGATTCGATGTTTCTGTTTTCTGGAAAATTTTTGCAGGGTGGTTGTGTTATTTGTATGCAGCTACGTCACTCTCCCTCTCTATGCTCTTGTCACTCAGGTAAATTCCAACCCCTTTGTTCATCCTGAGAATTGACAATTTGGTACTGGTTACTAAGTGCTAATCGATCATCATATGGTCATTGAAAAAACCAAAAAATATCCAATCAATCAGATGGGATCTTGCATGAAGAAATCAATCTTTGATGAGCAAACGTCAAGGGCGCTTAAGAAGTGGCACATGGCCGCGAAGAAGAAGAGGCTAGGCAAGGAAGGGAAGTCCCCCGCCACCGTGACCCTCGGCAGAAGTGCAAGCCCGAGCCCGAGCCCGAGCCCGAGCCCGAGCGCGAGCCCTAGCCCGAGCCCGAGCCCCTTTCTCCCGAACTCTTCCAGGCACGCCCTCCGCCGCTTCAAAACCACTGGACACCAGACCCGCTCGTATGCGTACGACGACCACGACTTGTCCGATTACGACGCCGACACCTTATCGCCAACCTCATCGACCGCTAATCTGATCGCCGGGGTGGATCGTCACGACGACCACGACAGCCATCCTATCCAGATCGACGATTCCCATCGAGAGGAGGGGACCAGCGAAGGGGACGACTTCTCGTTCGTCAAGCCCGTCGTCCTACCAAGAGAACCGTGAGAATCGCGGCAGCCCGCCTCGTACCATTGTATCATATCATAGTGAATAGATTCATGGTCAACCAACATGGTTAGGCATGTTTGTCTTATCATAAAGGTCGCGCGTAAATCACAGGTTCTAGCTTAGGACACAAGCGAAAGTCATATTTTCCCGTCTAATCGATTAATAAAGTATCGAACGGCTGAAATCTATTGCATTTCGCTACCCGGTGATGATATTAAACGCTTACATGAATCTGCCAGAAGGATTTTTTTATTTTATTTTAATTTGAAGAACGCCCTTTATTGCAATTTTCGGCTTTGGCTTTTGACGAGAATTTGGAACGTGATGTGTTAAAAGTAGAGGTGACTAGTTCTAGCTTCCAAGTTCTAGGTTTTATAAAAGTTTCATCTAATGTTGGAACTTACTCGTTGGAACAGAGTTCCTATTTTTTGGAATTTGAATCTACTATGTATACCTTAGAACCTAAAACCTACCATGTATACTTCAGAATTTAAAACCTACCATATCACAAGTTTTATTTGTATTGTTAATCGAACGATTGCAGTAAATTATCATCTTTAATGATCACTACTAACCACAACTTATATTTAACTACACAAAGATATGAAACATTAAAAAAATAAAAATCTCAATAATAAAATGGAAGCTTAGACTAACAATGTCAGATTATACACCCATCATCGGAAGCCATGGAATAGTTTAACGCAAAGACAGAGATCAAGAAAAACACAAAAACTTATTATAGGTTCTACGTTCTAGGTTCAAGGTTCTATCTATCCATAACCTAGAACTTATTCATCAAAACATGTTCCTCAATTTATGAAACCTGAAATCTATCGTGCATATCTTGGAACTTGTAACCAGACAGCTTCTTCAATTATCTGTTCGGCTTTTTAGTTTCGTTTTTACCTTGGAATCATGCTCACCTCTAGTTGAAAGCAGCATTCAAGTCCCGAGGAAAGAAACAAACAGCTAAACGAGTGGTTGAAGACTTCGACATTGGGTATGAGGTTGTTTTGGGTAAATGCATAGCAATCTATATATTTTAATTAGTTGTATTTTACCTTATTTTTTTGCTTTTCCCATTCATCCCTCAAACAGATTTACCTTAATATTTAAGTAAAATTGGCCAAAAGAAAAAGAAAAAAAGGGATAAAAAGGTAAAAGACGAAATTAACTACCCACCTGTATTGATGTTGGATTGTGCGTAATTCCTTAATTTTTATTACAGTGTGACAGTAGACTTGATCTTATCGTATTTGTTTTTTTTTCTTTTTTGAATTCGAATGTTTCTAGTTTGAAATACAAACTAAAATATATATTCAATGTCATTGATTCATTATAATGTCGCACAAGGAATATAAATAGTCATTTTTTTCTGGATAGAAGTTTCTAATGATAATGGATAAATTCATTTAAAAAAGACAACGACCACGACGACGACCACGATGAGGACGACGATGATGACGACGACGACGACGATGATGATAATAATAATAATATCACTATGAGTGGGTGTCTCTGTATGCCTTTCTAATTTCTATTATAGTGGACAAGAAAATCGGGATAAAGCTCAACCAACAATTATGACATTATTCAATGCGTTTTGACTCATAAGCACTCAACGTCGGAGTTCTTATAGATAGATCGGCTTGAGCTTTAACGAGATATTTTGAAATATCTATGCTTTTGACCATTCGATGATATTTTGAAATATCTATGCTTTCGAACATTCGATGATATTTTTAAAAATCTATGCCTTTGATCAAAATGCTAATCATTCGATGATATTTTCGAAAAATCTATGCTTTTGATCATTTGATGAATTGTAATTTTTTTCTTTTTTTGGTAATTGATGCACCGTAAGCTGAATAGAACTAATTTTTCGGATCAAAATGCTGACGTGACTGGCACACGGCGCTCACACGGACATGACGCCAATCGGACGCTAGGTCGGCACTAACAAATAGTGCTACGGTAGACTCAACCTTATTTTACTGACTTATTCTGAATTCGAATGAATGCTTGTTTTTCTAGATTGATACACAAACGAAAATGTACATTTCAAGTCATTGATTCATCATAATGTCCCATGAGGAATATAAATCAAATAGTCCTTTTAGCACGATAAAAGATAACATAGAAGACAGGAAATTAGTTAAAAAAACGGACAATGATAATAAAAACATCACCAAGATTGGAAGAGTCTCTGTATCCATTTCTATTATAGTGGACAAGAAAATAGGAATAAAGCTCAACCAACAATTATGGCATTACACCCAACCACAGGCAGCGCAATTGGTGTGAGTTTTCTCCTTCATTGCAGACGTCAAGCGTTCAAACACCCCCTCGTTGCTAAAGTGTCTAAAGTGGAGAATTTTGGTGTTGAGGTCCTGAGCTAGCCTCTCCCGAGGTTTATGTCTAAATAGCGGTTTGCAGTGAGGCCCGACGGTGCCACCGAGCACTGGAGGGTCGTGTGATCCCTGAATGGTGAACAATTATGGCATTACTCGATGTGTTTTGATTGTTCGAGCGTTAACGAGATATTTCGAAGAACTAAACCTGTGGTTACTAAACTTAGGGAGTAAGTGTCTGTGGAACTTTTGCAATCGATACACTTTAACATAAATCTAACCAATTTCTCCGATCAAAACAACGACGTTACTCTCACACGGCGCTCACATGAATGTGACGCTAATCGGACACCATGTCGGCAGTGACAAATAAAGCTTAAAAAGTTCAGAGAGTAGCAAAATTGGGGAAAAAGAGAGGGACAAACTCAAAAAGAGATTGGAGGATGATGACGTCGACAACGATGGCGGACAAACAAAAAAACTTAACCGGACCGAACTCTTAGGAAAAACTTCCGACCTGAACCGAATGCGAACCAGTTCGGTTCGGTTTTTCGGTTTTTGATTTTCAACTTTTTGCATTTTTTTTTTCGTTTTTTTTTTCTATTGTATATATTTTTCATTTCCAAGAAATAAGCTCTTACCAATTTGTTGGGTCGGTTCGATTTGGTTAACCGATAAAAACTGAACCGATAACAAAAATTTCCGTTTTTAATGAGAACCGAACCAAATGAAAACATAATCGAAAAAACTTAATTTTTCGATTTGGTTCGGTTCTTGACACCCCTACTCACGACAACGGGAAAAGGTCTCGCGCCCTGTAAATTTATTAACTTTCATATGTCCCACGCCTCACGTCTACCCTGTCAAGGTTGGATTGAAAATTTGATAGAATTTCGGTCAAAGTGTATTGATGCCAAAAAAGGAAAAAAGGAAGAAGAAAGAAGAAAGAATAAATGACTAGGAGTGGAAATCATGCGAGATATTCTGTGGTCCAAACTCGCAACCAAAGGACATCATCCGTGGTTCGCGACTATCCCTCATCAAATTCCTAACTCTCCTCATTTTCTCTATGATTTTCATCATCTTCGTACTTTAAGATGTGAATCTATGTCTAATTTAATTTATTCTTTTCATAACACGGAGAATTAAACCTTTCGACTTAAATATTGAGGTTGTCCCACGCCAATTATGGCCGAGACCGGTGATTGGTTTATAAAATGTAAAAAAAAAAACATTAGAAAGGTTCAAGATCACCTGATACTGGTATTAGAGCCCACTTGCCAACAAGCAATAGCCACGCATAGGCTGATGTTTGGTTTATAAGTGCGCGAGAAAGTCTTATTTTTCCAAATGAGAAAAGTCCGAAACCACCTGATACTTAATTCGCCGCATTCGCATGCATTCCTGGGGAGGTCCTAACGATAAGACGACAAACATTGCATCACCCAAAGTCACTTTAATTAAGTGAAAGGCGTCGCTTTAAAAAGAAAATGTAAAAGATGAGATATGATTCAAAGCACATACAATTGAATCCTCCATTAGATATCGTCATCTGAAAACTAATATCTTGAAAAGACGCGACAGACATGCTCGTTAAGCCATCAAATAAAGAGGTACACCTGTTAAGCCATCGAATAAAGAGGTACGCCTTTTCAATTCATCGACTATTCTTGTCATATGCCCAATTAAACCTATGAAGAGATTAAAAATCGTACATATTTTTGTGATTAGAGCCAAATTGAGTTTCACAAAAGTGAATGGAGAGATAGAGAGAGAAGGGGGGGGACCCAGGCACGTGGAAGTTTGGCCACCACTGGCCCCCCTAGTAAGACCAAGTTGAGCTAGGGGGAAGGAAGAGAGTTGTGCGTGTGACAAGTGGTGAGGTTTGGCCATTCCCGTTCCCCACCTTTGACACGTGTGCCTCTCCAAGGTTTCTCCCCTTCGAGGTCACGTGCCGATATCGAATGGCCTTTTTGACGAAATTTTACGAGTGTGAAACCGGTCGAGATAAAACCCCCATCGTGGCAGACATGTTGGGATTTGAGTAGATTAACGTTGTTGTCACTGAGTTGGAACTGCCATGCTTTTCTTGCTCTCTCTTTTAACTCAGTGGATTTGGCAAAAAGGGCGTCTCCCCAATGGGACCCCGCCATGACATCTTGCATCACCTGTGAAGAGCTCACTCTGCCAACATTGGTCCCGTTATAAATATCGGGTACCTCTGTTCAGACTTGTTCAACGTGTGGGTCAGATCTTGAATTTATATGATAAATTCAAAATCCGACTCAAATTGATTTATTTAACCCGTTTTGATTCACTTCATGTTATACAGATTTAATGATCAATACCCAACCCAATACATGCCCAATAGATACTTGACTGGATATATATTGCAAAAACACTTATATATTTAATCAAATTTAGAAAATTGAGGTGAGAGTACAGGGTGAGTGAGCACGGAATCAACTAAGGGCAAGAGAGAGTGAAGAGAAAAATATAGATAAGATACGTTTAAGTAAGTTATGAATCAATTAACATCTATGTATTTTGAACTTTACCATTTTAAATCTATTTGTGACTAATTACTAAATATAACTAATCTATATAACATCTCTTCCTATCAAATTTGGACCATGACCCATTTGGAAGGGTGAACACACTCTCTCGATAGAGACTCAAACCCTTAACCCTAAATCCAAATCCATTGATTTCGAGCGGTGTTCAAGTCGTATTGTCATCTTGTGTCAAGAAATTATCACCTGTGATAAGCCGGGTCAAGTTATTTCTGAGATAGTAGACATACATAACTCGAGAGGGAGACAATATAATGCAATAATAATAATAATAATAATAATAATAATAATAATAATAATCCCCCACTTAGATATTCATCTAATAGTCGTAAGACACTAGCTAATGTCATGATGAAAGTTGATCATGACCATTTGTTAGATACAACGAGAAAGGAATATACTGCCGCTTTCAATTTACAACCGTGCTTGCGAAAAGGTAAAATCAGTGCACCACAAGAATCGAACGCAAAACATACTATTCTTAAATCGAGATTTGCTTACCATTTCTAGATCGATGGCATTTTATACTTCACGTTACAGTCATATCTGGAATGGAAATAGGGTTGCCCTTCTAAAAGAATATATTTTCATGAAGACATAAAATCAAATCACTCCCCACCATCAAATGCAATCCATCTTAAAACGATCTTGATTTCCAGATAAATTCGGGGAAATTTGCTTCCCCACTTTTTTCACCTTGACTGACCCTTCGAGAGAAGAAAGAATCCCCGCGTCTTTTCTCTCTCATCCGCACTTATCCTCTCACCTCCCTCTTTCTTGCTTCTCCTTCTACTTTTGCCATTTCCGTCGTCTTCCGCTCGCCACTTAGCACTTATAAAGCGCGACATCCCCGCCTCCTGGCAAGGTACGCACTCTCCCCATCCTCTCAGTACCCGAGCCCCCATCATGCCTCGCTCTCCCGCCAACCCCACCCCCGCCGCCGCCGCCGCCTCCGCCGCCGCCGCCGCTCCCCGCCGGATACCATGGACATGGAGTCCGACTTCGTCGTCATCCTCGCCGTCCTCCTCTGCGCCCTGATCTGCGCGGTCGGCCTCGTCGCCGTCGCCCGCTGCGCCTGGCTCCGGCGCTACCCCCGCCTCCGCCGCCGCGGCGTCCCGTCCTCCCCGGCGGCCAACAAGGGCCTCAAGAAGAAGGCGCTGCAGTCGCTGCCCAAGATCGTGTACGGCCCCGGAGAGGCGGGCGCCGCCGCAGCCGCCGCCGCCGCCGCAGCCGGCAGGCTCCCGGTGGAGTGCGCCATTTGCCTGGCCGAGTTCGCGGAGGGGGACGAGGTGCGGCTCCTGCCCCAGTGCGGCCACGGGTTCCACGTGGGCTGCATTGACCCGTGGCTGGGGTCCCACTCGTCGTGCCCGTCGTGCCGGCAGGTCCTGGTCGTGGCGCGGTGCCAGAAGTGCGGCCAGTTCCCGGCGGTCCCCGCCGCCGGGGCGGAGGTTCAGCTCAAGGCGAGAGAAGACGGCGGGAACAGCAACAGCTTCTTGCCTTGAGGAGAAGCGATGGGGTCTCCTTCATCTTCTTCTTCATCGTCATCTTCTGTCATCTTTGATTTTCTCTTCTGCTTTGTCAGGGGCTACTCAGCGTTGACCTTGGTCGATGAGTTTGTACATGTGATCAAGAAAGTTAGGAACAGGGGCTTTTCAATAAGGGATTTTTGTTAGGCGGGTACACACTCATTGACACGTTTGAAAGAACAAAATTATATATACACATATTGCGTATGCGATTCCAAATTTATTTTTATTTCTGATTAAGTTGTCGATGAACCCAACAAGATAAATCACCTCGATCGTTCCTTTTAGTATCTATCCTTCGCGTCGCCCGACCTTCTTCTCCTTTATGGCATCAATACGCTCGATCTGGGTTGCCCGATAGTATAATCTAGGAAAGATGTAATGTAAAAATTGTTCCTTTGGGTTAGTTCAAAGTTAATAGGTGTGCATCCTGAGTAAACCTTAATCGCTGTCTGTTGTCGACGTTTTATTATTATTATTATTGTTTGGGAGTCGGGACTTGGCCGCGAGTAGTACGCAGTTGGAAAGCTTTTCCCAAGCAGGGATCTTGCGAAAAGATATGAAATCCAATTCGACACAAAGAAGAAATTTCGACACTTGCCAGATAACGCTACTTCATCATGAGCAGCGAATAAGCATCTCCTTTTTGGGTCTTTTGATCTCTAGGGGTAGCCAATTCAAAGCATCAAAAGTTCAGCATCATGGGTCAGGCGAATCTCCTGCCCCTTTCAGAACTAGAAACTCTGGATCTCACTCAATCAGCCAGCGCTTCATATTCAATCAGAGTCGATGGGATTTGGACAATCAAGTACCTCCATTGATCTCGTTACAAATATGGTAACATACAACCACTGAAGATTCTCCATGAACGGTGCAGCTTTTGCTGTTAACCCGAGAACTTTATCTTTATCCACGGACGGAACCAAGTGGGTAAAGGTAGCAATTTTGAACTAAAAAAGGCATCTAGATAGCCGAAAAGCGAAAGATCGAAAAGCCATCTCACCAGTCACCACTTTCTCATAGTTGGACGTGGGGCCAAACTACTATCCAAGGTTATCCTCTAGAGAAAGGGTGTGAAAATATCCTTGCACTCGAGGGGACGATGACATTATGCTCCTTATCTAAGGAAAAAAAGGGAATGATATTCTGTTGCTTCTACTTCACTGGGTACGCATGATCATGAAAGCACTAGGAGGAAAAAGACCGTAAACGTCCAGGTGAAGTCCACGAACATGAATACGGTATTCCGAGGGGCCAAAAAAGAATGAAAAATCTGGCTGTCGCTCTCTCTTACTGAATGATTGAGATACCCAATTCCACAACATAGCGCGCCAACTTTCTGCCTGCTTTCTGGATGGCTCGGCTACATTGAAAGAAGTCGAGTTCATTTGAGACTTCTGGCACGCATACTGAGTGCTTTCAGGAGTACAGAAAAACATGTACCGATACTGAGGCAGAATCCGCAGGAAAGAGGGTATCGATGGGCAAAACTCCACATAATGCCCTTCTATTTGCATACATAGACAGAAAAATATAGACAATCTCTCTATAAGTGTTACACAAGTAGATGAAGAGCATAATGTGCAAATAGCCATTAGTCTCCAGCAGCAAAGTATGCCGCAATAAAGATTCAAAATTCCCAGCAGATTAACGGATAGGCGGAGACTTACTTCATATCTTCGCTGGCACAAATTGACAACCATATCACTGCACGAGCAAAGGCTTGAAGGTGAGAAATATCCTGGTCTCAACTAACTGAAGCCATACATCTCAAAATGACATCTTTTTACCATAACCTGCATAACTCCTCGAAAGATGACTTCAACAGAAGGCGCTAATCTATTTTACTCCTCATCATCACTGCTTCCACCAAACATGCTGGCCATTTTCATGGCAAGTTTTGCAGCCATTTCCCTCCTTTGAAAGTCGGGCATGAGACGCAGGTTATCACGAATATTCCCTATCTCGGACATCAACTGTTCCAGATCCTCAAAGTCAACCTGATTATCTAATTCTGGCTCTGTGAATTCATCGTGGTCTTTTGTGACCGATGATCCGACATCATTTTTTTTGTCCACCAGGGAAGTCTCCGAGGTTGAGACTTGCGGATCTTTACTGTCAGAACTTTCTCCATTTTCATGATCACCCTCTGTGACAGAAGTATTACGAGCTACAGTCGATCCACCGGCATTCAGGGCTACTGTAGAACCACTAGCTGAGACCCATTCTTCATCTGCATCATTCCATGGTTCTGCTGAACCCGCCGACAGAATTTCATACTCCAATTCATAATCTGATTCTTCTTCTGATGATTCTGTAGTAAGGGCGATAAACATAAAAAGAATGCTAATTAGGATTCTAATATAAATCATATAAAAAGGGGAATTTTTTTATCTCAACAAATGTTGCAAAGGGAACCTTGTCTTTCAGGTAATGATGGTTCCCTTATCTTTTCACCAGATTTCAGTATCATTCCGGGCCACATATGGGAAGAAAGTGCAACAGAGAGACGTTCAACTCCTTGTGAATCACCAGCAACTGATAAGCCTGTGAAAAGTAAAGTATTATACTTCCCTGAACTTGATAGGCAAGAAAAAAATAAACAACCCAAAGATACTCAAAGATAATGCTGACGACAGCCCCAAAGATTCAATAGAGAACAAAACAAACTTAATAACTCCTTGCACAGCAACAATGCAATGCCTTTTTTTGAATATGCAAAAGACCACACAGCAGAATACATGCATAACAAGACATTCATGGCTTCAAAAACAATATATAAACAGAATAAGAAAGTTCATGGATTTATTAAAGATCTAGCTCCTACAGTCCCCAAATTTAGCTATCTCTTTAATATACAGATAAATTGGACAATCAGAAAACAGGACCCAATTTTCCTTGAACAGTTCATGAGAACACAACAGCCAAGCAATTTCTAAGTTAAAAAGAATTGAGTGCAAAAACAAGAACGCACACCAATTATGCATAAATGTATTACAGTGAAAAAGAGGATCTTACATTTGTCAAAGTCAGCATTAGAAGCGCAAGCTTCAAGATATTCAATATTGTGATCGACACACCAGTCTAGACATGATTTTCTAATGTCAAATGTAGATTCATCACCACCCAGTAAACTACTTCCCTCAGTCTCAGAGATTCCGTAGTCCTTGAGTTCTGCATAATAATCGACAGAGTCGTCTTCGACATTTTGTAATCTTCTTCTGTATTCAGCATGAACTGGATGACCAGGAACAAGGTCTACTTTATTCCCAACACACAACAATATCTCAAAATTCCCAATCTCATTCTTAGATACCCAGTCCTGTAGTGCAGAAAGGGATGGTGGCTGCAGATAAGGGCACAGAGGATGATAAGTTCATCTACACTGATACAGAGGCTATCATGATAATATAGCACTTGAATGACAAAATCTCCTAAAGATGAAAAGTGAAAAACTTTAGACTGAATTGGAACATAAATCAATCACAGGCTGACCTTACTCAAGTCAAAAACCATCACCAAGGCATCCAACTTCCCAAGATTCCCAAGAATAGGCAAGGATTGTGTATCAAAATCATCATGGAGATGCGCCATCCATACAGAAACATCTGCACTGTAGTATTTTGTGTTTATAGTCCACCTGTTTCACTGGAACCAATTTAGTACCAGACAGATGCACCGGAAATTGTCCAAATGACAATGAAAATAATCTCAACATGACAGAAAGAAAAAGTTCTGCAGATAATTTATCGCTGGAGAAAAGCTCGATGCATACATACCCATGGACGACTACATCCGACGATGGGTCAGGACTTTCCTCAATATCAATCGATAGCAACCCTGATATCAACAAATATTGTAAGCTATAAGTAAGCAGGATACTTCAATATTCAGAGAACACAAATGCATCCGAATATTTGCCTCACACTAAGCAATAGATAGAGAGATAACACAGTTAAGCTAAAATAATGTACAGAGTATCCATTACAAAACAGTACAGTAATCTTCACGAGCTTGGAAGCGACGAACAGTGTATCTTAAAACTTGCATTTCGCAACACTTCAATCCACTCATCTAAGTTCTTGCATAGTTTTTGAGTGTTCAACTACCTAAATTAGCATAAAAACAATTCCTACCATAATCCCAAAAGACATGTGCAGATTAAATTCTCCCTCCAGCACGTCAAGATGCATCAACTCTTACTAAGTAAAGGAACTTAAAGCAACCCTCTGACAAAAAATGCCTATATATTCATCCATCTGTCAAAACACCAATGGCATATTCATTTGCGAGAAAGGAACATCAAACCAAAACAACAAAAAGCAAATGTAAGCACAACTCAGGCAGCAAATCCAGGTCCGTAACGAAGTCCAGCACGTCGACCCTTTATTTGTTTTCCTTCCATTAAAGCATAAAGAGAACGAAACCCAGGAATCCAATCACTCGCGGGCTTCAACTACGTGAACACACGACCCGATACCAACAAAAAAAAAAAAAGGACCTTCCTTTGATTGGGTTCGAAATTACGGACGACGAGGAACAGCACAGACTCGAAATCACTAGCTTAAGCCGAGAGGAGCCGAACTCACGAGACAGGAGGGTCCGCTTGCCGACGCCGGAGGGCCCGATCACGAAGATCCCGGGTCTGTCCTCGAGCGAATTACCATTCTTCCCGTCGACCTGCATCTTCCACCGATCGGAGAGAGGTCGATTCGCGGAAAGGAAACCCTAAGATCAGAGCGGGAAGCAAGACGACGGGGGAGAATCTCCTCCTTCTTCTGCTTCTTCTTCTTCCTTCTTCTTCGATGGGGTCTCGTGGGTGCTTCAATGCTTGGAAAACCTTCAGTTCTTCCGATCGGTTTCGTCTTAGCACAGTGCGAGACAAATAACATTTTGGCCCCCCAAGTTTTTGGGGTTATTGCAGATTTTCCCCTGATGTTTTCAATTTTCTTAATTTTGCCCCCCTAATTGCTAGAAATCGATTCCAATATTTCCTCCGATGTTGGCTTTACTAGATTGAATTTTGCTTGGAGGCTTCAGCCACGTGATGGTATGTGAGAGGATGGGATTAAACTTCCAGCGATAACATGATCGAAGTTGATTCCATATGCACGTTGATATATAATTTTGAGATGTTGTATGGCAAGTAGACCTATCAAAAGGATGGGTGGTGTCAAAAATAATCCAACCCAAATTGACTCATTTATCCCTTTTGATCCATTTTCATACAATATAAATCTAGTGATTCATGCAACTCATATTGAAAACATATGGGGCCTAGCTATATTTCTAAAACACTTCAATGTTTAACCAAATTTATGAAAACTTAAATCCAAACTAAGGTGAAAGTACAAAGTGAGTGAAAGGAGAATTATAGAGATGGATTAGATTTAAGTAAGTTGTGCATCCATTTAATACCATATTATTTTAGGCTTTATTATTCTAAACACATTTTTTTACCAATTTACTAAATATAACTAACTCATATAACAGCTCATCACATCAAATATAAGTTATGAAATTAATAGGTTTAATGGCTAGTTTGCCTTCCATAACTAATCACATATGGTCAAGTGATTAGATATGTGAGAAAAATTTAGCTAAAATTAATGTAATAGGGTTCATTACCACCGATTTCAAAAAGTGAGGGAGCAAACTACAAAAAAATTAAACTTTAGGGGTAATTTGCCATATCCAAAAAATTTAGGGGATGATATTTAATTCCTCATTATGAGGAAGAAACTTTTTTGGTGGGCCAAGAAAATGAGGGTGATGAAACAAAAGTTGAAGAAAAGAATTTCTTTGATGTTTTTGAAGGGTGGAAAGTGAAATTGAAGAAAACGTTTGGATTTGAAAGTATCTTAATTAGGTAACAAGAGAAATACCATTTCTCCAACTTTTTCTTTCTCCATAGGTTCTTTTCCCCCATTCTTCCCTTCCCAAACAATTGGTAATTAGGTGAATTACAAAGCTTCGAATCAAAAGGCAAAACTAGGGTTGGGTTCCATATAATAGATTTTCCATCTAACGGGTTTCCCAATTCTAACATAAACTTTAAAATGTGCGTTACCCGAATTGAAATCTAGCACTTTTAAGATATAAAGTCTTAGGACTTCTGAATTTGTAGCAATGGTTTCTGATTTGGGAGAAAATTGAGGGTTTTGCTATGGACATTGACGTTTTCATGAATTGTTGAAAAAGAAAATTGTTCAATCAATTTTGAACCTATTGTTTATCAAATTTCTTCAATTACCCTAAATTCTTCCCTCAATTTCTTCAACTTGAGAGTGAAGTAAGCCGGGTGCTAATTTTTTTATGAAGGGCTTTGTGGAAACGACATTGTCCTTTGCTTGGTGGGTCACGTCAGCGACGACTATGAGGTGGACAATGCATGTTGGATGACACATCAACTTTCGAAGTTGAACGAATGGTAGCTTAACGGTGCCGGTCTGAGGTTGTGTATAGTAATAGATTAGGCAAATTTGAAGTTCAAGTTAGGATCGAGAGAAACTTATAAATTGATGATTTTTTGGGGAATTTGGCCAGCCCAATGAAAGTATAAATTATTTTCTGTAAGACAAGTAGCATGAATAAATCAAGTTGAATGGAGTGAAGCTTGAATCCCTGGCCTGTTTCAGGACATCTTGCCTAATCCTGTGAGGCATGACAATTAGCAAAAGCGTGTCGAATTGTAGATCCTCGTGATTAATTTGCAAGCGTGAAAAAACTCTCACTCTGTTTCTTCTTATCAATCCAATGCCAATCAGTCTGTGATGGCTGACCGGACCGGACCGTCCGGGTCTCGCCACAAACTAGTGTTTCCACTTTACCTGAGAGCGCCTCAGGAGTCTAAAGAGAAGCTTATTTCTCTGTTCCAGGCGGTCTCTTCAAGCTACGCAGAGTAGTTTTGCAATAGATGAAGACGACATTACAACAATCCAGATGAGGCGTGACTACGATTATTCACAGCTCATCACGGTGGCACGAGGATGACTATATGTCTCGTGCAGTACATCCTTGAAGGGAAATCACAGCACGAACATAACCGCTGTTAGGACAACCATGAGTCTGCGCATTGAAGATCTCTAGGACTGCATAATTCTAACAATGCTCGATTTATCAAGTACAAAAATGGAGGGAGCTGGGATAAGTAATGGCATGCAACAACTGGCGAAAAAATAAGACTGATGTGCCCCTAAGAACTAAATATGCTCAAAATAAAATTCTAGGACTTCCGAGTGCATAACACGCCCGTCGATAGTGTGCAAGAAACAGGAACACTGTGCCGTAACAACCGACTTAGCTATCATTATCACCAGAAGCCTGCTGTGCGCCCGCAGCGAATAACTCAGAGATGACCTCCAGAGGCATGCCCTTGGTCTCGGGAACCCTCAAGAACACAAAAATCCAAGACAAGATGCACCCAAGAGTATAAATTGAGAAAAGGCTGGCAAGGCCAATCGAGTTGAGCAACATGGGAAGCGAGTAGGTGATGGTGATGTTTCCCACCCAATATGTGAGAGCGCAGATTGTAATGCACAGCCCACGGACCTTGGTAGGGAAGATTTCCGAGCACAAGATATTCGGTATCACTCCGAGTCCCATGACAAAGATGCTCTGATAAACCATGATGCTGAGGGTCGATATTACTGCAATGAAGGAACCGAGATTGAACATGCTGGTGACAACTAGGACGAGGAGCGACAGTGCCAGGATAGGGATGGTGGAGAGTAAGATAGACCTGAAAATGGAAGGATAGACTTAAAATGGCATCGGTGAACTTTGTTTCTCGAGATGACCAGAAACATCTCCAAATTAGACAGTTTGTATCGAAGTGGTATTTACCTTCTTCCAGCCACATCCATAAGCTTCATCGAGAGGGCTATGCACGGTAGCATGGTCAATGCCATGACGCTGCTTATAAGGAAGGTTGCAGATTCAGTGCTGATGCCCATGCCCGAAAGAAGAGCAGCGACACCTGCTTGCTTGAGGATTTGAGGAGCATAGTAGAGGACTCCATTTATGCCCGACAGCTGCGAAAACACTGAGTCGTTGACATGGTCGATGGAAATCTTCTAATTGAACATCACATTGCTGCAAATTGGATTAATTGGGATTAACGTATCACGAGCATATACCTGCTGAAGAGCTTGAAGACCGATTCCAACAAACAGCGCTCGACGCACTCCTGGTTCACAGAGATCACGCCAGCTAGGCCCACTTGTAGCAGCTCTTGGTGGCTGAACCACTGCTAGACCCTCTGGAGACCGACCCATCATGTCCTGAGAGAAAAGAACAGACTGGCTAACCAAAGCAGCTGCACGACACATTTGGCCCTCTTCATGATAATCGGCACCCGAGATCGAAGGAGCTGACTCACGCCGAGAACCAAACGTGCTGTCCTGATGCAAATAGATCCTCTTAACTCCTTCTTTCACGCCGTCCTCTCCTTCTCTCCCTGACCATTTCCACGCAAGCTTCCAACCACTACCGATATTGGTGCTATTGACTGGTTCGCCAGCATCCTCCTGCATTAGCTTACTCGCTAGTCCTGTGCTCATATAGCTTCCATGCGATGCCTGATTCGCATGGTCCTTGCCTATGGTACTCACCTCAGGAGAAAGAAGCGGTGTCTCCAAGTTCTCGTCCTGGTCGCCGCCATCGTCTGAAGCATAGTCCTCGCAATCTCCCTGGTGCTCCAAATCCAAGTGCAAATTCTTATCATTGGTGTGGTCCGCTGTGCTGAAAACGCTTCCAAAGTTCGGGAACACTGCGCTGAGCATGCTTCCTCTCTGCAAAGGCGAGTCGTTGACGCTGCCAAACATTGTGACAATTGGATCCATAAGCGACATGCTTTGGTTCATTACACTTCCCCCCCGGGACACGTGGTTGGGAATACTCTGCCCAGTCAGAGATTTGCCGATCCCTGGATAGCCCATCTGGGTTTCGTATAACCTGATTTTATCTGTTTCTGCACCTTCGTGCTCGTACGGAGTGATCTCTTTCACTGGGAGCACGATTACCTCTTTGATAGACGTTTCGCCTCCAACACTTAGACCTTCGACCAGTAGGGCCAACTCACCTGTAGAAAACATCTGAACTTGCATTAGGATTTGAATCAAATTAGAGAGCCTATAATGAAGTCCAAATCCTACCAACAAAAAGCAGAAACGAAACCTGAAACATCTTCTCTCCCGTATAGTCTCTGGAGAACCTGTCTGGCCTCGTTCATCCTTCCTTTAGTCACGAGCCAACGGGGAGACTCGGGCAAGAAAAACACCGTCAACAGGAAATATATTAGAGACGGCAGACTAAGGAATCCAAGCATCAATCTCCAGCTCGGTGACTCCATCAGTGACATCCCGAATACCAAGCAATAAGACAGAAACATTCCGCCAGAATTGGCAATTTGCGGAATGGTGTTAAGTTGTCCTCTTATCTCGGAGGGGGCGGTCTCAGATATGTAGATTGGTACAAGACTGATGGCAATGCCAATACCAAAACCACCGAATAACCTTCCCAGGAGTAGCACGTACACATTTGGAGCCCACAGCATTATTAGGGCGCTGGCAAAGGATAGCACTGAGCAGATTATCATCATTGGACGTCGTCCAAGGGAATCCGAAAGAGGTCCTGAAAAGGTTGTTATAGCCGTGCTTCCAATAAGCGACATAGCTACTATTAGTCCTTCTATTGTCGGTTGTTCCTGCAGATCGAACTCCTTCTTCATGTAAAGAATAGACCCTGCAGGAAAAAGTAAAGAAGCAAAATTCCTTCAGCTCTAGGAGTTTTGCACTCCCTTTGCCAGATACGAGGCGATGTAGCCCTTACTTAAAATTCATGTCAACGAGCCATAACATGAATGTTTTTATCCAAAATACAAAGGAACCAACAATCGACACTTTGGTGTTTGGTATAGATATTTGGCATTTCAGAATTTCCTAGGCCTTGTACTATGCTAGAGCAGGGTCCCAAACGGTCTGAAGTGTTGGAGTATCTCTGTCAGTCTGTCATGTCTTCAGCACCAAGCCATTCATCCAGTTGTTTCCACTGAATTCTCTGGTGGAACCATGACTGATCAAGAGGCTTGACTAGAATGAATCGGGAAAAAGATGAGATCTGGTACATGTGGCAGGTGGTGGTTTGTTCATCAGATCAAGAACTTGTGGAGTATCGGAGACTAGAAACCAATTAAGACAAGGATTACTCTTCAATGAATCGCTAGATTGTTTCTCAGAACGACTAATTATAAAAGATGCGAGGAAAACAGCAACCAACATATTCCGATCTCAAAGAGACATCGGATAATACACTGGCGACAAATACCTGCAATGGTGGAACCATCCCATCCTTGTAACATGGTGCCGATCGTTGCAGCAATCGCCACGAGCACTGCTCCCCTCATTGTCTCTCTCCAGAAATCCGTCCTCCAACCCAAACCAAGAGCAGCAGTTCAGTCTCGGCTGCGGAGTTATCGGATTCCCGCCTTCGGAAATCAAATCGGCCCTCCAATATGTCGTGCGAAACAGTGCCCTGCTACGTCAAAATCATCGGCGCACGTAGCTTCATATGCTTTTCAAAGGGTATTCCGCAGAGACTGTCATCTGTGGTGATGCAAAAGGATCCGAGCCTATGAGAGTTTAAATAATCTCGTGAACCCGAGAGACTAATGAACAAATCCCATTTGCAGAAACGAATCTGCCGTGTACCCCAGAATGGTAATCCAGATCGAATACAGTAAACGAGAACGTGGGAAAGCAGGCGAGGACATTATACCTGGTGAGGACCCATAAAGTGCAACTGGGAAAGAATGTGGATGTCCTTAATTAAAGTCCAGTCGCCGAAACCTCAGGACAGACGTGGAAGTGATAAGTCCAATCTGCTGATCTGGTTCTGGTTGTTCAATTCCAAATTCGTAAGTTCATATATAGTAAACTTCCAAACAGGTGGAAGGGCTTGAAGCGGCAGCTTATTTATAGGCTCGTTCTATGCATGGAAGGTCTGACGTGTGAATGATGATGCATGGATATCCGCAAGGGCCGCCCCTTTCGAGAGATCTCGGCAAGTTCCTAAAGACCTTTTCTTTCCGAATTGGAAAATAAACGCCAAAAGAATATATTCTTTGCGGGACAATTCAGCAATCAACGCTACACCTGTGATCCTAAATTCTTAGGTGAAAATACAATGAAATCCTCCGGACCAAATTTCAGTTGAAGTTTCTGACGTGACAGTCCAATAATCGAGATGCGGACATCAGGAGTCTCAAAATTTGGCACAATAAGACATTTAAGTGCCAAAAGTTCCAAAAAAATACACTCAACTGTCAAAATCAGAAAAAAAAAAAAAAAAAAAAAAAAAGGAATATTTAAGTGACAACAGCGAAAAATTCTAGTCAAATTGCCGATGTGGTATTTTTCCGGCAAGATAAGTGCAAGATGATGTCTTTTTTAGCTCTGACGTAGCTAGATAAGTGCATACATGGTCCCAAAATTGAATTTTAAAATTATAATTAATTAAAATAAATTTAAAAACTTAAAACAAAAACAAAAAAAAAAAAGAAGGGGGAACAAGTTCGGCGAGGGTCGAGCGAGGTCATTGGCCCTAGGCAGTGTTGGTGACCTTGGCCAACCGCCGATGACGCATGTATGCCTTCCTCTAGATTTGGCGAGGGTCCTTGGCCCTCGTCCAATCAAGCCAAAGGCCGCCACTGGCTATGGCCAGAGGGCCGGCGACCCTCTCCAAATTTGGGGGAGGGCTGTGACCCTCACCCAAATCTAGGTGAGGGCTTGTAGGCCCTCATTGGCAATCAGCTAGGGTCGCCGGCCCTATCCAGGGCTTGGCAACCTCAGTTGACACTTGCTCCATTGTCGCCGGCCCATGCCGAGGGTAAGGAGGCAGCGGCGGCGAGGGCTATGCAAGCTCTCACTGAATGCTTGCTACGATATCCTTTTTAGATAATTTTAGATAATTTTATTTATTTTTAATATATATATATATATTAAAATTCAATTTTGAGGCAAAACGTCACTTTTGCCGGATCATTGCTGAGTTGGCTTCTAGCGAGCCACGTAAACTACATATATTGTTAAAAAAAAAAAATGTCACGTCAGATTTCCAATTACTCTCACCGGATTTGGTACTGAAATATCTCATTTTTCGGGAAAAAAAAAATGACACTTTAAGTGTATATTTTGAAACTTTTAGCACTAAAAAATCTACCTATGTCAAAGTTTTGGCAACTTTACTCTCCGATAATCCCTACCGTTTTACATGCCATGTAAGTAGACAGTTTTAAACGAAGATAAACGGCCTGATTTATCGTCTTCTTTTTGCGCAACCCGCACTACTGTTCATCGCGTTCCTCCTCATGCCACTGCTCATCCGCGAACACCCAAAATCTCTTGCCGCCGCTTTGACCTTCGTCATATCTCCGCCATTTCCGGCTGACATTTCTTGGCCGCCATCTGTCGCCGGAATCATCCTGGCGTGCTTCAACCGAGACTCCCTTGTCTTCGGCTCCATCATCTTCAAACTTCAAGCATCCATTTTTCCGATCACAATTCACGTTCGGCCTTCCCTGCGGCTTCAAGCGCTCATCCTGTGTTCCCTAGATGACCGGACATGGGCTGGAAACGCCTGATTGCCGGCCAGAGCTCAAGAGCCACTGCTCTAGGCATCCCCCATTTTCAGAGCTCAAGATATCATTGCCTTTTGGACGTGCTTGGCCTCAGCAAATCGTTCGAATCTGCAATAAATCTCACGGACGAGTGTGATTGCTTCGGCTTCTTTCGAGTTTTGTTGCGCAAGATTCCCTTTTGCACCATTTCTCTGCTCTGAGTGCTTCTGGTGGTTACCAGCCGTCAATCAAGCTCTTGTGTCATGCCACCATGTCGCTTCTCTCCACCGGAGGTCGCCGACTTGTGTTAGTGTAACAACCCTGTCCAACGAGAGTGGGGAGTGGTCCCGAGACTAGAGAGTCCAAATAAGGAGTGGCTCTTGACAGTCTTCTAGGATAGCAAAGGAGATTATTAAACCGAATTATGCACTAAACATAAAATAATGATTCTGGAATGTGTGTGTGTGTGAAAATTGGATAAGGTGCCCTTTAATGTAACAATAATATACTTAGTTTTAGAACTCCAAAGTTAAGCATGCCCAAATAAGAACATTTCAAGATGGGCGATCTCCTAGAAAGGTGCCCACCTATACATCAAAGGATAAAACTGTGAGACTTGGCATGGAACAGGCCAAAACGACGATACTTCTAGTGGGTGTGTGATTTCGGAGACGAACCATCGTCACAAGAATATCACAATATGGTATTAGAGATGGGTCGAGCAATTTTAGACTGTGTGCGTGTGTGCGTGTGTGTGCGTGTGTGCGTGCGCGCGTGTGTGCGCCGAGCGGGAACACTCTCACAATTCCCACAATTGGTGACAGTTTCGAAGCTAGGCATTGCTTAGGTGGGAACACTCCCACTTGTATGTGAAAGGAAAAAACTATAAGGCTCGACATAGGACAAAGCAAAAAGTGGACAATACCTCAATAAGTTAATCCAAGGATGTCATAGATTTTTAAGTGAAAGTGAGTCTAATCAGATATGCTAATAAGCTTAGACTTGTACATGTATTAGGATTTTGTTGTGCACTCCCAATAGAATCAAATGATTGAATGTGAATCAATGATTGAATGTGTATCAATGTGTAGTGAATATCTCAAGTAGGGAAGCCTCATGATTTGGTTGGTGGAAAAAACTCGAAGAAAGTGGGTGTTGTAGTGTAGCAACATCATCCCAATGGCAACCTTTATAATTCGGTCCAATTAGGGATGAAGGTAGGTATTGTTGTTAGGATCAGCACATGCAACAATTGGAGACTCTAATTGACACATAATAGTTGAATTAAGGGGAGCGGACCTAAGCTAGAGCATGTTGCTATATTTGAAGTTGCAAGGTGATGATTTGGTTGAAGAATTTATTCTTGGAATAGACAAGGAACAAATAACAGTTTCGTTTTCAGTGGCAACAAGATGTCGCTAAGGGTATTCATGGAAAAGAGCAGTTGATAGAGAATGGGATTTCTCAAAATTCTAAAAGGTGGGCTCCCATCGAACACGTGGCAATCAACTATTAGAGAGAATTATAGTTGACGTAGAGGTCCAAAACAATCCAATATTTTCTCCTAATTTATATGAGTGTGATTTTGGCTTCACAATAATTAATTACAATGCATTACTCGGTATTTTACAAACCGAATCTGCTCGTGTCGATTTGAAGGCCAATAACAATCTTCTCCAATTTATATTAGTCAAATCACATTATATAAATAACATGAAATAACAACGTTTTACTACATAATCGATACTAGTTTATCTTCTTTTAATCATTCTCCAAAATTACACATCTAAGTTGACGAGCAATTATCGCATCATCAACTGTAATCTTTTCGTTGAAAAGAAAATACAACGATATGATTTAAAACTATAAATTGTTAGCAACGAGAGAATACATTAAAGAGAAGAAGGAAATAAAATTATCTACATCCTTAGATGTTAATCGAACTTTAAAGATCATTTCATGACAACGAGCGAAAGAAGAGGAAAAGTTAACTGGGCCAGTTGAAGGCGACAACTGCAACATTTTGGAGTGTGTGGCAGAACAGAACGGAAGAGCAAATTGAAAACGACATGCTTTTCATGATGGGAAGAGCAATTGATGGACAAAGCCATTACACAGTTGCTGTTATTGGTAGTTTCAGAGCAAAAGACTCGGCAACTTGACCTGATATTCCTGGGGAAATCCTAAACATGTCAGCTCATCTAAGACGAGCAAGAGATTGTTTCTTTCTTTTCACATTGCCCATTCTTACGCCGGCCGGACTCCCTTTTCGGCCGACAATGTCGCGATGACCATATGTAATGATACTCTCTTGTATTCATATAACAGAGGCTCGAATCGATCACCCTGTCGCCACAAACCATCGTCTAATTTAAACTACTCGGCATCTTGCATTGGAGAAGTCTTTTAACAGAATCGAAATATTGAAACTTCAAAAGCCTGAAAAAAGCGGGAACTCTTTGAATCTGCAAAAATTCACTCATCTGTGGCGGTAGAAGCCTGCTTTGCACCCACGGCGAAGAACTCGGAGATGACTTCGAGGGGCATGCCCTTCGTTTCAGGAACCTTGAGGAAAACGAAGAACCATGACGCAATGCACACAACGGCATAGATAGAAAACACGCCGATCAGGCCAAAGGAGGAGAGCATCAGGGGGAGTGTGTAAGTGACGATGATGTCGCCGATCCAAAATGTGAGTGCGCAGATTGCAATGCAGATGCCACGCACTCGAGTTGGGAAGATCTCGGAGCACAGGATGTTGGGGATCGGGCCGAACCCCATGACAAAGAAGCAGAAGTAGACAATGACAGTGGTAGTTGAGATCGTGGCGTTCACCATGGTGCTAATGTTGATGACGCTGCTGAGGACTAAGATGAACAGCGAGAATACCAGGACTGGGATTGTGGATAGAAGTAGTGACCTGCAAACAAGAAAGTGTTTCCGGTTATCTATTCGAGAATTGATGTGGTTCGTGTTTGAGTTCTTGCTTTCTTGACACCAGATTCATAAATATAGAAGCAATTCGAAGCCATAGTTTACCTTCTGCCAGAGAGATCCATTAGCCTCATAGCAACAACAATACACGGGAGCATCAACAATGTAGTGAGACCGCTTATGAGAAGAGATGCAGAAGCAGCACTGAGCCCCAAATTAGATAGGAGGACCCCGACACCGGCTTGCTCGAGAATCTGTGGTGTGTAGTAGAGAACCCCATTTATGCCAGAAAACTGCAGAAACAAATGAATTTAGCGAATGTCATAAGCAAAATTCAGCTCTAGCTTAGGTAACCAAAGTTCAAAGAAAGAACTATTCGAAAAAATCTGCTAATGCCTCGAGTTTTTAGTATGGAAAATACTGAATTTGTCGCAGTCCTGAACAAAAGGACTGTGATTCTTGTGCATTAGGAATACTTTTCAGCAACGTTAAGCTAGAATTTCCACCTGTTGAAGGATCTGAATTCCAATTCCAACAAACAGTGCGCGCTTCACGCCCGGTTCAAACAGGTCGTGCCAGCTTGGCCCTTTCGTGTCGGTTTCCTGATTCGTTTTCATGACTGCGTCGACTGGATTCTGACCCATGAATAGTCCCTCAGGACCAATGACAGACTGGCTCACGAGAGCGGAAGCGTGAACCATTTCACTTTCTTCGGGTATCCCGCCACCGGTGACCGAGAGCATCGAGCCGTACCTCGAGGCTGCAGCACCATCCTGATGTAGGTAAACTCTCTGAAGCCCTCCTTCTTTTTTCCCATTCTCGCCCGCCTTCTCCGACCACTTCCAAGCTAACTGCCAACCTCCACCGATGTCGGTGCTGCTGAGTTGCCCGCCGCTTTCCAGAGTGATGCTACACTGTCTCATGCTCAAACCGTGGCCGCTTCCATTGCCACCCACACCTTCCTTGTCTGTGGTCGCTTGGCGAGACAATAGCGGGCTCCGCAGGCTATCATGGGAATCTGCCGCATCGGGGTCGGACGCACTGTCCGCCGCATCCTTTTGGCTTTCCACGTCCGAAAGCTCGTTCTGGTGGGTGTGATGTTCTCCCAATCCGAACATGCTTCCCATGGTCGGGAAGAGCGTGCTTCCTGTCTCGGGGAGCTTCTCGTGGACGCTGCCAAACATAGGGACGAGCGGATCCATCAGATGATTGACCGAGCTGGCATGCCGGGAGAGCATGTTCAGGGTGCTCTGTCCGGTTACTGGTTTGGCGATCCATGATTGATAATGCTGAGGCTTGTGCCCGTTAATTTGAGCCATGCTCGACTTGTGCTTGTCGGTTTCCTCGTTGGCCGAGCTGATAACGTATTCTTCTAAGGACGTGCTGGCTCCAACTCCGAGACCTTCGACTAGCAAGGCCAACTCACCTGAAATATTCGGCAGAGAAACATCATATGTTAATCCGGTGGCGATTGCGTGCGAACTTCATCGCGAATAAGATCGGACAATCAGCAATATGTCAAATCAATTTTTATCGTCGATAAGGCGCACTGGTGGATTTATTTATCATAATTCATGACCATCTGGTCTAATATCTGAGGAATGAAAGTATTTGGACATACCCGAGACGTCTTCCTTCCCGCGCAACTGCTGGAGGACCCGATTGGCCTCGATCATCCTGCCTTTACTGACAAGCCATCGAGGAGATTCCGGCAAGAAAAGAATCATTAATCCGATATAGACTAAAGAGGGAACAGAGAGCACACCGAGCATTAGCCTCCAGCTCGGCGACTCCATCAAGGACATTCCAAAGACCATGCAATATGATAGGAACATTCCAATAGAACCGGTGAATTGAGGCAGGGTATTCAGGAGCCCCCTGATCTCGGGCGGGGCGGTCTCAGATATATAAACTGGAACGAGGGTGACGGCGAGACCGATCCCGAATCCGTCCAGGAGCCTCGCCAGTAGCAAGACGTAGACATTGGGAGCCCACAGCATCACCAAACCGCTGAGGAAGTAGAGAATCGAGGAGATGATCATCATGGGGCGCCGTCCGATCGAATCTGACACGGGCCCGGAAAATGTCGTGATCACGGTGGCGCCTATGAGCGACATGGCCACTATCAGCCCCTCGATCGTGGGTTGACTTTCCAAATCGAATTCCTTCTTGATGTAGAGGACCGCCCCTGCAAAAAGCAACAGTGTCCTAGAGTTTTCAGATTCATCACATTAAGGAAGATCATGCACGATGAATATCAATCCCGAACGACCGACTTAATCATCTAATGCATGACCAATTCAAACGAACAGAAGACACCAATCCCTATGGGTTACCTGCGATGGTCGCATTGTCCCATCCCTGCAACAGATTACCGATTGCAGCGGCGACGGCCACAAGCACAGCCCCCCTCATCTCTCTCTTTATGTTTGCCGGGCTCTCGAAGAATCGAAAATTGCCCCAACTTCGATCGAATTGGAGAGACAATCCGAAGAATGGTACGAAAGAAACCCCCTTTCGATCTCAGGTCACGAACAGTTCATCTCCCTCGATAAAAAAAAAGCATTCCTCAAGCGGGAAAACCCTGTCGAAAAACTGAACACATCGACAGGACCTGCCGAACCCAGGAGAGAAAATAAAAAGTAAAAAAACGAAGAAAAGGAAAAGGAGGTCTTGAGATCTGGAAAATAGTGATGTGACAGAGGCAGAGATTCGGGATGCGAGGGAGCGTCTCCGGAGAGCACACTTGGTGTGACACTAAATCCTGGAAAACCTTTTCTTTCAGATTTATTGATGTAGGACAAAATTTGCCAATCCACAGGAATAGACGACCGGCAAAAGCGGAAGGCGGGGGGAGGAGGGCTCGCGACGTTGTACAGTGTCCGGTTTTGGAAGGTGGTGAGAATCTTTTTCTAGGCCTACCTGTCGAGTTCATTGTCAGGACAGAGAGGAGATCCGGGTTCCTAGGAATGCGATCCGCTGACCTGTTCCTTGGTCATTCTGAACGGCTCAAAAAGGCCCCTGGAAAAAACAGGAAAGACTGAAATACCGCGAAATCTGAGGAAGAAATAAGAGCCCGGAGATGCGAAAGTAGGCAAATAGGCAAAGGAGAGAAATATTCTATCTATTTTTGATTGAACGACGAAATCTTCATTCAACTACGAACGAGTATCCAATCGTATTCTAAGGGTAATATTTGTTTCGAGGAAAATTTTCTAATAAACGAAAACATAGTCGCCTTTTTTTCAGATTAAGGGATTCATTTTCCTTACTTGAAGCATGTATATTTTATTCAATCGTAAATAACTTTCCGATGATTAATTAATTCTAAAAAACCAAACACTTGAAAGTCTAAGAAGTTAATTAATATTTACTCAAACGAACACACCTTAAATTGGAATGTTGAGGAGGTGTGCATCTCGACAGGATTCTAATCTTGCAGACTAACTTACCAAAGAAGTAGAGGGCGCGCCAAATTAGGCATGTTCAGATGCGCATATCTATCATGAAATCGCATTAGATGATTATGCATGAGAAAAAAATAGTACTCAAACATATATTTCCAAGTTCATCAATAAGGGGTTTTCTGCCCAAAAGGCTCATACAACTTGGAATGGGCTTGTTCAGGAAAACAAGACCTGATCTACCCACTAACTTTTTAAGGATATTGATGTCAATTCATGTTCTCATGGCACGGCCCGCTTACCTCCTGTCCCTTATTCCCTTGACACATGATGAGACACATACGATCGCCAAGTGATAAGATCCTATTAACATACGTCTCTTACATCTCACTGTAAATACCGCTAAACCATTCATTTAAGGAAATCTCCTAAGAAGTTAACATGTTCCTATATTCGTTTTGTGCATTCGATAAGCACATTATTATTTGGAAATATCAAGTTCAATACTAAATTGGAATGTTAATGAGATAATTGAACTCAATGGTATTCTTATCTTTCATCGACCATCTTTGGTTATGACATGCCAAAGTGGGCATGTTCTGAGTTATCCCCACTAAATGTTGCCTCATTCAATCTTGAGGTTCCATCATTCTATTCAAGTTTTGATATCCATCCTAGTCAACCTAGAGAAGATGGTTTGCATTTTTGTCTAAGTAGGGAGAGTCCAAGGCAAACAACATAAGTAGTTTGTTTATATAAGTTATGTCCATTAATGAGCTTCGTATTAATGTTATGCTTAATGGACATACAAAACATCAATTCAAATTCAAATCAAGTTTGGACGGCTTTAAATATTCATCAAAGTAGTAGTTGTGGATTGACCGCATCGAAGAACTTCTCTAAGCTCCATTTTACTTTTCATGTTTATTATTGAAAAGAAAATGGTTTGGTTTTCTGATTTGAATTTATCTGTAAGGCCGTGAATAGTAAAAGCCCGTGTGAGAGTGCTTGGACGAAGAGTGAAGTGTCTGATTTGTAAGTGTGGAGGAGTAACATATAAATGTTTTTAAGGGAAAGGATAAAGAATTCCGGCTTTCTTTCCTGGATAATGCTTTCAAGTTGAGAGGATGGAGGAGGGATCAAGCTAGGGTTGTGCAAAAGGACCGGAAACCATCCGGACCGTGGGACCAGTCCGGTTCCTGGTTTTAAGCGCGAAACCGCTCGTCCACCCACTCGGACCGGTAACATATTTTTTTAGCAGCTCTAACCGGTTTACTCGTAGTCGTTTGTCCTTTAAAAGGAAAGAAATGGCTTCATACAGCTCTCGCACACCCCGTTCCACCTCCTCACGCACGCTCTCTACCCTAACCCTCTCGACTCTCTCGCCTCTTCTCTGATTTAACAGAGTAGAGTGGATTCGAGGGCTTTGGCGATTCCAGGAGGTGTCGCCGGGTAGGAGCGCGAGAATGGAGCACCATCATCGAGCGGATCGCCGGCGAAAGTCACTAGAACGGGATCGCTGTTTTTACAGGGACTCCCGGCGTCCCCTCAGCGACGAGGCTTCTACGGTCGTCACTGAGGCACACAAGACGAACGTCTCGACTCCAGGCATGGATTGAACAAAGGTTCAAACTTGAAAAGTACGGAAGAACCAAAGATAGGGCCTCTCAGTTTAGGGACTGTGGCGATGGTCCTGGCAGCGACAAGTGAGCGTTTTGGGTTCTAAAGGATTTTATTAATTCGACACAAAGGCAGATAAGGGCTTCCTAATTTTTCTTCTTCTTTTTTTCAGTAAACATGACGATTAGAAGTAGTTTTTTTTTTTTTTTTCCATCTCTTAGCAAATAGAGAGGACCTCCATGTGGAATTGTAGTGATTGTAAACCGGTTTCATGGACCCAATTGGGAGGACTGGCGGCCCGGATGGTTTGTCAAACCGGTTCTTAATGAGCAGTTATCGTTGCCAATCATCCTAGAACAATCCAATTTAAATTTGTCTCTCTTTTATCCCTTATTCAGTTCAACTTTCTATTGATAAAACAAATCTTTTTTTATATTGCTTTTCTTTTATGGAAAGTCAATGATTGAAAATGAATGTTCTTATAGATAATTATCTATCTCCTCAGAAAAAGTTAGTTGACTAAACATTATCAACAATTTAAGTTCAAATATTTTGATTGATGGCAAAAAGATTCGCCGGAAAATTCTATGTATGTTGGGCAGAAAACTCGAATTAAAACTTGTAAACGCAAAGCGCAAAATCAAAGTGTTGGGGGTACAAACTATAATTTCCCCGAAAGATAGAAGTCCAAATCCAGTCAAAGATTTATACTCCAACTAGGTCTCTCAAATCAGTTAAACTTCTTGATTTTGAAAAATCCCCCACCGCCACGCTGACCACTGTATATATATAGAGACAAATGATCAACCCTCTTCATAACCCTCAAGTGTCCTATCCTGCATCGTCAGCCCTTTCTTGTGCCTGCTTATGATGGATTCTTTCGATTCTTCGCAAAAGGCCATGGCCAACGCAGCTTTCCCGACCTCCGCGACCTTTCATCAAGAGTGCACGAGCACCGAGCGCTCGCCCGAGGTGGGCTGCAGGGGCTGGGAAAACGATGGTTTCGGCATCTGGACTTTTGAAGAGAACAAGCGCTTCGAGAATGCCTTGGCTACTCTTAGCGGAGAGATTGACATCTGTACATTGAACCATTTCGTCGAGGTGATCGCTCCCGAGTTTCCTGGGAAGTCGGTCGAGCAGGTCGGGAGGCATCTTGAGGCGCTGTGGGAAGATGTCGACTTGATAGAGTCGGGTGAAGTCATGTTCCCGGAGCATTGGACGGTGGACGAGGAAGGCGATTCCGATGGTGGACCGCTGCCGGTTCAGAAATCAAAAGGCAAATCGAAAGTCGAACCGAAAGGGGAACGGAAAAGAGGGATCGCATGGACCAAAGAAGAACACGAGTATGAACGATCTTTCTCTGTTCTTTTTTCCTTTCCTGCAGGTGGGCCGATTTGGAGGTTTCTTTTTAGCCTGACGTTGCTATTCTTGACAAATCCAGTCGATTTCTTGGAGGATTGGAGATATACGGCAAAGGGGATTGGAAGAGCATCTCCAAATACGTTGTGATGTCGAAGACGCCAACGCAAGTAGCTAGTCATGCGCAGAAGTACTTCAATCGCAAAGACCGCACGGAGAATCAAAAACTTCGTCGGAGCATCAATGATACTCACAACGTCAGCTCGAGCCCACCATCTGGATAACGATAGAAACTGACGCTTAGTCCGGAGTGCCTCGACTCCCAAAACAGATACCCCGCTTCTGCCCAAATTGATCGTGCAGGCCATCGATGCGATCTTTGAATCTTTTGAAATGTTTTGCATTGTTTTTCTTTTCGTTCATTAGGAGAGTCAATCCTCATAGACAAGATCATGAAGATCGTAGTCAAGTTTGAGGACCTAGGGCTGAGTCATGTTATTTTCATGGGATATAATGAATAAGATATCGATGGCCATATCGTCGATCTGTACATGCTCGTACATGCACATATCATTTTTTTTTCTTTTTTTTTTTTTTTTTTTTTATAAATTGAATGTGTTTTATGGATGTGCATGTGCCTGCGCAATGCAAGAAAGGGTAGACATGCGACTCACCCTTCTCGTTCGATCTTTATATGTATTGTAAGCCCTATTACCATAGGTATTCTATGCCATCGTTTGGAAGGAATGGACTGAGAATGACAACATATGTGAAATATTGGATCTTCTGCTTTGATTAGCTTTGCTTAACAAAGATTAAGGCGTTGTTTGATTCGCGCTGAATGAGGTTAAATGCGGCATGGATTACTTCTGGAATAAGATTTCTTAAAAAATAATATGCCGGCTGCCACCTCCGTGGTTGTTGTCTTTCCTCTCTGCGTATCAGGCTCATTGCTGCACAATCTCTCTCTCAACTATATCGCGCCCCAACCCCGCAGCCGTGGAGCTCATTGTACCACAAGGCAAGCCATAAGTAAGGTGTGCAAAAGAACCGGGATTTGTCCGGACCGCCCGGGACCGGTGGTTCTTGAGGGAACCGTCCAGTTCTCGGTTCCAATTTATGGGAACCGATGGGTACCAGTCCGGTTCCCGGTTCCATGGACGGATCCGCCCACCCGACCGGACCGAACCGATTATATTATAATAATATATTGATTTTAAATATTAAAATAAATTTCGAAATTACTAATTAGCAAATCTAAATTTTAGGGCTCCATCTCCTCTCATGGTTTCCATATTCTAATAAGAATTTAGTAAAGTGTATAAGTTGCCTTTCAACAACTTAACAAATGACTAAATGATACTTTCGGGACTTACATATGACACTATGTTTAAGAATATGTGGAGTACCAGTGGAATTGTTTCTACAAAAAATTCAGTAAAGCAAATGTTATTAGAGATTAAGCATTGTTAGAGAATAAAGGAAAAGATGATCTACATATGACAATATTCAAAAATAGGAAAAAAAAATAGGAAAAGATGATCTACATATGACAATCATCTAGAATCTTGAACTTAAAGAATATTTTAGATTTCAACTAAAATATTCAAAAATAGGAAAAAAAAAAAAAAAAAAACTTATTTCTCTTCTTTGGTAGTGTTTTCCAATAAAATAAATAAAAATTGTACCCTTAATTAAGCCGGATCGATTTAAAGAAAATATTACTCGATATGAAAAATACTCACGGCACGATTTGGAAAACGAAATTATTATTGGTGAGACCGGTTCCATGGATCCACTCGGGAACCGGACTGGACCGGCAGTCCGATTTTTAGGTGGATCCATGCAGTAACAGGTGATTTCCGTTTCAATTTTTTGGAACCGGTCCTTAGCGGGATCATGCATACCCCTAGCCATAAGTAACATGGTGCCTGATACCCTATAGGCTAGGTCCAGGACTCCAAGGGTTTAGACTAGGGATGAGCAAAAGAATCAAATTGGGAACCGCTCAAATTACCTATTATGGGCAGGTTCCACAAGAACCAATCCTTTGCCCTTAATTCCAAAGTTTCAAAACCCTAGTTACTTATCACCACGACGCTCTCAGCTCTCACATTCCTGCTCTCTCTCAAATCAAAACCCTAATTCCTCTCTCGCGCTTGTCGCTCATTCTTGGCACTCGCAGGTCGCAGCCTCAACAAGGATGCTCGTCGCTCCCTCTCCTTTTGTTAATTGTAATTTCTTCTTCTGGGTCATCCTTGATAGTTATAGCAATTCTGTCCTGTGGTCCTTGATATATCACCCGAGAAAGCTGATATTTATCCATATGCTCGATTTTCCCGTTTCCTAAGATGTGATATTTGCTCTATGATCATGTTGTTCCGCTGAAAGATAATCTATGCAAATGAAGCATTTAGAACTGTCTTATGTGCGATTGGAAAGAGAAATGGGCCCTCATCATGTGCCTGCGTCCTTTTGTATGCTATTAGTATTGGATGACCGTCTCTTCTTTGTTCCAACCAACAGAGATTATTAAGAATCCAATCAGATAATGGCAAGAAAAAGGTTCGAGAAAAAGGTTCGAGAAATTAGAATTGTCTTCTAAAACAATGGAGAGCTATCAGCAACAACTAATATTGTATAGTGACTTGCTCAATGGACCCACCTATGAACTAAATCAGTAATCCAATTCCGGGTGAGTCCATAAACCAGTGGGTGGATTCCGATCTCAGTTTGTAAAACTTGCCTTTCGTGGACAGTTTTAATTCCAAAGCAAGAACAAGTTTACTTTAAAATCGATCTCCTTTAGTTTAGACTAAAGACACTAACCCTAAAGCCAATAACCTAATCTCTTGGACTTCAAATGACTCCCGCCCCCAAAGTTGAGACCTCGGTGTCAAGACTAGAGACCCTAGACTTGAGACCGAGCCCCCTACTCGCGAATCCGTGTACTTGGCCTCGGAACCAAAGACCCCGTTGGTGAATCTAGGCTTTCAAGGCCGAACCGATGGTCCGCATAACACGGCTCAACTTCCGGGTCCGATCCCTAGGGTTACATACCCCTGCCCCCTTTAGCGTCTCTCTCAAGTTTCTTTTTTTCCTTTTACAAGTTTTTTGGCTTTTTTTCTGATGTGACATCCACTTAGCACCACAATAGCACCAACAACCCCAAAAAAATTTCAAAGCCACTTTCATTCCACATGCTACAAAGTTAATAGAATTACTCGATTACGAGTTCCGGATAAATTTTAGAAGTAGATACTTGCAATTCAGTTATGTTGGAGGATTTCATGTGCACTTCATCACTAAATATTACATTGGATGACTATTATTAGTTAGGTCACTCTCACGTGGAAGAAGACCAATAAATTACAAACCCAAAAGTTTAATGCTATATGATCATTTATATGGAGAAATAAGATTTCTCACTATTTTTATGTGGTAGCAGCAAAGAACGTGGGTTGAGACGTAATAATAAGAGAAAAAGAGAGTAGAAAATTTGGTAAAGACGGCATATGATTTTCATCAAGCTAACATCAAAGATTGATTCGTAGTCCGATTGACCTGAAATTACGTTAGCATATTTACGACACATTCTTCTTCAATATTATTAGTTTGATTTTCACTTAAACTCCCCTACATCACGTATTCCATAGGCTGAACCAAACCTGCGTTTTTAGTGAAATTTGTCCTTGATTTCTTGCGAAATTCATATGTATTGCCAAGAATGGTTTTCGTGATATTGTCATTGCTATGTACTCTAGTATTAACTAGAAAAGAATTTTGTTTACCCAATTTTGTTAATAGTAATTGTAAAGATTTTGGGTGGATTTCAGTTCCATAATTATTTATCTTCTCACATTGAGGAGGTTTTTCATGTAAATTCATCTTTTATTTGTGGGTCTTGATATTTATATTTTGGTATTTGTATTGCTCTCTTGCATTGTTTCCTGCTATGTTTGTACAAGATGGGAGATTGTTTTGTTTCGCTATGCTCATCCAATATTATTCGGGTTGTCATTATTCTCCCGTTAGGTATTGCAACAATGAAAGGAGAGGTAACTTCCACTATATGACGAAATAGAAGAGGCAAACTTAGGATGTTCTTTCAAGAGGAAATACACATTGAACACTACAAATATTACGGAATAAGGCACATGTTGGGGAAGATGCTTGAATACAATGAATAAAGTGAGCACTACTAAGTTTTATTGAAACCTACCTTATATTATTGGAAACCATTTCATTTTTATTTTTATTTTTATTTTTGGTGAAAGGTAATTAATATATTAAAAAGGAACGAGTGAACAAATGAAAGGAAAAGAAAGAAAAAGAACATGGCATCAGAACCCACACTTAAAACAACGAATCATAATGAGTGGAGGGATGCTAGAAAGCCACAACGTGGCAGCCCACTACCAACTAAGAAAAGAAAGCACAGCATGAACAAACGGCAAACAGAAACAAAACGCCTACAGGTAGGCAATGAACCATCCTCCGGATTCAGTGAGAATAGCTGCACCAGCACCAACTGTACCAGCTGCACCAACCACCTTAATCAAGCCACACCAACTGAAAAAAACCCAGGGGGGTAATTAACGCTCCTCAGAAAAGATGATCGGGTCAATGCCCCATCTTAGCTACAACTTTCTATTCCTGAAGTTATCTTCAACATTCCTAACAGTGATCCCATTATCTTTGACCACTTTAAAGAGATGATTCTTCATAGCCGGGACAGAAAGAGCTTGTTCTCATAATAGTATATTGTTCATGTGGTTCCAACTAATATGACACGGTGCTCCAAAAGAAAAGCGGGCTATGCACTTATAAAACTCATTTCCCATAAGCATGGTGATGGCCCAACGGAGATTATCCTCCCACGCCCTGTTACGCCAAGGCAAATTGCATTTGGTCGCCCAAAAGAAAGCAACCCCGGTTGTGACCCAACACCTAAAAAACAGATGGTCAATAAAATCCAATACATCGTTGCAGAAGGCACAAGCACCACTATCTATTCTACCATGCGACAATAAAAGTGTCTGGGTGGGTAGCCTGCGTTTAGCTTATAAGCCAAAGGTTTACTTGATACCGTGGTGTAATTTCGTTGTTCCAGACAAACATATGCCAAAAAATCTGAGTCCTCTTCCGCCTAAAGGTTTCCCAAGCTGTCGCAACAGTGAAGCGTCCTGACGAATTCTCCCTCCAGCCAAAACAATCCGAATTCTAAGAGAGACTCGGGAGGGGATGATCCCAAGACTCAAGCAACAACTTAAGAGGTTACCCAACTTCAGAGAAGAGATCAGCCATTGTTGCCTACTTAGAAAGTCTTGAGCTATATATGAACGAGTCCGAAAAAATTAAGTTCAAAGAGTCCCTAGGTACCAGTTATCAAACCATGAGAAGGTAGAGAGGCCGTTTACAATCCTCCAATAGAAGGCATTGCGTACCTCCCTTCTTGGAAACCATTTCATTATGTCTCCTTATCAAGGAAAACAATCTTGATAAGAAAAAAAAAACAGTTAATATCACAAAAAACTCATAAATGATATATATGTAACAAATTTTATATCAAATTAATTTTTTAACCATAAAAAATCCTACTCACGTATACATATGACAAATTTAATGTAAATTAATTTTTAACCACCAAAAACTCCAAACCGATACTATTATGACAAAATTACTCTTTGTTTGTTACTATTAAATTAAATTAATACTATGAAAAATCACAAACTAATAGACCTATGATAAAAAAAGAACAGTAAAATCGTAAACCGATACATTTATCAACCGTCATATCTCATCTAACTCAATAATTTGATGATAAAATTAACGGAAATTAAAAAAGAGTAAATTTGTCGCAGGTCTACTAGTCTAGAGTTTTTTATAGTCAAAAAATTAGTTTATGGTAAATTTGTAAAATGCATACAAGTTTGGGGTTTTTTCGTAAAATTAACCCAAAAAAGAATTATTTGACCTTTATTAATTATAAAAATAGATGACGTCACGCGAGTAGGATTAGAGTTCATTCCGAACGTCTTCGGATCGCACTATAAAAAGCACGGAAAGTTCATAAAGCCCAAGAAGAATCGCGCGGGACTTCCCACCGGCACATCAAGAAAGCAAAGAAGATACGAAAGCCAACCATGGCCGCCCCCACCCTTCCATCTCTGATGGCGAATTTCCTACTGACGACGGTAGCGCTCGGTTTCCGTCCCCAGATGCATGACGCCCTTTCCTGTTTAGTTCGGGCTTTCCCGTTCCTGCTAAAGATCTACTCGCGCAAGGCCGCGCCGAAGGCATCCGTCGATCATCTTGGCGGCGGCAGCGGCGGCGTCGGCATCTGGACTTTCGAAGAGAACAAGCGGTTCGAGAACGCCTTGGCTATGTTCTCCGTCAACGAAGTCGATTCCTCCGCCTCCTTCGATGGCTTTCCGGAGAGAGTCACTCCCTTCCTCCCCGGGAAGTCGGTCGAGCAGATCCGCTTGCATCTTGAGGCGCTGCTGCACGACTTGGCGTTGATAGAGTCGGGCGAAATCCCTTTCCCGGAGCAGTGGACGATAGACGAGGAGGACGAAGGCAAACGCAAGCGCGAAGATGGAGACGTCGAGACTAGTGGATCCTCCTTGTCGTTGCCATTGTTGTCCTCGTCGCCGAAAGATCGCCGCCATATCTGGACAAGAGAAGAACACGAGTATGATGACTTATCTTCCTCTAGAGCTGCAAACCCGCACGTTCTTTTTCCTTCTTCAGTTAGATTAGAGATCGTTAGGTTTGTGTTTGGAGTTCTGTTTGGTTGTTTCAACTGTTTCTACGCGCTCAAGATTCGCCATGCTTGCTACTTGATTGACTGCATTTTCGCAGAAGCATCATCAAGAAAGGGATTCAACCGTCAGAAAGATCGCTAACTAACAATGTCTCGTTTTGATTTTCATGGACATTATCCAGGAGATTTCTCAGAGGAATGAATATCTACGGAAAAGGCGATTGGAAGCGCATCTCTGCGAACGTCGTCTTCACGAAGACCCCGAGCGAACTAGCTAGCCACTCGCAGGAGCACTTCAGTCGCAGAGATCACCCGACCAATCTAAAACGCCGTCGAATCATATACAACGACGACGACGACGACGAGCTGTAGCTCCCCAGGATCTCTAGCTCGCTGTATAGCGCTCATTGTACTCGTACCATCAAGCCATCACTACCTCCATGTCCTCGAGTCCGCCGTCTCCACTCTCGAAAGCAAATGTTCTCATGCAGCTTGTGGTCGATCGACTGCAAAAGGTCATGCTGCGATCTTTGAATTTCTTGAATGTCTTTCGCCTTTGAATTTTTCATCATTCCTCCTAGGAGTGGTTCTTGAAAACTGCAGTCTAGTTTTGAGTAGTGAAGTGCTGAATTAGTTCTTTGTTCTGTCATCTTCTAGAGATACAGTCAATAAGATTTCAAGCGCCATTTTACAGGATCTGAGCGGAAGAGATGCATGCACACGTCGGTCATTCTTTACGAACTGATTGTGTATGCATTCGAAGGTGCATAAGATCACGTAATACAAGAGACTCAAACACGTTGCGACTGGTTAGGCCTAATGTAAATGCTGATCGATGCCGATATCCAGAAGGAACGAACTGAGAATCGACATTCGTTATGCGAAAGTTTGGATCTCCTGCTTTGGTTTAGCTTTGCTTAAGAGAGATCGAGGGTTCCGTCCGATTTTACATGCAGGATGAGGTTTAATCTGTAGAACGGAATGCCTGCCGAATTAGATTCTTTCAGAAATGCCAGATCGAGATCGAAATTACCTAGCAATTCCTTGTATCGAGATTCGAATTCCTATCGGAGCATCGAGGCGCCGCTCTTTCTCTATGTCGGATTAGAAGAGACAAAGTTGAGATGTGCATTCAAGTGAATCACGCATTGATTACTACAAAATACAATGGACTAGGATAATATATGGTTTGGGAAAGATCTTCACTACTGATATTTTGTTTAATTGAAAACTTGTATCGTTAGAGATGTTCTATACTTTATTCATGCAAAAATAGTGCGTCTAAGGGAAAATGTCATTTCTCGAATGTTTTTACATAACTTTGGAAAGCATGAAAAATTCAACAGTCTTGTGACTTCCTCATCTGATCAACGACGGCGCTAGGCTGTGCTTCTCTCGGTTCGAAAGAAATCTTCTACGTGAGGGGCAACTCGGTTGCAGCCTGCCGGGCCAACATATTGGACCTGGCCCAACCAGCCCACAACTATTGGCCCAATGGGCCGAGTTGGGGCCCTGCAATGAATGTGAAAACCTCCTCGAGACTAAGGACTGCATAAGCACCAAGCACGATGTCTTTCACGGCACCGACTAGACCGACACGACACAAAACGTGACTTGATTGCGCGATCCTAGCCCGTCGCTACGAGTGTGGATTCATGCTGTCAGTTCGCCTAGCGCCTAGTAATTAATCATAGAAACTAACCTACGAGGGACGTTGCGCGACGTGCCACGCCTCGTGCCGTCGAGACTGACGAGCGAACGAAGCAAGGGGACCGCAACCGAGTTGGAAAATCACCAATGAGAAATTCAAAGGCGACACGGCAATGCGAACGCTTTGCTTTGTTTTAGCATGAGACATTTCATGTGAGCGATAAGCAGACGAGGTTGCTTAGAGAATATTTACTTGACCATAATCGCGTATAGTGCCAATTCATTTGGGTCTGCTCGATGAGGGGAGAGCCACCCAGGGCGCTCTCCACGGATTTCCGTGGAGCTAGAAGAGGGATCTTCTGCCTGAAATGGGATGGCGGCCCCCCCGACGCTGGACAATACCGAGAGCCGGCCGACGTACGAGTTATTCGAAAGGTGCCGATGTACAGACGGGCTCCCCAGCATTCACAATGGGAACAACGGATGTTATGTACCCATCATGAGATGATCCGACACGACACGAGCCATTCATTTCCAACCTAATGTGTGTGCAAAATAAATAAAGCATATGAGCAAATCCTTGGTTCCCCCTTGGAATTTCTGAATCAATCTCCTGGCAGATGGTGTTGCTATGATGCCAAGTCCAGAAATTTTAAGTTCTCTCTGATATTCTTATATGTATATGCTTTTCGTTCTCAAATGAACCTGAAGAAACAAAATTTTCGTGCCCATCTCTTTAGTCTCTTTGCGATTCTTTCGTGTCGATGATTACCTTTGCTATGCAATGATGTAGAAATTAAACTAATCATATTCTGATGAGTTTAGTATGATTATCTCGGGCCCAGGCTCAAGTAGCAATTAAGGAGGGCACACATAAGAAAGTATCTCAAGGGTTATTAATAGTGGGAAAAGAAAAGAAAAAAAAAGTCTTTGACGACGTGCTAATCCAATTTCGATAAAAAATCACTAATTTGAATAGCGGTCATTCCATGTGGCGCGCCTACTCACTGATGTCGATAATTTTCTTAAACATATTCCTAAAAATTTATTGTTATCGAACTGTTTATTTTAGTAATCTTAATAAGTGTTCTGGGAATATTCGTAGTCTCGGCAAAAGCTAGAAAAAATTTCAAAAGCAGAGTGGGGACGAAGGAGATGACACATACCGAACAAAACCATCAAATCATGCTGGACCAGCTCAGCTTTTTGCTTAGTGCACTGTTAAATTAATGTCAAATTTCAAAGGTGTTAACAAATAAATATACATAAGAAAAAAGGGCCGTTCCAAATAGACCCGAATGCCCTTCCGATTTTCACTTTTTGAATTCTTTTGTTTACCGCGCCATCGACGCGAGGTGGTAAAGCTGTCCCACTCGACCGATCGTCTTGTACGTCCACACTAAGTTATCTTTATCGACAAGCCATAAAGTCTTTGGGCGCAATCCAATCCAACGTTAAACCTAATTTTCACCACGGTAAATATCACAAAATAATCTTAGATCAATGTGTTTATAATAAATTAACTCTAAATTAATTTTTTTTTACAGCTAAAAGTCTCAAATTGAAATACCTGCAACAAGTTCATCTCATACTAATTTCTCAATCATTAAAAAAATCTAAATTGGTATATTTATGGTAGATTTAATCATCTATTAGATTTTCCTAAATTGAATTAATACCACGAAAAATCTAAATTGGTACATATGTGAGAAGAGAGTGAAACATTATATTGATATACTCGTTAATTGTCACTTATCATCCAATAAAGAATTTCTTTTATATGATAGTCAAAAAATTAATATATCAATTTGAAATTTTTATAATATTAACCTCCCGTCATGTCTAGTTGATGCTCATCCCCGAAACATCGGCAGAGGGAATCAGTAGCAGTAGAGGGTAGCAGCAGCACGTAACTTGCTGCTACTGGGAAACGTGGACTTGAGCTCCAGAACAGTACACGTGAGCATCCCATCTGAATCTTGGTTTCTGTCAACGTCCGATGTCTCACCATCGATCATCGACATGAAGCTTCCCCACCATGTTGGGATCCTGGATCCTGATGACGACGACGACGGAAGTCAAATGATTTCTTTTTTCGGAACCAACCTGATTAATCAGGTCACCTGTCTATTTGATCGTGAATTTTCTTTCTGTTAAGCCCGTTGCCATGGAATCGGGATGAATCTAGCATGTAGCTACCTGTCTGGCGTGTACTCCTCCGCCGCCGATGCGGACGGTAGAATTATTTATTGTATGGCTGTTCTAAGTCGTTTTGCTTTAAGTGGTCGATGCGTGATTTTCCCATTAATCGGACGATTTTTACGGCCTGTAATTAGCCACGCAGGGCAAGCGCATACGGCTGTCAAACGGCCAGCTAACTGCCAACAACCTGAATCTTTTTCCCAAGTGTGATATTTTAGGTACATGTCGAGAGCTCGGGTGACACCTTTTTTGTATAATATCCACAAAACCCAACTTTCTTTTTCCCCATTTTCAAGGGGAAGAAAAAGGTGGCGACTATTACATTGAGTACATACACCAAAATACGCCTGGATTGTCAAACACGCCCAAATAAAATGATTTATAATTTTCAATTCAGTTCGATTATGGGGGTAATGTGCAGTCAGCACTTTGAAAATCAAATAACTTTTGTATAAGATATGGTTAAAAGATGCGGCGGTGAGCTGTAAAGGGGATTGGAAAGAGAAACGGGCTGCGGATAAGGCCGACGGCAGGTGATGATGTGCTGAAAAGATGATCACGAGATGGTCCTGAGTAGCAAAAACAAATGCCGACCCTTTTCACTATTGAATGTCAAAAGGGTGAGTTGGTGATTGCTTCGTGTGGGATCGAGAAGATCACAGGAATCAAGCAAAAGCAAGGATCGAGCCTAATTTAAAGAGCTCGAAAGATGGCGATCGGCAATAGGCCTTCTGCGATGAGTACCGTGCCGAGATAAGGAGATCGCAGCTAATTTAATCGGGACCAGCCACGACCTAGGCGAATGGCCATTTACAGGAGGCAGAGAGCGCCAGATCTACCACCGCTGAGAAGAACCATATGAATCAAAGACGATCGATTCTTTATTGCGAGGCACGTCATGTAAAGCGTCACTCGAATCTGTGCATAATAGCACCTAATCAGAGAGCGCAAAACAAGATCTATTCCTTCTTATCCACTCCATGTGAGACACGCTGCACGTTCATCCCTCTCCATAATCTCGTTCGTGCCACCTGCTATACATTATTCAAAGAGAACAAAACTACAAAAACAGATACAGAAGCGCCATTCAACCACGCAACCTCGCATCCCGAAGACTTTAAGGTGAAGGACAAACGCCCCTTCCCTTCCTTCCTCTCTCTTTCAACGAGAGCTCTGACCACGATGTCCAATTTTGGCATTGGGATCTCCGATTTCAGAGCCGCCACGACACAAGACAGAAAACGCCAAGATCATGGGAGTGGTCCCAGCTTTGTGCGGACATACACCAGTGGCGCTGATGAATTCAAGGCTCGTCTGCTCGGGTAATACCCGAGCCTTTTGTATAGCGATGGGAGGAACACCATCATCCAACAGGACACAACAACAACATGGTCTTCTTCCATTACGCGCCGGCTGATTGTTATACACCTCAATTTTTGCTAAAGTCCAGAGAACAAAGGATGATTACAGTTTGACACACAACAGTTGGAAATGCAGAAAATTTGTAAACCTTTTTTTTTAGATGAAAACGGTAGGAAAAGCGATCAAATCTACAGTTTTTAGAAGGGAGTCATGCAAGCCGCGGTTTAGATATGCTGCGCCATGGCAGGATATGGAGAGAGGGTTCACTTTGCAAAAAGCGCTCTTCATGCTTAAAAACGCCTCCGATGCCTGGTCACATGAAGAAATGAAAATAGTTTCAGGGAATGTTTAATGTATCTTCTTAATAAAGAATACCCCAGTTACTGCCTAACACAATCATCTTCCTGTCAAAGGAAAGAGCATCCATTACCATATCGAGCCAGATGCTTAAAATTGGCACAATGAATAACTGAGAAGTTCATCACTACCTTCTTTCTTGTAACGATTAGATTCTGTCTGTCACCCTATTGTTTTTCAATCAGGTGATCTTTTAGATTAGCACTCAGACGTCAAATAAGTCCATTCCCTTAGTCTGGTCAGAGGCGAGCCATGCCCGTCGGGAATGAGAGAGTTGAAAAAAAAGTCGCTTCCCCTAAACCTGATCTCAGAAAGTTCTAATGTGCTGAAACCAAACCATGGCCTTACACTTCTTGGGACACAAGTCCCAATCACTATTCCAAACGACTTGCCTACGTTGGTTATTTCTTTTTTTAACACCAAACTTAAAGCACCTCTCACAGCTGATGAGGCAAGCTACCAATACCAATCCAAGATGCTAAAGAAAAATTACTTCCTCATGGCCTAAACCGATAGGTTATCGAAGAGTAAAATCTAACGGAAAATCCACAAAAAGATGCTTAGTCATAGTCATCAAACCAAGTTGCTAATTCCCCCGCTCAATTACATATGGTTCCTACAGGCAGAAGGGGGGAAATAATTTCCAGCTAGATATATAGAAAGGAAAGTCATAAACCATTATATTATGCAAAGTAAATCCAACTGAAGCATCACATAATGATGCAGAGTCTTAGCGTCTAACCAACTTGCTAATTCCCAAAGTCAACTACATACGGTTCTAACATGGCAGAAGGGAACAAATTTCCAGCTAAATATACACAAGGAAAGTCATAACTGATTTGGGGCAGAAGGCCATTTCCCTTTTGTAGCTTGAGTTCTTAAATCTCATATGTAAGACGATAACAAAAGATCCATCATGTTGGTCAATGCTAATGATACCATCTAAAGAATAGTAAAAGAACAGCATTTAGTGTTGTTCAGCAGAGTTATAATGAGATATTGAATACTGACCAATCATTTCATCCCTGTACGCTCGTTCAAAGTCAGGTTTTCACGTAATCAGCTCCACCTCGCTTTCTTTTATTAGACCTTGAAAAAAAGCATATCTGAGCCCAGCCTTTCTTCTGCTTCACAGGTTGTGGTTGGCTCCTTTTCTCAACAAGTTCCTCCATGTATTGAACAACAGCCTGCCCAGTTTACAATAATTAGTGTCAAAATATAATCTTAAAGCATTCAAGATGTAGTAGCTTGAGAGAGAACACAAAAATACCTGTGCACCCTTTTCTGCAATATGTCTCGGCGGAACTTCTAAAGGATTTTCTTCCACACGCAAGACACGCAATCGTGTTAACATCCTAAATGAGTCTGGAAGGACCCGTATTTGGTTGTTGCTGATATCTAATTCTTCGAGCATCTCAAGGTTCCCAATAGACCTCGGAAGGGATCTCATAACAGCAAAATTGTTCCCTATATTCAACTTGACGAGTGTGGTAGCAAAACATAAGCTCTCAGGCACGGACTCAAGTTCATTAAAGCTTACATTAAGCTCCTTCAAATTTGATAGAGTTGACATTGTAGTAGGCAGCTGTCTGATATTATTATATCGCACTGACAACACCTTCAAGGTAGGAATCTTCCCTACTGCTTCAGGAAGGGCCTTCAGCCGGTTATAATCTGCAAGAAGCTCTTTAAGTGAAGAACAGTGGCCAATAGTATGTGGCAGCTCCTCAATGTCATTGGTCTCCACATTCAAGATCTCCAGGCTAGCAAGAGATCCTATCGACTCAGGAAGTGCAGACAGACTATTTGAACTCAAGTTAAGTTCCTGAAGACGCACCAGTCTGCTGAAGGTGGCGGGCAGGGATGCCAGTTGGTTTGCACTCAGATCTAAAAAGACCAAATTGAGGAGATCGCCAATGGATTCTGGGAGGTCGGCAATTCTGTTAGCATGCAAGTCCAACTTTGTTAAAGATGAGAGGCCTCCAATAGTTGCTGGCAGGGCTCGCAATCGATTTTGCGATAGATCTATGCTGACCAAACTCGATAGTTTCCCAATCGAATCGGGAAGCCACTCTATTTGGTCCATCAACTTGTCCTGGAGATTGAGTTCTCGAGTCCCTTTCTTTGCAGAAACTTCAATCAAGCTGGCAAGCTTTATTAAGCTCAATTTCTCACCATCCTGACCTGTGCACGAACAAACACGAGCATTAGCAGATTTCAAGACAGTGTTATACAAAAAACCCGGGAAAAAGCTCCAAAAGAGAGAGAGACTGTAACTCAATCCACATTGGACATGGCCATATATAGGCATAGCCTATAGAAACTACAAAGTTGCATCTATCAATTTGCAGCTGTGCAAGAGATAGCATTATCAAAGCCACAAGGAAAAAGCAAAGACCAGAGAGATAAGCATACCCAAAGCACTTCCAGCCTTCAAAGTTGAATCTTGTATCTGTGGGCTCAATAAACCGCCCGGGCCATCGACATAGAATGAGGACTTCGCCTTCTTCACATAACTATCATCTCTAGTGAACAAATCTCCGCTCTTTGCCGATTCCTTCTCCGAGTAATAGAAGCCCGACGAAGTGCCTGCGGATGGCTTCCTCGGCACCACGGAGACAGAAGCGGCGGCGGCGGCGGCGGCGGCGGAGGCGGCAACGCTCGGATCGCGGCTGCTCGAAACCTTCAGAGCGGAGCCGTTCGAGTAGCTCCCGGGGTTGAGGCAATCGGAAGCTCTCTGGATGTACTCGTCGAACAGGGAGTGGACGCTCTCGAGGTCGAGCACTTTCCCGGCCTCCCTCTTCTGCTCCCTCCCCTGGTAATGGACCAGGTTCCTCTGCATCTCCTGCAGCATCATGAACAGCTCCTCGGGCACGTCGAGGCCCTTGGTCTGCCTCGCGATCGCGTCCAGCCTGGCCTGGTCCTCCTTCTCCACATTGCGGATCAGCGCCTTGGCCGCCTCGACCTCATCGATCGAAGGCCTGGCCGGCAGAGATCTGTGTATCCTCATGATCTCCGCCACCACTTCATCCACCGATCCCAAGCTCGGCGTCTCCATTTGTCCTTCCCCTCCCCGACCTCAAAACAAAATCCCCCTGCAAAATTCAATCCCGCAACGCCTCAATTCGAGCAGCGAACGCACGAAAACGAAACGGCAAGAACACCAAATCCACATCAAGAAATAAGGACAGAAACAGCAACGGACGCACTTCTCTCCACGAGTTTCTAGAACGAGTCCCCAAGCGAAGCAACGGCCGCAATCAACCGACGGTCACCGGAAGATCTCTCGCGACGCGAACGTTTTTCCCACCCATTCTCAAACGCGAAAGAACCGGAACGTCGTCCTCCTCGCCGCTCGGAGCCTCGAACGAGCCGGCAGCCGGAATCGGAAGCTCCCCGGGACGGAACGGGACGGTTTCCTACGCGGTTCGAAGAGTCGACGGCGACGGCGACGGCGACGGTCGGGCGGAGAAGAACCGGAGACCACTCGCCGGTCGTCGCCGGCGGAGGAGAAATCCAGCCGCCGCTCCCATGCCGAATCCTGCTTCTTCTCCTCCTTCCTCGTCCTCGTCGTCTTCTTCTCCTTCTTAGTTCTTCCTCCTTCCTTCTTCCTCTTCCTGGATTTCTGTATTTGTATAAAAGAGAGAGAGAGAGAGAGAGAGAGAGTGTGAAATTTGTTCGTATATAATGATGGCAATTATACTTTTATTTATGGAAGGAGTAGATGAGAAAAATTCAAAACGGGTTAAATTAATAAATAAAATATGAAATACCCGACCCGCAATAATAATAATAATAATAATGGAATAACGTGAAAATGATTATGACGCCAGCCATCCATCGGGTAACCAACAAGGATCTACTCACCTCCCCGCTGTCCCCATACCGCTCGTCCGGGATTTGGCCGAATGCCCGGATATGCCCCCGCCGCCGCCCTCGAATCACGGAACTGCCACTGCCGCCCCCCCCATCTTTCCCCGGATTTCCTTCTCACCATTTTGGGTCCCCCGAAAAAATAAGTAGAATAAATTAAAATAAGGACGGGTGAAAAATCGCGACGGTCGCGCGACGTTATGTCGTGATAAAAATCAGGTCGCACCGTTATCGAAATTTAGACCCGTCCACTCGAACTGAAAAAATAAAAAGACCTGTCTGCCTGGAGCACAAAATTCATACATATTAAAAGAATAACTGACACAAATAATTTACAATTTTGACATAATACGTAATGTAGTCCATGAATCCTTAAATTTTAACTCGATATGTAATATCGAATTAAACTTTCAAGCTATTTAATGCGGCCCGTTGACTTTCGATACATGTTTGATTTAGTCCCTAAACTGTATTAAAATTTTCCATCTTGTCCATGAATATCAATTAATGGAATGACGGTATTAAATATTTTAATATAGTTTAGAGATAAAATTGAATATATACCAAAAATTCATAAATCGCATTGAGCATATTAAAAGTTTAGAGAGCATATTGCATATCGCGCTAAAGTTTAAGGATTATATCGAACTAATTTAAAATTCATAGACCGCGTCATAAATTGAATCAAAATTTATTAATCACTTACGTCATCGTATCTATAGGAAAGGAAAAATACTCGATTGTCTCGCTTTTTGTATTTCTCATTATCACTCCTTTAAATTTATATGGTTTCTAATCATTGGTAGGAGGAAAATAGAAAAGTAAAAATCGACAGGGGAAAAACAAAGAAATTATCTTATCCACTTTTCAAGAAGAGAGTGCGCTCGGTACAATTACTTAACGGTCCTTATAGGCAATCGATGTTGTAGTCATGTGAGAATTTTTTGACCGCTTCTCCAATTTTTTTACTAAAAAATAAAAAAGATGCTACATCATTCGGGGCAACGGAGAGAAAGCGATCGATGAAGAGACAATTTCACCGTAAAGTACTGGTAAAATAAAGTAAGTAAAAAGATTGAATCTTCACTTCCTTTTATAAAAAGGTAGATTCTTACGTCTTTTCTATTCGATGTAAATATTCGTTGCTTACTCGTCCCTTGCTCTCGTTTTCTATTATTTTATGAATTTCAAATAAAATTTGTTTTCCAATAATTGAGAAAATATGAAAAATAATCATATTAATGTTTTCTTTTAAGCAAGGAATTTGTACGGTAGTAACGAAAAAGTAGTATTGAGCTCTTTTATATATTTTGTACAATTTAAGTTATGGATTTTTTTTATTGACTAGTTATGTTACATTAAAAATGAAAACCGATCGAAATTCTAGGCAAGGTGAGCTTGAAAATTTGCCTGTCAGATCTCATTAGGGCTTTAAATTGAGCGATATATGTTTTTAATATTTAAATACGAATTTCGACATACATATATATTTAAAAAAAAAACCCGCTATATTCATATGGTGGAAACATCTTATGAAATTATATTATTTAATGAGCTTAATCGTATCATACTCTTCCCACAGTGTTATGAGATTAAAACGGAAAATGAGCATAAGACGTTCATAATTTATATTTCAAATGGCCGACCCATTTGAGCGTCGGACATGATCGAGCGTGACATCAATATATTAGACATGTGTCAAAAATCGTTGCAATAGGTAGCGTCGAAAATCGCCCGGGTCTTTTTCTTAAAAAAATATTCGAGCTACTGAAGGATGCGAGCTTGAACCCTCGAAAGATAATGAATACGACAGTCGACATCAAATTAATCGTGACAAGAACGTAGGTTTCCATTTCGGACAGTAGTCGTAGACCGAATTTAATAATGGTAGGAGTCCGATTTAAATTTAATTTCTCTAAAACTTCGGTGGACATTAAATAATCACGAAAGTGAATAAGCCAACGAACGAGGAAGATTCGTCCAGTTTGGATGTGGAGGCCGAATCGATCAATGAGTAATCAATTGCTACATCATTGTCGCGTGCATTTCCATCTTGGATATCCTCCGACTTCCTTATTTACTAAACCTCTGTAAATTTTTATAAATAATTACTAATATTACTTAAAATAATCACCCAATGAAAAATATTTTTATTATTGATAATAATTTTATATATAAATATGATCATAAATGATAATAATATTATTCGCTCAAATATTTTTATAAATAATTATTTTCAACAAATTATTTTAAAATCACTCGAATTTCATTAAACAAGCAAAACACATGAGTATGAGCTAGCCACTCGCAACCAATCAGTTCAATAATTTGACATCAGTGTTACAACCGAGCATCCTAAAATCGTATGATCTGTATCCAGTTAAAAAATGAGGCTTGGAGAAATCCAACAAGTTGTGTAAAATGTGACTATTTAAAAAGAAGAAGGTCATATCGAACATTGCTTGAAAAGTAACACAATATCCAATAATGCATTATATGCGTGTTATCGATGTGTTTCTCGACAATTCAAACCCTTTCTTTTCTTTTCTTTTTTAAAAAGGCCTTTATGCTGTGTTTTATACTAGTGCACGGGTCAATTATTTAAATCCCGACTTTACTTTTCAAACTTATTCACGACCCATTTACTAAATATAAGTAACGAGATAAAAAGAAAGATTTATAATTTACTTTGACACGTCTAACGAGTATCGAGGGCCTCTCTCTCTTTCTTCTTGTGTTCTCGGTCGGCCAAGTACATTTTTTCGGACGTTGGAATTTCTCCACGAGGAGCCCGGCGGGCCCCTAGCGGTCCCCCCTAGAAAAAACCCTACGAACCCTCCCTAAATAAAACCCAAAATTATAATTCGGTGCACGAACGGGAGAGGGGGGCGCATTAGAAATGACGATCGAGGGAAGGTTGGGATCAGAGCAGAGGAAGGGCTTTAGGGCGGGGGCGGGGGGGACACGATTTGATCCGTCGCACGAGGGACGCGAGGGCCGTCGGGACAGCACGCCCATATGACCCTGTCGTTTTCCTTGGAAGCCGGTTGGCCACTGGAGCGGCGGGCTTAGCTGGAGGTGGGGGCGGGGGCGGGCGGGATGGAGATTTTCCCCTCTCGTTTTTCTGTTTTGTTGGAAAGCTGGTTTCGGTAACTAGGCCAACATCCCACGACAAAACTTTCCTAGGATTGGAATTTCTTCGAGTTAGGCAAAAGATAATCTCGGACAATCTCTTGTGCTTAAGGCTTGAGGTTAGCGTAGTAGGTTGTAGCCTGTCGATGTCGGTATTGATGTTGAAAGGGAAAGACTTCGAAAATCGCATTAACTTTTTTCCTTCCCCTATGTCGATTTGGATTGATGGATGGAGCTGATGCATGGGTGCATGGACGACGTACGCTTCTAAATTGATGGTATTTTTTTAAGTAGAAAAATTAAAGCTGTCCACATTACATTTCGAACTTTTGCGACGAGTTCATATTGACATGCAAATTTAAATGAAACATTTCACAGTTTTAGTTTGAAACGAGATGATATTTTAAATTTTAACGTGAAAATAATGGGGAGCACGAGAGAAACAAATGGGCCCATTGTCGGAGTGAGGAAGTGTACAAACATTTCACCCTTTTTTGTTGCTAGATCACATTCTATCCCTTTTCGTATGTACGAATGGTTCATTCTCCAACGCTCCTGATCGTAAGTTCAATCGTGTCTTCATTGTCTCGCATCTATCGCATGGAAAATACATTAGCAATCGAATTCGTCTCCAATTTGGCAATCCTTCCCATCTAAAAAGTCTTGAACTCATAACCCAAATCTAAAAAACTCCCTTGTTTTTCTCCTTTTTAGCATGTAAAATTAGTTTTCATTTTGTCCGTTTCCATCCGTACATGACATGTAAATGAGTATATCCAGTAGAAGTGAACTCAAATTATCAACATTTATACAATTATGAAATATCATGATTCACCGCATTTAAATCGAGCGAATTGATTATTCATTCGATGTTTCTAGGAACTATGATGCATCGACTGATTTCGATTTATTTTTTTTTTAATGGCCCGAACAGATAAACAAAATCAATCGTCCAAAAAAAAAAAAGACAAAGGAGGAGCGCTGCCCTAATCCGACTCGGACAGACAACGGAACTAACGCGACAGGTGTCGGGGGAGGAGAGGGGCTGGGACAGGGTCGCGGGCGCCGGGGGGGACACGTGTCGGTTGTTGGCGTGCTGATTTGATCAGAGTGGGGAGAGGATGTGAAAAAGGGGGCCGTCCAGCTCTCGCCAGCTGTCCCCCGCCGGCTGCCCCCACTATTCCCTCCCGGGGCGGGGCCCACCCGCCTCACGTGTTGTGCTGCGGTCCTCGTGACCTGTCCCCAACCGCTTCTGGGGATGGCGACTTCGAGGGGTGGGGGGCCCCACTCTTATTACACATATATAAAATATTATATTATATCCTGTCTTTGATTTTTTTATTTTTTTAGCGTCGACCGTCCGTCTCGTAATTTTTATGCAAAATTTCACATCGCATGACGACCCGAAAGTTCGAGACCGATTACTAAACTCTCGAGAAATGACCGATTCGCATTCCGAATATGTCATTAACATCTTTTTGTATATTATTCCGTAGAATTATATAATTCACGATGATGACGATACTAAGCGAATGGAAGCCATTGAATCTAACAAGTGCGATAGCGAACTTAGTTTATCTAAAAGTTTAGATAGTAAAGTCTCCGTCGTTCGGGGAAGTTGCGAAGATATCTTGAAATTTACATTCATGTATCGAAAATCATACTCATTTTTTATTATCTTCAATTCGGATGGCCCACCCTAGCTTTGGTGAGCTTTGTGATAGAGCTCCCAACCTTGGACTAGCTTTGAGGTAGCACAGCGACCATTGCTGGCCTCAAGTCCAAAATAGATGACTATGGGGGCTGGGCACGTTTGGTGTTCTTGAACTTTAAAGGTGTAACAACCCGCACCTACGAGGGATAGAAGTGTGGCTCCATCTCGAGGATGGTGAAGAGGATAAGAATGAACCGAATCCCATGTCGTCATCTGAGGATGGCGAGGTACCGATCTTAACAACCACCAAGACCTTTTTCTAGGCGAAGTTCAGATGAACAAAACCGTGGGGGCATGTAGTAGCAAAGTGGATGATAGCATTGGCAAATCGATTAGCTCACGGGTAAGGCTTCCCGTTGTACTTATTATTTGACAATCAGTTCCTTCCACAACTCGAATAACTCGCACAATCTCCTTCTAACATATAAAGCCTCGAGTCGGAGCGACAACCTGTATTTTCAGTATAAGTGATCTCGAGTCTTTCTTACCCTAAAAAAAGCTTCTCCCTATACATATTAACTAACCATCTCACCGTAAAAAAAGGGCTTTCCCTTTACACTTATTAACTAACCACCAGCCTTTTTCCATAACCAATGTAAGATAATCCCATGGCAACTGGCTAGTGAGGACAATCGACGTAATTGCCCCCTAGACAACTAGGTACTTCTCACCCTATTACAAGATGTTCGACTTCGCTACCACCACCAGACTCCATGTGCTCGCACACATGGTGAACCTACGGTTCGAGGCCGCCGGGCGGCAGCGAGGGGATTCGAGTAGTGAGCCGACCACGGCATCGCATGTGCCGTTCGGCAGTGGCGTCGCCCTCGGTGCCTGTCAGGACAAAACAGTTCCGCCCGACTCCCTCGTTCATATACCATCGAGCGAGGCAGTGACCAACTCCCTCGTTCCTGCTGAATTTCCTAAGTCTCCATCATCCAAACCCAAGCTAGGAATAAACCAGACACATGGAGAGCTCAAATTCATCTCCAATACTCAGAAACATACAACTGAAAACTTCAGATGGTGGACACTCCGGCAGCACAGACAGACAGAGAGTCAGGTTTCAGTAAATCTTGAACACCAGACTCGGCTCAAAGAGTCAATGCGCTTTGAGCTCTGGTGGACTGCTACATGTGAAAAAAAGCACAGAAACCTGGAGAAAATCATGGCATAAAGAAGAAACGGGTGTGCAGTCCGACATAATCAAACGAAATTAACTGAAATTCAAAAACGCAGCAAAGCATGTCCAAATCATCTGTCTCCTCATTTAACTTCTTTGTCCAGAGAAGTATAATATGTGAAAAGAAATCTTTACTCGAGTCTTTTAAACGCGGCCTGCAAGGACAGCAGGACTGAAGAGTGCGCGCTCTACATGCTTATGAACAGCATTTATTAGAAGGCGAACGTTCTGTATCGGAATGAAAGATGAGAAAAAAGGGGCCGCCCCCCCGACGCCTACGAAAGAAAAAATGCACCCCCTGAGCATGACCATTGTTGGCAGCCCGCCAGTCTATTTCCAGGGTGCATTCACTAGGCCTTGCGAATTGTTGCAGGCGCCTGCGCTATGGCTGAGTGGGCTTAGAGCAACACCGGACGATCCACTGACAGTGCCACGAGATGGCGGGCTTTCGCCGGCGGATACTCCAGGCATATATCTTGATGAAGCAGCTAAAGGATCGGGTGGATTGCTTGACGATCTAGACTCCTTTGAGTCCTGTGCAGCGAAACTGCCAATAATTACCTGAAAAAGAGGACAGAAATCATGCCGACTCAATTTTTGGAATTCCAGACAAAAAAGAAGAAGAAGAAGGGAAACTAAAAACATGAGGGGTAACAGATGGGGACTTGAGCAAAAATCGGTAGATGCCATCCCGCCAATCTCGTAACACAAAGCTAGAGTTTACTCATTGGCGTTAACTTGAAAGCGAGAGAGTTCAAGAGATTAGGAAGGTAAATGACACAATTTTCATTCAGTGAGCAGGACATGAAAATGGTATATAATCAAAGGAAGCAGTTTCAAACATCAGCAGAAGAAAATAATCCAGAAAGGAAAGAGACCTGAACTGACTTTGCTGCAATCAGCAGCCCTGCCACGCCACCGCCCAAAACACGGCCATCTGGACCAACCAAAGCCACACTCAAGCCCCCAGTTCTGCTGCGGCGACCATTGCTCTCTGAGAGCAGGAAGGAACCCGAAAGAGAGATGATCTCAAACCTTCCCTACATGACATTATGTGTAGAAAGTTTAGTTCATGTATTCATTTTGTTTACATTGTGCACGAATAAGTTGTTGAAAAAACAACTCCTGGTTTTTGGAGCAATAAAGATTTCACCAAGACTCGTGCACCACAAACCACAAAGTGGCTCAAAATCATTAATTTGAACTGAGAAGTTGGACGTACTCATCGAGACTGTAAATGAGAAATTAAGGATCACCTCACTCGTTAACTTATAATATAATATCCTTTCATAAATAAGATGAATCTCGTATGATTGTGATACCATGTAGGGACCAACTGAAGTTTAGATTACTGCTCTTCAATGTAATGTCTAAATATCCCCTTCTCATTAATGCACTCTCAAACTCAAGACAGACAGCCTGAGGCAAAGAGTCATCCCTGGCTTTTTCGACATGAAACCTCCCAATTTAAACTATAACATGAAATGCAAAGAACAAAGGTAAAACAAACCTCGTAAGTTACAGTTCCACCAGAAGTTGCCGCTTGATTTAATGTAACATTAGATATCATTCCATTTGCAGACAGAATGCAGATCGATCTGGGACCAGTCTGGGAGAATGAAATTATCTTCGCGGATACGTCCTGAGAATCAAAATGCAATAAACACATTTAAGTCCTTCCACAATATAGAGTGCAATATCATGATGATTATAAACTTCACTGGAGAGGACCACGAATTTTCGAGCTCCTTGCAAAAATGAAGTGAAAAAGATGGCCAGATCACTGCAGAAATCAAATGGAAGTGCAAGACATATTTACTGAAGGCAGTTAACACAATTTTACGAGCTAAATCTTGCGGAATGATGCGGCTTTTAACCTATGGACTCACTTCTTGTTTCCAGCTTTTAATCCACCCAGTAGTTTGGCATTAAAGCCAATAAAAAGCCAAGTGCATAGAAGTTGCTTCCTCAACATCCAAAACCTAATCGAAACTATTATTGAATCCAAATTTGAAAAGTTGCATGTAAATCCAAAAAGCTACAACATGATGAATGAGCGTACTGCTGCCACTCATCATTTCTGCTGAAGAATTATATAGCATAACCACTCTTGCCAAGACCACTCAATCCATTCTCCTTCCGCTAAAGATACATTCGTTAGAGAATTTAGGACATTTATTTTCTTGCATGTCATCTTACAGCTGAAAATACAGCAAAGTAACAGACCAGTCTCATCCTCAAACAAAATAACACACCAGCATCAATAAAAATCACATCAAAGCAATTGAAAAACTGCTTCAATCTTTTTCCTGTCAAAGCCAATGCGAGACAAACTAAATTTTCATATATCTTCGCAGGACGGAATAAATAAATTTGCCTTCTTTTTTCTTTCTCTTACTGCAGGTTGTTTATGACAGTTTAACCTTTTCTCAAAGAAGGAAAGCAAATATAAGACCATGCGTGTTGAAAGTGATTGCAAAGAATGAAAGCACGTCTTTTACCAAAACTGCTAAAGAAACTTTAAGAAGGAATTAAAAGAATATGAAGTATTCCAAGCTCACCTCTCCAGCTTTGACCGTAATGATGTGGGGCGCAAATCCACCTGCTGTTTTTCCTGCTGGTGAGCGAGTTTCACGACCTAAACGAAGCAGCCGACACAGTTCAAAAACCATGCCATCTATTTACATAATTAAAAACTCTTTTAAGACAGAGTGGTGTATACTTTATTAAAGTATCTTATTCTTTGTAAACGAATCAAATCTTACTGTGCAGTCCCAGTTCCCCACTGAAAGGAAAAAAGAACCAAAAAACTAAGACTTTGTCTTTGCCTCTGCTTTGGTGTGGGGGCCTACAGAAAGCTATATCTTCTTTTGGGTAAGTCCAGAGACTATATGCTACCGAAACATTAACAAGAAACGATGGCCATAATATCTAATTCTGATACGCCTTTTCCTCCCAAAATCTCATATACCTTTTTTCTCAAAAACACATATGTCAAGATGGAAGATCGCAAGCAGATCAACTAATCCTAGAACGGCTTGTTTTTTATTCATAACAACAGTTAAACATGGATTGCAAAGGCTTCTGATACCAAATATTATAAAAAGGAAAAGTCGCCCATTGCCAATTTGCCACCATAAACTTGTATATTCAAACTGAAGGAGCACTGATCAAAGAACACAGTACAATTCACATGGAGAAATAACATTAGCCGATATGAAGTCATGAAAGAGATCATCTTTTATTACCATCAACGGTATCCACTCGGGGCTTGTTGCCCGAACCCCGCGGCCGACCTCTGCCTCTCTTGCCTGCCTCGGTCGGGGCCGCCCCACCCGCTGGGGGAGAAGCGAACCCGCCGCTATGAGCCACCGGCCGCGGCGGCACTTGTGCAGGGCCGCTGCCGTCGGGGGAATACTTCCTGGGCCGGCCCCGCTTCCTCTTGACGGGCTCTCCCGTGAGCCCGGGCCCAGTTTCATCGCCGTGGACGCTACCGTTACCGGGCTGATGGTAAGTGGGCGACACGGCGGCGACAGGCTTGTAAACAGCCGTGCCGTCAGTACTGTAACTCAAGCGCATGTTGCCGGCCGCTTGCTGCTGAGAAGTCGGGCTCAGGTTGCCGGGCAAACCCGACCCGTATGGCAGTTCAGCCCCAGACATGGTCGTTAACTGGAAATCTGACGTGAAACAGTGATGCATTTGAGAAATTCTTCTTCGAGTTCCCAAGAAAAAAAAAAAAAAAAAAAGTGGTTTTTAAACCCTAAACCCTTCCTGGTTTTATCTATTTTTCCTGAAAAAAAAAGCTATCGAACTCGATACTGAATTTAACAAATCGCAATACGAATTCAATCACAAGAGGGAAACACGGGATTTTCCCGGTGGAGCTGACCAACTATAATTTCACACAAAAAAAGCCAAAATTTGCCGCAAAAATTCTCTCTTCCACCCCCACTCCTCTTCTTTCTCTCTGTTTTCCGCCTGAAATCCGTTGAGAAACCAGAAGAAACCGAAATTCGGGAATTTTCCAGGTGGGTTTTGGGAAAAATACATAAATGAATTCGGCATAAATCGAGGGGGAAAATCAACGGCGAAAAGCGAAAAAAGAATTGCGGGCGGACAAAAAAAAAACTGAAAAAGAAAAAGGAGAGGGAGGAACCCACTCACCACAAAATAATTCTGATCAAACAGCTTCAGCTTCACGAAAACAGCTTCAGATCTGCAATGATCTGAAGCTGGAGCTTGGCCGCCGGGAGTGCCTGAATTTTTGCAGAATTTTACCCTAATTTTCCAATAATCTTTTCCTTTATATATTATTTCCTCGCCCGTTTATTAACCTTTTTGGCTTTTAATTTGCTCTTTTTGGATTTTTGGGGAGAGAAGGTAAATAAAAGCACCTATTTGGGCCACCGATGGGAGTACGACGCCGTCGCTGAATGCAAAGCGAAGCTCTAAGTAATCTCATACCCCAAACTTCCCTTTTGCTAATCCGAAAATACTTTCGGACAAACTCATCACAATGAGTTTTTAGGTGATGATTCATTTGACTAGGCTTTATCGACCCTGTCCATCCCAATCAGAAAGTTGGGGGCTCCTCAATCAATCGTCTCCCGGCTCTCGACGTTTCGGCGCAAAATAAATAAAAATAAAAAGTCCAACGGAACTCATCTTCCAAATTGCAGTTTCGAAGCATATGAGAATATTCAAATTTGAGGCCGCCCCCCCCAAAGGGGAGGAAGACCAGCGCTAGCACGGCCCCATGAATAATAGGAGACAATAAGCATTTCAACCGGGGACCATCAAAGACCTCGGCCACATCTCGAAAGAGACATCAATACCGAGGGAGAAGACCGAAATCTTTTGCCTGTGACGGTTTGTGTATGTCCTCCGGAGCTTAGACGATTGACCGGCTGGATGAAATCCGATACTCCAGAGTTTAGTCCCATCTTGTCATCGCCTCTTTAGAAACCTGTGGCATTATCTCGAATGCCTTGTGGCCTTTCTTCTTGATTCAAGTATCTTTGCACGATGAGAAAAGGGTTTTCACTTCAGCATATAACTAAAAAAAAAAAAATCTATTTCTATACCAGGTCTTCCCAATCACCAACCGAGACCCATCTTTTGATCCTCCCCGACAAAAACCCTGCCATTTCCTGCTGGCTCTCTTGGAAGAATTGTCACGCGAGGACTCTTCACGTCCTCTATATGGTTGCGGTTAATAAAAGTATGTCACCCAAAAGATGGGAAGCCCCAGCTCTTCGGCTCCAAGGAATGAATCTAGCCACAAACTAAGCTAACCAATCATCACGAGCATGTTCCAGTTCAGCTAGTGCGGTCGTTGCCGCTTTACTTTGCCGCAACCGATTCAGTCCTACTCTCTCTCTGATCAGCCACCTTAAAGTGGGGCTTAGATGGATAAACAAAGACGGTAGACGCATTAACCGATGGCTGGAAACCAGCCGAATATCTTACTGAAGTCAGAGTAACTTTCGGCAGCTGCAGTGACCCTGAAGCCAGTGGCACTAACTTATAACTAAGGATGTGCTCAGACTTTGGAAGGACATAGACAGTACCATTATGCGACCCAGATAAAACAAAGCTTTGGGTATCTGCCAGTGAGAACTTCACCTCTTGAAGGAGCTGCGTCTGGTTATGAATTTTGATGAAGTATGTGAACGGATCTCCAAGAATGCCGTAAGGAGGACATTCCAAGGTAATAGTCAAGGGGGCTAACTCCACATTCACATCGGGTAGCTTGTGTCTCGTCAGAACACTATCTTCTTGAATACAACTGACCTGCGCTCCACTTCCTGAATCCCTTCTCCATCTAAGGCACACAGTTCCCATCCCAAGTGTTGAAGAGTTTACCTGAGGAATCACCATGAAAACCTTCCTAAACTCCTCTCCCGGCACAAGAAGGCCAGAATTTGCAAGATCCTCACTTCCAGGTTTTATTGAGCATGAGGTAGCAGCACAATCTTCATCCACTTCTACAGACAATGACTCCACCTGCAAAGGAACCTCTGTACAATTCTTAGCACTTAAGATTAGTATACTTGTCTCATTAAGGGGTAAGGATGTGAACTGGTTATTTTCAGCAACTGCCTTCATCTTTGAGAGTAACAGTGGATCACGCCTGAATGGCAGCATAAAGTGATGGCTGATTAGAACTGGGTTCTTTCCTTCAATCTGCAAGCTCTTATGGACTTGAATCTTCTGAGCATTTAATTCATTGCCATGAGGAGAATAGCCAAGTGATACGTATAGCATGATGGGTTTTGGTCGGTGCCATTTGATCTCTAATTTGCAGGACCATGTGTCTCCAATTTTAAGAAATGGGATGGAAACTAATCCAAAGGACTGTTGGATATTGTTAATTTTATCAGCTTCTTTTTGAGATTCGTCTTCCCATTCTGCTCCGGCAACACTCAGGAGCTCAACATGATGACCGTCCATGGTAGATGGTTCTGTTTCCCTTGGACTAAACAAGCCCCCTCCTTTTACATCAACCAAATTGATCTTCAACTCACCAGAATAGATATCATGTCCCCTAGCCACTATACTAACAGGAACCATGAAGCTCTCTCCTACTAAAGCTGCACCAGAATTACCTAAATTAAGATCAACAAGAGGCTCGGCCTCTTCAACTTGGATAACCTTCTGACCAGTGATAGCAAGAGCAGGATCCTTGGTAGGATAAGTCTCTACGCGGTCTTCAAATTTCCAGAGCGGTAAACCATCCATGGACGCAGGACTTTCAGTTCTGCAAAATATGGTGAAGTGCAGCCCAAGTTTTGCAATGACTGATATACATTCTAGTTTTCCACTTTGCTCTGGGAAAGAAAGACATGTTATATCTTCAGCAATACAAAAAGTAGAGATCAAGGTCCCAAGAAAATGCTATTGAATAACTCTTAGTTATATATATATTTGCAGTGAGTATCAAAGATCTACTTCACAAGCAATGACCTAGGAGACAAAAGACCAAGATTTCTGCCATCGCAAGAATCGAAGAAACTGAAGAGACAGCGAAGAGTAATTATATTCAAAACTAGATTCTGGTTAGTGTACAGTCAGATCAGACATGAGAGCTAAAATGCACAACTGGGGTCAGCTAACTCAAGGATGACGAAGAATCGAAGAACTACTGCCGCTACTAGAGCCAGGTCCCTGAACTGTCAACAGAAGGAGACTAACCTGATTTAATGCCATATGTCAGCCGCAGCCATTTGTTGGTCACAAGTGATAAAGATGCAGCGATTTCTACTCGATTATTTTGCTGCCCACTGGTGATCTTTGAAGTTGATTGAGGTCTTGCAGCATTTGTGATGGTAAAGTTATACTCTGACTGGTTGAATTGGACTTCTAGCTGATCAATCTCAGTGGTGAGGGGTAATTGAGATAAAAGTGAGAGTGTCATCAACGTAGATACACCAGGCTTCACTGTCTGTTCATGGAAAGCCACTGAAGCAAGAAGCACTGATCTAAGAGGACTGACAAGGTCAATCTCTAGATGAAGGGGGTTTCCTTCTGTCACATTTAGATCGTTACTTTTTCAACTGATCTAATTCCCGACTCTCCGCTGACCAGTTCCAAAACCTCCTTGTGGAATACTTTCTCTCTCTGGAAGACTTGGAGGACCAGCTGGACCACATTCCTTGAATCCAAGAGACTGGATGTCATCAGAAGATACAGGCAGTGAAGCCATTTCTAGGGAGCTCTCTACAAAATTTTTCACAGCACCCATTTTCTTAGAGCACTCTCTTGAGTAACCTAAGGCCTCCCACAACAGTATGACCCAGCCCTCTTGTCTGTATAGTTGGGCAAAATTGTCAAAAAACTGCGTTGCAGTTGTGAAGTCACTGGCCGAAAAATATTCTTTAGTGATCTCCAATCCACAAGTGGATCCCATTCTCTGAACTTTGAGGTTACCATATGATTCATAAGATTTCTTAAACAATGCAATAATTTCATAGGAATCCTGGAACCTTTTCCCTTCTGCAAGAGCATAATGTATGTACTCCTCATCGTCAATACTGCATGATCAAACAAAAATATCAAGCAGACAGAAGAACTAAAAGAACATATAATTTTAGAATTAACCTCATAATACTTACGGCTGGAAGGAAAGTCCATCTCCTTGCTCTAGTAGTCGAGAGAATTGCCCTACAAATGTGGAAGGCGCCACAGATTCAGCACCACCATCAATTTCATTTGCATTGACCAACATTGACAAGGCAATGTCTAGGGAAGACCGCTTCTTCTTCAAGTAGTGAGCTGCCAACTGGATTAGGAAGTGTAAATACAAGATCAGGAACAAGGTCAAAGAAAAAGTAACCAATTCTAATCAAGGCCATCCTCATAGATAGCAAATAACTTTGCATTGCATGGACATAGAAGCCCTAGTAATAACATCATTTTAAAGTTATCAGAAGAAGTTAGGTTATTCAGCACATAGCACCAATGGCTAAGACACAGATCTGCCTCAATCATGTATAGCACACTGCAAGCCAAAATTATCAAAAATAGGTTTCCAATACACTGCAACAGTGGCCTAAAGAGTGTTGCTTCAACCATGAATAGCACACAGAAGATAAGCCAAAAGAACAAATATTTAACAGAACTCATGCACATCATAATATGATAGCAAAGAAAAAGCTCTTAGTGGTCAAAAAATTATTGACTGATAAATATTCAAGCTTCCAGTTCCTTATCTGTCGCCAAGTTTAAGTTACGACATAAGAGGATATGCGCATTACAGATAACCAAGATCTGACGCAGCTTAAGTGACCTGAACTGCATTTGATGGTCCATCAGACAGATTAGAAAAGGGAGTTCTTCAAAATGCAAACTATCCAGAAGGGTCTGTACCTGATAGTAATAAGCAGGACGAAATTCCCACTCTGTCAAGCCTCTATCAGGATTGTCTGCAGCAACAGACGAAATGCTTTGAATAGTCGCAGAACTTGTCTCAAGCAACTCGGCAAATACCAAGAATTGTCTGCTCATCCATTCCCAGTGAAGATATATAGCTTCTGGTGCTCCTACAAGCCTTTTGTATGAAGCATTATGCTGGCGGAACCATGTGACTGCTTCTATAATCTTACCACCATGCAGTAACAAAGTTGATACCTTAAAGTGCAATTGTTCGGCAACATGTTTTATCTCAACCAACCGTTGGATCGGGGGCAATCTCGTCGAAGTTCCAATCATCTAAATGTAGAAGCAAAATGCAAAAAGAAAATTTGCGCACCAGTGTTAAAGCCCATGGGTGTAAATTAAACCTTCATAGCAAGTTCGAGACATAATGTACGGAGATAAATACATATTCTCTATATGATATCAAAAACAAGCAAGACTAACTTCATCATATGCCCACATTTGTCTCCTTATAAATTGACATAAATGCCTCATCTTCCTATAACATGGTCTCTCATTCAATTTCCGGATACTTGTAAATATAGGAATTGACAAAATATTTACAGGTAAATACTATTCCAAATTCAAAAAAATAAAATATCAAGAGGACTACAGCATTGAACTATACATTTCTGAACTTGGAATCACTACCAAAGGCAGAAGGGTATACCTCTCGAAGTACACGATAAGCCTCTTCATAAAACCTTAATGCTTCAACCCAATCCCTTCGGAACTCTGCATATACAGCAACCTGGCATTGCTCATTCATAAGGACTATAGTCGAAACATAAGAAAGTCAAACTAAGAACAACAAGATCATCCTCATATATGATGTCCTCACACATGGTACCGCACGAGATTGTCAAACACGCAAATTACGCAAAGCATTGAAGATTACATGGAGTATGAATTGTTCAATTTAGATATGCATCAAAGCCGAAGCAAAAATTTTGCTTCTAATAACAATCAGTATTTAATGAACGAAGAAGCATAAAAGGAGCAAAGCAAAGGAACCAATTTTTTCAGGTCCAGCATCTTTTAGCAGAAATAACTGCCATGCAATCTTCTCCATGGCCCTGCTAGCAGATAAATTCTACTTCATAAACTTAGAATCTTATCATACAGTTTAGCTGTAAAAAAGATAAAATTACTGTGATGTCTATTACTACAAACCGGTAAGATAAGATGTTACATGAGGAATTGCAGAGTCTTGTCAAAAGATAACAATAGCAATGGTCCTTACTTTGAAGCAATAGCGTATATTTAATTCAATTGAGCTGAAGCTCTTCTTCTCAACCCGTGTTTTTATCCTTCGCCCTTCATCTCTATAATATGTATTGGCTAACTCAACAAACGTATTGGCCAATCTGCACAAAGCAGTTCTGTCAAAACTTTGATCTTCAAAATCACTCAAAGGATAAAGAAAACAGAGTCAACATGATATAGACATGCCTGTTGAGAGATTGTTTCAGTTCTAAAGCATCACTGGGAGTATAGGTAACAAGATACTTGGAATCAACCTCAGCCCGCTTACGTAGAGCAATAATTCGATCTTCATTAATTTCATCTGCACAACATAATTCAAAACCATCACAGATTAATTATTAAGAAGTTAACATACCAAATAATTTTCCGTGTCCCCTAGGAAACCCCTAATTGAGGATACGCTAAAAGAATGATATTTATGATGGAAGACAACAAACATGATTTATGGTCTTCATAAAAATTGGAGAAAGTACAAAACAACGTCCCAAAAGAAATCCTTTGGAAGATTCTCAAAAAGCAAGGAGTACATCTCACCTTTCTCTAAGTAATAATGGACATATATGATGGTGATGACACCCAAGTTAGAATGTATAGGGAAGACAGAAGGCATTCAATAAGCACAGGGTTACACCAAAGCTCAACTCTAACTCTATTTTTACCCCATAATGGACGACTTGACAAGACATATGCAAGATGATATACCGTAGGGGACAATTGGCTTTAGAAACCCTTTTCAGTCTTCATTCTCATCAATTTTCATGGTCATTTTCCATTTTCTTGAAAATTTATTAGGTAAATGAAAATGGAAATGTCACATAAAGAAAATCACGAAAAGACATTTGGCTACATCTTCTTTTCATTTTATATTTTTTAATTTCGACTTGACCAAGTAAGAATTAATAATTCACAATTATCGTATTTAATTTAGAAAAAAAATCTCATAAATCAATTGTGTTTAAGTCTCCAATATTACTTGTCTAGAGGGTTTGACTAGGCCTTGTATGCATGTAGCCTTCCTTCATCTAATAGCTTAAGATTTTGGATTGAAATTCTAACATGATATTAAAACCATACTTTAGTTGCTCACGCCTTATTATAATTCATGAGATTCATATGTCTCACTCTCTATTTGTCAATTCCATTAGTGATTCTTACTCCAATCTGCGCATAAGAAGTGGTGTTAAAGTATCATGCATTGGTGGTCTACAAAGTTCGACTGGGTCTCATACACATCTAGTCTCTCTCTATTATTTTGAGTTCCAAATTCTAACATTTACATAATTAACCCCCTGCTCCTCTTTTTCCTTTTCTTTAAATGGGTTTCAAGGAAGCTTCAAAAAACTCATAGAAGCTTATAACAAGTATCCCAAATTCAACAGAGCTTCACAACGACACAGAGGAGAAATGTTATGCTGAAACATGCTACGCATTAGCCCCCAAAAGCTTATCAGCTGTCGAAGAAGTGGGGTCACAACGATAGACCTCTTGAAACATACTGCTGAATTCTATGAGCTTATTAAGGTATTGAGAGAGAGAGAGCAATGACACAACAAGTGGAAACCCCGGTACGAACTGGGGGGCACTTGTGTGAAGAAAGAAAATGTAGTGAATAGATTAGAGAAAAATGAGCTTTGCACTTTGAGGAAGATTTCATGCATTTCCATTTGAAACGGAAGTTTTGAGAACCACAAAATGGCGTTTCCATTCTTGAAGCCGCAAAATTGGAATATTAGCTCTCCTTTTTTTGGTTTGAAAAAATCCCAAAGATGACCAAACACATTTTTCTTGCCCTTCTTTCATTCTTGAACAAGAATGAAAACTAAAATTTGGAGAATTCTCTAAAGAAAAGGGCCTCAGTATATACTTTTTGTGCATTATGTCGTGTTTTGACAGGTGAAACCCAAACAGGAGTGAGCAACAAACTAAACCTTTAGAAGGAAGTGGGCTTTTATCCAAGTTGGTCAAAGACAAAATTTATGACACGTGAGTTCAGCAAAAGTAAAAGTTTCAATGATGCTTTTGTGCAAATCGGAGACCAAGAAGTCCCATGGAGTGAAGACTTCCGATATCCTGATTTTAATTAGCAAAAGGTAAGAGAAATTAACGGAGTTCTCACCCATCATGAATAAGCATGATGGATGACACGGAGAAGTGTGTCTGGTACTTTGAGCAACCTTGGAATGCCACTTAAGCTTAAGGAAGAATTCTGAAAAATGGCATAAGGCCAGCAATGAAATGCGGGTGGTTAAGCATCGACAAATACACAAAATGGGTTTTTGAAGATATGAGAATACTTCACATGTTTTCAGGCACACAAGAAAGATAAGATAATGAATTGATTAATTTGATGAGAAGTACGCATTACTCCAATTGAGGATAAAAATGAGATAAGGTCAAGATTGAAATGATTTGATCACCTTGTTCGAAAACCTTCATATCTGAAGCAAGGAGTTGGTGATCGGGGGTGGAGACCTGGGTCAAATGGGGTAGGAGAAGGTCGAAAAATACATAGAAGGAGATGATAAGGAAAGATACGGAACACCTAGACCTCACCCAAAACTTAATACGGACTCAAGCCGAATAACATAAGAGGATTCATATCGGAAGGTCGATTTTATTATTGTTGCTTCTACGGATTTTCCACAATTAATAAGGAGAGAACTTGCCATATGTTCATAAGTCAAGCGGTTGATGCCAGCTATCTGAAGATACTAATTAAAAGTTTCACTAGTGAGAGAATGTCTTGACTTTCATAGCAGAACCACATTAAAAGCGCCACTTAACATAACGAAGTAAAGCAGACTTCAAAACTGAGGCTTCTATTAATGAAAAACCATAACATTTATACTTTCAACATAAACTAAGAATACCCAACATTTAGTTTCTTGCACTACTCTCCGGATGAATGAATCAGAAGTCGACCTTAATTATTTTCTAAAACATACAACTATAAATAGTTGTTCCCTGAAAACAAGCACGGCAAAAAAGAAAAGGCCATGGGCCACGTACCTGCAGAAGAAGATTGCACAACAATGACCACCAGTTTGACGTTCCGCGGCCGAGCTGCAGCTCTAAAATCAGACAGGCAATTTATGAGTAGAGCTGCAATTTGGTGAGTGCAGCATTGCCAAACTGAAAAATAAGTTGACATCCAGAATGTCTACTAATGATGACGGGAATGGAAAACGTTCTTGCGATCGTGATCAAGTTATGAGGCAATCAACTCCTATTCCTGATTCATCGTTCAACATAATTCTCTTTTGGGACTCCCTAAAAGATTAATGACGAGTGTTTGATGTAATTCTCGCAAAACTGAAGCGAATTTCGAAATCCGGGAGGCCACAGACATGAACTTGAACGAAAGAAATATCATTTCCACACGATCGGCGTATATCTATTCATATAATCTGCAGAAACCATCGATGCAGAGTCGCAATAACGAACTAAAATCCAAACGATCACCACTCCACGTCATTCACGCCGCGCGCAACCGAATCAGAACTCGCGAGAGATGATCACGGCTCTTACTTGAGTCCCTCGAGCTCGGAGCACACCTGGAGCCACTGCGCGGGGTCGCCGGACACGCGATCGGAGGCGAACATGGCCGCGACCACGGCCGGAACCCTAGTCCGGTGCTTGAGCAGCCAGTCCCGCCGGAGGATCCCGCCGGGGGGGTCGCCGGCCGCGGGGTCCTTGGCCTTCCTCGCCAGGACGACCTGGACCTTGGAGAAGTCGGGGAGGGCGAGGACGTTCATCGGCGGCTGCAGGGAGTGGAGGTGGCCGGAGATGGCCGAGTGGTGGTCGGGGCAACCGGCGAGGGCGACGAGGGCCACCGGCGGCGTGCGGAGCTCCTCCGGGTACTCCTCCATCGGGATCCGATCCGCAATGCGGCGAGATCTGCGCGTTCCGGGCGCAGAGAGACACGGAGAGAGAGAGAGAGAGAAGGGAAGAAGGGAAGAAGGGAATATGTTATGGCTTGCGTGAACTATGAAATATATAATTTTATTTTTATTTTTCATTTTTCGACAGAAAAATATATATTTTAATTGACTTTATTTTGCATTTTCTTTAAATTCCTTTTGAAGTAAAGAGGACATTGAATTTTCAAGTCATCGCGATCATTTTTCTCCCCTCTCTCTAACTATTTTGAATTGGTTATTTCATAAGCTTTTTCTTTCTTTTTTTATCATGCGGAAATTTTAATCTTGTAAACATTCTCATCAAAATAAGTTCAAAACTTGATGTTAATATATATATATATATTAACTCTCGTGTACAAGTGGAGCCTGTGCAATTTTGCCGGACATCAATCGCATTAAGTCACCGACCAAAAAAATAAAAAAAATCGCATTAAGTCCAAGTCATGAATGCCGATATTGTCTACAAAATTTGTCGCTCTTACCAAAGTCTAATTTAGATCGGTAGTCAAGCAATGTAGTATAGCTAATCGCACCCTCATCCTCCTCTCATATCTTATCTCCCAGTCTTTATTAGTCCTTTCCCTTAAAAATATGATCATCTTCCAACTTTTTGGTAATAAATTTATTGCGTTAAATGTCTTAAAAATGATCCCAAAAAAAGAAAAAGAGAAAGAGAATGCCTCAATTTAAATCAAAAAGGAGAAACAAAAATAAGGATCGTGTGATGATCAATATAATTAGTCAATCTACAATAGTCACCACTAAGTGTGTGCATCAATCTCGATCCAACCTAAGAACTGAATCGAACAGAACCAAACCAACTGATTCGAGGCAATTCTCGGAAGGATCAATTCGACTCCCAATTCCAAAAATTTGAAATCAAGAAAAAATCGATTCAATTCACACTTCCACATAAGAAATAGGATCACCCTAAATCAATGGACCGACTAAGATTTCTTAATTTGTTTCGAAACAAATCCTAATTAGTAAATTATTTTATTCTTTCAATGCTGAGAAACTCCCACTTATACGAAAAAGATATTTAAAAAAAAAAAAAACCAACTTTGGGACCAACCCTAAAATCGGACCAAGCTAGTTGGTCTAGTAAAGTCCAGGATTGGTGGGCCTAATCGAGACTCGATTCTGCCCGATTCGGTTCCAAGGTGAGAACCGATCCACCCTAAAAGCAAATCATCCATGGCCACCACACTGGCTTATCAATGGCCGTCGCTAAGACATGACAATGACTAGAAAATGACTATGGACTCACGGAGATGTCTTGAACGATACGGCACTCCGCTTATCGACATCCCCAGTAAGAAGTAAGATCGACAGCGGCCACACGATGAGCTTCTCAAGAACCATGTTTGACGATCCTTTATTAGGTAACCGCTTCACATTCGTTCAGTAATTTAAGGATATAAGGGACCTCAGTATTAAATCAACCACGCCTGATGCATCCGATGCCATCTCGACATTCTGAAGATCGATGGCGGGTTCGGCATATTATGAAGTCCTTGTTTAAGAGCCCCTGGCTAACCAATCATTTGGCTAATGAGGCGTAAATGGAAGAAGAAACCCTTGAGTCTGCTGCTGCATAATACAAGCTCAATTGTCTCAATTGTCTCAATTATCAGAGCATGGAATAGAGTGGAAAACAATGATGTAACCTAGGGAGTTCTATTACACATCGTCTGATCGACAGGCAAACAACAATCATGGATCAATGCGAAACAGCACTTCATCCTGATGCGTGGGAAACAATCCGGGTTACGCTAGGAATGGACCACGGAACCAACCCGGGTACGAGATCGTCCCGAAAGAATCAGACATTGATTCCTTAGGGTACAGGGGGAGGAGGGGATATTTGACATGACCGCAGGAAAACCCTATTTCCTGCAAAGCGGCGCCATCGAATCTTTCCATGGCAAATAGTCCGAGCGATGGCATGAGAACACGTTCTACTTGACGCGGTGGAAGAGCGCCCCTGGCTCTTACCATGCACCTGACTCCGGAGTTCGAAGTGACTCAACATCTTACAACTGACTCTGCATTATCGTGATTCACAAAAAAGGATGACCTGCAGAACGATCAGATTCATCTTAAAAGAAATGTCCATCTTAACGGTAAAACAGGAAATAACAAGACAAGGAAAAGACGATCGTGATGGTTGAATTCAAGATTTCTTTATATGCTAGAATCATCCATGGCAATATGTTCAATATGTTCAAAGGCCAAATGAACTCATTCTCACTCAAGGAGGAAATGCTTCAAGTGGGGTTTGATAAGATCCTAGATGGTTCCTATGTCTGGTATAAAATAAGTAAGGAAGCCCCACAACAGGTAAAGAAAAACACTCTAGAACCATTGGTGAGTATCATGAGATGTGATCAGACGTAAGGCTAATTCATCATTTCACCAAACTTCGTTCAATATCGTTATTACCACTACACTTTACAAAGCCATTCCATTATCATCACTGTCTTTCTTGTACACAAATTTCAACAAACATTAACGTGCTCGTGCACAGAAACACTAAACCTAAGGCGGCATGCCACATGGTAAGTACCAAACCGCCTTGACATGCCACATGGGCCACACAATCCACAATGCCGAGCAAAAGCTCTATGTCACATGACAATGCACACCATGTGAAGCCTTCTTATCTACCTAGCCACGTTATCTACCACCTAAAATGGATGTCAAATTGTTCTAAGTGAGACAACACCTTTTTCCATCAGCAACTTGTACTCAATACAAACAAAGTTTGGTATAGTTCAGAGGATAGTCGAAGCACAGATTGCCAGTTGGCAGCAAAAATAGCGCAAGCAACTTAAAGCTTAACATTTCGACCCAAAAAAAAAAAAAAAAAAACTTAAAGCTTAACAGGGCTAGATTCTACTTTGCTCTTTTACTAGATCATAACAAAGCTTGTATGTACAGAAATTGTCCGTTAAAAGAGCCGCTTAATAAGAATGTAATTGGAACAAAATAAGCTATGCTCCAAAAGTTTGTAATAGCAGCATAAGAAAATTAGGCTCCACAGAATATTCAATTTGACATGGCAAGGCTGATTTACACAGATGTAAGACAGTTGGGGTTCACAGGTTCATTTAGGTTGACATGACAACAGTGGTTGAAAAACAGGGAGCATCATCAGCTAGAGGTCGACCTGAAAAGCCAATTTAACATGGCTTAAATGGTTTAATGCCATGGTCAAGAATTTTTATCATGCAGTTATCATATCTATTTGGGAAGGCCAGAAATACAAATTGCAAAAAGATGTGCTAGACAACATGCAAAATCCCAAAAAACAACTTTTCTTGCATTAGTAAAGCATAAAACTTCAGCTACTCAGCAGTAATTGCAGCTAAAGGTACTCTTCCATACCTCTAGATGCCAAGATGACAGCTTGCAAGGCTAGATACCAAGCCTGCCACGCAAGTAGCAGAACTGCTGCTCTAAGTCCTGCGGCAATCTAAGGATTACCTGCATACCACTGGGGAAATTATTAATCTATATCACCAACCTATTTTGGAAAAAAAAGAAGCAGACAAGGTGAAGAAGTTATGCCTGTCGATGTGACTTCTGATCACCATTCAACCAGCTGTTTGATCAGAACCACTAGTGAACTGAGGAGAATTGGCAGTTACTATAATTTGTGCTTGTCCAGGAGCTGGTGCAGCCATACCTGGGAAAATTAATGAAAACAATATCAAAAACTGATCTGAATACATTATCTTGTAAATCATGAAAATATAAGCATCAAGTATCCTGAGAGTCTCCATGGTGAAGCATAAAATTTGAAATACATTAGACTCATGACAGCAGCATTGAAGTGACAGAAGCAGAGTCATCTGTCGAGCGGCTGCATTCATGTGGATATGAACAACACAAAAGTGCATGAATTAAGTAGAGAACTAACGTGCTTAAGTGTTTTTTTTTTTTTTTTTTTTTTTTTTTTTTTGTGTGTGGTCATAAACGCGCTTAAGTTCAATCCTCAACAAATGACAAGGTGTGGAGTAGGGTTAAATGTACTGAGTCAGAAATATGCACCAGTATAGAGCAAAGTTAGCACCCAGCAGTATACAAATGCAGCATTATTGGAAATAATACACTGTGATTTATTGCCACCCCAGCACCAATCACTCAATGTCAAGAGAAAGTGAGGATCTCACAGCTATGCAACATGTTTTGCCCTACACACCGAGTCTCGTCACATGGTAATTAAATAAGTAAAAATTTGTGGCATGGTCAACAAATTGCTAAAATTTGTTAAAACTTCAGATTATCTTTAATAGAAAATACAGACAGGTACATGATCAGAAAAATATAACACAGATAAATGTATATGTTATATATGCACGTGTTCAGACAAAGTCTCTTTAAGAATGAGGAGAATAGATTTACGAAGAGGAACTCTACCTGCAGGATATGGTGCTTGGAGTGCAGGGATTGCAGCTGTAGCACCATTTACATTTGGTCCAGCAAATTGCACTACATGCTGATTTGGCATACCATAACTTTGGGGGGAAACATAACCATAACTGCTTGAAGGGGGATGTCCCACTTGTCCGTATGAATATAGTCCTGCACCGGCTGTACCAGGCACACCATATATCTGAACGTAATTCTGGGCCAGGTAAGGGTTGTAAGCACTCTGAAAAGTGTTAATTGAAGCCCAGAGGAAGAATCTAATTAGCATATTAACGACATAGAAATGATAAGAAGTCCCTATCTCTAATTCAACATGATTGCTCTGGTTGCTGAGATTTGAAGTGCTTACCTGTGGGTAGAACTCTGGTGTATATGTTGTATACCTGTCATAAAGAAAATAATGGATCTCTTAGATTATAGTTTTTGACTTTTACTGCTGACAGGCATACTTCCCATTACACACGAAGGTAACATCCTCCTCTTCTTCTTCTTTATTTTTCATGAGAACAGGAGGTAACATATGATTACCATATTTCGACAGCAAATATCAACAATACTAGCAAATAACACAAGGTTTTTTTTTTTTTTTGGTCATAACACAAGGCTTATTGATTTAGTTATTATTCATTATTTCTCTTGATTATACAATGATTACAAGCTGAATGAACACATTTCTTATGTTGATGACATATGACAGCATGAATCATAACTTGAGAAAAGATACTGAAACTATCATGGCAATGTGTACAACATCAACTCTCTCCATATTGCAAGACACACAAGAATCTCCAGTGGAGAGATATGCAGCAATGATTACCTAGCAAGTATTAACACTCACCAATTACATATAGCACATTACATTCTCCAACAAGCAACCTCATACAATTTTACTCAATATGGGATTATACTGACACAATACTCGAAATCTATAGTTCTGAAGTTTTCGGTTAGCAGCTACGATAATGACAACCGCCACCAAGCCTTTCCTAAATGGAGCTTAGAGTGGATCTTTTGTGCCACCACAACTCCATTCAATACCAAATTCACCAAAACATCTTAATATGCAAGATATTTCTTCGAAGTTTCCAATTCTGCAACAAAATCACGTGGACCTAAGGAATTCACCCACATTTAGTATCTACAAAAGGCGCAAAATTAGCCAATCATGATGTGTCTCCTTTTTGAATTGACACTTGAGTGCTGCACTTTTAAAAAGGATCGAATTGGCCAAAGAAAAAAAAGATCAACTTAGAAAGATAACGGATCTGAAGGCATGAAACCTTGCAACCTACCCATAGGGTGGATATACAAATCCGGGTTGATAACCATAAGTACTAGGTTGCTGGTAAGAAGGGCTTCCAACGTATGTACTCCTTGGGGTTTGCACGCTCCCGATAAGAGGCACTACTGGTCTCATACGCCCTTAAAGAAGGAACAGAAAGAAAGATGCATGTTAAAGGACATTGACAGCAACAAATTCCATGAGTATCAAAAACATTAGAGACATTATTATTCCTCATTGAAAGGCCGGCCTGAACATCACAGTACCAGAGTTTTATTAGGATCAGGCATTATTAGCACAATCTAAACCCTTTATAGTCAGAAATTGATCCAACATTAACAAAACAGCTGCCACGCAGATGCATAAACTTTGCAAAACTCATGGACGCACATGTTTGAATATAAAGCATGTTATTACAAGTGGATTAATGTATCCACTTGTAATATGCCTCAGGCGCCACTAGGCAAACAAAGCATTTTAGCCCAATTAAGAAAAGAATTGCTCATTGACAGAAGTCAGAAATAATTTCACACAAATAGAATGTCACAAATTCACTTACGATCTCTACTAGTTACCTAGTTCATTTTCAAATGCAGATGGAGAAAATGAAGTACCAAAAGAAACAGGCGGCCGTAGCCGTCCGAGAGCAGCCAAATTACAATTAGCTCTCCTTCCATCAATAACCGGACTGGGATTTTCGCAAGCCCTCCTCGCAGATTCGGGATCATGGAATGTCACCTATCCTCCATATAAATCCAATACAAGTATAACCATATCATAGCTGTAGTGTAGTCAACAGCACCATATTACCATGACAAAAACAAGAATAACCCAAACGCAAAAACCAAGTACTAATCAACCAATCGAATAAAAAGACCACATCCAATAACCACTAGGGACAGCCAAACACTTACAAAACCGTAGCCCTTGGATCGGCCGGTGTTCTTGTCGGTGATCACGACTGCCTCAACAATGTCCCCAAACTGCTCAAAATAACGGCGCAAAGTGTCGTTCTGAGTCTCCCAAGCCAACCCCCCCACAAACACCTTCGTGTAGGTAGTATCCCCGACGACGCCGGCGAACGGAGAGCTCGGCACCGGTTGGTGATACGCCATGGGAGAAGCGCTCAAAGAAACCCACTGAGATCAAACCGGAAAAAGCTCGTAACTTTACTACAAAAACAACTCGAAACAGAGAATCGGCGCCACACTGAGCTCGACCCAGTAGACCCCGAGCAGCCTCCTCCACCTCCTCGCCATCACGGAGGCACCATGTTGAGCGAACGAGAAAGACCTAGGATTCAAGAAAAGCAGAGGGAGAGAGAGAGAGAGAGAGAGAGAGAGAGAGAAAAGGAGAGAGAGCTTTCAGAAACAGGGCGGGGGCGCAAAAGGGGAGATACACATGAGGTGACGGTGATCAAAGTAAAGAGAATGAACAGAGGACCCGTAATAGAAAACCCTTGTTACAGTGACAGAGTACAGGGGAGGATGGGGCACGTCCAGATATGATTGATTCCCAGAGAAACCCAACAAGAGAGAAAGAGAGAGAGGCTATAATGGATCAAAAGGGGAGATGGGTATGGCTGAGTTCATTGGAATATGACCTGGGAGTGTCGCCAAAGGGCTGATCACCGTGAGCTGGATTTTTCAGAATCTTCCGCGGCACCGTTCGGGCCAAATTCCCATCAGAATTTCAGGAACTGTTCCCTCCCTTGCTTTTCCCTTTTCCTTTTCCTCTCTCCGGACCTCCCTTCCTCCACGTAAGTTCGGACAAGTTTCCCTTACCCTCGCACGTAAGTCGCGCCCTTGTACGATGATCCGTAGCGTTTCCCTTTCCCCGTTCCGACACTGTAGCACGCGCCTCGTTGGACGATCCTTCGAGTTTAGCCAGAAAGAGCGAGCGAAGCTGAGCACGTCATCTCATACACCAACTGCCATTTGTCGCGACGTTTGTCATTGCACAATAGCTCCTTCGGATCGTTCGGCCTATGTCGGAAATCTCTTCGGAAGGCGCTAAAGGAAAACTTTGAAGATGGGTCTAGACAATTTCCAAATGGGTGTAAATTTAATGAATTGTCAAGATGTTCAAGACTTCAATCGATTTAAATAAGTAATGCGGAGGTTCTTGAATTGAATAGGTAAGGGGGAAAAAACAGATCTTGTTTATGTCGCAGTAATGAGATCTTCAAGAGATTACAATGGTCTGCTGTGAATTTCGATCGTGGGGGGCAAGATGAAGGGCGAATTTGGAATGATAACTTTCTTTAATTACTTTGTGAGAAATCTCGTGGGGGCCAAATTGAAAATATTTTTCAAGATTAATGGTACAAGTAGGTATTTATCAAAACTTCAGTGCCGCCACTCTTGAGTAGGTCCGCCCCAAGAGTAAAGAGTGGATGGAAAGATAATGACAAGAGTTAGATTTTCCTGAGAGAGAGAGAGAGAGAGAGAGAGAGAGGTGAGTGAAAATGAAAGAAAAGAAAATATTCATCACAAAATTTGCTGATTTACATTCTAAATTCTAAATTCATTATATGACTTTCTAGTAATCTAAGGCTTTGTTTGTTTCGTGGAAATAATTTGAAAAGTAATCCTATAAATGATGACTTGTGTTGTTTATAGAAATGAATGGAAAAATATGTTTATTTTCCAAGAAAATATATCAACATAAATTATTGCTCAATTATTTCAAGCGATTATTTTTAAGAAAATATTCTCGAAATTATTCATTTTTGACAAAAACGAGTTTTATAAGAGGGGGAAAGGGTTGAATTAGAATATGTGATGGACATACATTGTTAGGATCTTGAACGCTATCATGAGATTCCTATTAAAACGAAATATTCAACTCAATTCAAACCTTTGAAAAGAGCAAGGGCTCTTCTTTTAGAATGATGGCTTCATAAGCATCATGTCCCACATACATTCGCTAGAAATGAAAAGCAATACTTTAGAAACTCCACTATACTTTTTATATGATGGATTTCCAAAAGAAGTAAATTTTTATATGCTGCTAGAGTTGAACTCAACATTCTAAACGAATATCTGCTAATCGATCGTCCAATTGAATCAAGTACATTCATCCCCAGATTTTAAGTTGCGTATACATGGAGATCAAGATTCAATGCAATTAGGGATGATTGAAAAAAGTCCAAGCTATCACATGATTATGCCCCACACCGGATAGGGAAGAGGAATTATGGCTTGATTAACTAGGATTGTGACACCCTAAATCGAATGGGACTTGTAACTAAATTCGTGAGCGTGACATATTCCCGATTGATCCCATCTCGTGTGTTTAAATGGGCACTTGTTTTGGAGAATTGGCTCACATGAACTTGGGAGGGATATTACAAGTCATGCTAAAGCAGCATAGCGACAATCAAGTGTCCCACCATACGAAATGAGATGTCGTGAGAGAAGGCACTTCTTGAACTCATTTAGGAGAAAGAGCTAGGGGAGCCACCTTTTGAACTTATGGGAGCCACCTCTAGAGTCGTACTCGTTTGGAGTTGTCTAAGACTTTAGGAAATGCTAATGAGGAAGTTGGTACTTTGGTTGAGAGTTTATCGCACTCAAGGCCCATATTAGATAGAAGAAAACTTGCAACTTGATTCATAAGTGCAACCCATCCCAAATTGTAGAGAAAATTGTTCAAAAAGTCCCAAATTTATTACATTTTTTGCTGATTCAGTTTTGAATATTTTTACATTTTGCTCATTGAGTCCATCCGGCCAATTTGGATCGGAGTTTGTCAACGTAGACACCAATCGTCCCACGTAATACGGTTGATGCTAATGTAGATAATTTTTAATAATATTTTTTAAAATCTTTTTCATCTTTTAAATATTTTTTCTAATTTTTTTCTTTTGTTTTTTCTCCCTTTTACTGGTGACCAGCCGTCGGACATGGCCAGGCGGGCTGGCCTCACCAAGTCAAGCTAGGCGAGGCGTCTCTCTTGAGTGATGGGGAGCCTTGTTGTGTCTCACTTGTGTGAGGCGAGGCCAGTTAGCCCAACCATGCAAAATGAAGAAGGTAAAAAATAAGAAAAAATATATATTAAAATATCATAAAAATTTGTTTACATCAACGTCAGTTATCATACATAGCACTGCTGAAATCCATGTCGGCAATTTTCAGCCATAATCGGTAGAATTGACTCAATTAGCGAAAAGTGAAAATATTTAGAATTAAATTGATAAAAGTGCAATAAATTTAGAATTTTTTGGATAATTTTTCTCCAAATCGTAAGGTCACTTGAATACTACCTTCAAAGGCTTGGCAAAAACGTCAAGCGAACTAGAATGTTATAGTCACACAATCGGTGACTTTGAGTACTTATTTTTTTCCCTAGGGTCCTGGTCACGAGGACGGGCCAAATCGTTACACGAGCACCCCAACTGCTGTCTCCGGTCGCAGGTTCATCCATCTCTGTCTATCTCCCCCCTTGGAGCGCCGGCCCTTTGATCCGCAACCTTAATCTCGGGTCGTGCCACAGGCGACATCAGATTTGACGTGTTTCGAGGTTGAGACCGAGGGCCCAGCTGCAACAATGCGAGCCTTGGCTAGAGCCAAGGTTGACGACAGAGGCGGCGACAATGACGACTACAAGTGCGGCGGGGGAGGTGCGGTGACCGTGAACTGAACTCGTCGAGCAGGAAAAGCTCGATGCTTCACGGTCGTATTTCTTCTCTGGTCTGATGCTTTTCATGCGAGCACGCACAGCCCAAGCCAACTCGCGCGCTCATTTTGCAGGCCCAAAAAAGCTTGGACTCGCGCGGTGTCTTATCTCCCGTCGCCTCCAATCTTCACACGAACGGAGTCGACATGAAACGAGGCGTCGTGCGATGCGAATCAGAAACACAACAGCATGCCTACGGCTACCCGTTGGTGTTCTTAAACGACACAAGCCCCTGTCAATTTTCGACCTGATCGAAATGGATTTTGACCACCCATCTACTTCCAATTCAAGGTTGATGCGTCCCGACCGGAAGCTATCTCCATCCTCTCTCGAAACATTCTTCGGTTTAACCATTGCGATCTCAAAAATGACAGAATGAGTCGTGCCGACATGCCGTCCTTTTTATCTTTCAACAATGTCCTATGAAACGATACCAATCTATGCGATATTCACGTACGGTGGATCATGCGCGAACGTCTGTGTACATTGTGATTCAAAGCTTGGAAGGTTCAATGGCTCATTTGCTGCCACATCATCCCATCTCCGATTCGTTTTGGCTCATTGATTACAGCAAATCTTACGCAGAGTTTCTGCGAGATTAACTAAATTCAGTGGTCCAAATGTCTACTGAGAGTATGCACTAGGTATGCAGATTAACTAAATTCAGTGGTCCAAATGTCTACTGAGAGTATGCACTAGGTATGCACAATAATGTCTGTTGACATACTCAGGTATACTTGTAGTATCGACTCCTAATGGCTAGTTCATCAAGACAATCCTAACTTAACATATGGGGAAGTAGAGATGCTTAGATTTTGTTGAAAGTAGGGATCTTATTAAGCAGTAGATCAAAAGAAGATCGCTAATTTCATGTACATTGACTTTAAGGTTCGTGTGACTAATGTGCATAACACATGTCGTAAAGTCAAATTTTTCGAAGCACGCATTAAAAATCTAACATTTCTTTATCGAGTAATCTTAACTAACTGACCTCCTAGGACAAAGGGGAGTTTGTGTTTGAGGAGAGAAAACTTCTTTGCATTTCTAACTCCGAAATGATGAACTAATTGGTTGAGAAGCTCAAAAAGCTAGAAGGTGAAATTTATTCCTCTGACTTTGTTTGGTATGTCGAGTTCTTGTTAAAAGATTGCTTTTTGAAGAACTTGTTAAGAATATATACTTACAATCTATTCAGTAAAGACTATAACAGGAAACTTCTATGGATTTCTAACTCCCAAAGTGAAGAAATGTTTGGTTGAGAAGCTCAGAAAGCTAGAAGGTGAAATTGCCCTCTAACTTTTTGTTTGGTATATTGAATTTTTGTTAAAAGAATGCTTTCGAAGAACCCAATCTATTTATTACAGACTATTACGGTGAAAAGAGGTGTCGTGGATTTGATATGTTCGATAAACTCGTTACGGCAGTAGCATCTCAAAGCTGGGTGAGGCAGATGTAAAAGTTTTCCTAATGTGGACTATATTAATTGATATTGTAATTTACTATTTTTACAGTTACCGTAAAACAATGTTGATCTAAGGTGAGATAGAAGGTTTATTAATTAGTCTAATATGGGGCTGGCTAGTGTGAGCCGAGTTGAGCATGGCCCGTAATGAGGGGACCTGGCTGGAAACTCTATAAATAGTGTTCAAGTCTCTCCTCTAATACTAATTCTCACATGTATCCTTACATAAGAAGCGTTAACGCTAAAGGGTGAGGAGGCCGTTTCATTGAGCTAGTGATACAGAGAGCAATAGAGGAGAAGAACTCGATGCGTGGATAATTCCCTTGATGAGTGGGTAATCCCTTTTTTGCTTCCGTTTTAAAGAACGATCGATCCCAAAATAGGTGCGTTAATCTTTATACTAAATTATACATATTCTTGTTCTAGTTACGGAGATCTTGGGATTGCACAATTTGCATCTAATAGCGGATTCTCTCACTTATCTTTGAGGTGCTCCAGCTCTAAGACATGCACCACCAAACGCGTGCTTGCGGCTGCACTTCACAGTACAATATAATAACATCCTATAACGCAAAAGACAGTCATACCGAACAGGCATGAAGTTAAAGCTGTGAAAAACCCTAAAAAGCAAAGTTCCCCCGTTTATGATTCTACCACTCCATATCGCAAGGGACATTGATGAACGTAAATAACATGTTTGAGCAACAGTCGTTGGGTCACGTATCAATAAGTTGTTGAATGGGTTTAAATGTAAGTTGGTACCTAGCTCTGCCGACATTTCATGCTTCTAGAACGTTATGTACATAATATGCGTTGGGTTTCTTCACATAGATTGCCTTTGATGCGATCCATGAATGTAATTTCCATTCAAAGAAGCTATTTTGATTCTAAAATGATCTACAAAGCGTAAAGTCGAGGAATAAATGAATCATGGAAGTGCAAGTTCGGAAGAGCGACAGGAAAATACAGAATAATTAAGGAAGAGATGAGATCGTGATATATCTGAACTTCTTGTCATGAAAAACCCTATCGAATTGAGGTAAATTAGGTTCTTTTGATAAATCACTCAATAATTTTGTCGTGATCCATCCGACAGTCAACGTCAGTCGGGTTTCCATGTCTGTACACCTAAAATATATGTAAAAAATAGTTATGTATTTGAAAAATTGGGCGGGACAATTTATTTTTGTTTGAGGATTGTGTGTATTTTGATATGAGTGTCTTAATATGCCTATTATGAACTTCATTTTGATAAACACATATGTGTGTATGTATGTAAATGTTCCACTTTTGAAAGAATGAATTTAACCATATTCTGCTCCAGCACGTACCAGACGTAAAAGCCCTGCAATGAGCCGGCCAAATACTCACAGAAAGTACAAGAAAAATGCTAATTTAATATGAATATTATATTTTTCTCCCAATGAGTTTCTTGTGGTTTGTTCACGGGGAAAATTACCAAAAATGTACTAAACCCATGACATCTACAATAATTCAGCCATAAATCTTTTAATTTAGTCAATTTAGTTATAAACATTTTCAAGATTTGCCGATTTAATCATCCGATTAATTTTGGCTAGAAAACGCAAATATGAACACTGGTAGTGCAATATAGGATGAGCGTTATTAACATGGATAATTTCTATATATTTTAAAATTTTATGATTTTTTTCCTTCTTTATGTTTTGTTCTTTTTTCTTTCTTTTCCTTTTTTTTTTTTTTTTTTTTCCCTTTTTTTGTTCTTCTAAGCCTAAGCCCAATGAAGGTTGGCTGACCCTTATTGACCACAAGCAAGGGCCGTGAAACCCTCGCCTGTGGCAGGCGAGGGTTGCGGCCCTGGCCAGTGACCGTTTGGACCAAGATTGCAACCCTTGCCTATGGTCAGCAATGGCATCAGGGTTAGAAGAAAAGAAAAAGGAGAAGAAAAAAGTATAAAAAATTATTCACATTAGTGATTTCCAATCAAAAATTAGCTCGAATGACTAAATTGATAAATTTTCAAAAGTTTTAAAATTAAATTGGTCAAATTAAAAAGTGCAGAACTAAATAGATACAAATGACTTATTTTGTAATTATTCATATGTTCATGTGATGGGAGAACATAATTTTCTTCTCTTTTACCTTTATAGGTTTTTCCCTCCTGGCGTAGGGTGAAATCTCTTCAAAGAGTAATGGTAGAAACCCCCTTTACACGTAGTGATGGGGGAAGGAGTTTTAGGGGTATTAGCTAATATAATTATTGTAAGAGATTGCACAAGAATTGCACCACAAGTCTTAAACATTATACAAAAAAAGGCAATCCAGTCATATTCAATTAAGTCTAGAACTTCTATTGCAAAATATAATGGTGAGTTTGTTTCATAGAAAACTCGATTAAAAAGGAAAATGCCTTCCACAAAGCAATTTCTAGAAATACGATTAATTTTTGTTTGTTTGATAATATATGAACAAAAACGTTTTCTAATGTTTGAATCTTTTTAAAAATGATTTAATCTCATGACTTTATTTCAAACAAAAGAAAATCAAAATTTTAAATAATTTTTTTAAATTCCAATTTTTAATTATTTTTAATTTTCTTTTTCTCTTTTCTTTCATTTTCTTTTTCCTCCTTCCTCCACCGTGATAGCCATAGGTGAGCTCAAGCTCACCGGCATTTTGCAAGACTAGAGCTCGTCTGCCCACGCTTTTGGCCGATTGTCGGCCCATGCTTGTGGCTGATTGCCAACCATCACCAAGGTCAAGCAATAAGGGAGAAATTAAAAAAAAAAAAAAAAAAAAAAGAGAGAAAAAAATTAATTAAAAAATTCGAGATGAGCAATTTAGGAAAGTGTTTTCATTTCTTTAAATTTTGGAATTCATTTTCCTGAAATTATGAATGAAAAGTTTGTTGACATAAAATGTTTTTAGTTAACCGACCATTTTTCGCGAACTAAACGGGTAAAAGTTTAGAAAATCATTTCCCAAAGAACAATTTCAACAAAACAAGCGCAATCTAAATAAGTGCAATTTAAAATTTGACATGAGGCTAACTTTCAAGCAACACTCGGGGAAGTTGCCCTAAACACAATGACTACAATTGCGACCTACCCTACGCACAAGGTCGCTGATGTGAACCCCGACCCTCACTACAGAAATTGGCCACAAAATGTATTTGATTGCTAGAAATCATCGTCGGGGAAGTGGTCGCAAGAAGTTGTTCCTAGTGACCAAAATTGTGCCAAGAAGTGGTCACTTCGCAACCAGAATTTCGGCCGTGAGAAGTCAGTTTGTACCAACCGATTTTGCGAAATCCGGGTAGCTAGAAATTGCCGGAATTCTATCCATGCTACTTTGTCCAATCCAGATCTACAAAACCCGACTTACAAACTGTGGCAGCTCAATTAGCAATAGCGCATAAGGTAAACTCATACGCTTTCGTCTCGTTTTGATTAATACAACTAAAAATCCATAAACAAACATGCGCAAAAGGTCCGGACAAATGCATAAAACGGATGGACCGACAATGATCACGAAGTCAGTCGATCTAAGATTAGAACACAACACCAATCATTTTGAGTCCGAAACCATTACCAATTCCTAAGATAGACGCATGTGTCACGGGCCGAGAGTTTCCTTGGCCTCGGAATGACCCGCAGGCGCCTAGCGAGCGGAATTCGCCAGGCCAGCCTTTCTTCTATCGTTGCTCCAGCAATCGATACGGTGAATGCTTCTTCGTACGAGATCCTACCACGCCCAGCTTCGCTTGGGCGTCTAGTCCATCGAGTAAGGCAGCAGTACTCTTCGGGCACAACAACTGGTTTCGGCCAGCCATGGTCTCGTCAGGAGAGCGGCATCAGCTCCCGACCAGTTTGTGCACGGGAGGCCTACCCCGTCTTCAGAGCTCCTAAGTGATATAATCCATCTATCCTAGAACTCCTAGCACCTACCGTCCTAACGCCACTCCCACGGACCAGTTGTGTTCTACCCTTCTGTCTCACACTCTTCACCCGATAACCCCAAGCGTCACTCACAAGTGTCACGAGTACGGGAGGATTCACGAACCGTGACATTCCCGCGGCTTGTTCCGAGGCCAAGGAAACTCTCGACCCGTGACACATGCGTGATTTTGCCCTACTCGTTCCGAAATACCAACGAAAACCCTTTTAAGATCTCCCGTGTCCATGGTCCCGTGGCTTCCTCTTTCTAGGCAAATAGTCGTTTGGTAGCGCCGCACATGACTGACTACTCCATTGAGCAAGAGAGAAAGCATTGTGAGCAAGCAAAGCGAAGTAGTGCACGCTAGGACTTGAGAGACGGCTCATCGCGATCGAAGTGCTAACCAAACGAAAAGGGACTCAATCCTGCAGGCGAATACAGAAGGAGTCCGCACGACAAATGCAGCACTCGGCCTGCCCCGATATGCGGAAGCAAAGTCCCCAAGTGAGGAAGAGCGGTCACACGATTTTCCGTTCTTGACGAAGACGTGATCATTGAGAAGAAAAAGAATCCAGAAGATAACCTGTATAAGAGAGAATTCTGATTGTGTAGTTGCTAAACAATCAATTGCAATACACCAGTTGAACCTTTCTCTTCATTTCTCTTCTTGTTCAACCTTACAAAGCTTTGCTATATGAAGAAGAACAAAAAATACAGAGAGAACTTGAGAAGAACAGAGAGATTCGAATTTTTAGAGAGACGTATCACACACATTCATCAGTTTCCTTCAATCCCTTTTATACTAAAGTTTAACTACTTAGACTTTCTTTCAAAACAGATTTAACAACTTTAGTAACAGAACGATTAATCTTGGCACACGTGCAGCTCCTTCAGTAGCTTGATCAATTCACAGGATTGCCAACTCATCTTTCAACTTCACTTCGATCTTGCTCGCTTTGGTTTATTCAGCTTGCCTTGTTCAGCTGTAGTTGCAACTCATTATCTTCACTTTGCTCGGCTCCTCTCGCTTCTATCAGCTTCTTTGTTCTGTGTTTTTAATCATGTTTTGTCTATTTAACATCCCCCTCAAATTGGGAATGGGGAGAGCACAGATTCCCAATTTGACTCGCAGATGTGAATGTGCTACTCGTGACAAGGGCTTTGTAAAGATATCATCAAGTTGGCAATGACTCGGAATATATCTTACATGTAATGACCCAGAAGATACATTTTCTCGAACAAAATGAAAATCTACTTCAATATGTTTTGTTCGAGCATGTAAGACAGGATTAATAGTGAGGGAGATAGCTGAATGATTGTCACAGTATAGATGAATAGGAGGAGTAAGGAAACAACCTATGTCTCATAAGACAAAGCTGATCCAAGTGAGATCAGCAGTGGTTGATGCAAGAGCACGATACTCAGACTCTATAGAAGATCTACTAACTGTTGGCTGTTTCTTTGCTGCCCAAGAGATAAGATTGGAGCCAAGATATGTGCAAAAGCTAGTTTTTTTTTTTTTTTTTTTTTTGGTAAAGGTAAAGAATAATATAGCTTAGGACAAAATACAAAAGACGGCGCCAAAGGCTTACACTCTAAGGAGCAACGAAGAGTGGAAGGGAAAAAGCTTACACTCTAAGGAGCAACGAAGAGTGGAAGGGAGCCAGTTGTTGATCTTCTAGTTTCAGCACATCCAGCCCAGTCTGCATCCGAGAAGCCATAGAGATGCATAGTGCTTTGTGAATGAATGAATAAGCCGAATCTGATTGTACCTTTAACATATCTCAGTACCCTTTTCAATATATGGAAGTCTGCAATGGTAGGTTTCTACATTTTCTGGCAAAGTAGATTTGTGGCATAGGCAATGTCTGGTCGAGTTAATGTGAGGTATTGGAGACCACCAACAAGACTTCTATACTCAGCAGGATTGGACAAGGCTATAGAATCATTGATCAAAATAGTTGGTCTTAATGAAAGAGGAGTTGAAATTGGTTTAGACTCGAGCATATGGGCTCGGGTGAGAAGATCGATAGCATATTTAGCTTGGCAAAGGAACAAATGTGCAGGAGTACGCTTAACTTCAATGCCAAGGAAATAGTGTAATGAACCAAGATCCTTCATATGAAACTGAAAGCTGAGAGAAGTAATGAGACTAAAGAGTATTTGAGATGAGCTTGTAGTTAGAATGATATCATCAACATACAGTAGTAAGAGAACTGTTTCTATACCAGTATGTAGGACGAATAATGAGGAATCAGTTGAGCTACAAAAGAATCCATATTCTAGTAAGAAACTGCTGAACTTATCAAACCAAGCTCGAGAAGCTTGTCGAAGTCCATAGAGGGATTTTCAGAGGAGACAAACATGATGAGGTCTCTGTGATTCTTTAAAACCTGGTGGCTGTTCCATATACACTGTTTCACTCAAGTTACCATGTAAGAAAGCATTTTTAACATCTAACTGATGAATGGGCCACTGTTTCATCATTGCTACTGAGAGAATTATTCAAATTGTAGCATGCTTCACTACAGGACTAAAGGTTTCTGTGAAATCAAGACATTCTTCTTGATGAAAACCTTTAGCTACAAGTCGAGCTTTTAGTCTATCTAAACTCCCATCAGGTGTAAGCTTTGTTTTAAACACCCATTTGCAGCCAATTACATTCATTTGATCAGTTCTAAGGACTAACTCCCAGGTTTTATTTTGATACAAGGCATCCATTTCTTCTTGCATTGCTTGACACCATCCTCTGTGTGCTAATGCAAACTTTACTGACTTTGGTTCAACAGGAACCTGATATTCAACCAGACATGCATATTTGGGATTTGCTTTAACAATCCCAGATCTTAGTCTAGTTTGCATAAGATGAGTAGAAGATGTACCTTGTGTACTCCCTGATACAGAACTTCTTTGTTCTTGTTCTGTATTAGCATGTGATGTCGAGTCAGATTCTTGATTGGTAGACACTTGTTCTTCAATATTTGGAGATATCTGAGATGCTTCAACATTACTGAATGCATTGTCAGGAGTGATCAGTAGCTCAGCATCAGGTATTGTATTTATTTGTGGTATAACTGTAGGATTGATTATGCTGATCCCACTGTCCTGCATTTCTAGAATGATTTGACTTGATTCAGTATTCTGCAAAGTTTCAATCGATTTATTGGTTTGTGACTGAATCTGTTATATAGTATTGGATATAGGAGATACCAATCCTCCTATCCATTGCTTGTATAATGCATATCCTTGTTGATACTCAGCAGTAGTTCTTTGAGTAAAAGGAAACACTTTTTCATCAAAAACTACATGTCTACTAATATAGACATGTCCATTAGTAGGTAAAAGGCACCTGTACCCTTTATGTTTCTCACTGTATCCAAGAAATATACATGTGAGAGATCTTGGATCATATTTATGCTTTGTATAGGGTCTGAGACATGGATAACAAGCTGATCCAAAAACTCGTAGATGAGCATAATGTGGTTTCTGTTTATACAGCTTATAGTGAGGTGAGTTCATATGTAGTTTTGTTGTGGGAAGCAAATTGATTACATAGACTGCTGTCATGAAGGCATCTACCCAGTATTTTAATGGTACTCTTGCATGATACAGCATTGCTATGCCCAATTCAACTACATGTCAATGCTTTCTCTCAGAAACACCATTTTGCTCTGGTGTATAAGGACAAGAAATGTTCTGCTTAATGCCACACTTCTGTAGATGATTCTGAAATTTGATGCTAGTGAACTCTCCTCCTCCATCACTCCGAAACACTTTGATCTTGTGATCAAGCCGATTCTCTACTAGTCTTTGAAACATAACAAACACATCATACACTTCTGACTTCTGTCTCATTGGATATATCCAACTATATCGAGAAAAATCATCCACAAAGATGACATAGTAATGAAATTTCTGAAAGGATGGAATTGGTGATGGTCCCCATACATCACAATGTATCTTTTCTAGGGGAGCATTAGAGATATAGTCTGAGAGTGGAAAGGGTAAAGCGAGCTTTTAGCAATTTGACAGTACTACACATACTTGGAGCTTTCGAATTATATTGAATCAGATGTTGACTTTGCAAAATCTTCATTGTTTTTAAACTGGTATGAGCAAGTCTTTGATGCCAGACATCTTCTCCTACTTCATGTTGAGTCTGAGTGAAGAAAGCTTCGTGGCTCTAGATTCCACTCGATATGACCCCTTGATTTTCCTTCCTAGCTTCACTGTTGTATGATTGTAGTTGTCCTTCATATATACCCCATATTTGTCAAATATAAGAGAACAAGGATAGTCATCTGTTAATTTTGATACAGAAAGGAGATTCTTCTTAATTTCAGGAACTATTAAAACATCATTAAGTGGTAATATACTAGTTGTTGTATTTAATGTTCCATTACCAATACATGAGATTGATAAACAGGACCCATCCCCTATCATAACTGTATCATTACCACTATATGCAGCATAGTTTCGAATCATACCAGGTTCTGCAGTAATGTGTGATGTAGCCCCTGTGTCTGGATACCATTCTGAACCATACGGTTCTTCAATATGCATGGTTGTCAATGCAGTTGGTATTTCATCTGCTTGGTATGAATTATCAAAGCAATACCAACATCTAAGTGCTGTATGACCTGGTCTTTTACAGATTTGACATTCCAGAGGACCATTATTTATTGGCTTTGTATCATGTATGTGCTTATCACCATTTGAGCCTTGTGGTGGATAAGATCTAACACCTTGATATCTCTGAGAAGAGTTAGTATATGGTCTAAACCCTTGTCCATAGTTGGACCAGTTATCCTTATTGACCTGATCTTGCTTTGTTATGTTTAGAGTATTCATTCTGCTCTGTTGATTCCTTCCTGTTCCAGTAAAATTATTTTCACAATCTCTTCTATTAATGAACTGTCCTCTACCAGAGTTATATCCCCCTTGAATACTTTCTCCTTGACTTCTGGAATTAAACCTCTTGCACTGTTCCGAGTCTTTCTTTGTCCATAATATGCCGAGGTTAGTATTGTATTGGTTTACGAGAATATGTTTGCAATCTAGTTTCAAATCTCTCAAGTTGGGAGATAACCTCATCATACTCGGCCGAGGTTTGAGACAGTACATGGTTGTTCTAAAAGTTTCATATTCAGAACCTAACCCTTCAAGTATACCAAACATCCTGGTTATATCATCCACAGGCTTCCCAATCGCATTCAATTGATCACGGATAGTTTTAAATTCTCGAAGATATTCACTCAATGGTCTATCTCTTTTCCTACAAGCCTGTAATTTTCCTCTTAACTCAAATTCCTTTGCTACGTACTTTTTGAGTAAACCGATTTATAAGAGCCTCGCCACACCTCGAATGAAGTTTCTAAACCAATTATCAAACTTAGAATATTCTCTGATACTGCACCACTTATCCATGATGAGATTAGCTGATCAGTTTTTATCCAATCCAGGTGATCATGATTCATCACTCCTCCAATCTTAGTTTGCATCATTTGAGCAGGTGGTAAGGTTTCACCATTAATAAAGCCAATCAGATCTTGACTTTTCGAAACCCTTTAAATTGCGCTTGCCATAATAGAAAATTCTCTTCATTCAACTTGATTGTAACAAAGTTGGCTATATTCACATGAATAGGAAAATGATACTTCTGCAATCTGGTTGCCATCCTATATCTTCAGAAAATTTTGAAGATACGAAGAAACAATCAAAGACTTCGAAGATCAGCTTACTAAGAATCAACAAGATCTTCGTATTGTCTTGCTTATGTGATCTTCATACAAACTTTCAGTAATACAGACACTAGATCTAGAATTCCCAAGAATAAGCTCTGATACCATGAGAAGAAAAAGAATCCAGAAGATAACCTATATAAGAGAGAATTCTGATTGTGTAGTTGCTGAACAATCAATTGCAATACACCAGTTGAACCTTTCTCTTCATTTCTCTTCTTGTTCAACCTTACAAAGCTTTGCTATATGAAGAAGAACAAAAAATACAGAGAGAACTTGAGAAGAACAGAGAGATTCGAATTTTCAGAGAGACGTATCACACACATTCATCAGTTTCCTTCAATCCCTTTTATACTAAAGTTTAACTACTTAGACTTTCTTTCAAAACAGATTTAACAACTTTAGTAACAGAATGATTAATCTTGGCACACGTGCAGCTCCTTCAGTAGCTTGATCAATTCACAGGGATTGCCAACTCATCTTTCAACTTCACTTCGATCTTGCTCTGCTTTGGTTTATTCAGCTGCCTTGTTCAGCTGTAGTTGCAACTCATTATCTTCTCTTTGCTCAGCTCCTCTGCTTCTATCAGCTTCTTTGTTCTGTGTTTTTAATCTGTGTTTTGTCTCTTTAACAATCATATCAAATTCGACTACCATAGCTCACTTTCCACGGTGGCGGTCGACAGTTGGCGCATGACGGGGAGAGGGGGGATGGCTGAGGGGATGTGCGGCCGCGGCATGAAGACCCAACGCGGCTCAGATGCAGAACATGAGGAGTTGAGTCTCTTTCTCCACGATCCGGAGCGTGATTTCTACTACGAGCGACACTAGGCATGAATTACGAGTTGATATTCAGACAGGTGGGCCCAAGAAGAGTTCCTTCTCTTACCCCCAACACCCATTTTAAAGAATAACTTCTCTTTTCACCAGCTATTGAACGTAGTATAATAGACCGATCTCGTTGCATTGGACGTATAATGTGACGATCTTATAAGGAAAAGCATGTAATTCCAGGATGAGAACAATGAATGTTGGACTTGATGAGGTCCCACCCATTTAGCTGGCTTATTAAGGTCTGTTATTTAGTATTTGATATATGTCCAATTTAGTCAAATATATTATGGGCAATATATTGAGACGTCCAATTAGGCATATAAAATCCATAACTTAAACCGTGATAGAAGGTTGAGATTTGGCAGTTCTACGATTGGTCCAATCACTCTCTCTATATAAGGTCTCTTTCAATGGAGAACGTATGCACTTACTTTATTAGGGGTGAGTGGTTTTAGGTTATATATAGTTTCCACCTAGAATCTACTCATTGGGAACTTAAAACCTGCCCTACATACCCCGGAATTCCTAGATTGGTTCCATGTTCTACCCAAGTTGCACATATATTATGTATTAAATGATTGCAGTGAATTATTACTTTTAATGAACATCACTTGCTACTACAATTCACTGATCATATGAAAAATTTGAAACATTAACAAAGTAAAAATCTCGGTCATAAATTTAACTTGTGGTCTAGATAATACACTCACCATCAAACACTGTGGGATCACGTGAAAATAGATCAAGGAAAACATAAAAACTTATTCAAAACTTTAAGTTACAGGTTTCGGGTTCCACCAACTTAGAACTTGAAATCTAGCTGTAAAAAATGTTCCGTAATTTTTGGAATCCGAAACCTACATTACATACCACAAAACCGAGAGCCGGACAGGTTCCCGCGGGTCCGATTTTCATATTTCAGGTTCTACCCAGAAATCATACTCATCCCTCCATTCTATCATCACGCTTCTACTATTTCCACAAAATTATTAAGAGAATACACACACATCACAATCATCATAGAGGAGAGTCGTGAAGAATCATACCCACGGGGAGACGTCTTCTTACTCGTTGGATCACTGATGGCTACGTTTGATTCAAGCACGCAATATTTATTAATTTTATGTCATTAATTTTATATTATTCTAACAATGAATCCAAGCATCGAAGTCGCATGGACGCCATATTCCTGTTTGTCCTCTCCCTCTCTATCTCTAGCTCTATAAAAGAGAAGGAGGAGACCTTCCCATCTCCCTGAAAGTCCTAAACCTCCGCTGCTCCTCTCAACGACCGCCCTTCCTTTACTATTCTCGTCCCTCCTCTCTCTCTCTCTCTCTCTCCTTTTCCGCACAAGCAGCTTCACCTCTCTCCTCCTTTGTATTAAACCTTCGTTCTTGGCATGGACGCTCGCCGGCCACGTCGACCATCCTTCTCCACCCCCTCATCCTCCTCCTCCCCCATCCGCCGCTGCCGCTGCCGGCGAACTCCTCGCCGACCCTGACCACCGTTACCCAAAGGCCTCCGACGCCCTCCCCCTCCCTCTCTACCTCACCAACGCCGTCTTCCTCGCCCTCTTCTTCTCCGTCGCCTGCTTCCTCCTCCGCCGGTGGCGCGAGAAGATCCTTGACTCCACCCCCTTGCACGTCGTCACCCTCTCCGAGCTCGCCGCCCTCTTCTCCCTCCTCGCCTCCCTCATTTACCTCCTCGGCTTCTTCGGGATCGGCCTCGTGCAGTCCTTCGTCTCGCGGTCGCCCGCCCGGCACGACATCGTCATCGGGGACGTCAACGGCCCTTGGCGTGTCATGGAGCAGGAGGAGGACAAGTTCATCATCAAGGAGGAGGACCGCGAGGGCTGCAGCGGCGCATGCACCGAGTGTGTCGCGGGGCCACTCGCCGACGCCCTTTCGACGTTCGTCGCCCTGACTGAGGAAGACGAGGATATCATCAAGTCTGTCGTGGACGGGACGACGCCATCCTATTCCCTGGAGTCAAAGCTTGGGGACTGCAAGAGGGCGGCTGCGATCCGCCGCGAGGCGGTGCAGCGCATGACGGGGAGGTCCGTGGAGGGGCTGGCATTCGAGGGGTTCGACTACGCTTCGATTCTGGGCCAGTGCTGTGAGATGCCGATCGGGTATGTGCAGGTCCCCGTGGGGGTCGCAGGCCCGCTGCTGCTCGACGGGATCGAGTACGTGGTCCCGATGGCGACGACGGAGGGCTGCTTGGTGGCAAGCACCAACAGGGGTTGCAAGGCGATAAACACGTCGGGCGGCGCGATGAGCGTCTTGCTCAGGGACGGGATGACTCGGGCCCCAGTGGTGAGGTTCGGCTCCACCAAGCGTGCCGCAGAGCTCAAGCTGTTCCTGGAGGATCCCGGCAACCTCGATACCATAGCGGTTGTGTTCAACAGGTTCGTGTTCGATCAGTATCATTTGTGAAGGGACACATGCGGTACTTCGGAAATGTACCTACCCCTTTGAAAAATAAATAACTACATCTACAACCTTGTTACGGAATAAGAAATAACTACATCTACCCGTGTTCGATCAGTATCTTTTACTTATTCTCTTCTGTTGTCGGGCAACTTTACTATGATTTTTTCAATCGATTTTTTTTACTGCCCAAGTGATCGGACTGCTTTCGCTTGCTGATCGAATCTTGCTTACCTCCTTGGATCTTGCTAAAACAGCTCGTTTCTTCTCGTGTTCGACCATTTCCGACGGTGATTTTTCCAGTCAAATTTGATTTCCGATCGTGAATTTTTGCAGGTCGAGCAGGTTTGCCAAATTACAAGACATCAGGTGCGCGCTCGCAGGGAAAAATATGTACATGAGATTCATGTGCAGCACGGGCGATGCGATGGGGATGAATATGGTCTCCAAAGGCGTCCAAAACGTCCTCGATTTCCTCCGGGCTGACTTCCCCGACATGGAAGTCATCGGCATCTCCGGTAAATAACCCGTCACTGGCGCCAGCATGCTCTGCCAATGCTCATGAGATCAAGCATTTCTTTAACAAAATCCTTAGAGAAACGTGTCCAGTTCTATTTCTCCGTCTGTCTTTTCTCCTCTATTATCTAGACTAGGTAACTAATATCTTCCATAGACCAGCTATCAGTCTCAAGGACCAACCCAAATCTGAGCCAAATTCATAGAAGTAGTGTCAAGAAAATGGGAAAAGATCAGTTCACTCTCTTTGATGAATCTCTAGGACTATGTAATGTGGGACACATGACGTGCACGCTGTGCAGGGAACTATTGCTCGGACAAGAAGCCCGCAGCAATTAACTGGATTGAGGGAAGGGGGAAGTCAGTGGTGTGCGAGGCGGTAATAAGGGAGGAGGTGGTGCAGAAGGTGCTGAAGACCACCGTGCCAGCGCTGGTGGAGCTCAACATGCTCAAGAACCTGACCGGGTCAGCCATGGCCGGTGCGCTTGGCGGGTTCAACGCCCACGCCAGCAATATCGTGTCGGCCATCTTCATTGCCACTGGACAGGACCCAGCGCAAAATGTGGAGAGCTCTCACTGCATCACCATGATGGAGGCCGTCAATGATGGCAAGGATCTTCACGTTTCCGTGTCCATGCCTTCCATTGAGGTAATAAATTCCTCTTCATTCCATTTTCGAATAATCTTAAAGGTGAAACATAGGAGGTGGACATGAAACACATCAAACAGACGGTCCAAGGCAGGGAAAACAGACAGGATGACGAGTGCAAAACAGAGCAAATATAAAAGCGAGTGTCGTGATTCGCGACCTGTTCTTTGATACCGTATTAGACAGATCGTTTTCCCAAAAGTTTAAGCAATTCAGAAAAGGGGTGAACAGTATACATATGGAATATTACTTAACAAAAAGTTGCTTGCGATGTTTGAGACTTGTCGTTGTCATCGAAGGACTTAGAGGCAAGCAATGGAAAGATGAAGAGGTTAGTTGATTAGCAGAGTGCTCATACAATGCAATTTCTCCTCCCTAACTTTCATGAACTACTACAGAATCAATGCATCCCTCTTTCCCAAAAAAATTAAAAAATTAAAGACCCAGATAATTTATTTTTTTGGGTTTGTCTTATCCTCCAAAAGACAATCAGCTTTTCCATGACTGCCCGTAGATTTCAAAATTTTGCAGATCTAGATGAGCCCATGAGTGATTCCTTGAGATTATCAGCCTAAGTCACGCAACGCAATAAATTATTGCAACATGCTTTGTCCTGTTTCAGTGGGGTTCAACTAAGTTCTTTGCATCTGATGTGGTGTCCACGGGAAGTTGAATACAAGAAGTGGCAGAGAGCTATTTCCTTTTGAATCCTAGAAAGTTCTCAAAATTTTCATTGTGAAATGGCGAATTACCCTCTAATAAAATTTGTTATTTTTATGATTTAGGTGGGTACAGTTGGAGGGGGCACCCAACTTGCGTCACAATCGGCTTGTCTGAACCTACTCGGTGTGAAGGGTGCGAGCCAAGACTCTCCCGGCTCGAACTCGAGGCTTTTGGCGACCATCGTGGCCGGTTCCGTATTGGCCGGGGAGCTTTCACTCATGTCCGCTTTGGCTGCCGGTCAACTCGTTAAGAGCCACATGAAGTACAACAGATCTTCCAAGGATGTCTCCAAAATGGCATGCCAATAAGAGAACAAGATGACCGCACTTTGATAAGCGATATCACACACCTTCAAATGTTGGGAATGGGGAGAATACAGTCTAAGAGAAGTTATAAAAGATCATCTATGCGGGATATGGTGGGAGAGAGAGAGAGAGAGAATTAGGAAGAGGGCAGGCATTAAGGACTGATACAAGGGCGTGTAGGTGTAAAGAAAATAAGAAGGCAAAGAATTAGGAATTGGAACATTTAGTGGAAGCCTTACGAAAATTAGGTCTTTCTCTGTCCATGTGTATAATAGATCCTGTCTTTTAACGAAGGGTCGGCTCTGTTTGTAACTCCTTTCAATCTGACCAAGATTACACCAGCAATCTGGTTCTCTCTTGCCAGCGATCTGTTGTTTCGCCTTTGTATTCTGTAATCTCCATTGATCTGTTTGTTGTTTTCTTATTAGCATAATAGTCTTGTCTTTTCAGAAGAAAGACATATCAGAGGAGATTTTAGATATATTTTTTGCTCTATCTTTCTAGTTCCATCTATTTGCGTAAAAAAGCTGAAGAATGTCGTAGTTTCATGCACAGTGACTTCTTTTTCCTTTCCGGGTATCAGAGGAAGGGCCTTCGCTAGCTGAGAAAGTACACTTGCGATATGATCGATTTAGACCTTAATACCAATAAAGGTGAATCAAATTAAGAAAAGGGTCACTTAGTTATGAGTTATTGAATTGGACACCATGCATATCCTGGATATACTACGAGAGCTAACTGGGAAGGCATACTGCTAACATGTCGCTACCGTCTGTCTAAGCATCAACAATTAGAAATCAAAAAGCTACTCTGCCTAAGCTGGATACAGGGCAAATTGGTTAAATGTCCAACACCTTATGTTCTACTCAGAAATAATTATTTTCTGCATGCATCTAAGTTCTGTAAGACATTTAGAATGCATCGATGCTAATTGAAACAGTGATTACCTGTTGGTTCTCGGTATAAGAGCAGATCGACCAACCTTAATTGCAAAAGAAATGTTTCCTGGCCTTTTCTGGTGCAACTCTTTTGGCATCTCTTACAGTCCACTTGTTTATTGGGGGTGGGATCTGGAATTTATGTTTATTTAATCCGCAACTTCACTCTGGGCAATCTCAGGCACCAAGACTAGAAAACAGAAAAGACCCAAGTGTCGCTTTGCTTCACAAGAAGTAGAAATCTGGCTTGGTGCATCACCTTTTCACTAATTATTTAAGTCACTGACAGACTTGAAAATGATGCTCAAGCATGTGACCCACAAAGTTGAAGAACCTCCCTCACAGACCAAAACTTTTTGTCCGCTATCCTACAAGACAAAAGCTAGATCAGTATCTTTCACTATGCGGCATCTGAATGTGTATCGTTTGTTCTATACGGTTTTGTTGAAACTTGCAGACTTGCACTTCACAAGGTGTGCATTCTTGATGGGATAAGATGATGATTATTCATAGTGATAATATGTTTCTGATTCAGGTGTTGCAGATAGCCCAGGAGGGTTAAGATAGAATGAACTTTTGCAGCCATAAGCAGTAAATTTATGACTCCGATACGGAGCCATGCAGCCAATCACTTTGTCTGCACAAATTTCAAATGTCCCTCCATCCATCGACAATAGCATTACCCGAGGCAAAGACCGGTATCGTTTCTTGGAAAAGATTCACTGCTGAACTGAATTCGTGGGTTGAATCCAAGAACACTAACTAAGCATTTCTGATATTCACCACCGCTCCAGTTTCCCATACCATTTTTCAGAGGGTGGAGTTCCTATTCATCATTATCTTCTCCCAGCTTTCTGATATCTAGAACTCTTTCTCTTACCATTCAAATGAAGATTCCGAAGGGATATGCTATCCCAGAAGAGAATAATATTGGCAAATATTGACACGGATGGGGATTCGAATGAATTTCCGAGGTGTTCAAAAAGGTAGAAGCTCCATAGGCAGGCTCAAACATAGAACCCACGCATGGTTTGATCACCGGACCATAATCTTGGATTGAGGAAGAGTACTCTTCAAAGTTTCTCCCGAGGACTCCACTGTAACCAAATTAGTAACCGTTGGCAGTCGCTTCCCTCCTCAAAATCCATCACTAGTCATTGGGCTGTTTAAGGCCGCTGTGTTGGCTTAATCGCTTCTGAATTCTAGTTTTCATTTAAGTTAATAATTCTTAGTTCATTAATTACTTTCTGTGCATTGGACAGCTTTGTCATCTGTTGCTGCTTTATCAGGCGAGTGAGTCATTATTTGCTTTGCGCTTCTCGTGCACTTTGTAAGTTTGCTGGTGTTTGTCTCTTTTCCAGCGAAAGATATGCTCGTCAAAACTCCTTCCACTGGCAAATTCGAGAGACTTTAACAGCAACGTGCCTAGGGTTCCTAATAAAGGGTTCGCACAACCCCGATATATACTGGTATCATAACAAATAGAGATTGATAGCTCATGGGTTCTTCTATGATCGAGGTTTATTAAAAAAATAAAAGTTTAGGATCAAATTGAATATGAAGCAAGAGCTTAAAAGTGAAATTTGTCCAATCACGAAGACCTGGCATGACCGTCGGCAAATTCATGCAGATACACCAAATACAGATCAAGTAACTTGGAGAAAAGCGATAAAATAAAAAGACCTGCGTGTGCTTTTTGAGATGAGTGCACAAAGGTGCATGTACTTTAGTGTGAAGTTCAAAGTACCAAGCATAGGACAAATGAACCTCAAAACATGTGGGCTAGGCGTAATCCTTCGTTTGTCGTTCCATAACCCAAAACACATTTTTTTATTGGTCTCTTCTTACATGTCTTATCTAATTATTATGCACTCAATGCACGAAAAGGAGGAGGAGGACGTGTACCGGATAACTTGTCGGGTGGCGTCGGCCTGAAATGTGTCATTTGTTCTATATGGTTTGGTGTAACTTGCAGACTTGCACTTCACAAGGTGTACATTCTTGATGGGATAATATGATGGTTATTCACAGTGATAATATGTTTCTAATTCAGGTGTTGCAGATGGGATAGAATGAATTTATGCAGGCATAAGCAGTAAATTTATGACTCCGATACCGAGCCATAAGCCCAAATCACTTTGTCCGTTCAAATTTCAAATGCCCCACCATCCATTCACAATCGCATTACCCGAGGAAAAGACCAGTACCGTTTTGTGGGCTGAATCCAAGAACACTAACTACAGCGGTTCTGATATTCGCAATCGTTCCAGATTTCCACGCCATTTTTCAGAGGGTGGAGTTCCTATTTCATCATTATCTACTGCAAACTTCCTGATAGCTAGAACTCTTACTCTTACCATTCAAATGAAGATCTTGAAGGGATATGGTATCCCAGAAGAGAATAATATTTGCAAAAATTGACACACAGGTGGGGTTTTGAATGAATTTCTTAGGCGTTCGAAAAAGTAGAAAGCGGCTTCAAACATAGAACTTACGCATGGTTTGGTCACCAGACCATAATCTTGGATGGAGGAAGAGTAATCTCGAAAGTTTCCCCAGAGGACCCTACTGTAACCAAATTAGAAAGCCGTTGGATGTCACTTTCCTCCTTAAAATCCATCATTAGTCATGGAGCTGTTTGAGGCGATTGTCTTGGCCCATTTGCCGTTAATTCAATCATTTCTGAATTCTAGTTTTCGTTTGAGTTACTAATTCCTGGTTTATTAATCATGTTTTGTTCATTGGACAGCTTTGGCATCTGTTGCTACTTCATCAGAAGAGTGAGTTTGCTTGTGTTTTATCTCATTTCCAGCAAAAGAGAAGCTCGTTAAAACTCCTTCCACAGGCAAATTCGAGGGACTTTAACATCAAATGTGCAAAGGGTTCCCAATAAAGGGTTCGCACGACCCGATATACATTGGTATCATAACAGATAGAGATTGATAGCTCACGGGTTCTTCTATGATCGAGACTTATTTCAAAATAATAAAATTTATGATCAAATTGAATATCAAATGAGAGTTCAAAAGTTGACTTTGTCTGATCACAATCCCGGCATGACTGTCAGCAAAATCATGCAGACCAAATACGGATGAAGGAACTTGGGAATAGAGATGGAATAAAAAGACCTGTTTATGCTTTTTGAGATGAGTGCACAAAGGTGCATGGACTTAAGTGTAAGGTTCAAAGTACCAAGTATAGGACAAATGAATCTCAAAACATGTGGACTAAGCGTAATCCTCTGTTTGTCGTTCCATAACCCAAAACGCATTTGCTTTATCGGTCTCTCCTTACGCGTCTTATCTAATTATTATGCCTTCAATTCATGAAAAAGAGAAGGAGGACTTGTACCAGACGACCTGTCGGCTTGCCGGCCTAGAATGAGGCCCGTGGGCGGCGCCAGGATGTCCCGCTGCCGAGACAAATGGTCTAAGCACCTAACCGCTGTGAACCTATGTCAGATCGATTTGAGGAGCATATGTGTTCAGAGGAAGTGAGAGAGGTTATTGTTAAGGTCAGATACGAAATTCTGAATCGTCTGTGCAATGCTTGTGAGGGTGAACCCATCTCTCCAGCTTACTTCACAAACCAAGGTATTCCCATGTTCACAGGCAAGAGATAATTCAGATGATTCCCCTCAACCTAAAGTTTGTATTCGGTTTGAGCTGCCTCTTCCCCTTGATTGTGACAGTACTCCAAAAACTGATTTGTAAATTTGCTTTGACACTTCGGCTCTTTCCAATTAAGCTTGGTCCATGACAATATAGTATGAAACGGATTAGCCGAAAAACAGCTGTGATCAGTATCTTAAACAATGATTGTCAATCCAAAGATATAAGAATTCAACAAAGGTACGCCTTTTCCTGGAAACACAAACGAGTGCCCAGCATAAAAGTTTGAAACAATGATTGGCCTTTTGATTCTCAAAATTCCAACTGGAACTCCCACTTTTCATCCTTTTACATTGTCTTTTATGCTCTCTCTTTAGTCAAGCTACAGAAAGGTACTTGCTAGATGATATTACGTTTTCGGAGTCTGTCTTAGCTGCTAACTCTTGCAAAAATTTCTAGTCGGCCATAGGAGATTTGGACTTTCATGTTCCAGAGAAGCGTCTGATCTGATAGTCGACATTTGCTCGGCATAATCTCGTAGCCCACAGAAACAATTCTTTGCGAACTGAGTTGTACCGACACACGCTGGTGGACTTATTTCGATCTGTGGTAGTGATAGACCTGACCAGCATCACAGAGAATCGCCAAAAGAAAAATAACTTGTGGATGATGGGACATGGGCGCTGTCATTCCAATATGAAACTAATGAATCTCATTTCAGAAAGTTTGGCAATCAGCATCACGGAGAATCGTCTAAAGAAAGGAAAATTCTGCATGATGTAACATGGGCTGTCATTCCAATTCGAAACTTATGAATCTCGTCTCAGGAAGCTTAGCAATCAACCTTTTTTTCTGATGTTGAACAGAAACCGTAACATTCTAGTACCGGCACTTGCATTTCTCGTTGACTAAGCATCGCCAAAACATTCTAGTAATATAAAGTGAGACGAAGCAAATCAATCCATGATCAAGCTACTCAGAACTCTCAAACAAGTTCTATGGCATCGCATTTGACAAACCTTCGGATCATCATACATCATATGGACGCAGAAGAGAGCTCCTAAACTTGCTTCCAATGGAGCTAACCAGACTAGATTAATTTGCCCAAAACAAGAACAGAAATCAAACAAAACAAAAGGTGTTCTTATGCACAGAATAATTACTACACTCCTTTTTATGTATGTGTGACTTAACAAAACTCTATCTTCGGCCGGTCCCGGTACTCATCGACCGAGACCGAGGACCGCTTGATGAACTCCAAGCAATCCGCGATGGCTTCCGAGTAAACCGAATTGGACCGCGCAAAGGACCGCACCTTGCAGCTCTCCGACACGCCCGAGCCGTAGTAATAAGTACAGCGCGACGCGTCGCCCTTCACCAGATTCCTCCTGCTGCTGCTGCTCCTCCTCAGACAGGAAGAAGACGAGGACGCCGAAAGAACAAGTGCTATCGGCGCTGGATTCCCCTGCAACAGATGCTTCTCTTCAAGGCCCTGAGAGCTCGACCGTATCTGCACCTCCACCTGCTCAACGCCCTGACCAGGCACGCGAACCTGGCGCGCAGCCTCTGCACGGAGAACCTCCTCGAGCTCACCTTGAAGCCTCTCCCGCCGCCAGCGGCGCCCCATGGCCTCTTCTTCGTCGAAACCAGCGTAACCCAGATGACTAATTCCCTCCATGCCAACAAAAAGAAACCTCAAACGGTGAAAACACCACCCGCCCACAAGCTCCGGGGACGTTATATGGACCGCCCGCACGACGCCCAAACAGGCCGCGACACGACGGGACGGATCGACCGACCAGGCAAGAACGTGATCGACGAAACTCGGTACGTGCGCACGGACTCCTCTTTAGAGTAATCTAAGGATGTATTTCTAATGAGGGAACGCGAACGGGCGAATGTCTGCAGCTCTTTTTGGTAGTTCGGGCCTTCGGGTGGTGGCCGGTCGCCAGCGGATTTATAGAGGTGGCTCGTTTTTCCAGTCGTCTTACATGGTGGGGGTGGGGGGGTGGGTGTGAATCCCCAGAGGCTGGCCGGATTGGTTTATTATTCTAGGACGGGAGAAGGACAGGAACCGGAACTGTGCACGTGTCGTAGGTGGAGGGGGACAAGTGTGGGGCCGTGTGGGACAAGGAAAGGGAGAAATCGGGGGAGTGCCTCGGTTCTCTTTTTGAAATTTAGGCGATTCCGAAGGGGAAAAAGGGGCCGCTCAAGATATGACCAAAATGGTATCTCTCCTTGTAGTTTGTGCTCGACAAGAAAAGAAACGTCGAATAGACCGGCCGACGATGATGCGATGCTAGAAAATTGACCCTTTTTCCACCAGTAGAGTCATTGGCAAGCGAGATTAAGAGGATACTTATAGCATATTTCTTACTGTCTCTTTTTATGATAAGTCATCGAGGATATAGATATTTCTTGCTATCTCTCTAAATCGATCTTTAGAATATAAATAAAACAATTATATTTATGAGATTTTATAATATCATTATCGACTATTTTAAAAACTTAAACTGTTAGATAAA